>OY390715.1:49510703-50710703 GCA_959613365.1 Balanococcus diminutus
TAAAAAAAATGTTAAAAACCACGCTTTTATTTAAAATTGGTCACTTTGTAAAATGTTATTCATAGGGAAAGAGTAATGCCTTAAAAAACAAAAAATAAAATTTACTTGAATACAAAAATGTGTCATGAAAATTTTTTTTTCAAAAATTTTAATGATGAAAATCGTGGTGGGGCGTTAATCGAAAAGGTATTCGTTTGCTCCTCGCACACCCCACCACGCTTTTCATCATTAAAATTTTTGAAAAAAAAATTTTCATGACACATTTTTGTATTCAAGTAAATTTTTTTTTTTTTTTTAAGGCATTACTCTTTCCCTATGAATAACATTTTACAAAGTGACCAATTTTAAATAAAAGCGTGGTTTTTTAAAAATTTTTTACATTTTTATTTAACTCTTTTTGTCGTTGAAAATATTTTAATTTCATAGTTTTACTCCTCGAAAACTAACATTTTGATATCAATGTTGTGAATTTTGAAATTTTCAAAATGGAACCCCCTCATAGGGGTCCAATTTGGGGTCAAGGGTAAATTTAAGTCCGAAAATCGAATTCAGCGGCCTCGAAAACCTACATTTCGATACCAATGTTGTGATTTTCTGAAATTTTCAAAATTGAACCCCCTCATAGGGGCTCAATTTGGGGTCGGGGTAAATTTGAGTTCGAAAATCGAATTCAGCTACCTCGAAAACCAACATTTTGATATCAATGTTGTGAATTTTGAAATTTTCAAAATGGAACCCCCTCATAGGGGCTCAATTTGGGGTCAAGGGTAAATTTAAGTCCGAAAATCGAATTCAGCGACCTCGAAAACCTACATTTCGATACCAATGTTGTGATTTTCTGAAATTTTCAAAATTGAACCCCCTCATAGGGGCTCAATTTGGGGTCGGGGGTAAATTTGAGTTCGAAAATCGAATTCAGCGACCTCGAAAACCCCTAAAGTGAGCACTATGTTCTTTCAATTCCAGTAAAATATTAAATGAGAGAGGATTGGTCGAAAACATACATTTGGTTCCATGAGACAAACATACATACATACATACATACATATATTATACATACCAAGCTAATAAAAGCGTGGTAATAATAACATGACACAATCAATTGAAAAGTGACAAATTTTGGCCAAAAAAGGCAGATTTTTTTACAAATGAATTAATTTCAGAGATCTTTCTCAAAAACGAAGAAAAAAAGGAAATAAATAAAACAAAAAAAGTTATCATCTTGTGATAGTTTTTTCCAAGTGAAGAGGACTTTGATAACTTGTTTTTCAAAAAGAAAATTTTTTCAAAATTTTTCTTCCAAAGTAAGTATCTATTCTATTTTTTCTATTAAAAATGACGTATCTAGGTCTATGAGAAATATTAATTTTTTTTCTAGGAAATTTTTTAAAAATCCAAGTAGGTAATTATAAAGTATAAACATTTTTCTAACACATAGAATTTTTTTCTTTAGAGAATTTCTTCAAAATAATTCTTTGCAAACAAAGTGTTTTGGGTAATTTTTTATAATTTTTTTAAAAAAAAATTTTCAAAGTAAACTGATGATTTTTTTCTAGTAGTTTTTTCTTTTTTTAACTGGGTAATTATTTCTTAACAATTTTTATGACAGATTTTCTTCTGTAAATATAAAATTTTTCTACGTTGGATATCTTTTTTCCCCTCGATTTGATTTTTTTTTCTTATTTTATTTCATTTTTTTAAAAATTTGTATCGAAGACTCCTTTTTCAAATTTTTGAAAAAGTATATTATTTAAATTTTCATGGGAAGAATTGAAATTTTTTGGAAAAATTTCTTTAAAATATTTATACTCAAAGAATCTTCTTCAGAATTTTTCGACACGTACGAATTATTTCTTCACAGGATTCCTTCAGAATAATTAAGTATATTTTTTCTCGAGGAATTTTGTTTCCAAAAAATGTTTTCAGAATTGATTTTTTTATCAGGTTTTCTTTTTATGTGTTTTTTCAAAAAGAGCAGACAATTTTTTCTTCAGAAGAATTTTTTCAAAGCAACGATTTTCAAATATTTTCATTATAAAATGTTTACCTCTTCAGTAGGGTTTTTTTAGGATACTTCTTTCACAGGAAAAAAAAAACTTTATTCGAATTTTACGTATTTTTTCAAAAAAATTGTTATCATTTTTTTGGTATTTTTTTGAGGAGTAGGTTGATAGGAATTTTTATTTCCTTCAAAAAATTCGTTTCCGAAGATTAAAAAAAAAATTAATTATTTTATTTTTTTGAAAAAACCGTAAATTTTTCGAGAAAAAAAATGACAAATGGTTTGAAAATTTATTTTTAAAGTTTGAGATAGGTGTATTTTTTCAAAAATTCATTTTTTATTTTTTCACAGTAAACTGGTAATTTTTTTCCTAAAACAATTTTTTTCATATATTAGGTATTTATTTTTTTAAAATATATTTTCCACAAGTTTTTTTCATAAGAAGATTTTAAGGATATTTTTTTCACTCAAAAAACTTTTCATAATCTCTTCTTTCTTCAAAAGAATTTGCTTGAAAGATTTCTTGAATTTTTTTATTTTATTTTTTTAGGTAGGTAGGTATAACTATTTTTTTTTAACTGGCAATTTTTGAAGAATTAAAAGACTAAAAAATTTTTAATTTTTTTTTTAAATCATAATTTTTACTAGGTTGATTCGAGGGTCATTTATTCAATATTTTGTGAACTTTCATACATACTAAAATAGTATTTTTATCTTTTTAAATACGAAAATCTGATTTAAAAACTCAAAAGGATGAAAAAATTATAAAAACTGCTGCTAAAAAATGATTTCTTCCGAGCACTGTATTTCGTATTCAAATTTCCAATTGTGGTAAAAAATCAACCCTCGTCAAATTAAGAAAAAAATGACCATACTCAACACCATACTCACAGAAGTGAGAGGAATGGAATTGGTAGAATTGGCTGTTGAATACATCGAAGTGTGACTTGCTGCATTATTATTATTTTCTTCTTTGATCACGTCCATTATCTGTAATGAGTGATCAAAATTTCATTACAGTTTGCCAGATACATGGAATATGCATCCGTTTTGATAAAATTATCACAAAATGAGTAGGTACTAAAAAAATACTATTTGTCACTCGTGTAGGTATTTATTTTATAGATGATATTGACTCGGCTCAAATTATTTATATTAAAAAAAATATCTATTTTGTATACAGTACTAATTTCAATGAGAAAGGTTTGAACTTGAAAATGGCTTTGCGTTAATAAAATATCCTTAGTTGTCGAAGAGAACTGCTTTTATAGAAATATGGCAAATGACATTGTGATTTATGCAGTTATAGACATGAAGCGAGTATTTATAAAATTAATTGAGAAAGAAAAACATAGGCAGATAGTAGGCAGGTACGACACACTTAGAATAAAAGCAAAGGGGTGGAAAAATTCGACAGTAGCAATTTTATGAGTAGATAGTTATTAAAATTTTGATTCATTTCAAGTAGGTACCTGGATTTTTTTTCAAATTTTGTAAGTTTTAAAATAGGTATAATTATTTTTCTTTAATTTAAATTTTAAATAAGTATGCAGAATGTTAGGTGAATGGAGGAAAATATTTGAGATTCAGATATGACCGAATACCACAGAAAAAAAAACTTCATATACCTGGTGCCTTTTTTCAAAAACGAAGGCATTTCAGAACTTGAAAAATTAATATTTTCCAAGTTAAATCGATTGGTAACGCTGCATACGTTTGATAAAATGTAAAAAATTTGTTCAACTAAGTTTAAAAAAGTTCAAAGAAAATCTCAGAAAAATGTTTCCGGCCCCACCAGTGGTATTTTTTTTGGATTTCGTGCATTTTTTTTTTTTTTTTGAAAAGTATTCTTCAAATTTTTTTTAAAAAAAGTAGGTACCTAAAGAAAGGCAGAAATTTTCAAAAATTTACTCCAAAAATATATTTTTTTAAAATTTTGATTGGAATTTTTTTTCCTGAAATTTTCTGTAGACTTTTTTGAATTCTGTTTAACAATTTTTTTTTCATTGTTTTTAATCTTGTAATTTATTTTGAAAATATTTTATCTTCTTCTTCATTGCATTAAAAAACATTTTTCTTTTGTTTGTATTTTTTTTATTTATTTTTTTTTTGAAAATAAGTCTTTAAAATTTTTTTAAAAGTAAAAAATTTTCAAAAATTTATTCCAAAAATAATTTTTTAAATTTCGATTGAAATTTTTTTCTGAGATTTTTTTTGAGTTTAACATTGAACTTTTTTCTTCTTCATTGCATTAAAAACATTTTTCTTTTGTTTGGATTTTGTGTAATTTTTTGAAAAGGAAGATCCTTTCAAATTTTGGTTCAAAACTAATTTTTTGGAATTCTGATTGAATTTTTTCCCTGAGATTTTCATTAGAATTTTCTCAACTTCGCTGAACAAATTTTTAAAGTTTTATTTTCAAACTTTGAAATTTTATTAATTTTTTGAATTTTGTGCAATTTTTAAAAAAAGTCATTTTTAAATTTACTTTCACAGTGAGTAGGTAAATGAAATTTTTAAAAATTTTGTACAAAAATATTTTTTGATTTTTTTTTTCATCAAATCTTGGAACTTTTGAAAACTTTTTATTTTATTTCATCAAAAGGTAATTATTGGAATCTTGTGCAATTTTGATAGGTAAACAATTTTTTTAGTTTTCTTTAGAGTATAAAAAAAAAATTTAAGTACTTGGAAATATACTGTTCTGTGAAAAATTATGGTTATTACCAAAATTTCGATTGGACCTCTACATTCCCTCAATTTTTCATAATGCGTATGACAATCATTGTGCGAAATTGCATGGTAAGGAAGGGTCAAATCAAAATTTTCATAATGACTCAATTTTTCCCAAAAATCTCAAGGTACAATTTTGGTTTTTTAAAAATTGGGCTTTAAGTATAGATGAGAGGGAGAGATTATTGCCCTTCCCACCCTTGTTGAGAAACATTGACCAACTTGTAGACTTTGTTTCAGGGTTATCCATTTTAATTTACTTTAGAAATGATGAAAATAGATTAAATATACCATCAAAAAACTACATAAACGATTTTCTTTTGGAGAAAACTTACACAAGAGAATAAAAAATGACCCAGTTTGATAGGATAAAAAAATACCTAAACACACGTGAATTCATTTCCTCATTTTATACACAACAAAATGCTATTTTTAAAACATTCTTTTACATATATATTTTCGCGGTCGTGCCCGTAAAACTCCGATGTAAAAATAATACACTTTAATGTAAATGTTTCAAAATACGCAACATGGATAAACATAGAAACGATACTGGATTATTTAATTTTCTATGTAAGCGTGTGTTTTTTTTTCTGTGAGGTAAGAATTTTTCTTCTTCTAAAATTCAGCAAACCGAAGAAAAAATTTTATAGAAGGTAATTTTTTCGAAAAGTTACATAATTTCAAAATTGATCAGACAAGAAAGCATATAAAATAATTATATAGATAGGTATTCCAACGAAAAATATTTTTTATTCGTTGAAACAAACACCTACGTATAGGTATATTCAACAAGTGGTACCTAGTGAAATTTTGAGAAAATAACAACAAATAACTTACTAATCTCTTTAAAATATCCATTTCGACATACATCATCTCGAATATACCACCACAAATTACCAAAAATGCCAACTACACCACGAGTTTATCGAACCGAAGTTTATTTTTATAATCGAAAGCTCTCTTCGAATCGCCAGATTTTGTTTTTGAGCTTAGCATGAAAATCATAACAAAAAGTGCTTCGCTCATTTCGAATTACCTACTTCGTAGTTATTCGATAAAATGATCAATATTCGAAGATTAAAAACACGATAGCGTTGAAAATATTCAATTTTATCTCTACTACTAAGCTTCATCTTTTTTAAATTTGAAACAAAATTCATCGTAAATGGAATCAACGGTTACGTAATCGTGTAACCTATTTTGATATGTTTTGGTAGAAAATGCATCAACGATCTGAATTTCAAAAACATTTCAATTCGGTAGGGAAATTTTTTGATAGTCCGCAATTCTGACTCGAAATTTTTTAGAAAAATTAACAAATTGATTGGTATTGGTTCTTTTGCCTAGTTAATCGAATTCTTTATTTCTAAAGGTTACCTATTTGTTGAAAAATTAACCTATTTTAAGAACACAACGAACAATAATTTATTTCATGAAAAAATATATTATACTCGTACTACGATGCAATCGAGTAATAAACAAACTTATCTGATTTGTTTGAAAACGAAAGGCCAGAGTACAATGTGAACTTTTATTTACAAGAATCGCAATATTTTCGATACGACGAGATGAAAACTGAAGCTTTTTTTATTCAACGTGCGAATCAAATGACGATGTTTTTTTCATGTGCTTCGAGCACGTCGATTAGAATTACTTATTCAACTAACGCGATAGAAATATGTTAGGTATATTATCATATTGTATGTCATTTAAACAGATATTGTAATGCGATACCAAATTACCAAGAACAGCTGTTTCAATATCGACGCATACGTACAACAACCAGAAAATAATTATTAAAACGGTGGAAAAGAGATGATCGCGCGAGTTCGTTGTTGTGGAAAACCACATGCTTTAAGGGAGTCTAATATTAATCTTACTTTATGGTGTAGGTAAACAATATTAAAGGTGAGTGCAAAAAGAGTTAAAGTGAGAATGGAGAACTTCTGTTCTGGAAAAACAATTTTTTTGTGACGTTAATTTTTTTTTAAACTGACGATTTCTGGATTTTGAAGGGAATTTTTGACTGTAATTTCTGAAATACTGATGGGTGGTCTTCATTCATATTTTTTGACGATTTTTTTTGTTGATTTTATGTTTTGTTTCAATTTGCAAAATTGTTTCTTTTTAAGAGAGAATAGTTCTCCGTATCTTATTTTTCACTGCAGGCCTAGTCTCAATAATTTTTAGGAAAAATTAAAAATTTACAGATTATCAATATCACGTGTTTTTTTCTTGGGGGAAGGGGGGGGGGGGTTAATAACCGATCATGGCCTTCAACTAAAAAGTAGCTCCATAGAAAACTCCGAAAATTCAAAAATAATAATATGCACACCTCAGTTACCTATTAAAATCTCTTTCCTTAAAATAAAAATTTAATTTTTTGAGGAGAGAATTTCCTATTTTTAGAGGAAAAATTTATATTTTTGAGAAATAACCTCTCATGCTTTTCAGAGAAAAAAATGCTCAAACTATAAGAAGAAAAAATTCTTCAATTTTTTTATTTTTGAGAAAAATCTTACAATTTTTTTGAAATGAAAATATCTGTTCATTCTCAAATTTTTGGAGGAAAAATCTCTAAAATTTTGTGTGAAGAATTTTTCATTGTTTTTCGAGGGTGAAAAAATTGATATTTTTTTGACTCGTAAACATACCTATAAATATATTCTTTTTGACAAAAAATTTCTCGATTTTTTTTATTCTCCAAAATTTGGTGTGAAAAATTTTTCTTCGTATTTCGAGAATAAAAAGAAAATAATGGTTTTTTTTTTGGAGTATCTATAAGTAAAAATACTTATTATATTTTATATTTTACAATTTTGAAGAAAAAACTTCTCAATTTTTTTTCATTTAAAAAAATTCATCAAAAAAATTTGGAGATTTTTTTGTGATTTTCTAAAAAAAATTGGAGGAATAAATTTTTTAAGAATTCACCTGGATTGAAAATATTTTTCCATTTTTGGCAGAAAAAAAATAATTTCAACTGCGTTGGAGAAAAAAACTTCAAGGAAAGTCTCTCAATTTTTTTAAGAAAAAAATCTCATCAATAAACAATTTTCAAAAAAAAATTTCAATATTTTGGGAATAAAATTTTTTTAAAATTCATTTCTAGGTATTAAAAATACTTACCTATTTGACTAATTTTTTTTTTTTTGGGGGGGGGGGGGTATGTCACAATTCCTGGAAAAAAACTACGTTATTTTTGTAAAAAATTCTCAATTTTTTTAAGAAGGCCTCATAATGTTTTGGATAAAAAATCCTTCATTTTTTGGAGTAATAGGTACACTCAAAATTTTGAGAGAAAAAAAATTTCATTTTTTTACAGAAAACATCTAATTTTTTCAGGAAACTTTCTTTTTTTGGGAAAAACTCTCTCAATTCATCAGAGAAAAAAATCTTTCAATTTTCTGAGTTTAAAAATATTTTTTAAATTTTTTTAAGAAGAAATCTTCCCATTTCTTGAAAAAAATATCTTGTTTTGTTGTTTTATTTTGGAGAAAAAATTCTAAAACTTTTGGATAAAAAATGTTTTCAATTTTTATGAGCAAAAATAATTTTTTTTTTGCAATTTTAAAAAAAAATTAGTAGTGAAAAAATTTTTTGAACTTTTTTGGTGTAGGAAAAATATTTTTCTAATTTTTGCAGAATTTTTTTTGCAAAATAATTTCGTTTTTTGGATTTTTTGAAGTAAATACATTTGTGTAGTTCTTACTTGAAGAAAAAATATTTTGTTTTTGTTTTTACGTAGAATACCTAATATTTCAAACTTTTAAAATAGTTTTTATTGATTTTTTGGAGTGTATTAACACCTTTTTTACAAGTTCGATCTTGGATCAAAAAACCTCAATTTTTCTGTGATTATTATTTTATTTTTTTTATTTTTTGAAAATAGGAAATTAAAAAAAATGATCTGTAGTTAAAAAATGGTTTTTTGATTTCTGTAGAAAAATCACTTTTTTTTACGAAAAAATCTCATCTACTTATTGGAATTTCTTGAAGCGTAAAAATTATGTTTCTCCAAATTTTTCAGAAAAATACTTTCAATTTTCTTGGAGTAAAAAAATAATACTTAGGTATTTTTCTAATTTTTGAAGAAAAAAAAATCTCCATTTTTTTAGTGGAATTTAAAAAAAAAATCTATATTAGGTACCTATTTTGTAATAAAATTTTTCATTCTTTCAATTTTTACAGAAAAAAATCCTGACTCGTGTTTTTGTTGGCGGGAGGGGGAGGAGAAAAACAACTAAGTGTTTCTAAGATGATCCCTGTGTGAAAATAAAACTTTTGAATTTTTTCAAGATAAAGATTTCTAATTTTTTTGAACCAAAAGTAATCGTTAAAAAACTAAAAAGTACATTTCTCTCTCTAAAATTTCCTACTTCATTTTCCAGAGAAAATTTTTTTTCAATACGTCTTCTTGAGAAAAAAAATCATTTTTGTATGTTTCAAATTTTCTTATAAAGAACAAATTTCTCAAGTTTTTGACGTAAAAATACTCATTTCTCAAATTTTTAGAGAAATTGATTTCCATTTTTTTTATGGGGTCAATGGGGTTCAAAAAAAAGGGGGAAAAAAGAAATTTGTCAATTTCAAAAATAAGAGTGATTGTCAGGTGTCCCCTAAAACTCATTTAGGGCGAAAATAACAAATTCTGAGTTATTTCTCACGAAAAAAAAAACTTCGATGGGGAAAAACACAACTTTGAGGGTTAAAAAAAAAAATTCCAGAATCAAAAAATATATAAAAACCACCCTGATGCTGACATTTCTAAATATTGGTAGGTAACTTTGACCAGCTCATGTAAAGACATCGTATGATTTCAGGAACTACTAATGCTTTTGCAAAGATTCTTCACACGATTAATTTTTATAAACATGACCGTGTGCTATTCGTATGCTAAAATAGCAGATACGAAAATCGCGGTCTATTCGCATACGAATAGAATGCGGAATCAACGTGAAAATCGAGGAAAATCTTCTGAGATAAATTCGTATACTATTCGTGAACGAATATCGTGCTAAAATCGCATTCAAAAATACGTACATCTTTCGTACAAAATTAGCGCGACAATCACTTACGAATTGTATACTAAAATCGCATTGGAAAATGTGCAGATATTTCATACGATATTAGCGCAATATTCGCCTACGAATCGTATGCTAAAATCGCATTGGGAAACGTGCAGATATTTCATACGATATTAGTGCGATATTCGCTTGCGAATCGCATACGATTTTGGCGACAATGTCTTTCAATATTTTTTATGAACGTGTATACTTTGAGATTGTCGCAGTGACTTATTAACAATAAACTGAATATTTTTCTAGTTTTATTGATTTTGTTGGGGGATTTTGTGTTTTGATTGATGTTTTTTCTTCTTTTTAAATAAAAATCCCAATGATTTGATCAAAATGACAAGAATGGAGACGAAGATTGAGTTTCTTGGACAACTTCCACTCAGCAGTGAGTTAATTATTTTGAATGTATATCATATTTGTGATCGTGAATCTGTGTGAAATGAAATTTTATCAAATCGTACATAAAAATTTTCGACGTCTTATCAGTTATCAGTGTTATAAAATTTTTCAATAAAATTGTTTCTCTGGCTTCTCCTGTTTGAAGCAGTATGTACATATTATTATGCGAAATTAGAAGGAAAGGAGGAGTCAAATCGAAATTTTTATAATAATCGAAATTATTTCTAGGATTTCAATCTACAACTTTTGTTTGAAAAAAATTTCAGTTGGGCCAGCCCTTCTTCCCTCTCACAATTGAGAAATTTTTCAAACAAAAGTTGTAGATTGAATTCTTGGAAATAATTTTGATTTTCATAAAAATTAAGATTGGACCCCTCCCTCCCTTCCTTCTAATTTCATCTAATACTACATACGTAGATATTTATTATTCAAAATAGAGGAAGGTATAGGGTCCATAAAAAAATTTCATGGAAAAAGTTGTAAATTGAAATACCTACGCCCTATTTATTTATCAAACACCACTACTAGGTAGGTCAAAACCTTTACCATTCGGCATAATTTCATTTTACACAGATTTGCGATCACAAATAAGATGTATTTTCGAAATAATTAACTTACTGCTGAGTGGAAATCGTCAATATATCATTTGGCTGCTTTTTAGAAGCGAATTTCGAACGCTAATCGTCAGCGAATTAACAGCGAATAGAAACGCTACATTCGCTGCTAATTTCGTGCACTATTAGCGTTCGAAATTAGCCGCTAAAAAAGCGGACATTTTTGATATGCTCATAGTACGCTATTTTCGTATGCTATTCGTATGCGATAGATGCGAATGTAGCATTCTATTAGCACGCGATTCGCATACGGTGTGTTTGCCGGGAAGTATGGCAGATAATGGCACACGTGTTTTCTTGGAATTTAAATCATCGCACAATTAGCAAATTAATTGTTTTCACAGAATACTCGTAGTAGCTTGAAAGTTGATCAATTATGCACAAAGCGATAACTCATGTTCTATTTTTTCAATTTAATAATCAAGAAAGTGGTAGAACGACAAAATGCAGAACCCAAGGGACTCCAGAGTAAGACGTAATCACGAAGTGCATATTTTCGTTTCAAAATATTATACTTAGGTAGGTAATTTGAGGGACCTACTCTAATTGGATAGTGGATACTTATTTGCAATTTTTGGGTCGGACAAATGACCAATCATGAGAGCACCTAATTCGTTGGATTTTCTCAATGCCACCAAATTAATATAGAATTTTGTTTCAATTTTTGACGAATTCCCTTCGTTTTGATTTTTAAACACACTGAAACACATTTTTATATTTTTGATGTTGATGAATTATTCCAAACTGCCAAATTTGAAAACTGGTATCACGTTACAAAATCCCACCAGCAGTATGTAAAATTTTGAAAAAAACCCAACTCCACAATTTTTTCGAAATAATTACAACTCGAGGTAGGTACAAAACCGCCGGTAAAAAACGTTAAACAGATTCAAGGTCGCAATAGCATTGTACAAGTTCGCGTTGCAGTTCTATTAAACCATTATTAATTGAAAAAACCAACACTACGAAAACATTCGACCGATAAATTTCGAAAAAAAAAATTCTATAATTGAAATCAAATGCAACTCGATCGATCTGGTAAAATCCCACCCCAAGAGACAACACCACGCGAAAAAATTGCATTCAAGCATAGCTGCTTGTCACGAGTGAGATCAGTCTCGGTCGAGAATCGCGATTCAAAAATACGAATACGATTCCGCCCACCACATGGTCGTCAACAGAAGTCATTTCCTCAAAGTTAATTTGTAGTAAATGAAAAAAAATACTTACGCACCATTGTCATACCGTTACAAAGCTACCAACGAATTTACGTACTCTACGTACGACGACGATCAAATTTACGAGTCGAAACGTAACACTATGCACGTAATAATGACGAATAGTAAACCGAATAAAAATATTACTACGAATTATTGTAAACAAAAAAAAAAAAGAGAAAAAATTGGTAAAACCGAAGCTGCTATTCGGATTAATACGAAAAGAAAAATTGTATCATTATTTTAACAGATAAGGTTACCTGTTTTGTAACGAATATCGTAACTTGTTAAGTTTTTATCACATAATGACGTAGTCGTTTACTTTACACTACGTAGCAGTAAACACGGTATCGTTAGGAGCGTAACAAGTTACGCGATAAGGAAAATCAATAGAAATTTTATCGCATCAAATTTTTAATTTCATTCCACCGATGGAAAAAATTTCACGCCGAATTGTACACTAAATTTTGAAACCGAAAAAACACACCGACCAACGCCACGAATTAAACCGAGTTGCAAAACTTAATAAAAAAAAAATGATAACGCTCGCAAATTGTAAACACTTAAAACAGATAGGTAGAGTAGAGTAGAGGCTAGGCTATGTAAAAAAAAACGATTACATTAGTACGTTACGTTCGCGTAGCCACGTCAGAATGAAATCATGAGGAAAGCGGAAAAGGGAAAGGGAACGAAAGGAGAATTGAAGGGGGAAACATCGAGTCGATCACGTCATAGGAATGGCGACGAAAATAACAACTCTCGAATCGCAACCGCAATCGCCACCGAGCAATGTGTGCGTAAAAATTTTCAAAAAAATTTAATAAAATATTCGACGATTTGATTCGACGGACGAATTATTATTTATGTATACGATATTTTATTCGCCAGCTACCGATCGCGAGCTCACCGCCCCGCCTTGTCTGTAATAAAGTATACTATAATTTTAACTCGTCGACGTTGAAATTATTCAGCAAAGTATATGAGAATTTTCGAAGGTGAACCGCTTTTTAAACTATCTTCGAGCAACGGTAATTCTAAATATGTATCTAGAATATACTTATATTTACACAAAAAAGCTGACGCAAAGTGTGGTAAGGGAGCTGCCTTCGAAATCTACTCAGTTCAACCTTTGACATCATCCATCCATCCGAGCTAGGCTAAAATCTAATTAAATATTAAACGTTATAATGGTAGGTAGGTAGGTTGCGTAAAATGGAGCAAATTTTAATTAAATTTCCAAGTTAAAAATTCTCATTTTCTGCGATGTGTATGGTGGCATTGTCAAAAGGGTTGATAAATCAATTATTTTCCCTAACCATTTATAATGGTGGTTGAAAAAGAATGACTTCCTTTTACGTAGGCTTACGCAATGTACCTAAAAATATGATATTTTGACAAAAATAATTAACTCTTTGCGATATCTAAAGTGATATCATAACCATACGAAACTAGGAAACCTACTAGATGGACTTGGAAAGTTCTATTTTGTATTAACTGCAGACCCGAGGAAGAAAACACTCCTTCTACTGGAGTGTGTTATGAACTTATGATTCATGATTCAATCAATGAATCATCGCATTCACCTTCATTGACAACCTGACAACCAGCATCGCTCGTTTACTTACCTCTGAAATAGAATCACGTAGACTAGACCTACATATGTACCTGTTGTGTTGTGTATTGATGGAAATACTAGATCATGGTAATTTTTTACTCCTTTTAATTGAGGGGAAATCCAACCTAAAATTAACTAAAAATAATAATAATAATAAATCCAGACTAAAGATGTTTCTTTTCATTTTCAGTATTAGTCTGAAAGGATTAATGTCACATGTACTAGCCTACTTGAATTAAATTTCCATCGCAAATCAGCACTATAAAAACCGATTGCGTCATATTCACGTCATTCCTGTTGAATGTTTATGAGAGACGAGAGAGCAGCTCATTTTTTTTTTCCACCGTCCTTGATACAGTGACTAATTCGAATTATCAATTTCATTTTATTGTATCTACGATACTAGTGTAGCCCGTTCTGAGTCTTTATCGCTGTACTAGTTTGTATACTCGTATTAATGTATACAGGGTGTTTTGTTAGCTGACTTAGGCCTAGTTCCTTCCACGAGATGGATAGGCAATCCATAATGAACAAAAAATTTTATACCTACAGGGTGTCCGGCCAAACTTGAAATTTGGATGTACCAATACCAAGTATAGGAAAGTACCACTGACAAAAACCTTCATGTACACAAATGTGCCTATCTCGATTTTGAAGGGGCACTGGTCTACAAAAAATTTCAAAATTTCATCAAGACAATGCATGAAACAGGTGCAACTTTTTAAAACGAACAAAAATACTTTTAAAAAAAAATTGCCCATCTTCGAAAATTAAGGGGCTACAAAATTTTGAAAATATTAATTTGTATTTTTAAAGTTTAAGGCTCCACAGCTCCTTAATTTTCAAAGATAGGCCAACCCTTCACATAACTTTTCTTGTTCCTCTCAAAAAGTTACACCGATTTCATACATTGTTTTGATGAATTTTTGAATTTTTCATGTATTATATTCGTGCACCGTTAAAACTGAGGTAGGCAATATTTTTGACAGGAATTGCATGTTGCTTCAACTCCTTCAATTTCAAAGATAGGCATTCCATTGCGATTACAATTTTTTTTTTGCTTTTTCAAAGTGTTTATCCACTGCCAGTGTCGAAAATTGTTTTGGACGCAGTTTTGCCAACCGAACCGATTTTGCTAAGGAAAATACCTACCGATTTTCAAAGTTCTGTAGTTCCTTAATTTTCAAAGTTAGGCAATATGTGTACACAAAGTTTTTTGTAAGTGATACTCGGTTATATCCAAATTTCAAGTTTGGCAGACCACTCGCCGGACATCCTGTATAAATATAGTGCCTATCTTGGAAATTGAAGGGGAAAATGAAATTAAGAAAAAGTAATTTTTGGTTGGATACGTACAAATAAATATTATATGGATAGTTGCATAGTAGGATGTCCCATAATTTAGTGTAAAACCAAATTCCTAAATTAAAAAAAAAAAAAAAATTGTGTCGTGGCGCAGAAACCCCCTCTTTGAAAAAACAAATAAAAAATTCAAAAAATTTGAATTGAATTAAAAAAAAAAATTAAAACATAATTGTCACTATGCATAGGTACTTTTACCAAACACGACCATTTTCGGTGACTTTTCATCTTTATTCAAGTTTTTAAGGAGGGTTTGCCTATAATCTAGCTGAATTTGAGAAAATTTTAAAAAATGGGGTTTTTTGAAAAGTTGCATTTAATTAATGAAAAAAGCTACCCTAAGATCCAATGCCAAATCCTCTTCTGGCTGAATTTGAGAAAATTTTCATTTTCAGAAAATTTCAAAAAATGGTAGTTTTTGCAAAATTGCATTTAATCAATGAAAACAGCTACCCTAAGATCCAATGCAAAATCCTCCTCTCTGGCTGAATTTGTAAAAAAAATTATTTTCAGTAATTTTCCAAAAATGAAAAATTGCATTTAATCAATAAAAAAAGCTCCGGAAAAATCCATTTGCAAAACATTGCCCTGGTGAAATTAAAAAAAAAAATATTTTCAGAAAATTTTAGAAAATGAAAGTTTTGCAAAATTGCATTTTTTAATCAATGAAAAAAGCTAGCCGAAGATCCATTGCAAAATTCTCCTCTGGCTAAATTTGTAAAAAATTTTATTTTCAGTAATTTTCCAAAGATGAAAAATTGCATTTAATCAATAAAAAAAGCTCCGGAAAAATCCATTTGCAAAACATTGCCCTGGTGAAATTAAAAAAAAAATATATTTTCAGAAAATTTCAGAAAATGAAAGTTTTGCAAAATTGCATTTTTTAATCAATGAAAAAAGCTAGCCGAAGATCCATTGCAAAATTCTCCTCTGGCTAAATTTGTAAAAAAATTTATTTTCAGTAATTTTCCAAAAATGAAAAATTGCATTTAATCAATAAAAAAAGCTCCGGAAAAATCCAATGCAAAACCCTGCCCTAAAGGAATTAAAAAAATATATATTTTCAAAAAATTTCAAAAAATGATAATTTTGCAAAATTGCATTATTTTAATCACTGAAAAAAGCTACCCTAAGATCCAGTGCAAAATCTTCCTCTACCTCTGAAAATAAAAGCACAAAATTTTCGATGAAAAAATAAAAATATTTTCGTATTGCAAAAAAATTGAGATTTTTCTTCCAGAAAAACTCAGAAATTTTTTATACTAAAAATTAAGTCATTTTTTTCACTTCTAAAGAAACAAATTTTTACCTCCGAAAAAATTTCAAGACTTTTTTTCAGAGAGCAATTCGGGTACCTAGTTTACAAAATGAATTAACTTCTTCAAATTTCAAAAATTCGTCACCACTCACGGGACACCTTTTATACCCTTCGTAAGGGAAAGCTGAAGCCTGTAAGTTAAATTATAATGGTAGGCTGAAACATTTTTTATAAACCTTTTAATATAATTATGACGTGAATTTTTTTCAATTCTTTAGGCGTTGTAAAAAAATAATATTTCGAGCAAAAAAAAAGAACGCAACTAATAAAATTTAAAAAAAAAATAGTTTTTGAAATTCGATTCCAAAAAAAAAAATGGAAAAAGTTCAAAAATTTTTTTTTTGAATACCTAATTACGAAAATTAAATTTTTTGACAAAACTCAAAAAATCATCAAAATTTCAACAAAATTCAAAAAAAAACTTTTTTGTTGAAATTTAAAAATAATTATATATTTTTTTTACTTTTTAATAAAATTTTAAAATAAAATTTCTTTTTTGATTAATATTCAAAAAAATCACTTAGGTAATGACCTTTTTTCAATTCGATTTATTGATTTTAGATAGTTACAAAAATAACAAAAAATATTGAATTGTTTTGGTTTCAAATATACGAGTAAATAATATAATTTATGTATGATTGTATTTTTTTTTTCTCGAATGAAGTGAAAAATTGTGTATTTTCTTACCAGTTTCATTAGAATGATAAAATGTTTCTGCTCCTTCAGAATACCGATTAGATTAATTTATTTGCATGCGTACTTGCAAGTACGCTGTCGCATTCAAGGCGTTAACTTCATGACTCATAACTCATAAGTATTAATTGCGGTGTATCAGGTACCAAAATATCAGTTAAACCATAGAAAAACAAAAAATTCGTATTTCGTACTTTCACTATTGAACAGCTTAGAACAACTGCAGGAATAATGAAATGCATTTTCTTCGACAATTCAGCCATTGAAACGCTAGTCTTTAGCTAACGAGTAAAGAGAAGATTTCTAACTCAGATAATCTTCCTTCATTTGGGAAACGTTCCCCTTATCTTATTACGAACAATGTGCACGATGAAGATGTGATCTTTGTACACGACGTTTAATCAGCATTGATAATTATAGATATTTTTAACATGTGTGATTTTAATGTGTATTTTTAATGGCTGAATTTCTGTAGGTACTTCAAAATGAAATTTAGCACGCTTCTTTCATCTTTAAAATTCAGATTATTCAGACCTCATTCTCATGGAGAGAACGGATAAGTGAATTTTGGCTGGTTTTGCTGCATCTTATATTTTCTCGAAGTACGTATTTGCATATGGATTTTTTTCAAAGCTATGTCGAGGTAATTTTTTTTATTGTGTTTATCGAAACTCTTGAACTGTAATATTATTTTTTTATTTTATTTTTTGAAGTGTATTTGAATTATAAAATGTGCCGGTTAAAGTAAACTTTATACACTACTAAGATTTTCCCAGTTATAGTGCATGAAGTTTTATTGTGTAGGTAAAGGTCATAGGTACCTACTTTGTGTTGGTACATGATTGATAAACTTGGACTGAATTAAATACGAATTTTTGATACCGAAGTTCAACTTTTTTAAACTAGAATTTTATATTTAAAAATTATACCGGTATTTTTTTTATCGTGCGAAAACACTGTGTATAATACCTACTTATTTAAAAAATAATAATCTGTATAATCCTTTTAAAAAAAAATCAAAAAAAAAGTTGAAAAATTAATTAATTTACAAAATTTTTATAATTTGGTTTTAAACAAAATCTGATGACTTAAAATTTTTAACAAAATTTTAAAAAAAAAGTATTTGAAACTGTATTTCTTAAAAGTTGAGTTGTGAGCAAAATTGAAAAAATTATGAATTGATCTTTGATCCTATCAAAAGAATTTTTTGCTAACGAAACTTGAAAAAAAAATTACATTTCAAATTTTTTCAAAAAATGAATTATACTTACCTACCTACACAGTTCATAGGTAATTAGGTATATTTCAAATTTACAAAAAATACCTACTTACCTAGTACCTACATAATCATTATGCTAATAATTTTCCTACACTTATTAGTGCAAAATTGAATTTTATGCAATAGGTAGCAAAGTCATACTTGGTGTATGAAGTAAAAAAAGATATCGAGTGTTAATGAGGTTAAATTATAGCTAGACGATAGGTAACTTTTTCCCTTCTCTTTTCAATCTAATCAATTATTTGTTATCGTGTGATAAGAATTTTTTTCATTCAAAAAACGAATAAAATGAAATTTAATCAAAAATTTTCAGACCATGTCCAAACGAGCCTTTTAATCGACATTAAATTAAATACTTGAATTTTATTTTTATTTTTTTTATCACAGATGTCCGGATTTTTCCAAATATTGCGGCGTCGTAAAACAGTCCCAAGTTCTCTATCAGAGTACGAAGGCAGTGAATGTAATGAACTGAAGAAAACATTGAGTCTTTACGATTTAATTTTCTTGGGCGTCGGAAGCACGCTTGGTGTGGGAATTTACATTCTATCTGGAGAAGTTTCCAAGGAAGTCACTGGTCCTGGGATACTAATCTCATTTTTCATCGCAGCAGTGATCTCAATTTTTGCAGGTAGGTGTTGCAACATTTTTTCATTCCAAATGAGACTGTGTATTTTTGATTCGATTTATTAAACAATTATTAATTAATTAGGATTATGTTTCGCCGAATTTGGAGCCAGTACGCCTACTTCTGGATCAGTTTATTCCTATTGTTATGTAACCCTGGGAGAATTTGTGGCTTTCATGATGGGCTGGAATCTCATAACCCAGTACATTATAGGTAGGTACCTATTTCCATAAAAAAGCAGTCGATTTTAATTTTAAATAATACAGCAAAATTCATATTCAACAGGTACAGCTAGCGTGGTAAAAGCTCTTAGTGTCTACCTCGATGACTCGTTTTTCAACCATACCATTGAGACAGAATTGAGGCATATTTATGAAATAAACGTACCTTATTTTTCACAATACTTCGACGCATTCGCTTTTCTCATTTGCATGATTTTTGCTGGTGAGTTTTGCAAACAAAACCATTTTTTCGAACAAATTTTCCCCTATTTTTTTAAATAATACATTTCGAATTTCATTTTCAGTTGCTTTAAGTTTCGGGTTAAAAGAGTCGATAATGTTGAATAACGTCCTCACAAGTGTCAATATCACCTTAGTTTTATTTTTCGTTATTATTGGATTGACTAAAGGTAAGGTGGTGTTTAAATGGTGGCTGTTTAATTAATTATTGAAAGGGTTATAATGCATCTACCTTTTTATTTATAGCGGATATAAATTTATGGAATATACCGAAATCAATGGTTCCTGAAAATGCAGGAAATGGAGGGTTTTTACCATACGGTTTCTCAGGAGTTATCAGGGGAGCTGGCACTTGTTTTTATGGTTTCATTGGTTTTGAATGTATTGCGACTACAGGTACGAAAATAATTTTTTAAATTGATCAGATTTATTTCAAATAAATTTATAAATAATTTTTTTAAATTTTTTTTTTTTTGCAGGAGGAGAAGTTATAAACCCAGAGAAAGCTCTTCCACTCGCATTGATTATTTCTCTTTTCATTATATTTTTAGCTTATTTCAGTATTGCTACCGTATTGACGTTATTAGTGCCTTATTTCCAACAGGTGAGTAAAATAAATTGAATAATTTAAGAAAACGCTGAAAATATTTCATTACTGAGTAATTAATAGATACCTATTTTATTTTTCAGGATACAGCTGCACCTTTAGCTTACGCATTTAGTTTCATCGGATATGATTGGGCAAAATGGGTGATCAATATTGGATCTCTTTTTGGACTGATTGCAGCGTAATTATAAATTTTAAAATGAATCTAGACGCCATTAGACCTATAAAAATGATTATATACCTCCCTGTCTTTTATTTTTATTTTTATTTTTTTTTAGATTGTTCGGAGCATTCTTTCCTATATCTAGAATAATTTACGCAATGGCCAACGATGGGTTATTGTATAAAGTTTTCAGTAAAGTTAGCAAAAAGTATAACACACCTGTAGCTGGAACAATGTGCACTGGAATTTTAACTGGTAAAAGTTTCACCAGATAATTTCTTTATCTACATTAATTAAGGTGCCTGTAAATTTATTACATCATTTTTTCATGTACCTAGGTCTGACTGCAGCTGTATTAAATGTCGATCATTTGATAAATTTGAATTCGATTGGAATTCTTTTAGCTTACACTTTTGTTTCTGCCTGCGTTATCATTTTACGGTAAAAAAAATTCTTACGTTAAACTTACTTAGATATAGAAATATCGCTTTAATAATTTTTTCAGAAAGAAATCTGCGTTCTCTTGAAATAAAAAAAGTCTTCATTTGAAAAAAAAATCTAATTTTTTCAAGGAAAATTTGTTATTTCGATAGGTAAAGAAATCTTCCATTTTTGAAGAAAAAAATCAATTTTTTTAAATTAAAAATTTATTTATATTTTTGGAGAAGAAGTCGATTTTTTTACTAAAAATATTGTTAAAATGTTCGGATTTTTTATGAGTTGAAAAATTTCTCATTGAAGTATTTGAAAAAAATCCTAATTTTTAAACAAAAAGTTTTGTAATTTTTGAGGAAATAAACACGAATTTTATTTGAAAAAAAAAATCAGTTTTTCTGAGAAAACATTTTTTATAAGTAATTTCTTTTTGAAAAAAATAATCTTCAATTTTTCAGAGGGTTGGGGGTATTTTCAATTTTTGGAAAAGAAATTCTCCACAAATATTTGGGAATGAAGTTCTCAAATTTTTTGAAAAAAATCTCCAATTTTGGAAACAATTTTTTGAGAAAAAAAATTATCAATTTCTTTAAGGGAAATCCTTGATTTTCTGAAATTAGAAAAATCTTCAATATATTATCCGGAAAAAAATTCTCAATTTTCTGGGAAACACTTTTTTAAAAGTTTTTTTTTTCGAAAAAATTACCTTTAATTTTTTTGGGAGCCTGGGAGGAACACTTGATTTTTTTGAAAAACATCAATTTTTTAGGAAAATGTTTCTGTTTTTTTTGAGGGGAGAGGAGAATTCTCCAATTTTTGAAAAAAAAACCTGGGAAAAAATTTTATTAGGAATAATTTAAAAAATGATAATCATTAATTTTCTGAAGGAAAATTCTCAATTTTTTGGAAACACGTCTTCAATTTTTTAGAAAAATATCTCAAATTTCTTTTCCAAAGAAATTCTCTAATTGGAATACCTATCAGGTGGAGGGGATTAACAATTTTATTGGGAATGGGGGGGGGGGGGAATTTTCATGATTATAGCTATATATTTTTTGGAAAAAATTCACTTTTCTGGAAAAATTTGAAACACATTTTCAGTTTTTTAGGGAGGTCTTCACTTTTTTTGAGGGGGAGAAATACCAAATTTCGTTGGAAAAAAATCCTCAATTTCGTAGGGAAACATTTTTTTAATAGGTACACAATTTGTTTTGGGAAATTTATCTTCAATTTTTTTGGAGGGGAAATCCTCAATATATTTTAAGAGAATAAAATCTTTAATTTCTTTGGAAAAACTTTTCTATATTTTGAAAAAAAATCCTTCCCATTCTTAAGATAAAAAAAATTCTAGAATTTTTTTTAGAAGAAAAAACAATTTTTTTTTTTTTGGAAAACCCCTCCATTTTTAAAAGTAACTTCATTGGTCAGAAATCTTAATTTTTTGAGGAAAAGTTCGTCGCTTTTTTGAAGGGCATACTTACTCTATAATTATTTGGTACATAATTTCTAAGTTTTTGTGTAGTAAAAAAATTCGCAACTTTTTTGAAGTAAGTACGTAGAAGAAAAATTATTCAATTTTTTAAGCGAAAAAAATCCTAATAAAAAAAAAATCTTTTTTAATTTTTAAGAAACAAACATCACTTTTTTGAGAAAAAATTAAAATTTGTTGTCTCTTTTTATTTTCAGAAAAAAATATTTTTTTTTGAAGAGAAAAAAAATCATCCATACATTTACCATTATAAAATTTTTAACCCACACCCCTTGTGAAAAAATTTAGTCATAGCTACACCCTAAGAAATTTTGAGTTTTCTGGCTCTGAGTATACTTGATCGTTTTTAACCAATTTTTTTGCGTAGTTACTCGGCGGACATTTCTCAAAATGATGAAGAAAGAGAACCTTTGAAGCCATCCAACGGAGAATTAGGCCTTTCACAATATAATAAATCATCCCCTTCAGGGCAATCTATTTATAAATACACAAACAACGTAGTGACATGGTGTCTTCTTTCATTTTGTAAGTATAACTCTAGAAACCCTATTTTAAAAAAATGCTTAGATACTATATTAACTTTTGTAAATTTTTGTTTCAGGTGTTTTATCAGTATTATTGAGTTGTATTATTCATCAGTTTTATGAAAACTTGGTTCTGATTATTATTCTCGTTTTGTTAATGACAATAAGCATCGTGGTGATCAAAATGCAAAAAACTCATAATACTAAAAAGTTACCTTTCAAAGTAAGCTATAATTCATCGCCATTAAAAATGATGTGTTTGATTACCTACCTGTTGCTAATTTTATATTGATGTGTTTATACTTTTAGATGCCACTGGTTCCTTTCATTCCTGCTTTAAGCGTATTTTTAAATATTTTTTTAATGGTTCAATTCGATTTTTACACTTGGATGAGATTGCTGTTTTGGTTAATTATAGGTAAGAGGAATTTTTATCCAAAAAGTAAAATTTTAATGATGTGTTAATATGTAGATACCTACTCGTAGATAGATACAATAGAAATTCAAGTTACCTAAATTAATACTTCAAATTTTTCATTGTTTCAGGTGTGGTGATTTATTTTTCTTATGGAATTTTCAACAGTAATGAAAGCAGGTATCAACGAAAACGTGTCATTTTTACCTCCTGATATCATAATAATATGGTTAAAAAAAGAAAGAAAGAAACAGCCAAATTTCAATGTATGAATAAAATTTATCTGTGCTAATAAAAATAAAATAAATTCTCCAATTTTTGAAATAATCTTCTTAGAAGTACCTAGGTAATTAAAAAATAATAATCATTAATTTTCTAGTGGAGAATTCTCAATTTTTTTGGAAACAAGTCTTCAATTTTTTGAAAAAATATCTCGAATCTCTTTGGAAAAGAAATTCTATAAATTTGTGGAATAATTTTTTTGGCGGAAAATTTTTCAATTTTCTTGGAAAGAAATTCATTCCCCTATTTATTTTTTGGAAAAAATTCACTCTATTGGAAAACATTTCTTTACAATAATTTGTTTTGGAAAATCTTTCTTCAATTTTTTTGTAGAGAAAATCCTCAATTTTCGAAGAATAAAATCTTTAATTTCTTTGGAAAATCTTCTCTATATTTTGGAAAAAATCCTTATCATTCTTTTGATAATTTTTTTTTTTTTTTTGAAGATAAATCTCCAACTACTTTAAAAAAAGAAGAAATCTCATTTTTAGGAATAACTTCTTTTGTAAGAAATCGCCACTTTGAGAGAATACTCCATATAATTATTTGGTATAAAGGTAATTTCTAAATTTTCTTGGAGTAAAGAAATTCTGAACTTTTTTGAAGTAGAAGAAAAATTACACAATTTTTTAGGAGAAAAATATCTTAATAAAAAAAAATATTTTATATTTTTAGAAATAAAAAAAAAATCACTTTTTTTGAGAAAAAATCATAATTCAAAAAACGATAGAATTTCATTATCGTTTTTAAATATTTATTCATTATATTTTTTAAGAAAGACCATTTTACGTGTACACAGATATTTTAACACTTTTTTTTTGCCATCTTTTTAAAAATTTCAATGCAAAGTCAACATATAAATAAAAAAAGTTTGGTAGATACTTAATACATAATTAAACAAAATATGGAACGAGATACCTAATAGTTTTTTTGAGCATCGAGTGAAGAAAAGCAGCTCACCATTTCGTCTTGGGCTTATTTCTGAAAACAAAAAGCACAATGTTAGAAAAATATCTAGATGAGAATATAAAAAAATTACAAACTGTGTAAAAGTAAGTATCTATAATTAGGTAATATGTAAGTACTGACAGCGCTTTATATAACTGTTCGCTTTGTTTCGGAGTTAACCACGCAAACGTGTAAATTTCTTTCGATATATATTTAACAGCATGATTTTTCAAACTCTTCCACGTACGAATAGGACATACCTGCGAAGTATTACACGATGATAAATGTTGAAAATACGTTCTTTAATACAATAAGATTTATCTTGATGATTTTTAAAACTTACATTCTGTCTCTCAAGCTCTTTCCAAATTGCGTTACCTTTCACCTTATCGTAATATCTTCTATCAACGATGAACTTAACAATGGCTTCCTTCTCAGATCTCGTAAAGGGAAATCTAGTGCTGAAAATGTTTGAAGTCAAGTTATACAAAATATACAATGCAGATCGGAATAAAAAACAAAAAAATGCTACGTATGGCAAGCGCATAGGTACTTCTTTGTATCGTTTCTTGGTGGAGGATTACTGCTTATATTTACAGTCATAAATGAATCGTTATCACTGTCAGCTTTTGAACTGACTTCTTCAATATCGTCGCTTGGACTTCTGTCGGAATCAATGTCAATAATGTCATACACTGAGATCGAAGCCGGTACTTCATCATCGATTGGTTTTCTGCGGTAATAAAATGCATAACTTGAGATACATATTTCGTATTCATCGATTAAAGATTAAGTGAATGCGAATAATATCTACGTATATCTTACCTAAATAGATCTGGTATCGTATTCCATGAATACACTCTGTCATATACAACATCCATGTAATCTAAACTCGTCGTATAAATTTTTGATTCCTCCCACCTACGAAAAATGGATAAAATTATACTCCACTGAACTATTTTGAATACAATACAGATAGAAATTCATGAAATAAACTTACATAAATCTATTGATGTCTGCTATCCTACAGTTATCAAAACATTCGCTGACATATTCGAGTTGAAATCTCTCAACTTTATCGTGTTTCCAGTTCCTGTTATTTTCATCGGTCAACACAATGGAGTGAGGACCTATGTCTTCGGCACTAGTATGAACACTTCCTAAACGATTCTATAACATATAAAACGGCAACATGAAGCTCATACATCGAAATTCTAAATTAACAAATTATTTTACCTTTAATCTTCTTATCAATTCATCTCTCTTCGTAGAATCATCCATCAGCAATACAAAATGAATCGAATAACCACGTTCATTCAAAAAAATCAAACCATCGTGGTCTTCTTCGATACCTTCCTTCTCATTTGATGTACAACTTGCCATAATATTACTTCTAAAGTCCGTTTAATTAATTTAAAAAGTCGATTAATTCTCGAACAAACCACGTGCAACAAAATAACGATAAGAACGGTTATTTTTTGTCTTTTGTTTACAAAGTGTTTCGACTGAAGAAAACCACGTCGTAAATGCAAACATGTGAAAACTTGCTTTTGTTGTATGTTGTAGTTGTAATTGTAGATCAGCTGTGAACGTTTTGGACTACAAACAATACCACGTAAATTCTCGCAGAATTATTTATTTATGTACCTTTTCCTGCATTTCTGATAAATGAACAAAAAACCGTTTTGAAAGTAATGAAACCTCGGAAGAGGGTTGTAAAATCAGTTACATAGGTAGCTAAATTTACTGTTTATAAGCATGACTTGCCGATGACTACGAGATACATATTTCATCCATTTATGGTTCTATTGAAAGTAAAATAGATAACATAGATAAGAATACGTTAGAATTTTCTAGTATAGCTACGTAGGTTTTTTCCAAAAATGTGATCATTTCATATCCAAAATATTTAATTTCTTTTTTTATTAAAAATTTTTTTTTTTTAATTTTGAACGCAAAAAATATTTTAAAAATGTTTCCGAAAAATTCAATTTTTATTTTTCTGTCAAAAATTATCTATAGGAAACTTTTTTTAACCAAAAAAATTGAAAAATTTTTATTGCAGAACATTGAAAAAATTTTAGTTTACTTTCTCCGAAAAATTTTAAAAAAAAGACAAAAAATTAGGAGTTTCTTGAAAGATTTCCCCCCTCTATAGTACATAAGAGCTGAAAAAAAATAATTTTCTCTAAAATTGATTTTTTGTTCCAAAAAAATTAGAATATTTTTTACTTCAAAAAAATTCAAAAATTTGTTTAAAAAAGTAGAATTATAAAGCTTTTTTTGATCGGAAAAATTAGAATTTTTTGATAATTTTTTCTACTCTAAAGAAATGATAAATTGTTTTACTTTCTCATGCTCACTCCAAAAGCACTCGGTATATGTATTTTTATTCAAAGAATATCCAAATTAAACTGTTTTTTACCTTCAAAAAAAAAAAAAAAAAAAAAACTCAACAAACCAAGGCCTTGAACAAAAACTTTGATTTTTGGAGGAAAAACTTTTTTGTATAATAGAAAACGAAAAATCATTTTTGGCGGGCGAGTGAATCTTAATTTTTATTTTTGGCCTTACTTTTAAAGATTAAAAAAAAGTTAGGTCAAAACTGTCAAAAGGCCAAAAATTAAGACTCACTCCCTCCCAAAATGATATTTTTTTTCTATAAAAAAAGTTTTTTCTCCAAAAATTGAGTTTTTGTTGTGTTGTTTTCTTTCAAAAATTTTAGTAATATTTAAAAAATTTTATATTCCAAAAATTGAGAAGTTCATGTTTTCAAAAAAATTTACTCACTTTCTTTCCTTTACAAAAGACATTTTTTATTCTAAAAGAATTCAGATTTTTCGTCGCAAAAAAAAAAATGAAAATATTACAAACAGAAGTGCAATAATTATAATATTTTTTATAATTTTTGACTTTATGTGAAAAAAATTTGAAATATTTTTCCATTTAAAAAAATCTTCATTCTATTCGAAAACATTTTTTTATTCAAATCAAATTAGACTTTCAACAATTCGTAATTTTTATCAAACACAAACGCATGTACCTACCTACAGATACTTGAACATAATCTGCTACGTATTTTCAATTTACAAGAAATCAAAATCAGTGTTTCATAATTTGATGACCACTGTTCAATTCAAGTGTTCATTGCTCAAGTTCAAAGTTCAATCAAATCCAAATGCGTTCAACAATAATAAAAATTTCAACCACCAATGACCAACAGCTGTTCAAATTCAAACTTCAAACTTCATACCTTCATATTCAATTGTTATCTTTTGGTCCTTACGTTTATACAACAGAATACATTCATCATACATCTGGACAAATACATCTTCATTTTTCTCGTCGTTTTTATGAGGTCGTATGAAATTTTCTTGAGATTTCACATTGTTGGTGCTTTCCACATTGCACAAGTCTTCGTTTGGTAATAGATCATTTCTGGAAACATCTGCTCTCACCAAATCATTCAGTAGATCAGTATCACCAACCCCTGATTGATCGTCGAGGATTTTATTCCGGTCTTCTGGGCGGCGGAAACAATATTTTAATTCACACTCATCGTTCGCCAGGTGACCCACATGCGTACTTGAAAAGATAGCCACACAAGACGAGTCGTTTCTATTCAAGTGCAATGTTATCGTCGCTGGACATACCCCATCCAATTTCTTCGAACCTCTCAGAAAAGGTGCTCGTTTACGATATTCGGTTTTAATGCGAAGTGGACCAGATCGGTGACACACAAATGTATGTTTCCACTTGAGCTTTCTCCTTAACCTGAATCGTGTTTTGGTGGCATCTTCAGTACTTTGTTTCCAATTGAAAAATTCTTGCTCATTAGGAAAGACGTGTTTCTCTGTATTTAAATCAATGTGATGGAATTCTTGATAATGCTTTTCAACTTGATAGGAGTATTGAAACGATTTTTTGCAAATGACACAGCAAAGATGACTCTCCTTCGTAGGAGTACGTTCCTGTTGACAAAAAAAAAATTCGTTAGTAACTCGAAATGCAAGCTTTGAAATACTAAAACAATGACAAAACTTACGACTGGTTCGTGATGTTTTGCAAATATATGTTTCTCGAGAGATTTTTTGGATCGAAATCTACAACTGCAAGTGTGACATTCCTAAAAATGAACATTTTTTTCCCCAATGATAAATTATTTAACAAGATTGTAAAAACATTATGTTATTAAAATATAAAACTTACGAAGTATTCCTTATCATGTTTAGATATATGCTTAATCAAATTATCTTTCCGAGTATAGCATTGTCCGCATTCAGCACATTCCTGCAATCAAAAAAAAGAGATTAATAAATTATGGAAGAGAAAAAAAGTAAGAAATGAGAAAACACGATATATAGTTAAGTACATACATAAGCAGGTTTTTCAATACGTATAGTATTATCTGATGTCTTAATCCTTGTTCCATGAACTCTTCGTTCATGTGTACGTAATTGGTAATTTGCAGCGAAAGTTTTACAACATTGACTACATTTCTACGAAAATACAGAAAAATTGCATTAATCCGGCTAACTTCGCATTCCACATTAAAATAATACTCACATAACTACGGTCTTTGATGTGAACGCAAAGTTCATGACGTTTCAAGTCAGATGCGGTACAAAATGCGGCACCACATTTTGATTCATGACACACCTGATAAAAAATAGGAAAAATGTTATGAACGAAATATTATTCAATTCAAATAAATGGTTTCAAAAAAATTTATACTTACATGGGTACGTTCTTTTTTGTGTACCCTTCCAATATGTCGTTTCAAACTAACTTTCTGTGTGAATAACAAACAACAGCCTGGCCAAGAACACGTCTAAAAAAACGAAATACACAGTTTTAATAATTATCACATTATGTATACCACATTTATTAATAAATAAAAATAAAATAAAAATAAAAAACGACCAACAACTTACAAATTTACGCTCCGGCATCGTATTGGTATTATCATGAATAGCTTCTGCGATACGATCTGTATCTCTACCTTTGTTTTGAAGAGCAGATGCAGAATCTGGACATGCAGCAAAAATGTTCAAATGTGAATTACATTGAATAAAAAATAAAATTAATGATTAGTTGTTGCCGAGAAAAAACACACCTTGTAATGATATGATCAATGATCTGAATATTCATCCTCCGATAAACTGACCACTGCAAACTCCTTTCGGAATGGACTTTTGCACTTTACACCGATAAAATCCACGATTTCGAGGATTTGCAACGTTGTAAAATTCTAAATTCTAAAGATGTGAAAAATTAAAGGAAAAATCAAACTGAAACAAAACTTTACTCAAAACTTTGATAAAGTGATAACACAAAATTGTAAACAATCGTCAGGTCATTCACCAGAAATCAGCTGTTGTGACTTGTGAGATTGAAATACGAATTTTCAACTTTCAAGTGAGACTAATAGCATAAATATGAAAGCTACAAATTTAACCAATATACCGTTGGAAAGAAGATAAAATTTTCTTCAACTCTTAAAGAAAACATTTTTTTGCCATATGCGTAGTTTTTGGATAATTTAGAATTGAAATTTCGATATGTTAAAAACAACTAAAAAGAAATATCCTCAGAAGCGTAATTACTTCATGAATTGTAATAAAATTTATGTCAATCGATAGGAAATTTAATCTTCTTCAATTAATGTTCTTACAAGGTTTTCCATAAATCATCTCATTTTTGTTAAAAATTGAAAAAACTCCACATTTCGCATTGACTATTACTGATAAGGACTTGTAAAAACACAGGCTGTTGAAAAAATTTTTACCACACCCTCTAATATGTTTCCAAACAGACCGTGTTTTGTTTTGATCTGTTGGTATGGTGATTAGTAAAGCAATAGTAAAGCAGTAAAGTTTGAAGCAAATTGTGGTTGAAAAGTGTAAAAGTTTGTTGTTCCTTTGACTTTTCTCGTTTTCTCTTTTTAATAATGTAGTTAATTTTGTGAACCCTCTTTTGGTTTTATAATGACGTAGTGTTTAATTCATCTTTCAACATATTCGTTGCAAATTGGTGATTACATATTTGCTGCTGTCAACGGGCAAGTGAGTTCTTATTTTCGGTAGTTTTGTTATCAAAAATTCGTTAATTTAGATTAAACTTCCCTCATATTATTTTAAATTATTCGTAATAATGGCATTCTTTAGGAACTGAAATGGATAAAACAGGATTAATTCCTGCTCGATTTATAACCATGATCGGGCACTTCGTCATGTTGATTATGGCGTTGAATTGTCGAGTAAGCGATTGTTTAATTATTTCTATCGTTTGTTTTGATTTTAGAAAGCACATACTTACATTTCACTATTAAAGAAGAATCGATTAGTGTTTCAAACACATCGAATTCACACTTGATACCTACATTTTTCAAGTGTTTTCACCAAAACGTTGTCATTCGTTTCGAGTTTGATTTTCCGTTGAGTATAATTTGATTCTTCTGTGAGACTGTATTTAGTATCTTCTTTTTGCTTTGTTTTTTATATTCACATCTCTGCAGTCTTGTTCGAATTTTAATCTTCTGAGTAAATGTCTTGTGTTCAGGATACAAACGTTAAAGCATGTCTACCTTACAGTTACGACCCCGAAGAATATTTCGGAAAAGATAGAGAGTAAGTTCGTTTCACTGTAGCTAGATTTTCTTCGCTGGAATCGTAGTTTTTTCGCATACTTTTTCACGTTTTATTTACCCAATTTTTCGCAACGTTTCTAATTTTTTTACTAGACCTTCTTCTTACACAAATCTAATAAACTTGTTTCAGATTAGTAATCGGCATATCACTGGCATTAGCCTTCCTCGGGGTTGAAATATTCGGCTTCTTGTTCGGGTTTTCCATGTTTATACCTTTAGTGGCATCGATTTGTATCCCTTTTTCTACTTTTTTTCATTCGAGAAATACTCGTAGTTTTGCTGCATTTCTATCGTATTTGCATTTGCATATTTTTTATGTATTTTCCTTAACAAGTTGTTCAGCTGTTTCTGCTCATTCGTTTGCTTGCATTCTGCTCTCTTATTGGCTTATCGATACCTGGGATTGCGTTTTCTTCTGGTGGGTGTTCTTTTTATGCAGCTTCATTCCAGGGTTTGTGGAGATCTGCATCATTACCAATATGTTGATAGTTAAACATATTGCATGCTAAATGCTCATTTAAATTTAAAAAAAGCCAAAGGTTGTAATTTTTGTTAATCTTGTCAATTGGTAGTTTAAAAATCTTGTAAAAAATAACGAGTAATATTTTATAATTTTGTACTTAAATGCTTTTAAATCGTATTTTCAATAATCAATATTTTTCACGTTTGTAAAATGCCGTGTGTTTTTTTCTGATAATTGATGATTGGGTAGAATTTGAAATGTGTGATTGTTTCGATTGTTCTTAAATTCGAATGGATTTCGTAATTAATTCTTGTGGCTCGTGTAGGTTTCAACGGAATCGTTGGAAATTTAAAAAAAAAAAGTTATTATAAATGGAGACAAATTTTAAAATGAAAAATTATCGGATTATTAAATTTTGGCTGTCGGCCAACGTAGGAAATTTTTTTACAAATTCTAAATATAAATTGATTTAAAAATACGGAAGTTCATCAAGGTAAAACATTGACACAATGGAAAGTTCCGTTTGGCGAAACAGATTGGAACTATGAAATTTCATCAGACAAGAAATTTAGAACTATGACTCAAGTAAGGAGCCCCTTGTTAAATCTTCCGAAAATTGGAAGATTTTATCCGTCCATCTCAATAAAGTCGTCCCTGCGATCGAAAGGTAAAAAAATGATTTTAGCTATTATGATGGATTCGTAAACTGAGCTGGAGTTCTATTTTTCCAAGGGCTTTTTTTCTGGAGGTCTATCATCTTTTTTCAAAAAATTCCCTTATTTACGTACCTAAGGTTCCACTTGAACAAAATTTACAAACAAGAGTTGTAGAAGATGAAATTCCAAACATTTTCACCCCCTCCCCCCAAAAAGTTTGAAAATTCAATTTTCGGAAGAAGTTTGTAAAATATAGAAAATTGAAATTTTAAAAATGTGTTTCATTTTTTCTACAGACTGATGGAGTAAAATTTTTCGTCATCTTTTTTGCCTATTTTTTTTTTTTTTTGGTCAATTGTTGTCACTCAAAAAATCGAAGTCAAAAATTTAATTTTTGGCAGGGGTTCGAAAAAATAACTTTTTCGCGCAACGAATAATTTTAAATCGAAAATTGAATTTTTGGCAGGGGTTCGAAAAATATGGAAAATTCGAAACTAATGCATTTACCTCAATTTGTCTCTTTTCATTTGTTACTTTTTTTTCAAAAATTTTGGCGTAAAAAATTATTTCAAAATTAATTTTTGGCAGGGGTTTGAAAAATATCAATAATAAAATAATGTCGAAAATCCATTAAATAATTAAAATTTTTTGAAAAATTGAAATTTGATAAATAATTGAAATTTTATAGAAACTTTCCTATGATATGGCTTCAATTGAAATTTTTCTAAAAACAACGTTGTGTATTTAGATCTCAGGAATAATTTTGTTCATTACAAAAGTTTTGATTGGACCACTCCTCCCTCTCCAATTTTCAATTGTAAATTTATAAGTATAGAAATCACACGAAAGTCACGTATTATACGTATAATGCAAAATTGGAGAGGAAGGAGTGGTCAGGTCAAAATTTTTGTGATAAACAAAATTATTTCTTAGGCCTAAATACACAACTTTTGTTTGAAATTTTTTTAAATTGAGGGCCTAGGTAGTAGGTACAGATATAGGGGGATTTTTAAAAAGGGAGGTGGGCTTCCCGCTCGCTCAAAAAAACTATCTTTGTACCTAAGGCCACAATTGAAAAAATTTTCAAACAAAAGTTGTACATAATTATAAGTCTTTAGAACAATTTTGGTTATTACAAAATTTTTGATTCAAACGCTCCTTCTTCTTCAATTTGTTACTACCTACATAACTTTTGTTTGATAACTTTTTTAAATTGAAGCTATAATTTTTTTTTCTCAAAAATTTGTCAAAAATATAATGCTTTGATCTTGGCTAGCTTGGCCTCGGGCCCGAAAAGGTTGAAATTCCGTGTTTTTTAGACTTCAAAAATTCAATTTTCAATTTTTGATCGGAAAAGTTTCAACTTGGTGAACACATAATTTTTTCAAGTTTCCATATTTTTCGAACTCCTGCAAAAATCCAATTTTTTGCCTAAAAATGTTTGAAAAAAAAAAGTTTTTGAAAAAATCACGAAAAATTTTGAGAAAAAAAAAAGGTGTTCTATTGGTAAAAAAATTGAAAGTAGGTAATCAAATTTCTTTAAACTCTGAAAATAATTTTAGGTTATGAATAAGAGATAATATAGCTAGAGGGCATACTCTCCAATTTCAAATTTTAAAAAAATAAGGAACCTCTAAACGAGCACAATAGCGAATAGCCTAGAATTTCCCAAACTGACTATTCGAAATTTAATCGTGTCCAACTTGTGAAATGACAAGATGACAAATTTCATTGTTTTACGAGCTGTTCAGTTTTCTGCTGTTGAAATCGAAAGCGAAATCGGCCTCAGCTTTGGCTGGCCTGGGCTTGAAATTCGCATACTCGTACATCGATGCTTCATTATTCGGTAAGGAAACACGTGAACAACTACTGCGCGCGCGTTTCATTTTTCTAGAGCATTTCAAAGCGTCTCGCACTAGTGTTTTGAAATTTTCACAACGTTGTGTGCTATGTGTTGATATTGTGAATTCGCTTAGTTATCAATCCTGTTCTTCTATCATTCGCCGGTATACAATTTTTTTCACATATCACATGAGAAGTTCCTATTCTTGCAACATCAAGAGTACAAATTCTGCTGATTTTTCACTACCACTGGAAAAAATTCCTAAAATTTTCAAGGTATTTTTCATGTTTTTCTTTCACCTGTATTTTTTAAATTGCCTACATCTTATTCGAGTTAATTTACTTAAATCATATGAGTATTGCGGTAGTTAATGTAAAGTTATTAATGGTTTCTCATTTATAAGACATTTGTATGGATTTGGTAACCATGTTAACAGATTTATATTACCGAAATTCTACTCCGGCTTTATCTATTTGGAGTTGTCTTGCGCGATATCGATATAACGTCGTGACCCTGCCCATGGCGAAATTTTTTCTGAAGAATTTACTGCTCATATGTATATATAAAATTCGTATATTTAAAAAAAACGAATTCATTTTCACTACTGTGTTCTGAATTTTTTTTGAAAACTAAAAAGCAAGTATAACTTTTTTTTTATAGCAATAAATGTGTTTTTATTCCTGCCAATTAATGTGAAATAAAAAGTAAGAATTTGGTCGCTTCTTACGTCGATAATGGTTTCAATTTCCTTCTCGAAGATGATTCACAACAAAATGAATTTCACAAATCTTTCATTTTTTTTTTTTTTCCAAAGACATCTTTGCAAGAATAAAAACTTTGCCAATTGACGCATAGGATCGAATATTGCCATTATAAAACATCATTATAATGTAGACATTCAAGTACACGTCGAGTTCATTAATTACTTACCTTTCAAGTTCGCAATAAGTATTATAATCCAACCTCTCGTTCTCATTGTTATTTCTCTCGCTAAAATAGCCTCATCAGCAGCTGCCTATTCGTGTGAATGTACCTTTTATTTTATGAGCTGTTCATAACGAATGCTTAAACACACGTTTATTCCTCACGATGATCATGCCATTCGAATCGAGAAATACGAAACCTGGAATTCCAGAATTATCTACTCGCATACGTATCGATATCTGAATTCGTAGCTTGTTCGAAAATTACTCATTTAAATTTTGGTATGCATTGCAGAGTGTAAAAAGTTACAAAAATACGTTTCTTATGTAACTTTAAAAAGCAAAAATGGATCCGGAAAGAGAACTTATGAATGGTTTACCTACTCATTCGACGACTTCGATAACATCCAGAGTATCAAGACCTTATCGAGTAAGTAAATCAACCGTTAAGTGACCACTTGTACTAGAAAATTTGAAAAAAATCTTAAGATATTTATGTATATAGGTAATTTAAGATCATTACACGTGTAACGATATATGAGTGTTCAACGTTGCTTAATTATCTATTATATAAGCTCTACACAATAACGAGTAATTTACTCTATTATCGATATGAATGGTCAACTGTCAGTAAGTTGCATATACTATGTGCCCTTAAGTTTTTTTGGCCAATTTTTTTCACTTGTTTCATTATTTCGTAAAATGATTTCTCAATGTGGTGAAATTTTTTAGAAGTTCTCTTCGATGGATGGAAACTTTATAGATTTTCAAAAAAAAAAAAAAATATATATATATATATAAGTCTAATTTACTGACCCATTTTCAAAGTCCACTATTTTAAAAACGTAAAAATTAAATAAAATAAAAATACTTAATCATTTGTTACTTTTTCGAAATCATTTACCTACGTACTAAATAAATTTTTTTTTTTTCAATTTTGAAAATGATCGACTTTGTAAATCGATCCTTTATTAGCTTTATTTGAATACCTAGCGATATTTTAAAAATTCATTTAAAAAATTATTTTTAGATACGTCTACCGGTCGTAACAGTAGATAGGTAAGGTAGTTAAAAATTCGAAAATATCATCGAAATTGAAGCTACCTAAATCAATTATAATGTAGATAGATAAGATTACAAATTTGCAATTTTTATACGTAAATTCAATAGTAGGTAGGTATTAAACCCAGCAATTGACGTTAAACTAAAAGTTGTGACGAATATTTCGCCAGTTATTTTCATCGACCTACCCAGTGACTGATTAGAGATTACCAGTTATTTATTCATAAAATTTTTATTGTTCCAATCGATCCAAAAAAAAAAAAAATTGCCAGGAAAGGAAATATTTGTATTAAGGCCCATATTTTAAAAATTTCCTTATTCGAATATAAGTAATAAGGTATCTGTACTGTATCATCGTAGGAAATCGTAATAAAAACGAGTAATTAAACTTCACTTGTATAATTCATACTCGTAAAATATGTATTGTAAAACTAACCTTAAAAGTTAAGTATTTGGCTTTCTATTCGCCACAGATAAAAAGGTACAGACACTACAGTATCCTTAAGACGTTCCTTAAGATTTTTTAGTATTTTAAAACGTTCCTTTTTCGAAATGAGGTAAATGTAATAAGGAAATGAATAAGGTACTTCGAGAGGTACCTTAAGGATGTTGTACGAAGTAGAACTTTGAAACGTAATAAACTGTAAAACATAATGAACTTTCAAACTTTTAATTCATAAATGAGGAGTACTTCGTCTAATTACATTCTTTGACTATATACAACATGGACTGGTAAAGCCCTATAAGAGCAATGTTAAATTTTTGATCCGATATGCCGGCGTTTTGATTATGCAATTTCATCAGCAGAGTGGAAAAAAATCTTCTGCACATGCGCGAAATCACAGTTGAGAATCGCTGGGCCGCCATATTGTGCCTTGATATTTTTTTCAAAATTTTTAAACTCAAACCAAATTCAAATTTTTTTATTGCAATCGAAAGGTTTTTCAATTTTATAAAAAAAATATTTCTTGACATTTTTTTGCTAAACTCGTATTTTCAGAGCAGAGCTGGCGCGACTCACCTCTTTTGGGAGTCGAACTCTTTTAGTTCGACTCTTTGCTAGTTGAGTCGAAGAGTTTTCAATTTGCGACTCTTTACAAATTTGATTAAACTCATGAGTCCGACTCTTTTATTGAACGACTCCTCGCGACTCTTTTTTTCCGACTCCTCGCGACTCTTTTTTTTCCGACTCCTCGCGACTCTTTTTTCCGACTCCTCGCGACTCTTTTTTCCGACTCCTCGCAACTCTTTTTTTCAATTTATTATTTTTTAATTTTTAATTTTCAAGTAAGTAAAACTTCAAAACTAAACTAACAACACACGAGGTTGCACTACCCATGAATCGCGGAAAAATGGAGTTTGAGAGATGAAAAGAGTCGTGATATGAAGAGTTGTGAATCAAAAGAGTCGCAAGTAAAAAAAGAGTCGTGAGTAAAAAAGAGTCGCAAATTGAGAAGAGTCGTGAATCAGTTTAATGTTCGACTCTTAGTGATGAGTCGATTTTTTCAAATTTTTTTCGACTCCTTGTGAAAAAGAGTCGAACTCAGAGTCGCTCGCATGCGACTCCCGCGACTCACACTCGAAACTCTGAGTCGCGCCAGCTCTGTTTCAGAGTTATGAGCAAATATTAAATTTAATGCTACACAAAATGGCGGACCAGCATGCCTGTAGTGAAAATTTTTTCCACTCAAGGCTTTTGGGGTTTCTGCTAAGGAATTCCAGCTGTTCTACCAGTCCATGTTGTATATAGTCAAAGATTACTAGGGCAGTGAATTGTATGCGCTAAAAATGGATGAAATATGCGCATATAATATGCATTTAATCTGGCAAAATATGCAAAAAAAATGCTCTAAAAAAGCTAAATATGCAAAAATATGCACATTCAATATGGGTGTCATTTAAAAGGGAAAAACAAGCCAGGGGCAACACTGCATAGTACGTAAAAGATGCTACTTGTCAATCAGGGAAAAATAAAAAAACACGTAAATTTTCCCATACGAGGTATGAACCGTATGACAGAGAAGAGAGGAAATGAGATTTTTAACCAACAAGGCATTTTGATTTTGGCTTTTTCCGTTGGAAGTATTTAGGCAGATTTTTTTTTTTTTTTTTTTTTTCAGAATTTTGCAAAATTGGACATTTAAAATGTCCAATTTTGCAAAATTTGATTTTTTGTTGGAATATGCTGATGTATGCTCCTAAAATCACTAAAATATAACAAAATATGCGCTTATAGGTCGAATATGCAAAAATATGCTCCAACAAATAGAGCTCATTTTACTCAGAATCTTATGATTCGTAAAGATCCAATCTATATACCGTGATAACTATCACATACAAAAATATGCAAATGCATGAAATTCACTGCCCTAAAGATTACATTCAACATCATCGTCGAGTAGTCAAACACAGACCAAAAACATCAGATAAGAATACACACGTAGAGCAGCGCTCCTACATATACACAACACCCTCCCCCGATTTATGAACGAGAGAATAAATCGCAAAAAAAAAAAGAAAAAAGAAGAAAGAAAAAAATGAAAAAAATACAAAAATTAGTAAAAAAATAAACGTAAAAATGAATAAACAGATCAGTGTTGTGAAATGGGAATTCCCATTTTGCGGGAATGGGAATTGTTCCCGGGAATTCCCGGGAACGTTCCCACCTTCATCAAAACCGGGAATTCCCATTTTCAAATAAATTATTTTTTTGAAGCAAAAACGAGATTTAAGTGATGTAATGATGTTTAGAAATGTCAATTTGAATGAAAATTGGTATTGATACCCTAGAAATACTTGAAATTAATAAAATTATTCAGGGATATCGATATCCCATATTTTATTTTTTTAGATGGTAATTTCAAGGTAATTCTTCAGGTTATTACCACGTGATTTTTTAAAATATTTTTCAAAAATATACACAATATTCGTATCTAATCCGTTTTTATTTAGTAGTATTTTTGTTTTTGTAGTTTCCAACTTTCAAATTCAATTAAAAAATTTAAATAAATTTTTGAAGTTGAATAAATTAATTACCTACATTCAGTAAAGTAGATAGATATTTGAATTTTTAAAAAATTTTAAAATTCCATAAAAATATTAAAAAATTTATCAAGCTTTAAAATACCATTAAAATTTAAAAAATTACCAAAATTCAAATGTTTATCAAATTCCCAAGAAAATTTTTTTTACCTAATGAATTTTCATTAAATTGAAAGATTTTACAAAGTTCAAAAGAAACTATTGAACTTAGTCAACATTGAGAAATGTAGTAGAATCAAAAATTTAGAAAGACCAAAATTGAAATTTTTATTAAATTTTGAAATTTTCCAAAATCAATTTCGATCAAGACTTCCCAAATTTCAAAAATTACTGAATTTTAAAAATTTATTCAACTTCAAAAATTTATCAAGATATAAAAACTTCACAAATTCAATTGTTTTCAAATTTCAAAATTTTAAACATCTGCCAATTTGAAAAAATTTACTAAAATTTATAAAAATAATATATTAAAATTTAAGTTTTTATTAAATTTTGAAAATTTTACAAAAATTGAATTTTTACGAGACGAAAATAATTTTGATCATTTTTAAATTTGAATAAATTGCAAAAATTTGGTAAATTTAAAACTTGAAATAATTTTTTGAAATTAGCTAAAATTTTCAAAACTTTTGAAACTTTTCCATGCAAACTACAAAGGTTAATTTGCAAAAATTGAATTTTTAAAATTTTACGAAAATACAGATTTTAGAAAATTGCATTTTTAAAAAAAATCAAAATTTGGTTATATATAAATTTATTATCTAGTCTTCAAAATTTAAAACTTTTTTTTTTAATTTAGTAAGTTTTTTTTAATTGATGAAAATTCAAAATTTGTTTGATTTGAATCAATTTTTAAAATTTCGTTAGATTTTTTAAAATTTACTAAATCTTTGAGATTTGGAACATTTTTCATTTTGGAAAACTTCCGTTGAAGATCTCTCAAAAATTCATAAAATTTTTTCATCAGCAATGATGAAAATTAAAAAGAATAAGAGTAGACTTAATATAACCATAACTATAAAATAATATCGTCATTTAATGGATTATTGCAATTTTTTTACAGGGGGATAGATGGACTCCTTTGCTTGTCCTCGGTGCAGCAGTTTCCACTTTCGGATTCGCAGTTCCTGCTGGGTACTGTTTAGGTGTTCTGAACACTCCAGCCAAAGTAGTAATCATTTAATATTTACTAACCGTTATATTTACAAATTTGTTTGCAGCATTTTTTTCCTAATAGTCATCCGTGTATACTAACACCTATTTAAACAGAAATTGCATTCTGAATGTAGTCATCTGAGTAAATGTTTATAATCATCGTATTTTGGTGCATTACGAATACGTAACATTAATTTGATAAAATTTCGATAAACTATGATTGAACATTTAAGTCATTTTCAACAATATTTCCAATTTCTTCGTACCTACTTATCCTGATTAGAAAAAAATGTTGCTCTATAAAAGTATTGTGAGAAATCCACGTGATAGATTAATTCATTTTTTATTTCTAGTTGTTACAAGAATGGTGCAACGAAACCCTAATACATGAACGTGGAATTCATTTATCGCATGCAAAATTCCACATGATGTGGTCACTAATCATATCCGTATTTTTGATCGGTGGAGTGATTGGTGGCCTAACTGGTGCCTGGTTTGCAGATAGATTGGGAAGGTAAATTGCTATTGTACTGGTATTAGCTACTATAGTGTCTATAGTTTGCTTAGTTTACACTTTACGTTGTTAAATTTTACCAAGTCCAAAATACTAAATAGATTCTTTATATTCAAAATTGGAGGGAAGGGTGGGGTCAAATCGAAATTTTTGTAATAACCAAAATTATTTTTAGGACCTCAATCTACAACTTTTGTCTAAAATTTTTTCAATTGGACCACTTTTCAAATCCCTAATAATTTTGAAGAAGTATCTACATAATATAATGTGAAATTGGAGGAGTGGGAGGGGTCTAAACGAAATTTTTATAATAACCAAAATTATTTTTAGAACCTTAATCTACAACTTTTGTTTGAAAATTTTTTCAATTTACCCCCTCCCCTTACTCCTCTGATTTTGAAGAGTATTTATACCAAATGTTCTACAAAATTGGCGGAGAGGGAGGGGTCCTATTGAAAAAATTTTCAAACAAAAGTTGTAGCTTGAAATCCTAGGAATGGTTTTAGTCATTACAAAAATTTCGATTGGACCCTTCCCTCCCCTCTAATTTTGAATATAAATTATCTATATGTAGTATTGTACTTGGAAAAACGACCCACCTATAAATATTCAGCTGATTCAATTTTTTATTAAATTTAATTTCAGAAAGGGCACATTGATCTCAGGAAATGTATTAAATGTTTTATCAGCTTTATTATTTTTTACTTCGAAATATGTTCCTTCAATCGAGATGTTTTTCCTTGGTCGTATAATCGTCGGTTTTATTGCCGGTAAGCGAAATAAATGATTTGCAAATAGAATAGGCATATCGACGTGGACGTGTCAAAACCACGTACGTCGGGTTTTTCAGCAAATTCACTTTTTTGGGGTTTCTTATAGGAAAAAAATGGAGAAATCTAATTTTGATCACCTCGTATGTCGTAGTCGAATTCTAACGTTCCAATCGGCTTATTTAGTTTTAAAAATCACGTAAGACGCGTATATTTTTGGCGACGTTTTTTGTCTCTCCTGCAAAATTTTGATATTCCAACATACGTGGTTTTGACACGTCCACGTCGATATGTAATACGACACTGGTATCATGGTATGTTAATTGTATCATTAATAACGTGCAGGATTAATGACCACCGTCGTTCCTATGTATCTCACGGAGCTCAGTCCGCCAAAATATACCGGTCTGATGGGCGTTCTATTCCCAGTGGGGTTAACTTTCGGTATATTGGTATCTCAAATTGTCGGTTTAGATTGGATATTAGGTTCGGATATTCGAATTTAAATTGAAAATATTTCTTAATTGGTAAATTGATAACTTAATGTTTGTTTGATTTTACAACAGGTACGACAACATTATGGCCAATTTTAGTCAGCGGATACGTTTTGATGGCGATTTTTGTTTTTGCATCGCTTCCATGGTTGCCAGAAAGCCCAAAATATTTATATCAAATTCGTAAATTGGAAGTTGAAGCTTTGAGTGGTAAATTTAGATGCTTTTCAATTTAAAAACTATCTAAAGCTCGATCAATACATTTACTTAACATCTATTTCTCATTCCAGAACTTTCCAGACTGAGAAATCTTCCCCAAAATATTGTTCGTTGGGAAATCATGAGCAATAATCCAGCTTCTGGTCGTGTTGAAAATTGGAATTTAATTCGCGTCTTGAGCACGCCACGATTACGTATACCTTTATGTCTCGTCATTGCTTTGCAAGCTGGCCAGCAATTTTCTGGAATTAACGCGGTACCTAATTACTCGTATTTTTGAATATTTTTAAAACCTTAAATCAAGCGAGATTAATAATGAGTGTATTTCTCCATCGCAGATTTTCTATTTCTCTTCAAATATTTTCGAAACAGCCGGTCTAAGCAAAGATTCCGTACAATATGCGAATATTGGAACCGGTTTCATTAATTTCTGTATCACGGCTTGCGGATTATTATTGGTGAATTCGTTCGGTAGAAGACCTCTGTTGATATTTAGCTGCTCCTTCACTTCGTTAACTTTAGTTATGTTGACCTTTTCGTCTAAATATATGGTAAAGTTTTAGCCTTGGGGATGTTTTTATAATTTCGCTTATTTTATCAGTACGTTACCTATTAATTTTATTTTATTTTTAAACGCAGGATTTAGCTCCGTGGGTTCCTTATTTATCCGTAGGAATAGTTTTCCTATTCGTTCTATGCTACGATTTAGGACTAGGACCAATTCCATATTTCATCGGAGCAGGTCAGTGAATAGAAAAACAGATAAACTTTGTTTAAAAATAAATTGAATTAAATTAATCGTAACCGGTTTTTTTTTTCTAATGCAGAATTGGTGGATATTGGACCACGACCGGTGATTATGGCGTTGGGAAGTGTCGCCAACTGGGGTGGAAATTTTTTAATCGCTGCTTCATACACGCCACTTCATAACTGGTTACATGAGTCGATATTTTTAGCATTTGCCGCAAGTACACTTCTACTGTTGGTTTTTATATCGTGAGTATATCGTACTGAAGTTACAAGATAGTTTTTGCCATTTTCCGCCTTTTTTTCACAGAAAAGTAGAGAAATTATTCTCTAATCTACTTACTCAGAAAAAATCTTCAAAAAAAATGCTAAATTAAAAAAAAAAAAGAAATCCTGTCTAAAAATAGTTGAAAAAATAATTATAAAAATATCACAAAAAATGTACCTATATTTAAAGTTGTTCCAAAAACATTTTTAAAAGAAAAAAAATAGTTTCAGTAAATGAAATAGTTAAGCCGAAAAAAAATTTATTTTGAAGAAAAAACTGCTTCAGAAAAAATTGTTTAAAAAATGGATTACTCTGAGATAATCTAAAATATTTGAAAAACAATTCTGAAAAAATAATTTTAAAAAAATGTCAATCACTTGAAAAAAAAGTTCCTGCATTATTTAAAAATTAAACATAAATTAAATTGATTAAAGAATTAGGTATTTCAAATTTTTTTTTGGAAAAAATATTTCTTTACCCGCAGGTAAGTATTATGAAAAAAAAGTTGCAAGAAAAATTATTCCAAAGAAATTCGTTAGAGAAAAAATCTGTAAAAAAAATCCAACAATTTATTTTTTTTAAAAATGAAAAAGTTCTTCGTAAAAAAAATATTTTAATGTATTAAGAAATGATTTTAAAATTTTTTAGGGAAAAAATTCCTTCAGTGGGGAAACAAATGTAAGAAATTATACTTTGAAAAATTATTAAAAAAATAGGTATTCTTCTTCAAAATTAAAAAATAAATACTTAAATCTTGTAAAAAAAAATGTTGTAATTCTCTCAAGGAGTATTTACAAAAAAAAAGTTTTTTATTCGAACTATAATTTTTTTTTTAAACCTAAATAAATCTTCTGAAGAAAAAATTATTCAAAAAGATGATTACCAACATAATTATGTACCTCTCAGGAAAAATCCTCTAAAAAAAATCTAAGAAAAAATTCTTATTCAAGATTTCAACAAAACAAAAAAAATTCTGTGAGTACGAAAAAATTCTCTTGAAAAATTTCAATAAGATTGCTTCTCTACTTGAGAAATTTATTAAAATAAATTTTTTTTAAATAGGTGAAAACCCATCTACTAAAAAAATCCTAAATAAATATTCTGAAGAAAAAATTACGCACAAAAAAAATTATTTAAAAAAATGATTTTGATTACTTACCTAAGTAATTATTCAGGAAAAAATATTTTTGATAAATCCATAAAAATTCCTTATTCAATTTTTTTTTAAATTAAAAGAAATTGTATCAAACAATATGTTGAGAAGATATTTTTTATAGAAACTTTTTATTTATCAAAAAAATGGTTTTGATGTTTTAAAAATAACTTTTAAAAGCCTACAATAAAATTTTTTAAAAAATACCTAAAATAAAATTTAAAAAATGAAAAGTAATTCTGTCTAAAAAAATTTTAAAGATGATTTTTCAAAAATGGAAAGTTTCCTTTTGGCTAAAAAATATAATGAGTATTTCTACCCCAAAAATCCCAGTTTTTTTTTTAAATTAAGAAAAAATTGGCATTTTTTGTCAAAAATTTCCTTTGATAAAAAAATACTTTTTAAAAAACTCTCAAGAATCATTGTTTTTATTTTTAAAAAAAAACAACAAAAAAACACAAATAACAAATAAACAAGCAAAAAAATCTCTTATTGAAAAAAATTATGTTTTAATTTTTTAACGTGAAAAAAAAAAGATTCTATATTCAAGGGGAGGGGATATTCTAAGGAGTGGATTTCTTCAGTAAAAAATTGAGGGAAAATACTAAAAAAATGATTATCTACACCTACCTATTCAGAATAATAAAATTTGAAAAAATTCTAAATTATTTTCAAATTCAAACGTAAATTAGTCAAAAAATAATAAAATTAGAAAAAAAAATTTAAACATTTACGAATCAATCTTTTTTGCGAAATTCTGCAAAATTATGATAAAAAAATTATTTTATAAAAATGGAAGAAATTCTTTTGATTTAAAAAAAAATCTTTAAAAATCGTCAATTCACTCAAAAATAAGTTTTTTTTTTTTTTTTTTTTTTTTTTTTTTTTTGAAAAACCATGGTAAAATAATTTACCAGCACTGACTTCTGAAGTTATAAATTTGTAAATATCTCGATAACGAATGAAAATAATTTATATTTATATTTTTCACTTACAGAATATACCTACCTGAAACTAAGCAATCGTCGATCTCTACCGATGAATTATCAGAACGTGAGAATATGGCTGAGTAATTATAATTCGTGCATTTATATTATTTCTATATGTAGCTAGACCTTCTATGTATTGGTAATAAGATTATGAATCTTTAAATTATCATTTTGGCTGTCCCTTGAAATCGTACTGAATTCGATTGAAACGACACTTTCAATTTTTCATTGATTATTCGTCCGGTGAATAAGTATGTCTTTTTTGTTTATGGATTTTTTTATATGAATTTTTTTTTTGTTTGTATTATTTCGCTAAATATATACTCTTCCTTTGTCTAAAATTCCGTCTTAGTTGCAGCAATATAGGTACAGATTAATCCAATGGGAATTTCTATTAAAGGATAGAAAAAAAGTCCTTCAAAAAAATTAAATTCGCGACAACGAAGACGAAAATAAAAAGTCACAAAAACAAGAAAAGCATTTATTACATTTTGATTTTTTATAATATATAAAAACAAAAACACCATTATAATTAAAAAAAGTTCATTTATTGACAAATAATTTACTGTAATCTCGTAAATACTCGAATTACAATAAATAACATTATTATTATTCTAGAACTCGTCTATAATATAAAATGTTATCACTAACACAATATTCAACTGTTTGTCAACAAAACAAAAAAGATAGGCGGAAGATTACGCAAGTCAACATACATACATTCATTTTGGTAACTTACAACAATAAACTACTAATAACCATTTTTTTTCCCAAATTACAAAAGCTATATTTTTACACAATGTAACGAAAAGACTTCGTAGACTTTTTAATACCTATTTATCAGGTACGTGCCTATTTTTAAAAAATCGAAACAAACAATAATAGGTACGTTGAGAATTTCGTACTTTGGCTTGTTCGAATTTTTTCGATAAAATTACAACAAATCAGCGAATTCGGATCGATTCTGAGAATTGGGTCAAAAGAAAAATTACCCATTTTTTTTTTTTTTTTTTTAAACCTGACGTACATTTTAGAGACCCATAATGACTCGAATCTTCATCTAAGCTATATGAACCCACACAACGAGATATGTATAAAACGCAAAAAGTAAAATGGTTCATTTAGAGGGAATAATTTCGGCGAAGAGCTTAGAAAAGGTCTAGAACATCAAGTACTCGTAATAATAATTTTCATATCAGATGGAAAAGAATATCGGACGGAGTAATATTTTATTTAAGACACGAGAGTAGTTAAATGACGAAGTAGGTACCTAAATAAAAAGCAATAGGACGGATATGTCTTTTTATAAATATACTCCAGGTATTCTCTTTTGTATCTACGATTTTGTATAATTTCATCGAGAAAATTAGAACACCGGTTCGAGAAACAAGTTGCTTCCTAAAACCAAATCACGTGTACAAATAACTTTGAAAATCTTCGACATAACGAGCAACAATTTCTCCCCATTTTTCCAGTGAAAAATATTGCGTAAAATTAAATCAAACTTAACCAGTAAGTAACTTCCGATATGTAAAAAAAAATTAACACGAAAACACGTCACGATTTTACATACATTTTGCTAAAGAGAACATAGTACGAGTATCATCTATATAACTAGATTGAATTTTATAAACAATTTAATGTACCTACTTCGAGTAGGTACACTTTTTTCATCATTTTTTTCATCAATACAAGTATAAGATGCCTACGCATAAAAAGTAAAGTAGGTAGGTATTTATTTTAATAAGAAAACACATATATACTTAATAGGTAAGTCTTTTAAAAATCGATCTTAATAGGCAGTCTCGAATGAACATTAAAATTGAAATCACAAAATTGGTTGCAACTCAAAACGCGTGTCGATGCGTTTCAATTTTTGTGCAAAAAGATAAAAATGTGTCGGATTAGCGCATTTTTTTTTTTTGTTAAATTTCAATGTTTTGTGCTAAAAACGATCAATTTATTTTACAAAGCTTTTAAAAACGAGCTAATATGGGTAATTGGGTATTAAGAGGAGATAGGTATGCAAATCATTTCAAAAATATCGTGTCATTTCAACCGATTTTTTTGCAAAATTGAACGATAAATTGCTTTTCGAACCCACAGGCAGGAGCGAATGGGCCACGATGACAATCGGGGAGGGGGGGGGGGGGTTCCAAGGTGTCTTGCAAAGTTTGTATTTTTTTTAACAATTTTTTTTTAAATCATTCTTTTTGAAAATCGATGAAATGATTGAAATTCAAAGTCATAAAAAATTTAATGAAAGTAAGATCAGGTAGTTGATTTTGAAAAATAATATTGAAATCCAAAGTCAATCGAAAGTATCGATTTTTTTCGACAATTTTTAGTACAATTTTTAAAAGTATAAAAAGTCAAAACGATCACTTTAAAAAACCGAATGACGAGGTCATTAATTTAAAAAATTAGATCGATTTCAAGTTCTGAAAAATTTAATAAAATGTTTTGAATTTTAAAACGTTTCAAAAATTAATTTTTAATTTTAAAATTTTGAAAAATAAAAAAATGACGCTTTTCAATAATTATTTAATGAAATTATCCATTTTTTAAAAATTAATCGAAATCAATGATTTTGAAAATTGAATGAAATATCCCGATTTAAACAATTAGATCAACAGAACTTTGAAAATAATTAATCAAAATTATCAATTTTCAGAACTTCCCAAAATTTAATTATTGATTTAAAAATACAGATTTTGAAATTTTTCAAATAAAATCATTTTTAACGAGAATCAAATCAAATCATCAATTTTTTAAAATTTCAGCAAAATATCAAATTCAAAAATCGATTAAAATTATCGATGCTGAAAATTGTACTTTTTTTTTTTTTTTTTTTTTTTTTGAAAATTTATCAAAGTTATTATCAGTTTTTATAACTTTCTAGAATTTGATTTTTGATTTTTTGAAAATTGTACTTCAAACTTTTTTAAATTAATTTTTTTATTTCAAAAATATGATTGGATTAAGTATCGATCCAAATAAGAAGTATCGATTTTGAAAATCGATTGAAATTATCGATTTTGGAAATCGATTAAAATTAACGATAAAGTAGAAAATTAGATCAAATTGTCGATTTTGGAAAACGACAAAAATTTTGTTTTTGAAAATAAATTTTAGAAAAAAATCGCAAATCACTTCTACTTATTTAAAATTCAATGCAAAAACTAATATTAGGTATGGATTTTATTCTATTTTTTTTTTTTTTTTTTTAGAAATGTTGTTCAATTTTTATTTTTTTAAAACTGTTTTTTTCTCGTAATTTTGGCCATGAGCAAATTTTTTCATATCTTTGAAATTTTCTATCAATGAATTAGTTTTTAAGTCACATTTTTATTTTGAAACGGTGTGGTGGTTCCTTCCAATGATTAAAAAACATAAATCATAGGTTAATCTATGCATAAATTAGCAGTTTTAAAAAAAATCCAGAATTTCAAACAACCTCTCCCCAGGCTCCCCCTCAGAAGAAATTGAAGTAAAATTCCATTTATTTTGAGTCTCCAATTCGCTCCTGTTCACAGGACTTTTCGTTTACATTCAAGTCACATCGAAATCATTCGAATGTTAGAAAGTAACGTTGGAAAGCACGGTTGGAAAGTACATTACACAGCAAAAGTTAAAGATTTTGCCTAACCTGAGATTTCGAGGGTTTCATTTCGAACAACATTTTGTGCGAAAAATACTTGAGCAAAGTATGTTAAGCGTCGAGCAACGACACAATAAAATATGCCGTGCAATTGTGCCGATTTTGTAAGTACTACACAACGCAACGCGTATAAATTCTATTTCAAAACACTCGGCAGGTATAATAGAAACAAACGACGAAGAATTTAATTAAAACGTCACCAGGAGCTAAAGGCTTTTTCACCCGGTTGATACCTAATTCTTATTTAAAAAATTTTTTTACATAAAAAACGAAACAAGAAAATGTAAAAAATTAACAGATATCTAATTGCAAAATTGACTAACGAATTACATCGTAATATATATGGCCCCTGTACTAAAGACTGCGACGTATAATTTACTGTATGTTTTTTTTTCAATTTTTGAAACTTTTTTTTTCTTTACATACTTTTCTCGAAAATATAAGCTCATTACCAAAAAAAGACGTGTTGAAAGCTGCTGTGTATCTTAATCGTTACATTCTTAAGTTATAGTGATTGGAAACACTGTGAAGAATTACAGGTATAAAAATTTATACATTGAGCACTTTTAAAATTTTTTTCAACCTTGATATTATTTAAAATTTCATTACAATAATTACGTTATACACACAAACACACGAATAATATAAAAGGTATGTACAAAGTATAAAATTTCAAATACATATTAATCACGATAACGAAGACTTTCTTTTATATTCGAACCATCGTAATAATATCTATTATTTTTACACGACCATATTTTCAATCAGTCGGTTATACCTATAAAACTTTTTATTCCAATATAAAGGACATATCGTAAGCTTACAATTTATGTAAGCAATTTGCAGTATTGCTTTACTCGTATAAATATATGCAGCGAGTTGTTCTACGAGTTATTTATCGATTGGTATCTCGTTTGGATTAGGTAATTTTGCTCAGACGAACGCTAAAATTATTTTTCGAATAATTGCTCTATTATTATTTCCAAAGATAACCAACTTAAAGCGAAATAATTTGCAGGTAATAAGTACTGAAAAGACGTACAAGTGACTAGGCCTTGCACCACCTCGCAATTGCAAATTGATAAATGGTGTTTTTTAATACCTGAAAAATGTAATCAATTATAAACACATCGTTATAAGAATTTAAATTATAAACATTTTTAAATACCATTTACGAATACTAAATAAAAAATTTCAACTTGTTTTAATCCCCCCTCCTTCAAATCACTGCCACCGAAATAAAATTCAAAAACGAGCTTAAAGCTTGCAAATGAGGGGCGTGCTCTTCTCAGCGCATTTTTCAAATTTGGGGTTCGTGACCCCTTCATTAACTAGGCATTTATATATTATCGAGGTTGAAGTTTTTTTTAATTTTCAAAAAAAAAATAAGTGGGTTAAATGTGATTTTTGATAACTAAAAATACCTACACTTTTAAATTTCAGAAAAGTTTTTACTCCATCTTTTATAAAAAAAAAAGTTTTCAAAATTTAACGTGAAAAGTTTTAAATTAATTTTTAAATAAAATATTGTCAAAATTTTAAGAATTTATAACATTTTCGAAGAACTGTGGAATTGTTTGAAGAAATGTAAAATAATGTTTAAAAATTAAAAATTTATAAACCTAGTGGAATTTTTTGAAATTGTCAAATATCCAAAATTGACAAATTTTCCGAAATTGTGAAAAGAAATATCACCAATAATTTCTAAATAATTTTTTGTGAAAGGTTTGCATTAAAAAAATTGAATTCAAAAATTATCAACTCATAAAAATTGACGAATTTTGAAAAATTGTGAATTTTACAAACTTTAAAAACTGCTTTTGTAAAAATGATGGCCTTTTTTGAATTTTTAAAAATTGTAGGCATATAATTTTCGAAAATCGTCAAATTTTCCTTAATTATATGTCAAATTTTCAAAAAAAATTTAAAATTTTCAAAAAAAAATGTAAAAGTTTCCAAAAAAATGTAAAATTTTCCAAAATTACAAAATTTTTAAAACTAATCAAATTTTTTCTCAAACGCAATATTCTTGAGAATTACAAAATTTTCAAAATTGTAAAAATCAAAAAATCACTGAATTTAAAGAAATCAATGAAAAAAACTATTGAATAAAAAATTGACAGATTTTTAAATATTGACAAACTTCAAGAAATTGTCATTTTCAAAATATTCTGCCAAAATTGTTTAAATTTTTAAAGATGTCAAATTGAAAAAAAATTTAATCAGGTAGGCATGTCAAACTTTCCAAAATTGTTAAACTTTTAAAAATTGCCAAATTTTTAAAAATAGACAAATTTTCAAAAATTGTCAACTTCTCAAAAATTTATCGAATTTCCAAAAATTGTCAAATTTAAAAAAATACTTAGTCATATTTTTAAAAATTGCCAAGTTTTCAAAAATTAGTGAATTTTTTAAAACTGCCAGATTTTAGAATTTTTATAAAACTCAAATTTTTAAAAATTGCAAACTTTTTAGAAATTGCCAAATTTTTAAAAATTGAAAACTTTTCAAGAATTGTCGAATTTACAAAAATTGTCAAATAATTGTCAAAATTTCAAAAATTGTCAAATTTTTAAAAATTTCCATATTTTTTTTAAAAATTGTCAAATCTTTAAAATTTATCAAAATTTCAAGAAATTTTGTATTTTTAAAAACTGACAATTTTTAGAATTTTCATAAAATTCAAATTTTTAAAAATTGCTGAAATTTTTGAATTTCCATAAAATTTAAAATTTTTAAAAATTGCTGTAATTTTCAAAATTCTCAAATTTGACAAAATCTCAAAATTCAAAACTTATCAAATTTTCCCAAAGTGTAAAATTCTCAAAAATGACAAATTTCTAGAAATAACTAATTTTTCAAAATTGTAAAAATCAAAAATCACGAATGATGGAAAAAAATATCAAATAAAAAAATCGACAGATTTAAAAAAAAATATCATTCCGAAAATTTTCAAAATTTCAAAAATTACGAGTTTGTAAACATTTTTAAACTAAAAGCATTACTGCATTAAGATCAAATATTTATAACATAATAATAATTTCTTTGAAAATTCTGAAAGTTGTAAAAAAATTTTACGTTTTCCAAATTTTTATAACCTACTGAATCACCTATGATTTCATACATTTTACGAACAATAAAAAATTCAACTAGCTCATAATGCTGTAAGGAAATAACATTACAATACTTTTACGTCTCATTTTCTCCCGCGTACGAGCAAAATAAATCGAAGTGCAATTTGCCGAGTAAATTATGCACGAGCACGCCCCTGCCGAGTGGAAAATACTCGTACCCCTTCAAAACAGTCCGCACACCGTGACACAAAAATACCCAAACCCGAGCTCAAAAAGTACTCGTAAATGTTATTCGTATTAATTAATTCACCTCGTCGAATTATTGCAGAAATGGGCAGAATCTGGGGACGAGCCGTTAAATATGGCGTTCTGTTCGTTTTTCGAGTCTTTTTTTTCTATATCTTGTAAAAGGCGATTTAGTATTTTAAATCTGAAATCGTTTCGACATAGTTAAAATAACGTTAATTAATGCAGATAACAATCACATTAAATAGCTTTATAATTTCGTCGGTGAAAATTTCCGCACAAGCGATTAGACGAGTCTTCGAAAGAATATCGTATCTCGATGCGCATAATAAAAATCAAAAGAAACGAATAATTTCAAGCGAAATTTTCTACAAGCGCGTAAATTCAGCGTAGAGTTTAAAAAAAAGAAATGAAAAATTCTAAACTTCATATTCCCTTTAATTTTTTTCTTACCGAAATTCGAAAAGCGGAAGAATGAATTTTCATGAAAATTTAGTAGCTAAAAGAAAATATAGTAGAACAAAAGGCTCATACGAAGCTCATATATCTAATTGCGAATATGACGGAAGTATAATAAAATATATAAGTCATGCTCAGCGGTATAGAATGTGACGTTATTGTATGCACGCACAATGACGCTGCCATGCCGGAAATTTTCAAAAGAATTGGGGGGGGGGGGGACTACGAACTGGCGGGAAAATTCGAGATCTAATTGGTCGAAGGTCGTTATCGATTTATGCCCATTTCTGAATACACAGATATACATAACCAGGTACTTATCAAGTAGTTTAAAAAATATATTAATAAATATTTAGGCCTTACTACGAAAGAAAAAAAAAACACTCAGCGTATAACAATGTTTCAGTCAATAAAACAAAATAAAAAATGTTTGATTTTTAAAAACATAAATATTCTACAAAAATTTGCGCGAGTATCAAAAAAACGCAACGCGAATTTAACCAATTTTCATATACACACGAATAATTAATAATAAAAATAATGATAAAAACAAAATAACGCTATACATTATGATAATGGCGTAAAATAATTACGACGATACGAACAACATAATTTGAGATCTTTCAATTTATTTATCGGTACGTTTTTAAGTACGTGAGTATGATTTTTCCACAACGACGAAAATAAAAATTTTAGAGGTTTTTTTCATCATACTATAAATCAGGAACTAATTAATACTTATATAAAAAAAAAAAAAAAAGAACAAAACCGTAAAAAAATTTGTCTCTTTTTCAATGTTTATATTCAGGATATTTTGTAGACGTTCTAAGCAATGCGGAGTTCTCGTTTCCGGAGGATTCTATTGTATCACGAGACGAACATTCTTCGACGGAAACATTGCGATGTAAAGACGTGGAGGATATTCTGCGAAATTCAGAATCCGCTGAGAAACTTGGTCTTTCTTGTTCGTTGTAAAAAAGCGGCGGTGGTGCGGGAGATCCGTGCCTCGAACTGCGGGGAGTTTGAATAATTGGCATCAGATCTTCGCTCGCCGAACGGCCTAGTGGCCGATGATGATCGACAAATCCGTTACTACTACTGCGATAAGCCATTACAATACATTAGGTTTTTTTAAAAAATTACTAGTGTATAGTTTACTCAATTTATTTACATGGGCGTGTGAATCGTTACTTATTATTCAGAATTGTAGGGGAGGGAGGGGTCTAATAGAAATTTTTGTAATAACAAAAATTATTCCCGGGACTTCAAGCTACAATTTTTGTTTGAAATTTTTTTCAATTGAACCCCTACCTCTCCCAGTTTTTAAACAAGTATCTAAATCATATTATGTGAAATTGAAGAGGAGAGAGCGGTCTAATCGAAATTTTTGTAATAACTAAAATTATTCCTAGAATTTCAAGCTACAACTTTTATTTGAAATTTTTTTCAATTGAACCCCTACCTCACACAGTTTTTAAATAAGTAAGTATCTAAGTCGTTTTGTGTTGCATTGGAGGGGTGGGAGGGGTCGAATCGAAAATTTTATGACTAAAATTTTTTTTTAAAACTTCAATCTATAACTTTTGATGAAAAATTTTCAATTCGACCACTCCCCAGATTTTCAAAAAACATCTACCTGATGTTATGTGAAATCTTAGGAGAGGGAGGGATGCAATCGAAATTTTTATAATAACCAAAATTATTTTTATGATCTTGATCTACAACTTTTATTTGAAAATTTTTTCAATCGAACCCCTCCCTCTCCCAGTTTTTAATAATATAACTATCCAAGTCGTATTATGTGGAATTGGATTTTTAGGATTTTAATCTACAACTTTTATTTGAAAAATTTTTTGATTGGCCCCCTCCTCTCTCACTCCTCTAAATTTTAATTAGTATATTCGGAGTGTTATGCAAAATCAATGGGGAAGAAGGTGTTCAATTGGAAAAATTTTCAAATAAAAGTTGTAGCTCAAAGTCCTAGAAATAATTTTGGTTATTACAAAAATTTCGATTGGACCCCTCCTTCCCCTCCAATTTTGAATATCAAGTATCTATGTAGTATATTGGATTCGGTAAAATTCAATTACAACGATCCACGTCCATGTAAACAAATTGAGTAAACTAGACTCTGGTCAAAAACTAAGGTAGGAATAGCGATTTACAACGAAAATTTCAAGGTGGATTTTTTTTAAATCGGGAAGGGGGATGATAATGGATCGTTTTGTACCCCGGACAGAAGACGAAATATTTTGTTCTATAAATTTCTAAAACCACCTTGCTTTTGTAATGGGTCTCAAAATGGCAAATTTTTTGTGATGGCTGCCATCTCGATGAGTCAATATTATTACGTAGGTGGTATTTGTACTAGCTCAGTTTCGAATAATATATTGTAAATTAGCAACGGTGGCGTCGCTAGAAGGTGGCGTGGGCGCCTCGTAAAATTTATAATTTAAACATCGCGAGACACAAATCTCAACTAACACTATACCTATATTATCGTATTTTCAATTCGAAGGTTTTATGAATTTTGAACAACCCCCTTTATCGATTTATACCATCCTAAGTATATAAGGGATTTTTTTTTTAATTTGTTCCGAGCAGCTCTGATGGTAGAAATGTAGTTTGGAAAATTAGAAAATACAAATCAAAAATACCTATTACTTAATATCGGGATAAAAATCGGAATCTTTCCTCTAATAAAATTTCAATTTTTTCAAAATTTTCTGCCTTCCTTCGTGATAACTCGATAAGATCGTAATATTTATGAAACCTAAGCAAAAATCGAACTTTTGGAAATGCTAAAAGACAAAAACTATTTCTTCATAATTTTATGGCCTTTTGCAGGAAATGATACGTAAGTATAGTACGTTTCTTTCATTTTTTTTTGGTAATTTTTTCGAAATTCTGAAAATTCACATTTGTCAGATTTTGAGAAAAAATATCCTCAAAAATTTTAATTTTCAAATGTATTTTAAACTGAAATATCAGTTTTTAATTAAGTAGACCTATCTACTTGTAGTCGAAAAATTCGAAGTAGGGTGGGGGCACAGTATACTGTGGTGGGGGTGTCAAATGATCAGGAAAATTACACAGAGTTGGTTATTTCATTTTTAAAAAATTGTTTACATTTTTATAAATGGGACCCAAATGGTGTTTTCAACACCCAGCAATAAAAAAGAAAGCTGATTTGAATGATTTTTCGGAGTTTATTTTCTATTGACCACGTTTCTTGCTTTTTTTTGGTATAATTGTCTTTTAAGATTTCTATAAAACAGAAGATAACTTTTCCAAAAATATTATACCTAGGGATAAAAATCCATTATTCCTAGTTTTTAAAATTTTTCAGTCAAAGTTTAAAACCAATATTTTGTTCAAATTTTTTTTTAAAACTATCAAATTTTCAAAAAATTCTCAAATTCTCAAATTTTCAAAAAATAGAAAATTTTTAAAATTGTCGAATCTTTAAAAATTGACAAATTTTCCTCTAAATAAAATTGACAATTTCATAAAATTGACAAATTTTGACATTTCATTTCCAAAATTTATAAATCTTCAAAAATTAACGCTAATTCAAAAATTGGAAACATTTCAAAAATTGACAAATTTTCAAGGATTGACAACTTTTCAAAAATTGACAAAACAACAAATCTTCAAACATTGACCAATTTTCAAAAATTTGAAAAATTACAAAAAATTGATAAATTGACAAATTTTCAAAAATTGACAAATTTTCAAAAATTGACAAATTTTCAAAAATTGACTAATTATTAAATTAAACATTGCCAAAAACACTGTTGAATTTGTAGAGGTTGCGAAATTTTTAAAATTTTCATAATGTAGCTATAGTTCTATACATATAATACTTAAGTTTACTCAAAATTTTAGCTGTGATCAAATTTTCAAAAATTGTGAAAAACCAAATCACCAAACTTTTGGATACAAGTTAGAAAAAAAAATTATTACAAAACATTTGAGTTTTTCAAACATTGTAAAAATATACTCATCAAATTTTTGTAAGATCACCATTTCTTTAAAATGCTGAAAGTTCCAAGATTGAATTTAAAATTTTTTATATCCAACAGGTTTTTCAAAATTTTGTTCAGTACTATGTTTTTTAGATTACAATTTTTTAAAAAGTCTGTTTAAAAAAATTAGTGCTTGAAAAGCGTTTAAAACAATGTTTTCTTTTTACTTATTTTTTTGAATTGATAACAGAATAGTTTGTTTTCGGGGGGGGGGGGTTGTTGACAGGAATGAACAGTAAAATATTTATAATCTATTTTTTAATAATGTGTACAATGTAAATGCATACAGGCTGGTACAAAAATCTTGGATACCAAAAAATAATGTCTTTAGATCTCAATTTTTTTTTTTTTTTTTTTTTTTGAAACCAACTTTTGTTAGGGGTTTCCACAAAGTGCAGTTATCACGAATAATCCATAAAATGACGCAAATTTTTGTGCTTCTGCCATTAGTAGTTCAAATTCTCAATCATCCAAACATGTACAAAAAATCGAATAAAATAATGCTTCTATCGAAAAATTTGTCTACTATTTTGATTTTGTTTTCCGATTCCAGGGTAGGTTTCAAACTCAAAAAATAGATTTTTTCGATTTTTCAATTTTTTGTGATCTTTTTAAAACCTCCCCAAAAAAACAAAAACATTGAGCTTTACAGTGTACATTGTAAAATTCCCAAGTAGTTTTATTCCTTCGTATGAAACTAAATTTCTGGTATAGCCTCATCCCCTCCAACCTATTCGTCATATCCTCATAATGGAAGAAATCGACCACCTATGTGCCACATTGATTTTCACATTCTAGCGACGCTACCGAATAGCAAAAATATTTTCATACAATGCGTAAATAAATAATATCTACGAATTAAAAAATTCGTTCGATCTGCAATCTAACAAGCGTTTTTTTGAAGCTAATCAGCATTACGTAATAAAAATCATAATTAAACACGAAGCGAGCATTTCGATGGAATATATAAACTGAATGATGAAATAATTCGCGTAGGTAAATAAAGGCAGCGAGAAATATTGGTTTCGATATCAACCCAAATAACAAAACTGAAAATTTTCGAATTAAAAAAAAAATCATTCGTCGAAATTAATTTCTGATTATTAAATTTCCAGGGGACGGGGTAAATAAAAACACGAAATTATAAAGCTTCGGTTAATTGAAAAACAGTGTGAATGTGAATGGTTAAAATTTTACTAGGTACCTTTCGTTGTCGTGAATATCGACATGAATATCTACCACGTGCTGGCCCCTGCTGTTCGTATGATCGCCAGAAGAAGGATAGCGTCTTTCTTCATCGGGCATACTGTGGTAGGAAGGGGTCTGCGTCCGGCTAGGATGTCTGAATCTACCGAAAACGAATCTCAACTCTTCGTTTCTAGAGGTATGAAAATAACGCGAGTTGACATTTTTCACGAATTCAACGAATGAAAATTCCAACGTAGAATTGAAAAGCGAACGTACCCGGAGGGTATTTCAACTCTATACTGACGATCAGCTTCAGTCTCTGAATATCTTAAATCTTCAACACCGACGATGGGGTTTGAATGTTTAATGGAATGGTGTTCTAATTGTCGAATTAGATCTTCTAAATTACGTATACGAATTGGTCCTGATTCGTCATCATCTTCTTCGTCTTCTTCTGTAAAATTCAAATGATTAAAATTTCAAAGTTTTCGTCAGGTTTATAATTTATTTTACATTTTCACGAGCATTTAATTTAGGTACTCTACAGTTCCTTTGAGACTCGAAATAGGCAAATTTATTCACTCTCGAGTAGTTTGATTTAATTGTAACGTGACCATGATGAAAGGTCACAAAATGTACAATGTTTTATTGCTTGACAAACTGATCAATACCTGATTGATGATGATGGTGATGGTGTTGTGGATGATGATGGTGATGATGGTGGTGGTGATGTGGTATCTGTTCGTCTAGACAACTTCTGCTATCAGATTTTCTAAAGTTTTGCACATTGAATTCCCTAAAATTGCACGATTTTCAAATCAAAAATTACACAGAAAATTCAGGCCTACGGCCTACTATGTAAAACATAATCACGTACTGATTTAACGAAGTCATAGCAGAAGGAGCAGATGTAGAACCTTGTTGGCTCGATGGACGGTAAAAGACTCTATGTTGACTATCGCTGCTAGTACTACTTCCAGGTCTTTGGCTAAAAATAAAGCGAAAGTTTTAACTTAGATTAGTGTATAATCTTGATAATGGTCGTATATGAAATAACGATTAAAAGATAACGAGCATTTAGCATTTTTCATTTTCATTTTTCAGCCATTTTTATAAATTTTCAATATTTTTTTGGGGTAAATAAAAAATTGCATAATGTGCCAAGCAGGTTCCGCAACTTCGAGCTTTTCAGGATGTAGCTCAGTTTCTTCCGGAAAGAATTACTTTATTCTTTAAATAATGAGAATTTTTTTCACTAGATACACACTATTTTTTTCCAATAAAAATAGAAGATTTTTACCTAAAAAAAAAATAAGGAATTTTTTACTTATTTTTTTTTCACTGGATCCAAAAAAATTATACTCAAGAGATTTTTTGTAAAAAGAAAATTAGAAGAAAATTTGGAAAATATGTTGGAAATCTAGATTTTTCTCTAAAAACTAGTTAGTTACTAACCAAAAAATTCAGAATTTTTCTCTGAAAGAATCAAAATATTTTTTCCCCTCAAAAAACTGAGAAATATTTTTCTTTCCAACAAATTGAGATTTTTTTTCTGGAAACACTGAGAGTGATCTTTACCTAAAAGTTGAGAAATTTTCATTGTTTTTTTTCCTTATTCTGAAAAAATTAGAAGATTCTATTCTTCAAAAAATTAAGAAATTTTTTTCTCCAAAAAATTGAGAGATTTTTTCTCCATAAATTTAATTGATTTTTTTCTCAAAAAATTGATAGATTTTCCCCAAAAAATTGAAAGATTCCTTTCTTCAAAAAATTGGTTGATTCCCCCCCCCCCCAAAATATTGAGATTTTTTGTTCTATCTACTTTAACTATAGGTACTTGATTAAAAATTTTTTTTTCCAAAAAATTAGAATTGGTAGATGAACATTTTTTGTTCCAAAAAAAGTCATGATAATTCTCAAAAGGGATCAAAGAATTTTTTCATAAAAAATTAATCAAAAAATAATTTTACTCAAAAGTTAGAAGATTTTTTTTCAAAAAATTAAAAAATTTCAGCTCACTTTCATCCCTGAAAAAAGTGACGGATTTTTTCTCCAAAAAAAATAAATTAATTTTAACTATTTTTTTCGAACGAATTTTTCTTACAAAGAATTGAGATAGAATGATATTTTTCATAAAAAATACGAATTTTTACTACAAGACATTTCGAAAAAAATTTTCAGAAGGAATCGCAGGAGTTTATCTTAAAAAATTAATAAATTTCAACTTATTTTTCTGTATTTTTGTTCGACAAAAGTGTTTTTTCAAAAAATTAAACGTGCAATAAGTATCCCCCCCCCCCCCCAAAAAAAAAAATATATATAAATTTTTCTCCCAAAAAATTGAGAAATTACAAAAAATCAAGCAGTTTTCGTTACCCTTTTCCCTGAAAAATTGAAAAAAATTTTCTTCGAAAAAATTGAGATTTTTTGGGAGAAAAATGACATAAGATCTTATTGCAAAAAAATTGAGATGGAGATTTTAAAACAATAGAAAATTGGGAATTTCCAAGAAAATTCAGAGTTTTTCACCAAAAGAATCAGAAAGATTTTTTTTTCTAAGAAATTACTTGATCAAAGAAATATTTTTACCCCAAAGCAATTGAAAGATTTTGAGATATTTCTTTCTAAAAAATGAAGAAATAAAATTGAGGGATTTTTTCCCAGCAAAAAAAAAAAAAAAAATCAAAAAAGATAAAAAGTTTTCTTTCAAAAAATTGAAGGATTTATTCTTCAAAAAAATTAAATAGATTGATGGATATTTTTTATTCTTCAAAAATTCAAAAAATTCCACCAAAATTCTTTTTTTTTCTGAAATTTTTTACCAAAACAAAAATTACTTAGAAAATTGTTTTCCACCAAAAAGTTTATAAAATATTTTTCCTCCTAAAAAATATAGGTAATAAGATTAAAATAAGTAGGTATAAAAAAATCCCATTTTTAGTATTTTTTTCTCAAAATTTACAAATTTTAGTAAACATTTTATTTATTAATGGTTTCTTTTCGCCATTTTCAAAAATTTGTTAAAAATCGAAAAATAAACTTTAGCAGCTCAAAATTTGATTATGAAATTTGAGTGAAATGCTCTTTCAGTGAGCCAAATTCCAGTTCAATGGGAGTTGACGACGTGCCAAGGTTTCCTTGTTAAAAAATTTCGAAAATTAAAAAATGTACAAACCTTGAGAAATTGGCATATTAAAAATTATTAAAAATTTTGCCCAATGAGGTCAAATTTTGATTTAATTTTGAAATATTACCAACAGAAAATTTTAAAATGACCAAAAAAAAATCAATTTTTTAAAATCATTCTTTTAAAATTTTTCAAAAATTCGGGTGAGTTTTAAAAATTGGTCCAATTTCAAAAAGTTATTGAAATTTTCAAAATTAGCAAATTTTGAATTTCCACCTAATTTTGAAAATTGCAAAAAATTTTCGAAGAACTCTTACAAAACTCAGCGTATTTAAAAGCAGATTCTGCTTGAGTTTTTTTTTTTTACTCCTAAACGTTGCAACGAAATTGTAGAAAAATAACCCAGAATCGCAGAAAGAAACTTCGGCGATAATTAGCCTCTTTCTCTAAAAAACGTCGGCATCGGATACCTTTGGTGCTGGTATCCGCAATCTTGACGCTTTTTTTTCGCACCTCAGGTACGTATAAGTACCTACTCCGGCAGCATAACGCTACAAAAGCGTCAAACTATTTTTCATAATTTACGAAACAAACTTTTAAGTCGTCACGAAGATAAAATGCTTTCGCGACTGTTAACGAGTAAAGCAATTAATGTAACAAAGCTAAACTTGCTCCAGCAGAGTGCACCCGATTACGCTGAATTATAAACGTTGCAAAAATAATTATAAAATAAAAACAAAGATAATAAGAAATAATAACCTGCAAGAAGGCGTTCCCGGATAAGTAGGTATTTTATCTCCTCCTGGTATTTCGACTACAATCTCTTCGTCGTCTTCTCCACCTCCCGGTAATGATTCCGATTTCTTTTTCTTCTTCTTACTATCGTAAGGCGAATCGTATTTTATTTTAGGCATCGTCGTTCTCCTACGAAAAAATCACCCAATATGTATTACACGTTTCGTAATTTCTTCTTTTTTTTTTCTTTTTCTTTAGATAGGCTATATTTTTTCAAATGAAAAATAAAAGCTATCGAAAATAATAAAAGAGAATAAAAAAAACAAGAGAAAAAAACAGTCAAAGAAAAATATCAAAAAATTTGTTTTTCGCATAAATGCAATATGTTGAATCAGAGAGCGTCAGCAGTTTTATAGTATAAAAAATCAAGCAATCGAAAAATAAAGTCTTTTTAAAAAAAAATTTCAATTCAAGCGTGTGTTAAAAAAGACTTTGAAAAAATCGAATAAAAATTTAACATGGATAAAAATTTCCAAGTAGAAAAAAATTATCATCGCAACCATTAAACCGAATAACCTACTGAGTGAATTTCGCAAGCTTTAACGAATGAGCCCGAGCCCGAGCCCGAGCCTCCTATTTTTCCATCTAAAGCTTATCCAGCTAGATCAATTTTAATCGACACCTATTTGTAACCGACGACGAGGTACGGCTCGGTCGCCAGAATATTTCCTTAATAATTTTTATCCCTTAGGGTTGGCCGAAAACAAATGCCATCTTTACACATTTATAATGGCGGAGTTGCTTTATGAATAGCTTAGAAACATCGCTCTCCAGCGACGATTAACAAAGATAACAAGTTCCTAATTACGGCGTTGAATTTAATGTTGCATTATACTTTAGGCCCCTGTACCTTAGAGCAGAAATTATTTTTATACCCAAACAGATAACAAATCTCATTAAAATTGTAAACCCCGTAGTTATATGAATAATTTAGAGAAGCTCGATCAACGAAAGAATGTTAAGTACGGTTTTTATCTGTCTTCAGCTTTCGCCTTATATAGCCAAGAGCTTAAAAGACAACGCGAGCTTTTTTCATAAAAACTTTGGTTCTTTAGCGAACTGGAGGAGTATTTTTTCCCACGTTGGGTGAGAATATTACGTATATGTAAAACATTTGTCTATCGTGTAAAAGTATAATTTCTAACAATGATTTAGGTTTTCTCTTAAATAAAATTAGTAGGATATAGGGTATTGTACCTATTCGTAAAAATAACGTAATTATACCTTCTAATACAAAAAAAGATCGATTATTTTTTAAATACTTACTTCCCACTCGAACTGAATTTTTTTTTAATTTCCGCCTTTCTATAAATAAGAACGGTAGAAGTAAGAAATTGCGTGTGAAATGGATGAATCATGAGTAGGGTAACCAAAAATATTACAAATGAAATTTAAATCTTGAATTTTATATAAATATTTTTTTGAAATTTTAAATATTTTTTAGTACTGAGCCCCGATGTAAAAAAATAATAATAATTTGAATAAAATATACAAATACTTGAAAAAATCATTTCAAATACAACTAACTTTTTAATTCATTTCTTTTGTTCATAACAAAAAGAAAAAATTGTTTTGAAACATATTTTTGAAAATTTTAATTAAACATCACCTAATTTTCAAAAAAAAATTGCAAGGAACTCAGCTGAAATTTTTTTAAAAATTGCTCAGATTTTTTTTTTTTCAAAATTTGTTTGAATGTAAATTTTAGAAAATTGCTGAAAAACATTTCTTATTTTTTCATAGATAAGGATTACAATTTTTAAAAAAAATGTTCAGAAAATTGCTCAATTTTTTTTCAAACGTTTCTCAATTATAAACATTTTTACAAAATTCAACTTCCTAAAAGCAAATTAATTTTTTTATTTTTAATCAAAATTTTTAAGATTTTTTACGAAACAAATTTGGATATTTGTTTAAAAATAAATTTTGAAAAAATTTTGCTCGAACATATTTTTAAAACTTTTGAAAATTCCTCAAAGTGAAAATTCTAATAAATTTTTTTAAAATCTTGTTTAAAAAAAGAAAATTGCACTGAGAAATTATTTTAAAAGCTTCTATAGAATTTATCAAAATTTTTTGCTTAAAAATTTTTTTTCCTGAAAAATTTTGCTTAAAATTATTAGGTGCCTATTTAAAAAAAAAATGGTTTGAAACAAAAAAATTGTCCCAGGTTAATTTTTTCTTAAAAACTAATCTTCCAAAAAAAAAAAATTCAAACTAGGTATATTTTTCAAAATTTTGCTCAATGTACTTCTGGAAAAATTGAAAAAAAAATTCGATGCTTAATTTTGTTCAAAAATTTGAAAAAATTTCACTTGGAATACGCAGCGAGAATTTTTTTGGTTGGTCATATTATTCTATTAAGTATCAATTTTTTCAAAATCGAAGGTATTTTTTTAATTTCACCAATTTCATCAGGATGATGGGATTTCCCAAGAAATGTTGCCAAATATAAGAAAAAATACGTTTGGTTACCCTAGTCATGAACGATAATGGATTTTTTTGTTTTTAAATAATTTTTTTTTCACTAACTATACAATTGATTATTTTTAAAAATGATTTTATTATACTTAATTTTGTTTAATGTTTTTAACAATGATGATTTTTGTGGTGGTAGTAGTGCTGGTGATGGTAGTTGTGTTGAAAAGTATCTATATATTTTTTTTTGTTACTCCTTTCTTGAAAAAAAAACACCTACCTGGAGTACGAATCATATACCTACAATTACACGGTTTAAAAAAATTTCTAAATAAGTTTTTTTCATTTTGTTTTTTTATAGAAATTGAGTTGATATTTAAATAAAATTATAATTTACTTAAAAGTACTTTTTAATTAAATTTTTTCCAAATCCAAATTTTTCAAACATATCTTTCATTTTTTAGAATCAAATTTTATTTCATTTCAATATTTATAAAGTTCTTTAGTTCACTTTTTAAAAATTTTTCTTCGCCTAATTGAAATTAATTGATTTATTTTTTGAAGACCATTTTTTTTACTGAAAATTTCCAAAGTTTTCCAAACTTAAATAAAGTAGGTACGTACTTACTTATTTCTATTATATTTTTTTTCAAAAAAATTTTATACCTAGGTATTTATTTTATTCTATTATATTTTTTTTTTTTTAAATTTTATATCTACCTATTTATTAAAAAAAAAATTGATTGATCGAAAATGAAAAAAAATAAATAAATAAATAAAATAAAAAATAAAAGCTATTTTTTGCGAATAATTATTTTTATTAGATATTAATTTTTTTCTCATAAAATTGAACTTTTTAGATTTTAAGCATTTTTTTTCAAAAAAAATTTGTTCAAATTGAATGTTTATTTATTTATTTTTTTTGTTGAATTTTCTTAAATTTTCAAAGACCATGTTTCTTTTATTGAAATTTTTAAAAAAATTTCGAAATTGAATTTTTATTTTTTATAAAATAATATTGATAAGTATTAAGAACGCCCCGCCCAAAAAAATATTGAATTTTTCAAATTTTTAAGATTAATTTGTTAGAAATGAAAATTTTCCAATTTTTTCGAGATTATATTTAGGTAATTAGGTACTTCATTTATCCGAAAAATTCAATTTTTTCGATTTTTTGGAGACCAGTCTGTTTTAACTGAAATTTTCACTTTTTTTGGAGGGTGGGATTAATTTTTATTTTATTTTATTTTTTTCGAAATAAATCCTTTCATTTTTAAAAAAATAATATAGGTAGGTAGATATTTCATTTGATTGAAAATTTACATTAAAAAAAATTCACTTAGATACTATAAAAAATATCTATTTAATATTTTTTTCATTAATGTGTTTTTATTTTTTTACAATTTGTTCATATTAAAATATTTCTTCAATTGGATTCTTTAAATTTTCAGCATCAATTTTTTTATATTTTACTTTTTATTTTTTTTGAAACGAAACATTATTTTTTTTTCAAAATACCTACTGAATTTTTTCCAATTTTTTAAAATCCTGTTTTTAATTGAAATTTTCATTTTTTTCATTTTTTTTTTAAATTGAATTTTCATATGATTTTTAAAATAAACTTCTTAAATTTTTTGATCAGAAAATAGCATTATTTGAAAATTGAATATTTCCTTGTTAAAAAATATTTGGAGCAGGCCTCGAGGTCATGTAGACTTGAATAAACCTTATCAAAAGGAGCAACAAAAAAGATTTCGACCAATTAAATATTTTTTAAATGTACGTTCAAGGTTAAAGTTGTGTAGGTATGTAAAATAAATCTACCTACTTCGAAAACATGTAGGTTAGCGAAAAAAAAAGATTATAAATATGTCTCCAAAAGCTGCGACTTGGCTTTGAAATATATTCACATAATTTTATCAAAATAATTATGGAGTGTAAAATTTAAAAAATACCATCTTTTTTATTAGGTACCTACGAAGAAAAAATTCGATTTAAAAATAATCCAACACCCAAAACATCTAACAAGAGGTAGTATTTAAAAAAATTTTTTTTAAAAAGCCTCCTCGGTATTTTGAAACAGCTTTCAATCTATTCGAAAAATTCATCTTTTTTACTCGGTCGATTTCTCATATTGGCCAATCTTTTCAACTTTTTTATACATTCATTTCAAGTTCCGCTACTTTTCAAAGTTCAGCCTGAAAAACTAGGTAGATATTCGTTTAGAAATGTATGAAAAAAAAAATACGTCAAACGTACGAGTATTTAAATGGAATTCAATAGGTATAGGTATGTAGGGATAACCTACATATTTTTACTGGTTGAGGTTCTATTTTAGCAACGCTAAATTAATTTTTAGTAAAAGCGAATGAAATGAGACCGTTTTATATAGAATACTACGTAGTAACTAATATCTAATTATCAAATTAAAAGGATTAACAACATATTACGATAGTTTTTCTTTAAATGTTTTTTTTCGCAAGTTTTTTTTAAATACCAGAAAAAATATAGGTAATAGTATAGATACTTAGGTAGGTACACGACGTAATGATATTCATGCAAGTGATCGTGCACATGTACATAATATCAAATGATTAAGATATAATTAAACTATACCTCTCAATACATACAAGGAATCACATGCAAGTCAAAATTACTTTTACTAAAAAGCTTGCTAAAAAGCGATTCGGAAAGCTAAAAAAGAAGAAGAAAAAATAATAGAGAAAATAATAATGAAATGATTTAGTGATTGTTTTGTATCATTTTTAGCTAATTTTCTCTAGAGAAAAGTCAGCTAATATTTTTTTCTAATTTTAAGCCAGATATGTATATTTTAAATTTGTTACAGATATTCTTGATTTTTTTTTTTTTTTTTTTTTTTTTTTGAAAAATGATATTCATTAAATAAATAGAAAATAATAATTATTTATTTTAATTATTATTATTTTTTTTTTTATAATTTATATGATTTTTTCTCAAATGAGTAGGTATAATTTACTACTCACTGAGATAGGTTCGACTGGACGACGTTAATTGTACGATTCAAATTAATGATAGGAAATAAAAACTTATCCGTCAAATTGATAAGTTTTCCATCGAGAGTGTTTTTTATCCCCATCATAAATTTGAATTCTGCGAGAAAACAGGTAGGTACCAATACTTTCAATATTCCTTTCAAAATCGATACGAAATATTATTTTTCTCGAATAGCACGAATTTCGATAACGTCGTCTCGTCGATCCGAGTAAACAAATTCACTAAATCATTCGAACAATCGTCTACAAAATTCTAAAGGAATTTTTATAAAGGTTGAATAATCGCAAACTAACCTTATTAGGCAATGAGAGAAGCTTTTGTGCACCACAACTGACCTGTAGCATAGAGCAACAGTAGTGAAAACAGTGAAAACCCCCCCACAAGCTGCCATCAATACCCCAACCAAGTTTACTGTGTTTGTACTGTGGGCATTTTCTTTAAGAATTTTAATAATTCAACGCAATTTATTGGCCGGTTTGAAATTTAAATTATTGAACGGCATTTATCCGCGTAGTTGATAAATCCAGCCAGCGCCATGCACAGACATAAAAGAATAAAAACACAAAATTATAGAAAACAAAAACCAAAATAAAAATTGACGCAAATAAAAAATCTGGTAAATCAAATAAAATATAAAATGAAGTTCCGTGAAAAGCGATCACATGTTACACACTCGTGTAAATATCTCGTACAATCATATTTTACGTAACAAACAATCATTTGGTAAACACGACTAACTAAACAGGTACAAAAAAAATCAGTCTAATCACGCAAAAAATTGCTGCTCGTCAAAAATTTTGTGTTTCATTTTGAAACACCAAGCACCTATCAAAGCGCTTCTTTTTCATTTTTTGGACTCGTCCAATCAATCGGTAACAATGATTCCTTTTCTTCAAAATTTTTTTCTTTTATTTCACAGGACTTCACGATCCAGTTATCAAATTATAGGTACACAAAATAGTAGCCCAGTTCAATTAGAATATAAAATTGAATTTTGGGTCATCAAAGATTTTTCGATTTTAAAATGTTCCTTTCGGTGCTCTGATTGACCACCAAAAAATCCCCTAACCTCTCTCTTCGGTAACTCCCCCAAATGTAGACCCAAAGTAACCTTCTCCTAGCTTTTCGCTTATAACTCTGCAAATATGCGTTTAAACGAAAAAATGATCATAACTAAAATTGAAGTATATAAAATTTGTAACAAAAAATCTCATATTCATTCTTTCGAAAAAGTGAACGGGTTGGGCAAAAAATCGTGTTGAAATATACGATGTGAAAAAAATGAAAATTGAAATTATTTTTAAACGTAGAGAATACGGAAATTTTGTTGTTTTATGGAAATTGAAAGTTGGCAACCCTGAAATGAAAAATTGTCAATTTTTTCTATCGAAGTATTTTTTTTTTGTATCAATAGGAGCCATTTAAGCCCAATTTTGGTGCCATGCGGAGGGTATTTTGTTTTTTTGTAACTTGAAAATGTCGATTTTTCAGCGAACTGCAACTTTTCAACCACCTTGTCAAGGACCAAAAGTTGTTCAAATTTCAAAATCAATGGTCGAGGGAACGGTGGGGTGCCACTCGAGTGCCACTGCCCAAAAATAGCAAAAAACCGTGTTTTTTTCAAAAGTGACCCCACTTTGAGAGCCCCTAGCTCCGCTCCCCTCAGAGGTAGGGAGCTCAAATTTTTTTTGGAATGTTCTCAACTCAAAGTTAACCACCTCGGTGAGTTTGGTCGAAATCCGAGATATGTTTCATTTTTCACTCCACCGTAATGTGTAGTGATGATTGTTTTGCGCCACCCGTCAACTTGTAGTAAAAAATAAATGCAGCAGTTTTGTAGGAAATTTCACCTACTTCAACATTTATTTGAACTTTTTTCAAATTTTTCAAACGACAGAAAAGTTATTGGCATTTCTTTAAAGGGGGGCTCACGGGTGTCCACATTTTAGACTCTTCAGGGAGGGTGGGGGTTGAGGAATTTTTTTGGAGTCTATGGTGTGTCCTCGTTACGATATACAAGGCCCGATCCAAAATTGTACCTCATTCGTGGAATTGGGAGTCAATCTTCATTTTTTCACCTCGTATATTTCAAAACGATTTTTTGCGCCACCTGTTCATTTTTCTAAAAAAATGAATATGAGATTTTTTGTTAAAAATTTTATGTACTTTAATTTCAGTTATGTTCATTTTTTCGTTTAAACGCATATTTGCAGAGTTATAAGCGAAAAGCTAGGAATGGGTTACTTTGAGTCTACATTTGGGGAGGTTTCCGAAGGGGGAGGTTAGGGGAATTTTTGGTAGACACCGAAAGGAACATTTTAAAATCAAAAAATCTTTGACGACCCAAAATGCAATTTAAACCATTTTCATGGTCTAATTGCACTGGGCTATAGGTATAAATAATTATGTTATATTTACCCTCTAATATACCTAGAGTTATGTAATCGTATACACCCTGATAATAAGGTACCGGTGTCTAGAGACATCTCTAAATATTTACCTAAGGCCTTTGCAAGTATCACCTACGTACGGTATTTAACACCTCGCGGCTAAGAATGATTTATATTACGTAGTAGGTACAGGTAGGTATTACTAAGTACCCTAGATTGTGTTCAGTTGTATTCGCCCTATACACGAGTACACGTACAATGTACATACCTACTAATTTAATTAATTACCTACCAATATTTTGTAAAAATATAGTAGGTAGGCGTACGAGCGACGAATAAAGTAGATAGGCTATCACCTCGCATGGTTCATGTAACATTAAGATAGGTACCTATGTAGACAAGGATACCATTAAAGGCTACGTGTAGCGCATACTAATCGACCATTTAATGAAAAAGATACCAGGTAAATGGAAAATGATGTAACAAATGAGAATTAAATGTATTTTAGGCAACTTTCATATCTCACGTGATGACTTTTATTATCTCTTTCAAGGCGGTATTCTGCTAACAAGGGGGCCTCGCTCGTCGACACCGAAGCTCGAGAATTTAAATAAGATTGGTAAATGGATGAGAAGGACATGTCAAAACGAAGTCTCGAATTCGAGGTAAAGCAGAGGATCATCGACCAAGAATAAAACACAAACGCTTAAGTAAGAAATTAAAGGAAAAAAATCAAAAAACAGAAAACAAAAGAAAATAATTTTAAAAACTGAAAAAACAGGCCTACAAATGATGTTTTCCAAAACCTATAAAATCGCAAGAAGGTAACACGATAATTTGATTCACTGAAGTGAAATATTGGTATATTCGAAGTATTCAAGGATTATGCAAATTTCCATCGCCGATATCTCGAGAACCGGCAAACAATCGTAATTTCCACAAAAATTTAAGAAATTGTTGCTTTAAATAAAAGTCAAAAAATTAGGTACCTATTAACAAAATATTTTTTAATAACATTTCAAAAATTGTAGTTTTGAATAAAATTTCTATTTTCAATTAATTTGAAAAATCGTAATTTTTTAGAAGTTGATGCCCACTTCATTTTTTTAAAAATTTGTGAAATCATAATTTTTGAAAAAAAAAACAAAAAAATTTCAAGTCTGGTAAAAACTGAAAAATTTTAAAATAAGATTTTTTAAATTTTTAATAAAATCTAATGGATTGTACCTAATTTTAAACAAAGCTGCTAATAATAGATCTCTATAAGATTTTGAATATGTAATTTTTGATAAAAAAAATTTTAAATGTAATTTATAAACAAAAATTGAATTTTGGAAAGAATTTTGAAAATCTCAATTTAAAACAAAACCATTTTTTTTTCTTCTAATAAAATACCCTGGTTATGTTCAAACTTCACATCTCAAAGAGTTCGTTGAAAACTAGGGAAAAAATTGTTGAAATTGATTGCAAATTTTTAACAAAACTAAAAAATATTACCTAATTTTTGAAAAAGTACGTAGAAAAAAAATCATAAATTTCTTAATGGAAATTAAAAAATTTTAGTTGTCGACAAAATCTGCAACATTGCAATTTTTTTTTAAATTTTAATCTGCAGATAATAAAATATAGAAGAAATGAGTAATTCTGAATAAACACACAGAATTTTTGGTATGAATAAAATTTTAAAAATTATTGTCATTTTCAACAAAGTTCAAATACTAGTAATTTTGAGGAATGATAAAAAATTTTGAATCAAATTGAAGTAAAATTTAAAAAATATTAATTTTGAGTAAAATATTGAAAATTTGAACGAGAAAAATTGTACTTAGGTAACTCTGAAAAAAATTGAAGAAACTAAAATTTTGAACAAAAATTGTTGTTCTGGATAGAATTTGAAAATGTTCAATTTTGAATAAAATTTCAAGTTTAAACAAAATTTCAAAATTGAAATTTTAGCAAATGAATGAAAAAATTAGCCGAATTTTTTTTTTCAAGTTAGTGTACCACTTTGAAAACGTTTTCATCCATGGTATTTCAGTTTCAATATCAGTTTTAACTTCAAATTCAGTTTAAAAATGTCAGGTTTTTGTCTTCAGTTTTAGTTCCTCTCTGCATTGAAGATTTCAACTTCAGATGGGGGCTCCGCCCCATACCCCTGTTGAGGCTCCTACCCAACCTCCTCATCACTTTCAGCTCTTAGGATGGGCTCCGCCCCCATACCCCCGCGTTGGGGACTTCGCCCCAACCACCTCGTCACTTCCAGCTCTTCAAATCCCCATGCCCCAGGGGCATGGCAGGATTTGCCCTCAACCCCTTCCTTACTTTCGGCTTTGCGGACGGGGGCCAACACACCAGAAAAAGGGGTTGAAACGTGAAAATTTCTGATTTTTGACCCTGTACGGGGGTCAAATGGTGCTCAAAAGTCGAAACCCCCAAAAGGCACATCAGTGACCTCTACTGACCCTACATCCCAAATTTCGATTGTTTAGGTCTTTTAGTTTGGGCTGTAGGCTGTTCAACGCGTCAGAAAAGACAGGTTAAAACTTGAAAAATATTGATTTTTGACCCTGAATCGAGGTCAAAAGGGGTTTAAAGGTCAAAACCTACAAAAGGCACATCAGGGGCATGAACTCGATCTATGATAAAAATTTAGGCCCCCCAGCTCCATTTGGGGGGTCTGTAGCCTGATCAACGTGAAAAAATGACCTCAAAATCCACTTTTTGGGCCTTAAAATGGGGTGGAGATGACTTGGGAAGCTGAAATTTGGATACAGTGGAGACAATCAGAGTCACTGTTGTTCGTAAAAATTTCAAATCATTTTGCCAAATTGGGGCCTCTTTAGAGCCCCCCTCAAAAAGGGGCCACCCCCAATTTTGGGGCTCAAGGGTCAAAAAACCCAAAAGGCACCTCAGTGACCCTTACCTATCCTAAATATCAAATCTTAGCATCCAAGGTCATTTGGTTTGGGCTGCAGGCTGATCAACGTACCGGGAAGCGAGAAAAAACATGAAAAATTGTGAAAAATCTTGATTTTTGACCCTTGACAGGGGTCAAAGGGGGCCCAAAAGTTGAAACCTACAAAAGGCACATCAGGGGCACAAACTTGATCCATGATGAAAATTTTGGCCCCCAGCCCCATTTGGGGGGTCTGTAGCCTGATCAACGTGAAAAAAATGACTCCAAAATCCACTTTTTGGGCCCTAAAATGGGGTGGGGATGACTTAGGGGGCTGAAATTTGACTACGGTGTAGGTAATTAGAATTCTCATCCCTGGGGCAAGTTTCAAAAAATTTCATGATATTGGGGCTCCCCCGCACCCCCCTCAAAAAGGGGTCATATCCTCAATTTTGAGTTAGGGCCCCAAAAATTTTTTTGCATCATTCCTACACCGAGGGGACCCTACATATCAAGTTTGACCTCATTTGACTTGTTAGGCTCGGCCCCACAGTTCCAAAAGTGAGGGTAAAATTATATATATATATATATATATATATATATAAATATGTGACATGTGACAGATCGTCATCTTTTGGTCCCAAACGTCAACAAATGGAGTCAGAACTCTTCTACCCCCCTCCTTCTAAATCAGGGTCGGACACAATAGCCTAAATTTAAAAAAAAAAATTCGGCTAAAAAAAAAAATCGTAAATTTACACAAAATTTAGAAAGTGTGGTTTCTAACAAAATTTAAAAAATCTAGGAAAAAAAAAAGAATTTCAAACAAAATTTGAAAAATTGTAATTTCGAACAAATCCAAAAAATTACGGTTAGAATATCTAAATTTTTTATAGGTTGAACAAATAACGAAGTTACACAAGCAAACAAAAGAAGAACCCCTAGAGTTCAAGCATGCCCAATTTCACACACATTTTCAACCACATACATAGACATAGGAAAGGTACGTAACTTACACGAGTACATACTGCAATAATGATACCCATTTAAAAAAATTCCCCCTCGAGCACATCATACTATACACTTTGTACCGTATACGCGTGTATATTTTATTGTATTTATAGAATCGAAATTACAACAGCAAATTGCCAATTTCCTATTTACAATGTAGAAATCACGATCCACTTCACCCAGGATTCGTTATAATGTATAGCACAGTACCTCCACTACGGTGCTATTAACATGGCATGGACAACGTCGATTTAATATAGCGCTATTTTCTTAGTCATTCACCGTGTATCTGCTCGTGTGCTCCTGCTCGTATATGTAAATGTTCACTCAACCTTTCATTTGGTTTCCTCATACTATTGCTTTAAACGATAATTATTCGTAGGTACGAGAATGTGATTTTTCTTTAGAGTTCGTTCGATGAACAGAAGCAGTTCGTAATTCGTTTGGCGATGAACAAAGTGGTGATGCGGTGTGAATTGTTGGATAAACCTCTTCCTGGGATAAAATTTTAGAATATGATAGAAGTACATTATAGTTCGTATTATTTTCTAACGTCGAGTCCCCCTTTGTTTCTAGTACGTATTAAATGAAATTATTTGGATTGGATTTAGAATATTTTGTTCGTAGTTACATTTCATTCGAGTATTATAGGGAAGTAGTCGTTGTCAAAAAGTATAGCCAGGGAAGTAAAGGTGATTTGACCGATGGTAAGAATTTTCAATCAACTCACCCCTTACCTCCTCCTGGGGTGGTAAATTGGAAATTATGTTGTGTTTTTTTGGAAGTTTGCAACTTAATTGTTTCAAACTTGGAGAGATGTTAGATATAATCAGGGATAATTTAAGGAAATTTTTTCAAAAATTCTCGAACTCATCTTCTTATAATGAAATGCAAATTTCAAGTTTTCCAACCGTACTTTGATGATCTTCTTCAAAAGTGCCAAAATGAAAAAAATTTATGTGATGTAACCTAGTTTGGATGTACAACATACATTTCTTTCAGAACTTTTCATAAAGGTGGAAGATTTCAAAAATGCAAAAATCAAATATTTTTTTTCACAATTCTTCGTCCTTAGAACAGCCATTTTTAGCATCAAAAAAATTTCTCATTTATTTAAAGTTTAGGAAATAGGAAAACACTCATAGAGAAGAAACATCCCTCATTTTTTTAAAACTCAATTTAAAAAAAATATATATCTATTCGAATAAATTTTTTGAACATTTTTTGGGCGTAAATACCTATTTACACATTTTTTTTAGTGAAAAAAAAATCTTTAAATTTGGGGTTGGATTTTTTTTTTCAATAAAAAAATCTCCTAATTTTTGAGAGAAAAAATTCTCAATTTTTTGAAATCAAATCTGGTAATTTTTTTGAAATGAGAATTTTTTGGAGAAGAAAATTTCTGAACTTTCTTGGAATATCACGTCATCTTAATTTTTTTTTTGAGTCAGAATAAATTTTTTTATAATTTATTTAAAAATTTAAGAAGTAGGAAAAAAATATTCCATCTTTTTGGGACAAAAAAACAACTCAATTTTTGTGTTTTTTTTTTAATAAAAAATTTCTCAGTTTTTTTGGGTGTAAATATTTTCACATTTTTTTTTGGGAGGGAATGTCTAATTTTATTCATGAAAAAATCTCATATTTTTTGAAAGAAAAAAGATCTCTCAATTTTTTATTAAAGAAACAAATTCTCAATTTTCTGAAATTGAATTTTTTCATGTTTTAAGATAGAAAAAATTTCTCATTTTTTGAAATAAATTTTTAAAAAAATTTTTGGAGAAGAAAGTTGCTGAACTTTCTTGAAATACCAGCTCGTCTCAATTTTTTTGAAGTCAGGAAATAAGTAGGAAAAAAATCTCAATTTTTGTGTTTTTTTTTTCAATTTTTTAACTCGAATGAAATAATTTTACATTTTTTTTGAACCGAAAAATCTTTTAAAAATTTTTCAAGAAAAAATCTCATAATTTTTCAGAAAATTAATTTCTCAATTTTTTGAAATTATTTTTTTTCATGTTTTTAGATTGAAAAATTTCGAATTGGAAAAATCTATAATTTTTTTAGAGAAGAAAAAGCACTCACTCTTTCATTCAACATTTAAAAATTTCAAGTGGCTAGGAGTGACTTAGGTAATTGGGCATTCCTTCCGAAAAAATTGAGCATTTTTATGGACCCCTGTAGGGTTGTAGGTTCCCAAAATCACGTCATTCTGACAAGTCCAAAATAAAATTTTAAAAAATGGTAAAAATGGACGAATATGATCGAAATTCAGCTTAATTGTGTAAAAGGTGTATGTAGAATTGTAGATGTCTTTGATAATAAATATTGAAAGGAAAAGCAATCGATCAAAAATGACCATTCTAAAAGCAAAATATGGTGAAAAAATTGTGTTCCAGCATTTTCGGAGATCTTCCACCTACCTATTATGTATAACAAATTCTTTAAAAAAATATATATATTCTGACTCCAGACTACGTACACAACATTTTTTATTTTTATTTTTTGCACTGTGAAGGGGATCACTGAAAAAATGGTTGGAAAACTTGAAATGCACGTTTCACTATCACAAAAAACAATTCGAATTTTTTGAAAAAATGACCCTAAAAACCCTTGACAGTACCTAGCATCTCCACTAAGTTTGAAAGAATTCAGTTGAAAACTGTCCAAAACAAAAATTTCACATACTTATACCATTCCAGGAAGTGGTAGGGATGAGATAGTAACGTAAAAATTTCATCACGAAGGCTCCATCCCAATAAGGGCCCATTTTGAAAATTCTCACTAAAGGCCAAATCACTTCTAATTTACCAAACTGTGATGGTTTTTGGAAAAGACCCTGATAAGAACTCGAACAGATTAGTCGTTTTTCGAACACAGACATATGGGGCAAATTTAGCAAAATTTTTCCATTTCATCGGCTTATTTCCGAATAAAAATGCAGACCCTAAGGCGCGAAACTCTTCGTATTAATTGGCCCGAGCTTTTTATCGGCAGCCTTCAAGCTATCAAACAATTATACAAATAAAAAGGAAAACAGAAAAACCAAACAAAGCACTTTTCAAACACAGAACACAGACAATAAAAAAAAAAGTAAGTACAGTCACAAAGAAGAAATAAATGTTTGTGATGCGGAATACGAATCCCTTATTACGATACCTGTAACACACTGCCATCAGTGCAAAACAAAGGAAAACACCTTTCACAGCTATTGTTAATATGACCACCATGGCAAGAGTACTTAAGCCCTCTTTGTGACCTCCTGCAAAGATGATCTTTAAATGCGAAAAATTACCCGAAACACATAATAAACAATTACAAAAAGCGTGCAGACGTTTGCGACCGACGATGCGTACGCACACGTTCATGCCACCGGCTGAAAATTTATCGCCTTTTATAACCTATGCTTAGGTAGTATTTATTTATTTCGTGCGTATGTATATACCTGAAGGTGGAAAAATGCTTCTCGTTAGCGCCGCATCCTCGTACTCGTATTTGTATACTTTACACAACCAATGAAAACGAAAGCCAGACTAGAAAAGTTTCCCTGTACTGCTTTTACCGCATAAACCCTTCTTTAAAACTAATTGCGATTTTATTGCTGATTATAGCGGATGGTGATGATGAGATAAATAAGTTGAAAGAAATTTCGCCTATTCATACCTCCTCCATAGACCATACGCTCGCGTACGTGCATATGGAAGCGAGCTCGCAGATTACCCCACGTACCGCAACGTTTTTCAACTTGCCACTATCTTCACACAAATGTGTACTTTGAGAGTGCTAATATGTTAATATGTATTTTAACGCCGCCCATTACGGTTTAAGCATTTCAAATTAACCAACCTACGTCGAATAAGTGCGCTTCAACGTATAATTAAGCCAGTTTTTTCCAAACCTCCGGCCATTAATTTACCCTCCGGCCCTCGAGCTCTCCACTTTTCTTCACACTGCCGAGAAAATTGATCAGAAATTGCACCGTTGGCGGCCATTCCGAGATTAAATCGCCTTTCGTCGATACAATGGTCAAAAGTGCGCAATTAATTTGGAAAAAAATTTATACCGCGTGTTTCAATCGCAATTCCCAATCCTTCATTTCGGTAATACGCCAACCTAAGGTACACCAGTGTAAAAAGACTCCGAGGGCGAAGGGGGTTTCGCTACGTGTATTTCGATAATGTTGAGTATCCTATAGGGTGTCCTAGCTCCTGGGAGTGGTTGTTAAAACTCGACATTTCCATAAAATCCGGTACCAGTAATAAAAAACTTCATCTGTACCGCGTGCCCATCTGCATTCTGAAGGAATACCGACTTGGAAGAATTTTAAAATTCTGTCCAAGCTCTATGCATGAAACACATGCAACTTTATTGGAGAAACAAAAAAAAGTCGTGTGAAAAATTGTCCCATCTTTGAAAATTAAGGTGTACAGAGCAGCAAACCTTGAAAAAAAAACATAATTTCTCCCCGAGAACATCGATTTTCAAAGCTCTGTAGTGACTTCATTTTCAAAGATAGGCGAACTTTTCACATAGGTAACTTTTTTTGTTCCTCACAAAAAGTTACACCTGTTTCATGTATTGCCTTGATAATGTTTTGAAAATTGTAAGTATGAGAGTGGCACTTATTTGGAAAATTTTTGAAATTTTTTGGGTACCTCGGCCAGATAGTTACGCATTGGAAAAAAATAATTTCTCATTTCTTTTTTTTCCTTTCCACAATTTCAAAAAAAAAAAAATTTTTTTCAATATACTTTCATTTTTAAAAACTGCAAATTTCCACATTTTCCTACTTTTTGATAGTTTTTAGAAAAATTCTTCAAGTTACCACCCCCCCCCCCCCACTGTTGTAGAAAAGTACAAGTGGGCACAATTTTATCAGATCTGAATTTTCTAGAAAACCAAGATTCCTAAAGAATTTTTCAAAATTAAAAAAATTTTGCAAAATTTTTAAGAACACAAAAAGTATTTTTATTTTTTTTTTATTTTTTGAAAAATATTTTGAAACTCAAAAATATGTCTAGTAAAATACCTATTGACAATTTTTTTATTTAAAAAATATATTGGTAAAATATTTTAAAAATAAGTATGAGTCCTTTTGCAAAGAATAATGTGAAAATTAAAAGAAAAATTACAATAAAGTACCTATATTCACAATGTTGGCCCAAAAATTTTCGCAGAAATTTAAAGAGAAGAAAGGCAAAATATTCACACTTTTTTCCTTCGGAAAATATATTTTTATATTAAAATTTTAGTACCTGGGTATAATATTTTTAGATTTTTGTTTTGCAAAATATTTTGAAATGGAAAATTTTTTCATGTGCAATAATCTTAATTTTTCGTTTTAAAAAAGTTTTTCAAACAAATTTCATGTGACATACTTATCCTCAAAATAATTTTTGCGAATAATTTTGAAAATCAAGAGTTTTCTGGCATAATATTCACAAGAAAAACAAGACTTTTCCCAAAAATTTTTTGAATTTAAAATCAGTTTAAAATGTAATTTTTGTGAAATACATATTCTCAGAATTTTCTAAACAAAAACTTTTAAGACTTTTTTTTTGCAAAAATTCACAAATTTTGACCTTGACGAATTTAAAGAAAACAAAAGAAATATTTTTGCAAAATATTCGCAATTTTGGCTTCAAAAAAAGAAAAAGTAAAACAAATTTCTTGTGAATTTTTTTTTGCAAAATATTCGCAGTTTTTTTCTTTTAAAAAACTTTTTGAACTCAAATTATTGTGAAATATTTTCAAAATTGTCCTTATAAAAAACTGTAAGTACTCATTTAATTTATTTTGTAAAATATTTGCAATTAAAAAAAAATCAAAAATATTTTGTGGAAAATTATTTGCAATTTTTGTCTTCAACAAATTTTTTTTTTTGAAATTTTTTAAAAGAATTTTTATTGGAAATTTTTTTTATAAAAATAAAAAAAAATAAAATGTTTTCAATTTTGCCTTTTTAAAGAAAACTTTCGAAATAAAATTCTAGTGAAATACCGAAATACGAGTAGGTAGTCCTTGCAAAAAATTGTGGATAGGTATCAATGTTTTTTTTGTTGTTTTTTTTATTTGGTAAACTATTCTTAATGTTGCTTATGCAAACATTCAAAACGAGAACAAAATTTAATTTTTTTAAATCTTTTTTTTTTTTTTTTTTTTTTTGTAAAATGTTTGTAATTTTGCCCTTTTAAAGAAAACTTTCAAAACAAAATTTTAGTAAAATATCGAATTAGTCCTCGCAAAAGATTGTGAAAATTATAAGTTTTTTTTTCGTAAAAAAAAAAAATAATTTTGATTTCGTGAAAATTCAAAACGGAACAAATTTTTTGTTTGCGAAATATTCTCAATTTTTCTGTCAATTTTTATTCCTTTCTTCGTTTTGAAATGAAATATTTTCAAAATTTTTTGGGGTAAAAGATCTTGAAAATGACCAAAATATCACATTATTGAAATAATGTTAAAATTACGAATTAGGGGGGGGGGGTTGTGCCCTGAATATTGTATCCATTAGGTCCAGATTTTGTCTTAGTGTACTGTAGTACTCCAATGATGGCGAATTTCCTCAAATGATGGTTTTGAGTGAAATTGTGTACGTGCGTTAAAACCATTTTAACCACAACATTTTTTTATTTTCCTTCTAGGTAACTAATTTTTTACTTTTTCAAAAAATCTAAAAAACGTAAAATACAAATATTGTTTTTTTTTTATGCGTCATAAGACATGGGTAGGCAAAGATAGAAAGTCGTCATTGTCCTTGTGAACCATTTGCCTAAAATTTTGGGATGGGGCTTGTACTCGTAGACATTCGCTACTACTTAAAATTCAGTCGAGAAAAAAAAAATTAAAAATAGGGAATTTATTTCTCTATTTACATGTAACCAATTGACGTGAATTCTGAAGAAATTTCAAATATTTATAAAATAAAGTTCTTTCCATTTTCGTTTGGGGTACTCGTGAAATTTTGACAAACACTTTGAAAACACCCTAGGGTATCCTCCTCACTTATCCCCCTTGTCCACACTGTAACATCAAGTAGTATTTGCCAAGACGAGCAAAAAAGCATTGACCAACACTGTGCCTATTTTAGAAATTGAAGGGGCCATACCGCTTTGAAAAATTCACCATTTTCTAATTTCAAAAAGGAAACAGATTTTTAAACTTTTCCTTAGGTACCTTACGTTTCCAGTACGTTAATACGTCATACCAAATAAAGTAGGCTAATCTTGGGTCATTCGTGTAGAAGAAATCATATACTCTCGACTTCACAGGGGTACTTTTATTGAACACGAACACATGTACGTTGTGTTTCCTTAACAGTGTAGGAAAATCCATGCAGTGAATAGGCAATCCGCAAGAAAGTGATGTATCGATGTTTGCTACTATACCTACTCGTATAATTATTATTGTATCGACTACGAGAGAGAGAGAAGTCTCAGAAAAACTAGGTGGGTACTGATACTGAACCAGCATACGTAGGATAATTCGTAATACTTTTAGACCTCTATTAGAATACCTACTTCATAATAAATTATACGTACACGTGAAAGTGAATACCTATACTACTTTAATAATTAGCCCTATTAACCTGATAAAATTGATGTATAAAATGAACATCTTACCGTATGGTGTCTCTTTCTTCGTCATTTGAGATTCGAGAAAACTTTTTTGAGATTTTCCAGTATCGTTTGCTGCAACTGTGGTGGGTTGACTGGCTGTAGGCAATGGGGTCGTTGTTGGCAGCACCTCTAATTTAATTGAGCAATCAGGTCCGGTCCAGTCTTCTTCACAATGACAAGTATTTAAATTTGAGCATATCTAGAACGAAAAATCATGTAAGTGGCGTTCCAAAGACATTTGGTGAGGGGTAAAAAATAATACAGACTCCGTGTGAAGAACATTCCAGATTTTTATGATTACTGGGGCATTTGCCATGATCAATATGAGGAGCCTTGCTCGAACATGTTTGGTTTATACAAATCTAAAATAATCAATTTTAAACTTACAATGTGATTTTTTTCAAAAATTAAAACAAATGTAAGTACTCGTTTTACCATATCTTTGCCACAATCGGTTCCATCGCGAACCAACCCCTTCATTGTGGTTGAATTTCTGTTCCTAGTCGATCTAAAAATAAATATTTCAATAATTTCAGATTAAATATAGAAATATTTCCACGTTAATCATCGCATCTGTATAACTTACTTGCACTCGTATTCGTAACCTTTGATGGAAATTATCGTTCTGGTGTATTCGTGGCCCAAATGCGACGCCGGGTACTGACTTCCATTGGCGCATTGTAACGATCCACATAAAACATTTCTGTCAAATAAAGCCTCGCGGCATTAATAATTTAAAATAATTCCGCGCCCGAGTCTACCACAAATACTCACTCTGGTTCGCATTGAATATAATTCCCGTGACTGTCCATGCCACAATTTCCAACCATCGAACCTTTCGAATTAAACTGATCGTAGCATTTTTTATCGGCCGCTTTTCCGCCTTAAAAAAATATGTACAAATATAGCCAGGCCTTGAAAAACATCCGACAAAAGATACCAAATTCTTACAAATGGTTACCTTTTCCCCAAACGTATTCGCACTGTTTGGCCAACGTTGGGCAGAATCCATTGAAACAAATTCCTTTGCTTTTTTCACACGGATGCCCGTTCTTTTTATGGGCGTCGGCGGGACATTCGCCAGTGTTACCGGGACAGTATTCTGGTAAATCACATTCGTTGGTGACTGGTCTACATACACTTCCGCGAGGTAAGAACTGCGAAACGAGATGTCAAGACAATAAGTACCAATATTTTTCTGTATGAATTTTTATTAGAATTGATAGGTGAGCAATTGAGCATTACCTTGCAATTGGAACAACACGAATGAGCAGCGGAACACTCTGATTCCTTTTTTAATTTACAAGTTATATGATCACAGCATGGGTCAACTTCTTCGCAATTTTCTAAACTTCCACAATCACAGTCTTCGTTTTCTTCGATTATTTTATTTCCGCAATGTTGATGAGGACTGGTGACCTGGAATTTTTATTTTTATCTTCGTCATATCGTATTCGTGAAAATTTTATCAGATTTTTAAAATTAATATTCTACTCTGTCTTTTGATAGCAGGAAAAAATTAAAAAATTTCTGGGATAAGCAATTGTAAATATTTTGAAAATTAGTAATTTGAACAGAATATGGAAAAATTTGATTTTGAACACCATTTTAATAGTTTAAATTTTTAAGTAAAATTATTGTGCTTAAGAAATTTTAAATGACCCCCCCCCCCAATTTTAGGCGATTTTAAATAAAATTTTGATTTTTCAAAGAAAGGTGAAAATATCGAAATTTTGAACACAACATTGAAAATTATAGTTTGAAAAAATTTTAAATTGTAATTTTAAACAAAACTTCGAAAATTGGGCTCTTTAGAAAATTTCAAAAAACTGACGTTTTAAACAAAACTGAGAAAATCGTGATTTTAAACAAAATAAAAAAAATTGTAGCTTAAAACTTGAAACAAAAATGAAATGATTTTTATTTTAAAATAAATCGTACATACGTACTCTCGAACAGAATTTAAAAAAATTGCAATTTTGAATAAAATTCAAAAAATTGTAATTTCGAACAAAATTTAAAAAAATTTAAGTTTGAAAAAAATTTTAAAAATTTTATTTTTGAACAAAATTCGAAGAATTGTAATTTTGAACAAAATCCAAAAAATTGTAATTTTGCACAAAATTTAAAGAGTTGCAATTTTTAACAAAATTTAAAAAATAGCAGTTTTAAACAATAAAACTTAAAAACTGAAATTTTGAAAATTTTTCAAAAAATGACGTTTTTGAAGAAAACTTTTTAATGACAATTTTAAACAAAACTGAAAATTGGCAATTTTGAACAAAATTATAGGAAGATGAAATTTGAGAAAATTAAAAAAATTTCATTTTTAAACAAATTGAAAAAATATATAGTTTTAAATAAAATTTTCAAAAACTAGAATTTTGAACAAAATTTTCAAAAACTGAAATTTTGAACAACATTTTCGAAAACTGGAATTTTGAACAAAATGTTAACCATTGTAATTGCAAACAATGTTCCGAAAATTTCAATATTGAATAAAAATTTTAAAATTGTAATTTTGAACAAAACTTCAACAATTGAAAATTCTAATAAAAATGTTTAAAAAATGAAATTTCAACAAAACGAAAAAACTGAAATTTTGAACCAAATGAAAGAAATTCGAATTTGAAAAATTTTAACAACTAAAAATTTGCGCAAATGGGTAACCTGAAGAATTGCCATTTATCTCAAAACTGGAAAAATTGAAATTGAACAGCATTTACAAATTTAAATTTTTGAACGAAATTGTATTTAGAATTTAGGAAAAATTTTAAAAATCGTAATAAATCAGGTTCTTAATTATTTTAGAAGTTTGTTATTGGAATTTTTTTAAAATCTTTTAATTTTGAGAAAGAAATCTTGAAAACTGCAAATTTAAATATCATTTTTGAAATGAAAATTTTAAGAAAATATCAAAAAATGGAATTTGAAAGAAAACTTTTAAAATAATAATTTTGAACAAAATTGGAAACTTGTGATTTTGAACAAAATTTAAAAAATTGAGATTGTGAATACCTACAATTCAAAAAGTTGTAATTTTGAAGAAAATTCCATGAATAAAAACCTTTAAAAATTTCAACAATGACATTTAAAAAAAAATTAAAATTGCAATTTTGAACATTAAACTGAAAAATTGTAATTTTGAACAAGATTTGAATAATTTTATAATAATAGGTACCTATTTTAAGTAAGTATCTACCTAAAGATGTTGTTTTGAACAAAGTTTGAAAATTCTCATGTTTGTAGTTTGAAACCAAATTTTAAAATGTCAATTTTAAGTGATAAACAAAACATTTTTATTTTTGTTAGGTTTAAAAAATTCAAGTTTTGAATAAGATTTTAGAAATGGTAATTTGAAACGTATAATTTCAAAACTTTCAATTTTGAATAAAATGGTAGTTTTCGAATAATTTTATTATATTATTTCAAATTTGAAAAAAAAAACGGAAAGATTTTCAAAACCTCTTTTGAAATGAAATTTTCAACACTTCGTTAAAATACGAGTAGTGAACTAAAAAAATATAATTATAGGTTCATATTTTAAAAGTTTAGAGGAAAACTGACAAAAAAAAAATGAGAAAAAAATTTCAAAAAAAACGACTTGAAAAAAATCTTTAAATGCCCAATTATCCAATTTCAATTTTGGAATAAAAAAAATCTACTCCAAACTCCACACGAATGAAAATTGGAAATCATTCTTCGAGTCCATTTTAAAGCTTTCAGAATTTCAGAACTTTATCCGGGCAAAGTTGGCAGTTGGAGGGGACAAGGAAATAAAACCCGGAACCGAGATTCTTACCGCACGTTTATTTGACGTCATATCAATAAACATTCTTTTAGAAAACATTCCTCCCTCTTTCACTCGGTTTTCCGAAGCACTCGTACATTTTCCTCCTACGAATGTCAAGTGATATGATGCACTTGTGCGGTATGACGTCATCCTGCAACGTCCTTCGTAACTATTGCAAATGCAGGCGCAGAAATACCGCAATGATTTTATTTCACGGTTAAAACTGCATTTAATTTTGCCTACCCGGAGCACTGAAGGAGTAAATAGAGAGTCTCGAATAAGTTTTTAAATTTATGCAACATAGGTATTTGTATGTAGTAGATGAAATTTGCATATAACTCTTTTCTTTCGTAGAGGTCAATTATATCTACACAGAGATATGTTATACTCGAACATGCAAATTCATCGAGAATGAGGTAGGGAAAAACTCTGTTTTGAATTTTTTTTTCTCGTATAATTATAAATCAAGGCGAAAAAATAGAACATAGGCGAGTAAGGAAAGGTTATTTGGCTTCCAGCAGGAATTCTGAAACTTAGATTGCTACCTCATCCCAACCCCCTTCTGTGGGCGTAAATGTACCATTGTATTTTGATTCTAATTTTTTTTTGCAGTTTTCAACCAATTTTTTCCACTTTTCAGGGCTGATGGATAGTATCAAGCGCCATTTATGGAATTTTTTCAAAAAACTTCGTAAATTTTTTTCTCACAAAATCTTAGACTCCCACCCTAATTGTTCGAGTGCCGGCACCCATTTATTCGTTGTTTTTGCAAGAATTTGTAATTAATTTCAGGCATTTAATAATGATAATGAACAACTAAAAAAAAATCTTTGAAAAAATTTCGTAAACAAATTTCTTTACAGAAGATCTCTTAGAAAAAACACCGTTAACTTGAAAGTAAATTTTATCAGATTTTTATTTTCTTTTGAAAAAACATTTTCTGCGCTGGAAAACATCTCAGAAAAATTCTCACTAAAAAAAATCGATTGAGAAAATGTGTTCAGAAAAATATCTTCTTGGCCAAAAAATTAACTGGAGAAGAGATCACCTTGAAAAAATTCTCTCGCCCCCCCCCCATAAAAAAACTCTTCAAAAAACGATTACTTAATATTTATCTGTTTTTTTTTTTTTGAAAAAAAATCTTGGCAGGAAATAATTTTACGAATAATAATAAAAAAAATCTAACCGCAGCTAGGAAATAAAACTTTCTCCGAAAAAATATTGAAATAACATTTTTTATACTTTATTTTGAAGAAAAAAAAAATGGAAATTAAATTATGGAAATTTGTTTCATTGTAACAAAGAAATTCACAAGAACAATCCTTGTATCAAAAAAATATTTTTTTAAAAGTTCTCGAGTCTTCATTAAAAAAATTGAACCAAAATTTCTGCTGGGAGAAACTCTCAATGCAAAATATTATTGAAACATAGCAACTCAGCAGAAAAGTTACATTGAAAAAAAAAATGATGAAAAAATAGTTCCGTGAAACATAAAAAATGCGCTGTTGAGAAAATATTGATTTGAAATTTTCTATTTTAAATTACTTACCTATTAGAAAAAAATAAAGAAATTGGTAGATAATTTTCTTTAGTTTATTCATTGGAAAAAAATTAAAAATTAATATTTTCAAGAAAAAAAAATGAAAATTGTCACAATTCACAAATTATTCACCACCAAAAAAAAATGGAATTTTTTTCTCCAAAAGAATTTCAAAAGTTCACTTTAAAAAAAAATTCTTCTTCACAAAAATATGATTTTTTTTTCAAAAAAAAAAAAAAAAAAAAAAAAAAAAAATGAGACGAAGAATTGGAAATTTTTTATCAAAAAACTGAGAAGTTTTACTTCAAAAAATTGAAAATTCTCCTATACTGATTTTTTTCCTCTAAAAATTTGTGAATTTTTTTTTGCTAAAAAATGGTATTTTTTTGCTACAAAAAATTTAAAAATTGCTCCGAAAAATAAAAAAAAAATTTTGCACTCATTTAGTAGTGTTTCCTCCTCTAGTCTATCTATCTTGTTTATCCTCGTTTTGCTGTTTTTTTTTTTTTTTTTTTTTTTTGTTATTCTTGTATCTTTTTTATTCATTTCTTTTTTATATTCCGTTTTTTTTTCAAAACATTTTTTTTCTTTTTTCCCAAATCTTCTAAAATTTTGTTTTTTTCCCCAGTTTTTTTTAATGATTTCTGAATAAATCCGGCCCCCGCTCACCCATTATTGGGTATAGGTGGACCGTTATATTATATTGTATAAATTAATATTATTGTATTTCATAAATAAATAAAATCTATCTATCTATCTTGTTCCTATCGAAAAATTTAGGCTTTTTTCTTACACTTTTAAAAATTTAAAAGTAACATTTTCCAGTTTAAAAAAAGAAAGAGAGATTTGTTTTTTTGACAAATTCACAATTTTTTTCTCAAAAAAGTTACGAGGTTTACCTATTGTCTAAATTTTGAGAAATTTTTATGCTAAAAAATTGAAAATTTTCTCCTTTACAAGAGATGATTTTTTTTCACAAAAATTGAGATTTTCTTTTTCAAGAGAATTTGAGAAATTTTCTCCTTAAAAATATATCAAAAAAAAAAAAAAAAAAGGAAACAATTGAAAAAATTTTTATCGAATAAAATTTCAACACCGATAATTTCATCCTACACGAAAATTGAGACAAAAAATTAATATTTGAGAAAAGTTAAAAGATTTTTTTCATAAGAAATTTAAGGGATATTTTTATTCTAGACAAAATAATGTTGATGAAAAATTAGGATTGTTTTCTTTAAAAATACAAATAACTACTTTTTCTCTCAAAAAATTGAAAGTATTTTTTTTTCAAAAAAATTGTATGTTTTTTCCTCCTTAAAAATCGTATGATTTTCTTTCAAAAAATTTGAATAATTTTTTTCTCTTCAAAAAATTGAATGATTTTTGTTTAAAAAAAAATTAAATGACGTTTAAAAAAATATGTTTTGAAAAATATAAATTTCAGAATGTCTGACAAAATATCTAAAAGTCATCAGATTTTGAAAAAAAATGTTTGCTTTTTTAATGTCTGACAAAATACTCAAAAGTCTTTCATGTCGAAATTTCGTTTCGTTTTTCGCCAGTTTTGTCATTGTAAAATTGAAAGAATGAAAAAAAAAAAAAATTACTTTTTTTAAAAAAAATGAATGATTTTTTTAATGAGAATTTTCCACTATATTGCTGGGGTTCAAATCACCCCCTTACCCGTCTATGTTCTTTAGTATCGTTCGAGCTACGAAATAAAACAACTTTGTCGGCTGTACGCCTGCAATAATCGATATATGCAATTTTACTCACCTCATTGGGCTTATTTAGCAAACACATGCTTCTGCTATCTCTAAATCCAGCGATATAATCGTCTAAGCTACATTCGCTAAATTTATAAGGATGAATATTGTCTTGACCGACGATACTTTGCTGCATTATACATCCGTGCCAATCTCGACAGAAGCATTCGTTTCCTAAAAAAAAAATACCAAACCGAGTCAAATCGCTGCACAAATTAGTCTCGAGATGAAGCCAGGCTGCATTGAAGAAGAAGAAAAAAACACTAACAAGCGTAATTTAAAAAAAAAAAAACAGCGAATATATCCGACTAGGTCTCATCTCACGGTGAAAATTCCTCACACGTGGTCGGATATTTTAGAAAAAATAAAAAAGCTGATTCCCATCACGTATGTTTCTGAATAGGGAACTTACAAGCGAAAGAAGGAAAAAAATCGGGGCAAGAGCTACATAGTACAACGTATTGGAAGGATGCAAATCTACTCAATGTACTACTTACTTCCATCATCGTGACCCATTCCAACATTATGCCCAATCATGTGCGCCATTGTAGCAGCCGTGATGTGAGGTTCGTACGTATTTAAATCAACAATAATAGCTAATGATTTTGCGGTGCACACTGATTCGGGTACAGCCATACCAGCTTCATTACCAGCAAAACGTTCCCCTCTTTAAAAATATACAAAAAATGTGAATTTTCAAAAAAAAAAAAAAAAAAAAAAAAAAAAAAATGAAAGAAACACACGACAGAGCCGCCGAGTTTTGCTTATATATAATATATACTTATGATTTATTATGTTTTCGAAACGAATATACGCATTCGACCATTTTTCAGGTAGGTACCTTTACCTCTCTCTATACACGCGCCAAACTGGGGGCGATGCGATGGTGACTACAAAAATTAAACTCGTACTTTATTAGGTTATTCGTTTGAATTTATACGGTTACGTTTTGTTGTTACATCGCCATTGAAATTTATAACATACAAATGAGTGCATAATTTACGTCATTTGGCGAAACAAAACATAGGGCAGATCCGACACCGACACAGACGCGACGCGACGTAGGTATTTTTGCATTAATTAGTCGAAAGAACCAGCCATAGCTGAAATGTTGTTTTGTTGAGAAAACGAGAACTATAATATGCAAAAACGAGACCGAGTAGACATTGTCGACACCACGTATCAGCTACAATATTACAATTTCCTATGCAATTTGTACACGGAGCCTTTTTTTTCCAACTCGACTCTCGGTAATGAAGGTAAAAAAAAGGATCTGCTTGTAAATTGCCATTGCCTGCGCAAAAGCACCAACACATTGTGCCATCGATGTGTGAATAACAAGCTAATAAGCGCGTGCTAAGTACTTCAGTTTTTTTTCCTCCCCCTTCATTTCATTCCGATTAATTAGTTTGGTATAGAATGCGGTTCTTTTCCCATTTCAATGAAATTTTTTGCGTGAAAACGATAATTGCGAAATTATCGTAAATTTTTACGATTTTAATTCAATACGTTCGTTGGCGATATGGTTTTCAATTGTATTGCTCAGAATACCACCAAAATGGCTAATATCGGTCTAATTATAAATAAAATACTTAAGGATAGAAAATTAAACGATAAAATTTTTTCAAAACTTACGTAATTAATTGAACGGTGTCTCTATCTACGGTAAAAAGTTGACGTCCGGCATATTCGTTAAAGTTGAGCAATGCGCGGCTAATTTCGGCATTTTTATCAATTACGATTTGATTAGCACCTTGCCAAGTTTCTATGTAAACTACTGATACTCTAGTATTTATTGTCCGAAAATACTGAAATTCAAATATTAATCGAATTAATCGTTTGGTTTAATTAAATTTCTCATACTCGAAGGGTATTTCTTTAATCAGAGGTATGTAATTAACAATACACCTGTCCGGTGAGTGATGAGAATATTTGGGATTTGAATGAGAAAGAGGGTTAGGGACACCTGGTGCCTATCTTTGTAAATGAAGGAGCTACTACAGAGCTGTGAAAATTGGTATTTTCCAAGCAAAATAGATTGGCAACTTGACAATCAAAAGTTACCCTTTGTCAGAATCATTATTGCGAAAATTCAAAAATTAAATACACGCTGCCCATGCCCCTGTTACGGTCTATCGCGATTTTTCTCAAAAAAAAAATCGCTGAAATTTCTTTGGAGCAAAAATATATATTTTTTCTCATTAAGTTTTTAAGGAGAAACTTTTGATTTTGAATTCCCTTTAATAAAAAATAATGTGCATCAATTGTTTGGAGTCTGCGTAAAATAAATTCTCAATTTATTAAAAAAAAAATCAGTAAATTTTTTGAGAAAAAAAATATCCAACTTTACGATGACCAAAATGGTGAAAAACGAAACGAAATACTTTTAAGGATTTTGTCAGACATCAAAAAACTTGAATTTTTTTCAAAATGCGAATGGCCTTTCGTCAGACATTCTGAAACTTTTACTTTTGAACATATATTTTTTTTAACATTATCTATTTTTTTTTGAAAAAAAATCATTCAATTTTTTTTAAAGAAAAAAACATTCAATTTTTTGACAAAAAATCATTCTTTCGGTTCTGAAAACAATCATTCTTTTTTTTCTGAAAAAAAAAAAATCATTCCAATTTTTTTTTTTAAATAAATCATTCATTTAATGTGAAAAAAAATAATTCATTTTGTGAAAAAAAAATAGAAAAATTATTCATTTTTTGTGAAAAAAATATCTAATTCATTTCCTTTTGAAAAAAAACATTCATTTTTTCTAAAAAAAAAATCGTTCAATTTTTTGAGGAAAAAAATCGTTTAATTTTTTGAAGAAAAAAAAATCATTCAAAGTTTTGAAAAAACAATAATATTCAATAATTACTTATTAGAGAAAAAAATTATTTAAATTTTTGGAAACAAAAATTATTCAATTTTTTGAACATAAAATCACTAAAAATTTCAAAAATAAACTTTCAATTTAAATTTTGTTAAAGAAATAGGTAGAAAATCTAAATTTTTTGATAGGAACAATACTACTGGTACAAAAAATACGAGTATTTTAATTACTTTGGATTACCTACCTACATTTATGCATATAACTAATTTTTTGTAGCAAAAAATTTTTTTATTTTTTTAGAGCGAAAAATTTTCTCAAATTTTGAGAAAAAAAACTGATTCTTTAACAGGAAAAATCTCTTTATTTAAAAAAAAAAAAAAAAAAAACCGCATAGAAGAATTTTTATTTTTATTTTTTATTTATTTATTTTTTTCCATAAAAGATTCTCAAACTTTTCGTCTACATTTTTTAAAAATTATATTTTTGTGAAGAAGAAAAATGTTTATAAAATAAAATTTTCAAATTCGTTTGAAGAAAAAAATTTTCAACTTTTTTGGTGGCTAATAATTTGTAACATTTTTCTGACATGAAAAATAATTATCTCAATTTTTTTTGAGTTTGTAAAAAAAATCTTCCATTTTTTGTGACAAATTTTTTTCAAGTTTTTGGAGCACCTAAATTTAAAATAGAAATTTTGGGACGTGAAAATTCATGAAATTCTTGCGGGAAAAATCTCTTAATTTTCTTGTTTTATTTTTCGTAAAGAAGAAAATTTCCAATTTTTTTTGAATCATAAGAAAATTTCTCAAATTTTTGAAAAAAAAAAAATAAAACATTTTTTGGAGGGAAAAATTTATTGCCATATTCAACAGTGAAAAGTTTTCAACCCACCTTGCAAAAAAGTTCTCATCGTATTGGGATGTTTACTTTTGAAATTGATAGGGTTAAACGAGACAAGAAATTTTTTTCAAAATTCTTGCCTCTCAAAATTTATTGAGGGGCACCAGTAAGGCATGAAAATAGCCAAAATCATTAAAAATAATACTCAACAGGTACAACTTTTCGAGAAAAACAAAAAAGTTTGATGAAAAATTTGTCTATCCTTAAAAATTGCGGCTCCAGGTACATATTTGGACTCAATGTCAGTTTATCCAAATCTGAAATACCGAACGTGTAAATTGGATTGCTAGTACCGTGATTTAAAGAAAAAAAAATGTTATCAAAAATACATCATTTTATCAATTTGAAACAAAGCCCGAGCGGCACACTCGATCGATAATATCGGAAGATGTAACGTATCGATAAAAAATCGTTTGAAAATCTATAGATGTTCTCACGATATTATAAAGATTTATCGGTACAACTTCATAGGCAAAAAATCTAAAAACTATCCAATTCGATATTATTAAGATTTTATGACGATATTCGTCAACGATACTATCGACAAAGAATATTAAATTTATCGATTCCGATTTTCCACCCATTTTGTGCAGATATTTGAAACTACATTATCGACAAAGAATATTAAATTTATCGAATTCGATTTTTTAACGATTTTGTAAAGATATTTAAAACTATATTATCGACAGATTATATGAAATTTCTCGACTTCGATATTTTACCGATTTTTTGACGACATTTGAAACTATATTATCGACAGATTATATTAAATTTATCGAATCCGATTTTTTACCGATTTTGTAAAGATATTTGAAACTATATTATCGACACATAATATGCAATTTCTCGATTTCGATTTTTTAACGATTTTGTGACGATATTTGAAACTATATTATCGACAAATAATCTGAAATTTCTCGAATTCGATTTTTTAACGATTTTGTGAAGATATTTAAAACTTTATTATCGACACGTAATCTGAAATTTCTCGAATTCGATTTTTCAACGATTTTGAAATTATTTCCAAATTGGTGAAAATTTTTCTAAGTCCAACACGTCTGGAAGTACTAAACTGCCTATTATAAGCGTTTTATTGCTAATTTCTTAACGATAAGGTATGGCATAGTGGTTAAGGAAGAGGATTACCATGCAGGAGGTAAAAGGTTCAAGCCCCACGGGTGGCAGATTTTTTATAATTTTTTTTGACTTTTTCTGAAATGATCCTCTTACCGTAACATGAATAATGTGTTTAGGCATAGTTTAATGTATTAATTATGCTAATTAATGATTTTTAATTATAGAAAGAAGCTAGTAAAAGAAGAAAAATCGGAATAAAAAATCGATAAAAAATCGACAGAATATCGAATTCTATAAAGTGTCGCGAAAGTTCCGCCTAAATCGTGAAATTATCTTTCGATATTATAGATATATTATCGATAAAATATCTTACTATAATCTCGAAATTTTTGCTAACTATAATTCGTCGATAATCTATCTATATATCGAAAGATAATTTCACGATTTATGCGGAACTAACGCGACACTTTATCGAATTCGATATTCTGTCGATTTTTATTTTGATAATTTGTCGAGTGTGCTGCTCGGGAGCCGAAAATTCACGAAAAAATCAAATCAATTTCTTTTCATAAAAATAAAACTCAAAATAATATTATATCGAAATTAAAAAATAATTAGGCCTAATATCGAAATGGTTACCTAGATAATTTAAATTTTCAACGAGCCTACCTAATCATACTACCACACAATCTCCCACATTACCTACGCATCAAATGAAAAATAACCTTCAAAATGTAGAAAAATCCCACATAGAAATTCGAACACACCAAACTTCAAGGCTTTAATAGGTCTTTCAGTTTCGAACTAGGACAAAATATACGCACATAATTCATTTCGCAGACCGTTGGGGCTTATATACGACGCGACGCGACGCGACAGGTTATCGAGAAAGAAATAACCTTCAGTACCTAACAACTTCTCCCCTTCAAATCTCATATTCGGCAAACCAATTTACACTTGTGCAGTTTAGGTTGTCACATCGCCTCGTAAAAGGTGAAGAAATGCGTTTAAAACACGCAGTATGAATACGTTGATTTATGACTACCTATCTTACAAAAATACTGCCACGATAAGAAATAGATTACGTTTACCTACATCTAGATAAATATATACCTTAATACGAGTGGAAAATTTTGATTTTTCTAAAAAAGGGAACTGCAAAAAATCCAATTTTATCACACTGAAATTTATGTACATTTTTTATAAAATTGTCTTGTTAAAATTTTGAAATAATTTCTCCCTTCGATGCACATTTAATTTTTGTCCTTTTTAAAAAAAACAAAGTTACATACAAATATTTTCGAATTACCACTTAGTAAAGATTGAATTTTCGCCCATTTCTTTGCATAGGAAAATTTTGCAAATATTTTGCTAAAAGCCTTTTTTTTTTCGCGTGTTGAATTTTCGCAAAACTCCGTTTCGAATTCGCAAGTACTTTGCTATTTTCCGTCTATACTAAGGGGATACGAAGACGAAGAAACGGAAATTTGAATTTTATCACATTTTCGACAGAACGGTAATAACCGGTAACATTGAGCCGTTGCGATTTATCGACTAAATGGCTATGAAATAGACGCGAATAAGAGATAAGTTGCATAAATCAGAAAAAAATGTAAATAACTTACAAGATCGACAATATTTGCCATCTCTAATGCGTCTTGTATCACAATAGCTCTGGTACTGCCGTTACGACGATCGAACTGTAACATTTTTAAAGAAATGAGATGCTATAAGTAATCCAATTAGGTACCCATCTCTAGTATATATCTATACCTATCTTGGTACTAGAACGATTATAAGAAACACGTATACTCTAGGTAGGTAGGTACGTGTTATGTATCTATTTTCGACACAAAGTCCATACACGTGGGGCATAAGTATAAATTCTAACTCTATTAATCGATATTTAATTGTCAATGACATGATTGTGAACCTTTCAGAAATATGAAAGGTATTAGAATTCAACCTCAAAGAGTTGTTTACAACGTTAAAACTCATATACTGCAAGCTATCGACACCATGGTCGACTCGTAACCATAGCAACTGCTTTCCTGCCTCCGTAACTACCGATTTCAGCGATGCATAAGTGTATTTTTTCTTTTTCGTTTTCTTTTTTTCTTCTTTTTTTTAATTTATTTTATTTATTTTTTTCCATCTATATGTCTCTATATGTACCTTTAACTTTTTTTTTACACGCACGCATATACCTACCTACCTATATACCTACTACACATGCCGCCTAGGTAGGTAGTTAACTGCTTCATTAGTATGCTATTATGATATAATCTAATTCGATCATGCTGTGAATATCTTACCATTGATCTGTCGACGATGAGCGCCGTTTCTATGTATTTTGTAGCCTCTCTGACGTCTCTCTTGGTACGATTCAAATTGAAAAATGAGCTTCCACGTTTCGGTTTCCTAGAATGACCCTTCACTCGCCATTCTAAATTACCTTTGTTAGCACAACCACTGTTGGATTTGGAATGAGATTCGAATATCACATGAGGATGTTTCTGAAAACACAAAATACATTTGTAGCAATTTAATATAGGTAGGTATCCGCACAAGTGGGTATCGCATAAACAAAATTGCTCAATTGAGAAAGATACCCTGTTGTGGTTTTGGTTTTCGATTTACATTTGATTTTGATCGTAAAAAAATCACATAAAATAAAATTGTTCATCTGTCACATCAGGCAGTCATGTTTTTGATTTTCGATCCAATAATACTTAGAACTCGGTTGATAATTTACTCCGCAGGATCGTTTTTTTATCTTATAAAAATACTTGAAAATTTAATCCATCAAGTTCATACCCCTTCCGTTTGATTTTGATCGCCGAAAAAGAAAATTTGTACTCAGGTCATATTCTGACTTTCATTCAATTTTTGATTTTTCATCTCAAATAACTATTCAAGTCACATTTTTTATTTTAAATCCCAGAAAAATATTCATCTTTTTTGCCTGTCACGTTTTTTTCATTTTTAATCGCAGTAAAATATTCAGGTCACACTTAAGACTTTCGTCATATTTTTCGTATTTTGAGCACAGAAAAACATTCAGATTATATTTTCTGATTTTCATCACATTTTTTGATTTTTGATCCCAGAAAATTAACATTATTTTAGACTGTCATGTTTTTGATTTTTGATTCAAGAAAGTATTCGAGTCGCATTTTTGATTTTCAACCCCAGTAAAATATTCAGGCAACATTTCTGATTTTCGTCATACTTTTGATTTTTGATCTCAAAAAATATTTGGGTCACATTTTTGGTTTTTGATCTCAGAATTTTATTCTTTCACATTTTTGATCTTCAGTCCCAGTAAAATATGTAGGTAACATTTCTGATTTTCGTCATACTTTTGAATTTTGATCTCAAAAAATATTCGGACCACATTTTTGGTTTTTGATCATGGAAAAATATTCAGAATTTTATCCGGTCATGGTTTTGATTTTCAATCCCATACAAAGTATTCAGGTCATATTTTTCATTATCAAGCGCAGAAAAATATCCATGTCACATTTTTGAATTTTGATCTCAGAAAGATGTTCAGAGTTTTAGCCCATCTCATTTTTGATTTTTAATCCATTAAGATAAAATCTCTGATTTTTGATTTCAAATAAATGTTCAGGTGGCATTTCTTATTTCCATTGCATTATTGAGTGTTGGTCTCAAAAGAAGTATTCATGTAACATTTCTGATTGTCATTATATTTTTGATTTTTGATCTCAGAAAAACATTCATGCCACATTTTTAGTTTTTTTTTTCTTCTTCATCTTCTTCTTCTTCTTCTTCTTCTTCAAAATGTTGTTCCCAGAAGAAATGTTCAGGTCGCATTTCTGATTTTGGCATGTTTTTAATTTTTGATCTCGGAAAAATATTCTGGCCGCTTTTCTGATTTTCATCACATTTTTGATTTTTGATACCAGAAAAAGTACTCAGATCACATTTGTGATTTTTATCAAATATTTTAGAATTTGGACCACACAAAAAGTATATTCAGGTCTCGTTTCTGATTTTTGTCATATTTTTGATTTTTAGTCTTAAAAAAATATCCAGGTTAAACTTTTGGTTTTGATCTTGAAAAAATATCCTGCATTTTAGCCTGCCGTACTTTTGATTTTCAATTCCAGAAAAAAGATTCAAGTCACATTTTTTATTATAAAATTCAGAAAATATTATCAAATAACATAACATTTTTGAATTTTGATCTCATAAAGATGTTTAGAGTTTTAACTAGTTTTATTTTGGATTTTTAATCCGATAGTAAAATATTAAGGTAAAGTTTCTGATTTTCGTCATATTTCTGATTTTTGATTTCAAAAAAATATTCAGGTGACATTTGCGATTTTCATCACATTTTTGAAAAAAAATAATAGCTGTCACATTTTTGCTTTTAATCGTATTTTTGAATATTGACACCAGAAGAAGACGTATTCAGGCCACATTTCTGAATTTCGTCACATTTTTGATTTTCAATCTCAGAAAAATATTCATGTCACATTTCTGATTTCTATCACAAGTTTAAATTCTGACATCAGAAAAAGTATTCAGGTCTCATTTCTGATTTTACTCATAGTTTTAATTTTTTATCTCAAAAAAATATTCACATTTTCACCACATTTTTAATTTCTGTTCCCAGAAAAAGTACTCAGATAACATTTTTGACCTTTGGCCTCAGAAAAATATTTAGCATTCTAACGTGGGACGTTTTTGATTTTCCATTCAAGATTTTTTAAAAACAATTATCCCATTTCGTTCTAATCTTTTTGATTTTTGTAATTAGTATATTGAAAAAAATTCACGTAAGTAAGTCATTTATTGATTTTTGTTTCCAGAAAAGTGCACTAAGCAATTTATTATGTGCTTTTTATGGATAGGCAGCTATTTTGGGAAGGTGTATCCAAATAATTAGGTATTTTACAAACGTTTATTTGCTCAATGATGAGGAATTACAAATCTTTAATCTGATAGGTAATTCAGAGGAACCATGAACTAATTTTCTAATGAGCCATCAGTTGAACTCTGCATTTAAATTACAAACGGTTACACGTTTATAACCTCTATGTACATAGCTATTAGCTACCCACTCATAATTTTCGCTGGGTACCTGCAAACCTACCCATGTCAGTACGCAAATGAAACAGTAGATACCAATATTCGACATACCCTCACAAAGGAAATTACAGCCTACAAAAGTAACCCAAGAGCCGACCAGAGATCCGAGTCAATGGCGTCTTTAATTCAATCAAACATTATTCTAAAATCATGATCATACGGATCTGTTTTCCAATACAGCCGCAAGTTTGATATTCAAATTAAGCGATATCTAAACCAACCAGCTCGATAGAGAGATTTACTCTCGCAAAGGTACAGCGACTATACGAGGTAGCCGACCTACACATTATTTCATACGTCGCATGTGTGATACCTATTCATGAAAGAAGAAATATGTGTTTGAAACTAAATAGAATATTTAGCGAATTTAAAGCTTGTTTTTGCGAGAGAGCAAAAAAAAAGGTCAAATTTATTCGCGAACTGAAATAAAATCCCACGTACCGCCGCCAGACACAAACAATTTTTTTCTTCTTCAAGCTCTCACATTGGAAAAAAGTTATTAATGAATAACCTTCGCCCTCTATAAAATGCTACATCTGTTTTATATAAACTGTATGTAAAGATAAGCAGAAGAGAAATGATGCTCGAGCGAAATAAAGACGAAAAGGCGAAAACGGTGCAGTTTTTTTCTTAATCTACAAACGCGCCTATTTGCATAAAATATTCGCGCAAATACAACGAAAAATTACAAGGGTGAAAAATTTCCAAAAATTTGCATTCTTCAGTCAATATTTTCATAGTTTTTTGAATCGAACGGCGACGACTGAGGGACGAGAGGTATCTGAAAATCGCTCCCATTCCACCACTCGTAATTATATTTCAACTTCTTTTGCTCGTTTTTATTGCTCTGGTAAGTGGGTAGATGCCTACGTGAAAATCTTTTTATTTTTGCCAAACCGTTTGAAAGTTTTTACTTACAAATTAATACCATCGATTTACGCCGGTCTGCTTCTGAAGAGGGGAATTATTTTTGAATCGAACACGATACCGTGGAGCAGAAAAAAAAAGAAAAAGAAAAATGGCGTAGAGAGAAAATTGAATTTTTAATGCTGCAGTGAAAAGTAACAAAACTAAACGTAAAAGGACAAACTACAGAAACTGTCGCAGTTCTAAGGGAAATGTTACCAGTTAACGAGACTTGACAAGTGTCCTAAATATATTACAGATAAAAGATGGCAATTAGAATTACCAACGGAGAACTCAGTCCTGTATTTTGGTGAAAAACTCGCTAACAACGTCTAATAAATGATTTCCAAAGCACCAACTGGCCTACGTATTTCGCTTCGTTATGAAGTCGAAAATGGAAAATGGCCGGAATTTCGTTCACAAAATAGGCCAAAAGGTAAAATTTTGAAAATAAAAATTTTCATTTGCAAGAATTTGTTTGTAGGAAAATTTCTTCCACGGATTTTTAGAATTTTTTTTCCTTGCAAGTTACTACTTCAACATTTTCTCGAGAAAGGTTTTTTTTAGACAGGACGATTTTTTTTTTCTTCAAAATTTGTTAGCATTGAAAATAAATGGGATATATTTGGGAACAAATCCAGGTAAAATAAAATTCAGAAAGAAACAACAACCTACAAAGATTTATTCATTTTCCCAAAATTATTTTAAAAATTCAATCAAGAAATCAACAATTTTTTTTTTTTTTGAAGAAAGTTAAAAAAATGTTTTTTGGTTTAAAAAATTCCGTTTAAGTAGAATTTGCAGGGAAAAAATGGACACTTGAAAAAAAATGAATAAATTCTGAAATTCGGTCAAGAAATGGGGGAAAAATGGACAAGATGATCTTGATTTTTTTTTCAAGTCAAAAAATAAGGTAAATAGAAGAAAAAAAATCCAAAAAAAATCTTCTAAAAAAATCGTATAGCCTACAATGAATTTGAGCAGTCCTACAAAAAATGTTCACAAAAAATTCTGTTGAAAAGAAATTGACAAAGAAGTAAAAAGTAAAATGAATAGCTCGTTGGGGGGGGGGGGGTCTCTGTTCAATAGAAAGTTTATGAACTAGATTTCTTGACCATTTGTCATAGAAAATTTTTATCATTTTTTTTTCAAAAAATTTTATCTTGAAAATATACCTACAGATTTTTTTAAAACAAAAAAATTAAATAAAACACCACACACATTCCGCCAAAATTTTTAAAAAATGACAAAAATATTTGTGATTTTTTTTAAAAAAGAAAAACTTAAAAATTCTTATTAAAAAATACTCTTGTAACAAAATTTTCAAAATTTTAGTGAAAAAAATTTATACACCTATAAAAAATTTTCTGTTAAAAAAATTTGCAGTCAGAAAATATATATTTTCAAACATTTTATTACAAAAAAGGAAAACCTTCTTAAAAATTAAAAAAAAAATTGTCAAAAATATACCTTGGTTTTTTAAAGTGTTTATTTTAAAAAAAAATGAAAAATTCCATCAAAAAAATTCAAATTTCTTTCCAAGAAATTCTTTTGAGAAAATATTTATGAGAGTAATTGAAAAATTATTTTTTTAGATGTTCAGAAAAATTCTATTGACAACAAATTTTTACTAAGAAGAAACACTTGAAAGAAAACTTATCTAAAAAAAAAACATATAAAAAAAACTTACAAAGAAAAATTTATGTTTTTAAAAATTTTCCAAAAATCTGATCAAAATTTTTTTTTAATACTTATCTATTGACAACAATTTGTTATGAAATTTTTTTTTTGGAGAAAGTCAAAAACTAATGATTTTGAAATGAAATATAAAAAAAAATTTAATTCAACTCACATGAGATGACTTTTGGCTTGAAAAATATTTTGTAGAGAGAATTGTTTTGGTAAAAGAATTTTTGGCATATTTTTCGCAAAAATAATTTTTATAACTTTAATAATAAGAAAATTTTCTCATCAAAATTCTTATTTTTAGAAATCTTTTGCCAGGTGATTTTTTTTTGCTGAAACGATTCTTGCTGTAGAATTTTTTTTGGTTCTCAGTAATTTTCACCCAAGATGGTTTTTTTATTATTCTTTTCTCATGAGAAGAGGAATTCTTCACGAAGAAAATTTTTTCCAGTTAGAATTATTTTCTGAAATAATTTTTTGTTTTATGAGTTCTAATTTTTGTAAAAAAATTTCGTTAAATGAGGACCTTTTCTTTTTATCTGAGAGATTTTTTTTCTTTTTCCAAAACAGAATATTTTTGTCAGGAGAATTAAAATCATAAGTATTAATGATTAAACATTCAATAATGAAAACAAAATTCTATTATGAACATTGAATTTTTTCTGAAAGGTAATGCCGCATAGATATTTTTTTTTAATATTAGGTATAAAGGTGAATTTCATAATGTCATCTAAATTTTGGGTTCGTCCACTTCGATCTAAAATTTTTTAGATACGAGTTTAAGAAAAATTAACAAAGCAAATGGAAGTTTACAGCGATTTGAGACTGCGAATTAAGACCGGATGGTTATTTTAAAAATCACCCAATCAATTGGGCACATCCTGCGGCGAAATTCATAAATTGAAACTTTTTTATTATGTTACCTACGTACGTACATATTAAATCACATCTCGGGTACATTTGGTTTTTTCGCACCAGCATGAACTTTGTTCCTCCCTAAGATACAATTTTAGGCTTCATATCAACCCCTTTTTTTTGCTGCTAGTAACGTTATATAACATTTTAGGCAGCACAGTTGGACTAATTTATGTTACACAGCGCATCGTATCGAGTTATCAACATAACGAAATTGCGAATATTTTCGTATCTGCGAATTCTCTATTTCTCTCTAATTTTTTCCTCGGCCAGAAACCTTTTTAATAGTTTAAAGAGCGCCGGAAAAAATAACGAATTGCCGAAACGTTATTTCCTTAAATTTTGTTAATAACTCGATCTAATGTTGGAAATTAGGAAACGTGTATTCGGAGCTCGTGTTCAGCTCGAGTATACCTATACATCTCTACTCGAGAGCTGAAATTATCTACTAGTACAAGGAATTTGCGTAAACTAGAATGATTATTTAGTAAAATACGGGCGTCACTGACTATGAAGTTGGCATAATTTCGGTCGAATATGCTTACAAATTTCAAGGAGATCGGTATAACTTAACAGTTTAATGCCGTTAAACTTTTGAATATTTGTCGCTCCTTGAATAGGTACATAAGTAAGTAGGTACATAATATACCAGGTAGTGTTATTCGAAACAAAAAAAAATTATTACTTTCAATTCACAAAATGAAGTTTATCGTCCAGCATACCTATATCTCTCAGAATACTTAAAGCAAGTTGGTAAAATTCAAATTTCAAATATTATATTAAATATAAGTCTAACCGTTGTCCAATTATAGTTCAAATGCTTTGAATTTTAAATGAACCCGAGTTGACAGTTTGGCGCTTTAAAACAAAACCTCGGCAACTTGTACGGCAGCCAGGCCTGACTGTGCGATAATTTTTACAAAGGAGAGTAAATGACGTAAAGTATAAACGAATAATGTTTTTCCAAGTGAAGCCTCTCAAAAAGTGACACCGTGACGTTTCATAAATTTTACAAGAAAAACAGTTAAATATCTGCTCGCGTACTGGCTAATGAAATGATATTAGTATATAAGGTCCAGTTGCCGGACAGGTGAGTTGAATTTCAATTAAAAGTAGCAGCTGTAAGGCCACCCTTGGTGTATATAGGAAAAGATATGGCCGAGATAATGGCACATTTCGCTCGTCATAGTGCCATGCATAACAAAATATCTGCTCGTTGCAAATGTGATGGGTATATTTTTGAATTTTTTTTCTTTTTTTTTCTGACGAGTCTTTATACTTGGTAATTTTTTTCGTCTCACCCTTCTAAGTGGAGCAAACAGACGCCCTTTCACCACACAAAAAAAATTAAAAACTTGGGTCTTTTCAACTTTGGTATTTTTTGGTTTCAACTCATCATTGTTCTGATATTCCTGATCGTGAGAAATAATAATCCCAATATGAATTTCAATGGTGCCATAAACTCCTCAAATTTATCCAAAATTGCAAATATAAAAAAAAAAAGAGTAGGTAAAATATTCAATGATACGGCCTATATACCCACAAAAAGTGCTCCCTTTTTAATAAAATCACTCCCCCTTTTTTATTTTTTTTATGGACTGTTTTTTAAGGAGTAGCAACTGGACCTTATTTTTAAAACTAAAAATTTTTCGACTTCTTCATTTTTTTTAAGTCCATAGATGTTGATTCTTTTTTTGAGAAAAAATTACTAATTTTGTATTTTTTCCCCAACTGAATTTGAGAAAGAGAAATTTTGAATTTTAAAAATGAGACACCAATAGAAACCACTTCATTCAATTTTTTTTGAAAAATAAATCTGATAATTTTTTCCAACAGTCAGTAAATTTCTTATTTCAATTTTTTAGATAAATTATTAAAAAAAAGTTTTGTCGTAAAAATAATTTTTTTAGAGGAAAAATCATCTTGAGTTTATTTTGGGTTTTTGGAAAAACAAACACCAATATTTGAAACACATAAAAAAATCAATTTTTCGGAATAGGTAGAATTATTCAAACTTTTTTTTTGCCAAATTTTGACGAAAGAAAAGTTTTTTATATTTTCGCAAAGGAAAAATTACTAATTTTGGGGAGAAAAAATTTAATTTGGGGAATTTCCCCTTTTTAGGAGAAGAAAGCCTCTTCACTTTGCGAATTACAAAATCACAAAATTTTGTTGAGGTACCTAGGTGCCAAAAAAAATTCAAAATTTTTTGGTGCAAAAATTATTTCCATTTTTATTGAGTCAACAAAAAAAATTCCTTCGATTTCTTAGTGTAGAACTTATTAAAACACTTTTTGTAGTAAAAATTTTTTAACATTTTTTTGTAGAAAAATGATTTTTTAGACAAAAGAATCTCTTGATAAAAATTTTTTTGGAGAAGAAATTGATTATTTTCTTTTAGTTGATAAAATATGTAGGTATGAATAGGTAAATGATGCTAAAATTTTCAGTGAAAACTAGTTTCTAAATTTTTGGAAAAAAAACTCAATTTTATGTCACGTTTTTTTAAGATAAAATATATCCATATCTACTTTAGTAACGTTGAGACACCACCTAGTTGAATGTTCTTGTGGCACCAGTACCATGTGAGAAGAACTACATCATTTTCACAGCAATTTTTCACTTGACCAGTTATTGGTAGGAGAAAAACGAGTGGTGCCACTAGGTTATATTAGTATGAAGTGCGAATCGCACCTATTACCTACAGCACTCTCTGTTTATAAAAATTTCAACAATTTTTAAAAATAATATTCCACTTAAAGACATGAGACTTAAAATGGTGCCTCAACGTGTTTTCAGTATACAGGGTGTCCCGTCACCACTTAACACCCCTTCACCAGCGATATAGTCAACTCAAACTAAGCTCATGTACGCATGTTTGCCGACCCTGTGAATTGAAGGGGCAGAGATATGCTGAACTGAAAAATTTTTATTTTCAGTTTTGTTTCAGATTTTTAACCATGCGTCACTCGACAATCGAGATAGGTAGAAAGTTGCACTTTGCGGCGTTGAAAAGGAAATTTTGTGTAGAATTTTTTAGTGGGGTTGATAATTGTATTAGGTGATCAGAGGGGTCTGTACTGTATTGAATATCTAAAAAAACGTGTCCAAAAATTGAGATTTTTTTGCAATTTTTGAGGAAATCTCAAAAAAGTTTCATCATTTGGTATTATTATTATGATTTGCCTTACATGAAAAAAGTTCGACCTTTCGAATGCCGCAAATCGGACTCTTCTATCTCACTTGGTTAAAAAGTTATAGCAATTTCAATTTCGAAATCGAGACAGAAAAAAAATCAATTTATTTTTAATTTTTTTAAATTTCCAATTATTTTAATTTTTGGAACTTGATACCTATCGTAACTAATAATTTTGAGCGAAACTCGATGTTAAAGATGAATTAAAGAACATTTCGGTAAATTTTTTTTTTGAAAAAATAATTTCTTTGTTTTTCAGTCTTGATTTTGAAATTGAAATGGCTATAACTTTTTAACCAAGTGAGATAGAAGAGTCCGATTTGCGGCATTCGAAAGGTCGAACTTTTTTCATGTAAGGCAAATCATAATAATAATACCAAATGATGAAACTTTTTTGAGATTTCCTCAAAAATTGCAAAAAAATCTCAATTTTTGGACACGTTTTTTTAGATATTCAATACAGTACAGACCCCTCTGATCACCTAATACAATTATCAACCCCACTAAAAAATTCTACACAAAATTTCCTTTTCAACGCCGCAAAGTGCAACTTTCTACCTATCTCGATTGTCGAGTGACGCATGGTTAAAAATCTGAAACAAAACTGAAAATAAAAATTTTTCAGTTCAGCATATCTCTGCCCCTTCAATTCACAGGGTCGGCAAACATGCGTACATGAGCTTAGTTTGAGTTGACTATATCGCTGGTGAAGGGGTGTTAACTGGTGACGGGACACCCTGTATATTTTTTGATTTTTACATAATCGTATAAAAATATATAATAAGTGTCGTTGTGGCACCAGTACAAAAATTTGCCTATCGACTCCTGGTGACCTGACGATACCACCCCACATGGTTTTAGTGGTGCCACAACGAAAATTTTGGTACCTGAACTTACAACAAGTATGTAAAATGGTGCCACAACTACATTGAGTAAAAGTATTTATATATATATATTTTTTTTTGAAGTTACTAAAAAAAATTAACTTTTTTGGAGCGAAATGATTTTAAAATATTTCTTGAAGGTACCTGCTAATCACAAAATGGATAATGGAAATTTCTTAGAAAGAAATGAACTTTCTTTGAAAATTCAAATTTCTCGTTGGAAAATGAATTACCTTCGTAAAATTGAACTTTATTAGAAGTACCTAAGATTGGCAAATCAAGTACGTATTTATGTATTAGCCTCGATGGCAAAAAAAAAATCAACTTTGTTCTTTTACTCGAACAAGATTTCGGATTTTGGTCATGTTTCGATATATTCCGATGACCGCACGGTAGAACACAAAGGAATTAAGTTATGCATCGATAAATTTTTTTACCATTCGAGAGAAGAACTTTACATATTCGGTAGCTGTACGTAGCTGTTCTTGCTCTTAGTTCGCTTTGGAAATAAAGTTATGGAACTTTATTGATAGCAAACTTTTGTCGGTGAGTTTTAGTTTGAAGTTTAAAATGTTTTCATTATACGCTCCACGGACATAAATTAATGTGCTCTTGGTTGTCTCCTTTGTCATGGGTGAAATTGATATAGAATCATTTAATATACTGCGAAGTTGTGAAAACTTCATATTGAACTGGAGTGTTATATGGGTACTAATCAGCTTTCGAATATCTAAAAACGAGAATACCTAAGTGCAGTACACCATATAATATTCTATTGAAGAATCGAGATGAAGCAAACAACCAGAGATGCTCTTAAATTTCTGATGTAATATTTTCATCTTAAGTTAGGGTTGGAAATTTGTAGTACGTATTTGTAAAATTTATCTAAATCGAGTTATAACAGAGAATAACTCCCATGTTCAAAATTTTTTAATATTTTCTTGTCTATTATAAAAATGAAAGATTTTTTCTCTCATGAATTGAAATTCTGTTACCTACTATTTCATCTCTTTTTTTCATAAAGGAAATTTCTCCTCGTCCAAGAAATTTGATTTAACGAAGAAAATTTGTTATCGGATCAGATTTTTTTTTTCTTCAAGAATACAATTTTATAGAAAACAATTTTTTCCTGCTAGAAACTTGATTTTTTTAAATTTTTTCTCCAAAAAATTGAAGGAAATTTTCTATTTCGAAAAATTGAAAATTTTTCCACTTTAAACAAATTTAAACATTTTTTTCTGCAAAAAATTTACCTAAACATTCATTTTCTGCAAGAAATTCGATCATTTTTTCCTGCGAACAATTTTAACAGTTTTTTGCAAATAGGTAAATCAAACATTTTTTTTTTCTGTAAAAAATTCAAACATGTTTTCCTGTCAAAAATGAAAAAAAATTTCTGCACAATGTTCAAACATTTTTTTTCTGCAAAAAATTCAAACATTTTTTTTTTCTGCAAAAAATTGAAACTTTTTTTTGCAAAAAATCCCAATTTTTCTCTGCAAAAATTTCAAATATTTTTTTCTGCAAAAAATTTCATCATTTTTCTTCTGCAAAAAACAGAGATTTTTTCAAAGATTTTTTTTCATAAATTGCTCTATGAAAATGTAGTTTTGTTTTTTTTACTAAAAAAGATAAAACATTTTTTTTATTCTCTAAAAATTGAATGATCTCTCTCCCCTCCCCTCCAAATGAAGAAAAATAGAGAAATTTCTTTACTTTGAAAAATTAATAGTTTTCCTCCTGCAAAAAAATGTAAGATGGAAAGAGCAATGCTCTGAAACTAAAGTAATATTACCGTTGCTCTCGTTTGCAACATACATAAATATTTTCACTATCACTCGTCCAAATCATTTATATCCTTCTTCAATAGTTTAATGGCACAAGATACCACATATACCCAGTTACAAAGAAAGTAATTCGAGAAAACTAAACATTAACAGAAGCTAGAACAACCGAGCCAATTTTCATGCCCATCAAATTCATTCGTTAATTGTAGCACATTTTGGTAGCTATTAGGCCGGCCGGCCATTTCGTGCCAAATTTTCAGCAAAAAAATAAAAACGATGTGAGATATTCTTAAGATGAAGATGAATCACGTATAGAAAAGTGAACTCAGTTTGGACAAGATGAGATTACAACAGCTTTGAAAATACTACATCAATTAGGTACATAATAAATTCGCTCCTCAAAGGGGTGCATTATACTTTCCTCATTACAATCACATCTTATTACCGCGTGATTGAATTACTCTCACAAAATAACAAATAATGGTTCCAGTTGAACGTCTAATCGGTTTTATTGAAATCTTCGAACAAGGGTTTTTATTTCTTTTTCACAAAAGTCGTAAATCGTCTCACGTCTGCTTCGAATGATAACCCCATTATGCGTTTTAAAAGACATGTTGAACTTTTCGCATTCAACATGTCTGAAATATTCATCTTGGGGGTGATTTCACGAGGCGAGAAAAAAAATCTCGAATAAAACAGCTTCACGTTTTCACACTCGCCAGAAATCTCATTATTGTTGATTCCATAAATAAAAAAAGTGGGAATAAAACGAAGGAGGAAAAACAAAAAGGCCACAAATTAAAAAACCGCTATGATATCAAAAAACCGACCAGAATGGGGAACTTGGCGTGAATTTCTTATGTAGTAAGTCTAGGTACCTAGATTTTGCAACAATAACGAGCAACATGGAAAGCAGTTTTCAATAAAGTTTCATTAAATCGAAAAAAATAAAAATTTTCACATTTACTCTTTCACCGTTCGTATTGTAAGTTTTTTTTTTGTTTTTTTTTTTGTTTTTTTTTAGAGTACTTAAAAAACGAACACGAACACGTTAGTCTGGCAACGTCTCCGGAGATTTCCTCCGAGGTGATGAAATTTCCAATGTGGAGAACTTTTTTGAATTTCAAGTGGTTCTAAACGTTTTGCATTTTAAAATCGACAATTTCGTATTAGTAGGTACATAAAACTGATTAACCGCAATTATTCTCATAACAACTTGGTGTAAAATGAAAGTTTCTTTTGTTCGAATTTCAATACGCGAGCGAAACCAGCGGAAAAAATATTCAAAACGCGAATATTTTACGCGTGGTTTTACCAACGTATAAGTATAGGAATTCGTACGACGTACGCGAATAAAATTCTAAACAAAAATTGGAATTCGTAATGCTTAAATTAGTTTACTTATCAAAGAATACGTATAACAAGCGTGGGCGTATTAGATATAAAAATTCTTTCTTTTTTTCTCCTTCGAACATAGGTTTATACACATCACCTTTGTTTTTTACCGTATCTGAAAATCCTGTATCATCTTTACCGTATCCGAAAATCCTGTATCGTTCGACATTTTTAAAACATTCCTTTTGCCAAAAAAAAATCTCTTGTAACGAAAGAATGCCAAAATTATCGAATATTCAAAGCGATTGACCGATACACAGACCACGTATGTTGTACGAGAGCTTGTATAGTTTGAAAATTTCATACAAAAGGAATTTCATTCGGTATTGATTTCACTAATTAATAAAATATCATGTGATATTATTCAAGAGACCTTTCTTCAGCACCTGTTACAATACAGTGTACGAGTACAGCGAGCGCAGGGCACTGAACCCATACCTCATAGCCGCAGAAAACTTCACCCTCGCCAAACACCCTCCATTGTTGGCCAGATTGAAAGTCCGAAGTGCATTAGATATCATAAAATAACAACTTTTGCACTCGTATGCTCGTATTTCACATGTGGGTGTGTGGGATTCGGGGTGTACATATTCCATAATTATTCTTCTATGGCTATTACACGTTAAGGTTAACGTGGGCGTTAACTAAAGCAATTTATTAAAACAGATGTAAAACCAAGTATTTACAATTCAACCGCAATCTTCGATATGTGAATTTTGCAAACCAAATGTTTGAATTTGCAATATTTCGTTCGGTAACGAGCGAGTAAAAATATCCGCTTTTCAAATGTACCTAACCTACCAGTACGAGCGAATTTATTTAACGATCCGATGGTGTACTTAATTAAACGTTTATAAAAAAATAACGAATTAAAGGTGTGGTTTTGCTAATGAAGTTTAATGAAATATGAAATCTGTTCGATGAAAAAGTCAGTTTTTTATAACTGAAATATTGCAAATAAATGTGTTTTTTTTTCAGAATGGCAGGGCATCATGAAATAGAGGGGAACCAGATTTTTCTAAAAGCCTAGGACTTTTAATTGATAATACTTTTTCTTTCGGGCTCTACGTACAGCGTGTCTGGGAAGCACTTGACGTACCTTGATATTTAGATGCAACCAATATCTACCACTAATAAAAAAATTAAAAATACGTACAGTGCCTAATTTTAAAAATGAAGGCACTACAAGGTTTTGAAAATTAATATTTTCTGAGCAAAATTGATTGGTAACACTGTATTAGAGATATTTTCCACACTCATGGATAAGAATATTCTTAAAAATGCAAAAAAGTTGTTATCACATTTGGATATCTATAGTTGAAATTGAAGGAGTTATAGCTGAAAAAAATATGAGTCAGAAATATTGCCTTTCTACAATAATCAAGGGGCAGTAGCGTAGCAAGAAATAAAAATCGCAACGGTTTTTTGATGAGACATTAAACTATAGTTTATTTTTTGAGAGGATCAGAAACAGTTATATAAGTGAAAAATTATCCTATCTTTGAAAATAAAGGAACTAAAGAGCTTCAAACATGAACATTGGCAGAGATGGGCAGATCAGGATCCTCAAATTTTGAAATAGGTATTAAGATCCAAAGATCTTCTGTGTGAACTTATGTTTGTGAAATTTGTAACATTTGTTTTTGTTTCACCAAATATCAAAAGCATAAAGGCTATAGTATTATCAATTGTTAAAAAATCTGGATATGAACAACACCACCCATAGTTAAAAAGGCCTGGGCGCTCTTATCAAATCGAGCTATGACGTCACGATAGATGGGTATAAACAAACTGTTAATTTCAAATTAACTATACGAGAATTTTTCATCAAATTATGTTTGATTTTGTAAAATTATGTGACAAATATTAAAATAATCAATTAATCATGGGACATACGTGTTGTGCTCCTAATTGCAAGAGCAATTATAAACCGGGTGAGAATATTTCGACGTTCGGATTTCCAAAAAGCGAGACAAAGAAGCAAGAGTGGCTTTCAGCTATCAAACGAGAAAAAACTTACAAAGTAACGGAACTACTGAACATTCAAGAGTAAGTTATTTCTTTCGATTGAATCAGTGTCCAACACTCGTTATCCCTATTCACGTAGTATTCGTATTTTCAGGTTTGTATTAAACATTTTCACGAAAGCGACATCGAGAGAGAGACTGTGTATACCGATCCAAGAACGGGAATCACTTACCGCGCGCCTTTAAAAAATCCTAGATTGGTTAAAGATGCTGTTCCTAAGATTCTGCCGAACTGTCCACAGTATTTAACGAAAACCGACAGCAAACGTGAAAGCGCTGAAGAAAGAAGAATACGTATTGAAAACGAGCAACTAGCACAAGTTATCGCCGAAAGTGAAAAATCTCACGAAGAGTACAATCAAAAAATATCTTTCTCACATTTCCAAGAATTTTTGCAGTGCTTCGAAAATCGTAAAAATTTCATTGATAATATCGCTGAGTGAGATAATTGTGTATAAACCAAACGCTGTGTTGTTTTTACTTCTTGAAAATTCGGTTCCGAAAATAAGGTATGCGGTTACATTAAATGATGAGTGCAACGTTCGCGTTTATAATGAAGACGTTGAATTGAATTTTGAAAAATTTTTTATAAATAGTGGTGTCGCAAAGCTTTCGAAAATAACAAATTTGAACGAACTTGGTGTAATTTTAAACCATGTTTTCAATGTTTCATCTAGTAAGGAAAAGACCAGTGAAGTAGCTGCCTGTGTAAATGCGATTGATAAGCTCTTCAATAAACTACGTGAACTTGTTGACGACGATCAGGTGAAATCTGTTGAATTTCTTCAGGAACAGGTATGCCAGATTCGAGTATAATTTCATTGATACACTAATTGGTGGTGGTAATAACTAATAAGTGCTTACCGTTAGAGAAAAGTATTTCATTATTTTCTCATTGTAGATTTAGTGTCGATTTGTTTATTATTCAATGAAGTAGGGCGTAGGGGTCTATAAAATTTTATATAATTTCTATTCTCTTATGTCCTTGTTGCAGATTCGTTTTCTGATTACGTCGCCGTCACAGTATCGATATTCCACTGATCTTATGATTCTTTCGGCGATATTTCATTCCATAAGTCCACATTCTTACAAATTTGTTCGAGATGCTCGTGTAATTTGTTTTAATGTTTTTTTTGCAATTCGTATTAATTTACTCGTGTTCGCCGATTTTTGTGCATTTCAAATATTCGCATTTAACCTTGGTGTGCTTTGTTTCATTATTATGCTTGTTAATTATTTCCAACACTTGGGTGGATAATTGTTTTAGTTTTTAAAACTTAACATTATTTTCTCATGTTTTCATTAATCATTTATTTTGCTTCTTTTCTGTGCTTGTTAACTGCTAATTTTGCGTTGCATTATAAAAAGTAACCAATTTCTTATGTTTTGTTTTTCTAGTTTTCATTTTTCTATAATTTGGTTGGTTTGCAATTTTTTCAAATTATTTTAATTATTTTGTTATTAATCAAATACTTTTCTTTTCTTTTTTTTTTTTTTGTTTCAGTGATACCAAAAAATCATCAGAGTCTTGAAAAAAAAAAGAAAATCAGAAGAAAATGAAAAAGTTCCTGAAATTTTAATAGAAAAATACGTAAAAAATAAATAAATTATTGAATGTCTCCAGTTTATTATCTTTTTGTTATACCCACGGGTAGTGACGTCATAAATCGAGCGCCCAGGCCTTTTTAACTATAGGTGGTGTTGATATGAACCTGATGTGGATTATAAGATTCAATTTGAACCTGATCTGGAACTGAAGCTTTTTCATATCCATTCATTAGGAAAGATCTGATTCTGAATCTAGATCCGATCCTTCTCATCTCTGAACATTGGGAATATCATTCTTAAAAGTTGTGTTATTTTTGTTGCGTCTTCATTTATTTAAAAGTTGGGCCGAGTTGGGCAAGAAATTTCAAAAACCTACATTATGTAGTGAGTACTACTCATGAGCTTGATCAAAAATAATTTTTCATAACCTGATTTCATTTAATCCTTCATCCTTCATTTATTGAGCAGAGTTGCGGAAACGACAGACTTTGATTCCCGTTCCCAAATCGTTTGTTCCCAAAAGAAATTCTGAAAACTTCATTTTTCCTTCGTTCCTTTGATTCCATCATTTGTGCATTCTTCTGTTCCCAACGTTCTCCTTCTTTTCTCTTGTTTTCTTCAACTTTCTTTTGCTCCTTCGTTCGTTTCGATCCCTGAAAAATGTTGTCTCGTTCTTTCGTTCCTTCAGTTATTTCTCCTCATTTCTCACCATCGTGGCTTACAAATTTCTTGCTAATAAAAATTTCACCGTGACATACAAGATTTCATTATCAAATACCAAATCGAGAGTAGAAGTAGGAAAACGAGAATCGACGGTTCCCGTTCTTTTGTTCTTCACACGGGAACAGAATAACACGTTGTTTCCTTTGTTCCATGTTCTCTACTTTTCCAAAAGAACCAGTTCTTTATTTTGTTCATTCTTTCACAAATTTTAACGTTCTTGCATTCCTGTTCTTCGTTTGTTCCCGCAACTCTGATATTGAGATCGTGATTCTATCCAAATTTCAATTTATTGATCCTTAGCCTTTGATGCATATTCCACTAGAAATGGACACACCCACTCACCAAAGGATCTAGATCAGAACCAAATCTTTTTCCTGTGAAGGGATTTGAAAAAAACTCAGATCGTGATCTGATGTAGATCAGATATTCAAAATAGTGAATCCTTGGTTTGACATGTTCAAGAGTCAAGACCGGCAAAAGTTCATGTACAGTAAGAAGTAGGAACTAATACGTTAACTCGTGATCCAATGCCGAAATACTAAACACTACAGTTCCTATGCAATATTTTAGGATAGGTACAGACTTGCCAAAAATTATGTCTGAGGGTCCTGATCTTTTTAATAAAAAGCTTACAGGATCTAAAGATGAAGATCAGATCCTCAACATGTCGAATCAATGCTTTTTGAGATCATTTGAAAATTTGAAATACTTCAGGATCTGGGCAGTCATATTCTGCAGTCTGTGCACCAACCAAGTTACATAGAATTAAGTTTGCCTTTGTATTTTCTTCAAATTTTTATGGGATTCTTCCTGCTACCAATGTCATGAAGTGATCCCTCAGTTCGAAAATGTCAAGTGTTCTATGAGATCAGTGCATACTCCATACTCCAAACTTCCACATCTGAATATCTTATCAGATCAACTGTGCATTCTATACAAAAGTTCATTAGGATTCAGTTGTAGGAGAATGAATTTTGTACAACTTTGAATCTCATAAGCTTTCACGTAGAGTGCGTAGTTGTATCACCCTCAAAAATCATTTCAGACACCTCTTTAAAAAAATATAAAAAACGAGGTTTTTTTTTCGTCAATCTTAGGCACTCCATAAAAATACTGGAAAAGAAATCCAAAACTTACCGAGATATCACCGCCATAAAAAGGATGCACGATGAAAGTCTCGTTCCCAATATGAATCACACCTGAGATACCATTACAGGTGCGAAAAGCTGCCGTTGCACCTGGAATATCTTTCACGGTGCCGTGGTAATAGCAATGTTCTATTTCCTGAAACAATAACATAATTTTTCACATTTAGAGAAGCAAACGTGTCGGTGGCGAAAGGCGAAATCGATTCGTTAGTTTTTCTCCGTACAACGTATAGAATAGATGGACGAGAAAGCTTAAAAATTCCGAACTTTTGGTCGTTTCAGTTTGAAATAACGTATATATTGTACATCTATTAGAAATAGAAGTACATTTTAATGCGATTACCGCCCATGCCAATGAAAAGAGAACGAGAAATCGTTTAAGTGAATTTTTACTTCGAACGGACATGTATCTATCTCGTGTTCCTCTGTTTACCTTCGTGACGAAATGAAATTAGTTTGGCATCACATCTAAAGCAGATAATAAGATTAAGTAGAGAACTTGTGGACTACATTCGTATTCGCTGTGGCCTGCTCTCACTGTTACGGTTGTTTGAGTGAGGTTTCCCTATGGTCGCGGTCGAATTGTATAGGTAACCTATTTGTTCGATTTTTCATGATATGGCTGCGCTGTGCAAAAGACTGAGGGTATGATTTTTTCCCATCGATAAGTTAGATACATCAAAAACTTGAATCTTGAAAAAAAAATTGTGTCATTCTTGTAGAAATGTTCTCAACAAAACGCACGTAGCATAATATTTGCATGTTGAACAAGACATTAATTTTTATTCCTGGCGCAGAGGCCTCGCAACACTTTCGAGGTACTTTAGCAGCCCTGTTTCGCCTCTTTTTACCAACTCGAATCAATGTACGAGTAATATAAACACCAAAAGTATTCCAAAGTGCAGGTGGTGTTAATGGATTAACAAGACGTAATCTATTAAAATATTTAATTAATGTTGGTTTCAAAACTGCTCAGGTGCTGGTTCTATTACACACAAGAAGTTCTCTCTCTTTCTTCACTATATTCCTATGTCGTACTTTTACATCTCCTATAAAATAAAAAAGATGGGTAATTTGCATAATAAAACAAAATTTTAATTTTATACGACCAGGGAAATATTACGAAGAATTTTTTGGAAATTTTAAATACCAAACATTTGCAGAAAAATTGTGATTTTACGCGATGTCTTCAAGATTTCACGAGAGGAGGATACTAAAAAAAATATATTTTCGATTTGGGCATTTTTACAATGAAATTTCCTATGCGTTTGAACCTTTCAAAGTTGAAAAAAGGCTAATTTATTTCTCATTCTAATAAGCTCGTGTTTTTCATAAAATTTAACCAATCCTTTTGAGAACCTTTTAAAGTTGAAAAAAGGCCAATTTTTCTCATTTTAGTAGGCTCGTGTTTTTCATAAAATTATAGACAGAAAATTAGTACTGTTCGAGCTGAGTTTCCTCGGGACAACGAAAAGAAGAATAACAATGACTGATGTCGAACACAAAGTATAAGCAACCAGGACTTAATCAATGAAAGCTCTAACATGGCTGAAGTTGGATTTCCGTCAAAACGTAATTTACTGTAGTATACTTAAAGTATATCAATACCAAACAAAAGCGATATTGCATGAAGCATTAAACTCACTCCAAACTGTTGCAAATGAAAGGGAAACTTGAACAATTTAATAATAAAAAAAGAGGGCAACTTTTGTTCTAACTGCGAAAATAAGTGAACTTTTATGAAGCGTTGAGTTTTTTTTCTCTCGCTTGTACAACCGAAAGCTATATTGTGAAATCTGCTAGAAAAATATTACACAATATAAAATGCGTATGGGAATATAAACAAATCAAGCACATAAATTTAAATAGTTGCAGTGGTAAAAATTGTTCAGCGAAGCTGTACATGTAATGCATTTGAAATTTACCTAAACCAATAAAAAAAAACGAGTTTAATTTTTTCTAAACTAGGTACCGAGAAACATAAAAACAACACTTTTATTACAGGCACCCTCAATAACCTAATTTTTCGCCTGCAGATACTTGTCAAGTAGTGCCCTTTCTATGTCACAGTTTCCTCTTTTTTTCCATAACAGAATTACTTCTGGGGTAAATTTCATTTGTCGAGATTCATATCTTTGTAAACACGAAACGAAAAATTCGTAATTCGCTGGGGTTTGAAAATTTTGCCATTTTTAAATTCCACTACCTATAACAAAATGAGCCAAAAAAGATAATGTGGCTCGAGGAAACGACTCTAACGTATTTTTTCCTTCCAAAAACAACCAAGGTAAATGAAGGCAAACTGAAAAGTGTGGAAAAACCGCGTTTTTAATTTTTAATTTAGCAAACTCTTCTGCGCCCTTTGGCCATCCATGCTCTCGGATGTTATACGAGATTTACATGCTCTAGGTTATTCTGGATATATTTCATTGTAAAGACTACAAATAGGTACTCGAATTTTTAATTTCGGTGTAAGTACTCGACTCGACCAAAAAATATACCTATCTACAAATAGAAAGACTACGTAGGTAGTATTTAAGATTATAAAAATATGTGACAAATTATTGCCAAAAAATGTTGGTTTGTATTTGCATAATCGATTTTTACCGGAAAGTTTTCATCTCATCCGAAAACAGGTCGTTTCGAGTAATAGAGCAAATACGAAGAATAACAACTTCAGCGCGTGTGCACCTGTTAAGCACTTCTCGAATACAAGTTTTTTTCGAAAATCGATGGGGTGTAATTACAACGCGAGATTCGGTTTGATTTTTTTTCCTCACGTTTCGAGTAATACATTGTTATCGACTGAGCGAAGATGGAATTTTTGTGATTAAGGAAAGTTGCTTATTTAAATTTAAAACAAACACAGAGATATCTCTCTTATTTGGCCCTAAACTCGTAAGCTTCTCATAAACATCGTGATAAACCAACAAAATTGATACTTCAAAATTTCTATAATAGTATCCCGAAAAGTCTTAGCGCTCTTTGTAATAATCCAGATTTTATTTCAACACTTACATTCGCAAAAGTTTACTCTCGAGTCTTAATAAGCTTTGGTTTAACAGCACAGATTCGAGAATGGTGAACCCCCCCCCCCCCATTCGATTATATAATTTTTAAAACAAATTTTGGATAATTGAATATGAGAAAAGTCGAACAAAAAAAAAATCAACGAATAAGAATTACGAGTAATTTGTCTTCAACTTACTTGTTTTGAAACTTGTTCAGCACCATGTGGCAGGTAGTGTTTTTGCATCAAATTAGGCGCCAACAGTTGCCTGCAAAATTAAAAATTACATCATTATAGCAAAAGAGAATTATCAGATGAGGGACATATCCATGATAACCAAAATAGCATTAATATTTTAGAATCCTATTAACATGGATTTGGATATGTTTTTGGGTGGGAGTGAATATTATTTAAATCATGCGACACAAAATGGAAAGAAAATAAATATAAAAATCAGCTACAAGAAGAAATAGAAAATATAGTTAGAAAGAAAAATATAACGATTACTCAGAAATTTTTGATGAAGCGGAGTAATTCTATAATTCTATTTTTTGAAAACAAAAAAATTTCATTTTTTGGAAATGAAAAAAATCCATTGGAAATGAAGAAAATCCATTTTTGGAAATAAAAAACTTCAATTTTTTGGAAATGAAAAAAATCCATTTTTGGAAATGGAAAAAATCCATTTTTGGAAATGAAAAAAATCCATTTTTGGAAATAAAAAAATTCCATTTTTTGGAAATCACATTTTTTTTACCGAAATAAAATTTTAAAAATTATGTTATGTTGTATCGATTAGATTTTGACCAATTTTGACGAAATTTTTTTCATTTTTATAAATCGATTAATTTTTTATTTCAAATTGGTTTGATTTTGAATTTTGATCAATCTTGACTCAACATTTTTTTAATTACACAGTGTAATTCAAATTGAGGCCAATTTGTTTCTGTTAGCCCTTCAAAATCAAATTCTTCTTCACTTATCAAATTCTTTCTCTGAAATGACCAATGTTACTTAAACAGGGACAAGATAGGCAAAACCGTATCCCTTAATCGAATATGAAACATTTTTGTTTTTTGGTCATCGAACAATAAATCACACGTTGTGACGAATCAGCAAAATTCATACTCATTGGTCGTATTAATTCCATCGATGAAACCTTATGAAGTGACAATTTGTCGTAAAATGGAAACCAGCGAAATAAATAAATAAATAAATTATAACGTCTACTTACGTGTTCAGTTCTAAATCCAATCGAAATTTATGGCTGAAAGCTTTTATAAGTAAGGAAGTACGATGATAATGCTTCCCCATCTGTAAACAATACAAATCACCAAGAAATATAGTTTTGTTTTTTCAACCGTGGTAAAAGAAAATTACTGCGTAAGGTTTTGTTTGTGTACCAACTTAAAACTTCAGGTGAAATAATAATAAATCGCGCAGCCCAAACAATTATATGAATTATACGCATATTTAAACCTTTTAGGAGGTAATTTTATACCTAATTTGCCATCTTTAATTACCTATCAATAATTCAAACCACCTCTAATAATTCACCAATAACAAAAGGCAAAAAAACCAGTGAAAATACACTTTCACCTGAATTATACGCTCAATTCTACCAAAGATATCCGTCCCGGAAAAGAACGAACTTGAAATATGGCGAAATGTGCTCCTTTCTACGGCATAGATTCGAAATAAAAATTATAGAAAAATATGAATATTGATCAGGTTATGAATTCGGATATCAGGATAGAGCGCCAAAAGAGCATGTTTTCTGGGGAAATGTTTTAAATTACGGTTCCAAAATCATACTTTGGTAAATTCATAAGAACTGGATTAATTTTTAAAATATTTATGACTGCTATAGGGAAAATGGTAGCAAAGAGGAAATACCGAGCCAAACAGGAACAACATTTTCGATTGTTTGGGAAATTTTAGACATTTTATATTTTATGTATTTAGTAACAAGATAACCCATTAAAGACCAATCTGCTCTTTTAGCAGAGCAATTCGTTCAATTGTTATCTATGAACTAAAAAATATATATTTTATGCGCACCAAGTTTGTAATTTTGTAATCTGGAACGATGGTAATTGTTGTTGTTGTTGTTATTATTGTATCGTAACTCGAGATTCAATCTACCTTACACGAAAAGTACATAATTTTAAAGGAAATTTTATTCAAACAAAAAAAAAGTAGATAAATATTTTCATTGATCACGATCTTGTTTATTGTTTCATGTTGGTTTGAATGATTGCAAAAGTATCAAGTTACAGTGTCGTCGTTTCAGCACAGTCATTTATTATATATCGCAGCTTCGCAAAACAGAACAAACGGACCTATCAAATATGCCCACAAACCATCATACCTATACTCTTTTTTTCCAGAGGTGCCAAAATCTACAAAAGATGCATTTTTTTTACCGTTCTCCTCTTTGAAGATAAATCGATTACATCGAGTATAGTAAAGTGATGGGGGTATTTGTTGTTAGTGTTTTTTTTTTTTTTTTTAATTTTCACGTAATCCCAACAATTGAAGCCCAAAATTATTAAAAAAGGTTACTAAAATTTTTTTCAGTAAGTAAATACCAATCTCCTTTTTGAGCTTATTTTATTAGCAAATAATCTATTTTTTTTTTTTTTTAAATCGAGACCAAAAATCAAGATATTTTTTTCTGAAAGCATAAGATTTCTTTCCTATAACAAAACTAAACCTTTAAAAAAATCTGCATAAAAATTAAGAGATCTTCTACTCCAAAAAAATCAAATGATTTTTTTTTTTTTCAAAAAAGTTTAGTAGGTACAAAAAATACTTTTTTTTCTAAAAGTACCTAATATACATAGAAAACTTGATAAAAATCATTTTTTCCTACAAAAAATGAGATGTTCTTACTTCTAAAAATTTGCAATATTTTTCTTCTTAGGTATGGTATACTCTGAATTTTTTTCCAGAACAAAATTTCTCAATTTTTCTTGAATGATCATTTTCTTCTTTGGAGACGGAAATTCATTTTTTAAAGTGAAAATATTTTTTAAATTTTTACAGGAGAAAATATGGAACTTTTTAATAAAAAATTTTCTCGATTCTTTGGCGGGAAAAAATCTAAAATTATTTTAAACGTTTTTGAATTTTTGAAGAAAAAACACTTTCGTAAAAGAAACAATCTTTCAATTTTTTTTTGGTGTTTTTTAGAAGAAAAAAAAAATCACTTTTTTCAGTAGTAGGTATAAGTACCTACAAAGAAATATTTCTTTTTTTGAGAGAAAAAACAACGCCTGCGCCTGTCAATTTACAATTTGTTGGTGTAGAAACATAGGTATACCTATAAATCTTTATTTTTTTCAAGAAAAGAAAAATTCTATTTCTTTGGAATAAACATTTATTTTTTTAAATTTCAGCAGAAAAAATCGATTGAAAACTATTAAAAAAAAGTTTTAGTACCTACCACCTATGGATTTTTTAAAAATTTTTACCACGCTTTTATTTTAACTTGTTTGAATTATAATTTCCCAATTTCTTTTAATCTAAATTTTTTTGGAAATTTTTTCAATTTTTTTTTTGAATTGAAAATTTTTGTAAAATAGAAAAAACATCTTAATTTTTCCAATAATTTCCTCGACTGTATCTTTTTTTTCATAAAATGGAGACCAAAATCAATTTTTTTCCTAAAAAAAATGAGAAGTTCTTACCTATAAAAATTTGCAATATTTTTCTACTTAGGTAGGTTAGGTATCTACTCTAAAAAAAAAAAATGTTTTATTTCCTCAAAAAAAAAAAACGAAATGTTTTTCTCTAACAAATTGAGAAATATTTTTATCAGAATACAAAAGAAAAAATTTCTACTCCAAGAAAACAGAATTTTTTCAATTTTTTTTTTCACACAAAAATTTTAATTATTTACCTACCATTGAATGTCACACTTACCTAAATCGTAAAAAAATGGAAAATTACTTGCCTAATTTATGAAATAGGCAATTTTCTATTTCATAAATTAGGCAATTAGACAATTCAGGCGTATTATGAATGCACGAGCATCTTTTGTTTCACGTGTTGCCCATTATTCCATATTCACCTTGTAGATTTTCAACCCAAGGCACAAATCAATCTGTTTTGTTTTTTTTTTGAGAAAAAAATTTCCAAAATAAACTCGTTACAGAGACCAGAGATACAGAAGGAGATCAAAATGAGCATGTGGATCAGACTTTTATATACGAACCATAGAATTTCATATTTTTGGCAGGCTCCTCCTATTTTTCTACACATGGAAGTTTAGAGGTCATACAAAAATGAGAATTAAAAAAAAAATTCAAAAAAATTGTTCATTATAAGTAAAGGAAGATAAAAAATATTCCAACCCCTCGAAGATCATCTATGGACTGTCTACGTCAATCCTAGTCGATAATATCTCGGAAACCTCATCCTTGAGTGGAGTAATGTATATTATTAGATCTGATTTTGTGAACTCCCAAATCCCCCCCCCCCCCAATTCCAAAATATCTCCACTTACAATAAGAGAAAAAAAAAATCGACTAAAAAAAAGACTCGAAAGACTCGATAAGAACTTACTCGTATCATTAGTCGTATTAAAAAAATATACACACGAAGATAAGACGACCGACGACTTTTCGCAAATACACCAAAGTTGAATTTATTCGGCTGCGAACTTTTCACCGAGGTTTTTTATCGGTTGACGGCTGCGAATGTGGAAAGCCAAAGGGTCAACTAATTGTCCACGACGCGACACGACGCTGTTTCGCAGTAAAATATTTGTCGAGCAGCACTCGGTAAAAGTTTTGTAAAAGCTTTTTCAAGGGGATCTCCATTAAATGAATCAGGGAAAAAACAATCTAAATTGTACATTATTTCAATTTCCATCGTCGAAAGAATTTATTTCGTAATTCAAATCGTGTAAAAACTAAAACGAATACGTAACAATATTTTTAAACTGCAAGTTGCACAGAATACTCGAACAATTTGACTGCTTCGCCTTTTTAAAAGACTCCGGAAAAAAGTATAACGGAAAAACGAGTGGAAAATTTTTACCCTACTGAACGCTCTCCTTTTTTTTCTGCTCGGTGAAAAAACCACCCCCTGCGATATAAACGCTGCTCGTATACAACTCGGTATACTAAATTAATATACAAATAGTATTGAAATTCATACATCAGGGGCTGCTTAACGCTAAGTACATTTCAAGTGCAGTCGAATACCCGGGTGAAATAAAAAATTTCAACTTCACATTCAAATTGATGTAAACTTACGAGTTTGGTTCGGGAAATTCGCATTTCCCTGCGGATATGCGTTTTCACGATGCGTCAATTTTATTGAAGATTTCCGTTTAACGTTCGAAAAGTCTGGTAGGAAATTTTCATTCGATATTAGATAAAATGATAGTCGTTGAAGAAATTTTTAAAAACATTTTATGGCGGGAAGAGAAGAGAAGAGAAGAGAAGAGAAGAGAAGAGAAGAGAAGAGAAGAGAAGAGATGGGAACGGAACGCGTATCGAAACTTCGCCAGTAAAAAGAATAGACCTGAATTACACCATAAAGCAATAAGTATCTAGTAAATTTTATCGTTATTCAATTTTTTTGTGTTTCATTTGTTTCCTTATGAGTACGCTCGAGCTGTTATTCTCAAACGATTCTCACAAATGTAATGTGAATAAATGATCGCATTCTTTTGAAGATGTTTCTTTGACAGTCACCTCTCTCTCACATCGAGCTCTTTTTCCCCCTCTAAATGTATATTAATACTAGAAAATACATCAAACTTTTGTGTATAGCGAGTAAAATGTTCATGTTTTTAGAAATATATGTAAGTATACGCGGTACCGGTACCGCAATAAATCTAGAAAAAAATTTATTACATAGGTATCTATCCCATACGTATACATATATTATATCAATCATATAAGAAAAAAGCCTTTCTCGATTTTCCATCGTATCGTTCGAAAGGAAACCCAAGAAAAAGCACCGCTAAAGCCAAACCTAAATCAAAGAAGGCAATTTTCAAATCGAAAATGCATTTCGTATATTTTCGTTGAAATGTGTAATTTCCTAATAAATTTAAACGCGAAACTAATACCTTAAAATGAATCACCCTTCTCGGGCTAAGAATACTGTATCGATATAAAAAGCACATCCTTTCGGTGCCTATCCCAATATGACTATCTCGTTTTGTGAAAAAATTTGCTACATTCTTTCCAAAGTACTTTCCATAATTCACGGTACCTACATGAATAAATTACGAGCTGTTGTTCTCTTTCTTTGGGGGTTTTATTTTCCAATATGTAGTATAATTCGAGTTTCCCATTGATAGTTTAACCATTTCAAATTAATTGGTAAATGGCTCGAATAATTGTGTCAATTTTAAACAAAACTCTATAATATGCTCTTGCAATGGCCTACCAGACAAAACGACTTTAGATTTTAAGATAATTTATCAGTCTTGAAGAACCAAAAATTTCTTTCAAGTGAATTCTACAGATTGACTTTTAGATGTTTTGTTGGATTTTATCAAATGAATATTTTTTGTGTGATTTTTAATTTTGATTGAATTTTTTCAAAATTTATACAATTTTTCAAAAGTTGAAAAAAATATTAAAAAGTCAGATAAAAATATTTTGTCAGATTTTATGAAACAGAAATAGGTAAGTAGCTACGTACTTTAATTTTTGAGGAAGGTTAAAAAAGTTCATACAGGTCGACTGATTGACCACTATTACTCGTAGATAGTTTAATTACCAGACTTCGAGACACAAAATTGACTTCCAGACATTTTGTAAGATTTTATTTATAAGTTTCATAAAATACGTACTTATGAGAAAATATTTATAAAAGTCAATTTTTTACCTGTATCTTTTTTCTTGGAGGGGGGGGGGGATATTAAAAAAGATATGTTGGAAATAAAAACAACGAAAGTGTTTTTTTTTTCTTTTTCATTACAGGGTGTCCCAAGAGATGTGAACACATTTTCAGATTTGGACAATGGACATAGGCGTAACTGGACCTTCTGATCAAGTTATAAGCTGATTTCAGGGACAGTAATGTGAAATTTTCTTTTGTGTAGATTGATTTTTTCCGAAGAGATGCTAAATAGAAAATTTAGAAAGATTTTTTTTTATCAAAATACACAGGTAAATTTTTTTATTCTGAAACAATGAGATTTTTGAGGTACCTACTTACTATTAAAATAAAATTTCAAAAAAACTAAAACGAAAATAATCAAGATTTTTCTAAAAAAAAAAAAATTAAAATGAGAAATTTTCAACAAAAAATTAGGAGCTTTTTTTGAAAAATTTGAAGATTTTCTTCCTCTAAAAAATTGAAAACATTTTTTGTCACAACTTTTTTCGAAGAAAATTCTGAATTTTCTTAAAATACAAAATATCTCACATGTCAATTTTTTTAAGTTGAAAAAAAAACAAACAATTTTTACAAGTAGGTACGTAAAAAATTTTTAATTTTTTCAAGTGAAATTTTTTTGTAGTCTGCTTAGAACAAATTTCACATTTATTTGAGGTGAAGAATTGAGTAAAAATGTCTTCCAAGGGGGTGGAGGTTGACACCTTTCACTTTTTTCAATGAAAAATCTCGATTTTTAAAAAAATTACTTTTTTAGGGAGGAAAACTTTTCAATTTTCCTAAAGTAGGTCCATAAAATATTTTTTAAATACTTGAAGAAAAAAATTTCTGTACCTATCTTTAAATTTTTTTTGAGGTAAAAAAAATACTTATTTCCATTTTTTTGCAGTCAGCGTGATGTGAAGAAATAGGTAAAGAATTTTTCCAATTTTTTCCAGAATTTTTTCTTTTAGATTTTTGTTTAAAAAAAATAAAAAAGAAAGAAAGAAAAGAAAATTGGAACAAAAATTAGGATTTTTTCTTTCAAAAGTTGAGAGATTATTTCCTCCACAAATAAGAAATTTCTTGAAATAAGGAAAAATGAAAAGAAAAAAAAAACGAAAAATTATTAAGGTTTCTTCACCTACTTCTTTACCTACTTGAAAAAAGTTAGTAACTCTTTTTACGTTGGTTCCAGAAAAATAAAAATAAATAAGATGAGCATATTTTTTTTAATTCAAAAAAATTAAATTCAGAAAGTATTTTTCCAAAAAATTTGAAAAATATTATCACATCAAGAAAATAAAATAATTCATTTTTTTTCTTCAAAGATTTAAAAAATATTTTGTAAGCCTATTTTATGAAAATTGAAAAAAAAAAATTCTCTCCAAATAAATTCTTCAAAAAGTGAACATTTATTCTTTTGAAAAAGTGAGGTTAATTCTTGAAAAAAGTGAGGTTTATTGTTCGAAAAAAGTGAGGTTAATTCTTTGAAAAAAGTGAAGTTGTTTTCTCTAAAAAAATTAAAGATCTTTTCACCCAATTTTTTGTTATAAAAAATTTGTAAAATTTTTTTCTAAGAAGACTCTAAAAAAATTATGAAATTTTTAACCTATTTTTTTACTTAAAAAAATCGAGATATTTTTCATTTTAGGAAAATTTAAAATTTATTCGGAAAAAGTTTGTTACTCCAAAGCACATTTGGCAAAATTTTCAACTACGCAAGTTTTACCTATATGAACGCAAGTTGAAATTTTCCTCCTCTTCGAAGTGGAAAAATTACAATTTTTTTCACGAAGAATGAACACTCGAACAAAAAAAAAATGAAATTAGCCGAATAGCACTTGTAATAAAACCACAACTACGAGTAAATAATTCGTTGGACTTGAATCAACGACAAATTCATGGGTTTTCTCATCCCGATAGAAGTACGTGTAAAGTAGGGAAAACTGCACTTTATGTAAAAATACGTAGAATATATTTCAAATGACGCAGTGTATATGCTGCTAACATTGCATATCCGAAACACGCACGAGCACTATATTTCCGATAAATAATATATGTATAAAAAGCACGCATATAAATGAGGTGAAAAATCGTGTGTTTTTTCCAAACCTAAGCATCCGTATAGATAGAATATCTGTTCGTAAAATACTATACTCCGACAAAATGTTCTATTTTTGCAAAAGAAAGCTAAGCAAATAACTAGGATTTCAAAAGAAGAAAAAAAAATCCATGAGTATTTTAATCATTACGATATCGTTAATTATTAAAACGTGTAAATGTAAAATCATACCAAAAATTTAGTTTTAAACTAAAAAAAATATCGATTGTTCACAGTTGATTATGTGTGACAAAAAATTATCCAGAAAGCGAAAATTCGCGAAAAATTTCCAATCCTAGAGTTGAACGACTACCAACAATATAAACCACTGAAAAATTTTCACGACACATATTTATTTAATAGCAGAATCGATCGTTTGCTTTCGCGAAATTGTTCGTTTTTAATTTTTAGTTTCAGCAAGGTCAGAGAATCTCCTCAATCCAAAGTACACAAAATTGTTGACGGTTATTTCGTATTTACATGTCTACTGTGATTTTCAATTCAATGTAGTGCCTGAAACTCCGAGTGGAATTTAATAAACGTGAGCAAATATTGAAATTCTCGAAGCTGTGGAAACTTTTATCATAATAAAATAACTTAAAATCAAACTAAACTTTAGCTGTATATTTATTTCTCTTTTTGACGTTTATTTGAATAAAAACTTTAATAAAACGTTTTCTCGTTGATTTTTACACTATTTACAATTATAAAAATGTACAAAATACTTTTCTTATCTTCGAGATGTTTTTTTATGGGTTCTTTCCAGAAATATCCGCACCTGCCTATACATTTAAAAAAAATAACCGAGACGAAAACATACCGAGCTTCGTCACAATTTTTAATCTCTCTTGGAATAATTGAAGGTAAAAACATCGGATCTTTTGTTTTTCCAATTCTTAAAAGAATACGATTCGATTCGATTCTTTTCTCTCATTGAATAAAATTTTATACAAGTCGCGAGTATACTTATACAACTGGTGCTAGAACAATATTTTTCTCATTTTATGGATTTCATTTGCAGGTGCCTTGATGAATTTAAATTTTCCATAAACAAACAATAGAAACCAAATGAAATAAGGTATTCTCAAGATAGAACCATTTCTGCAGGTTTGTCAGGGTAGAATATTTTGGCCAGCATTGAATCTTTTTTCAGATGATCGATAATCATTTTGCACCACTCATTGTTGATTTTAAACATTGGAATTCTGCGGACAGGAGCAAGTAATCGTGCATCATCAAAGCTTTTGATATTTCAGAAAAGCTAGGTTGATTTTTTTTTATGCGGGTTCTAAATATGACCTTCAATTTTTTATCATTGAATAAATTTAGAGGGCAATATTAGGCATACGAAAAAAATCTCCATTTCTACTCCCTAATTAATTTACCAAAAATTGAATTTTTTATATCGACATATTATTTACTCTCAGTGTTGAGCTGCTCCCAAGCTCTCAGCTCAGAGCTTGTGACCCTTAGAATGACCTAGCTCCGAGAGCTATAAGTAACTTTTGAAATGTTGGTGAGCTTTTGCTTAAAAGCTGAGCTGTGAAATAAAAATTTTCGATCAAGCTCAACCTCTTTTCTGTTTTTAAGGTTTTACGAAGTTTTTTTTACAAAATTCGATGTCTTAAACTGTTACTACCTGTAAATATTACGTTAATTGCGAAAATATTTTACAGTTTGTTATTGCATCATCTTCTGAAAATAATGCTATTCATCTGCAGGGGGTTTCATGTACCTGGACGACGCGATGTGTAGCGACATATCTAAGCTATATTTAATCGCATCCAAGTATCCGTTAATAACCAAAATCTTTTTGACACAACGTCATCTTGCCATCATCCGCGCCGGTTGAAAGATTATATTTCGTCGCGACGATGATAAGTTCGAATCGAAAACAAAGGGATTTATTTGAGCAGAACATTTTTACGAAAGGAAACCTAAAATATATTTCATCTTAATTCTTAATCTCGGCTTTCTATCTTAGTTTCAATTCATTTGTGCAGCAGTATAGTTAACATTAAAAAGTTTGAAAAATGAAGAATTGAAAATACACTATACAGCAGTTTTTGAAAATAAACGAAATTTTCGAAAATGAGATTTTTCTAAATTATGAATTTTCATATAAAATCCATGAAATTGCGAAATTGAAAGATTTTGAATAGTGTAGAATTTAGTGATGAATTTTCAAAGATTGACATGACGAATTTTAGCAGTCGTAAATTATAAAAATGACGACAAATATTTAAAATTTACGCTTTTCGAAACTATATAGAATAGATACAATTTTTTAAAAATTACATTAAAAAAATAACACATTTTGAAAAATGATAATTTTCTGAAATTAATCAATTTTAAATTGATCAATTGGAAAAAAAATAATAAGTCTTAAAATTGTCTTGGAACTAATTACCATAATAATCGATTCTGAGCAACTTGCGGTTGCTTTGTATTATTTTCAGGTCATTTGTAATTTTTAGGCATAACTTTTTATTAATTTTGAGATAATAATGCCTGCGGCAGGAGCCCTAATAATTGATTCCGAGCAACTTGGGGATAGTTTGTGTTACTTCTAGGTAACTCATAATTTTTTTTCATTACTTCTCATTTATTTCAAAATAACAAATCCTGCGCCAGGAGCCATAATAATCGATTCAGAGTAACTTGGGGTTGCTTATTTGTATTACTTTCAGGTTATTTGAATTTTTTTGCATCACTTTTTCTTCATTTTTGAATAGTGAATTCTGCGCCAGGAGCCATAATGATCGACTCTGAGCAACTTGGGGTCGTTTTGTATTATACTTCCAAATCATTTGAAATTTTTGTGCATCACTTTTTATTTATTTTGAAGTAGAAAATTCTGCGCCAGGAGCCATAATACATCGATTCCGAGCAACTTTGGTTAGTTTGTATTACTTTCAGAATTTTTTACATCACTTTTTATTCATTTTTAAGCTGTTAATTCTGCGCCAGGAGTCATAATAATCTATTCTGAGCAATATAGGCCCATATTCTGAAACATACCTTAACTTTAAGGGTTCCTTCTGAACTAGTGAAGAACGAATCTGACGATTGTGATTCGTTAAGGTACGTTTCAGAATATGGGCCTTAGGGTCGCTTTGTATCACTTCCAGGTCATTTGCAATTATTCTATATCAGTCTTTATTCATTTTTTGATGTGGTAAATCCTGCTTCAGGAGCCTTAACCCATCGTTTCTGAACAACTATGGAGTCTTTTTGTGTCACTTTCAGGCCATTTGAAACCATTAAGCATTACTTTTCACTCATTAACTGATTCAAAATTAAATAAAACAAATATTTCAACAAAATTTAAAAATTTATGTTGTAACAAGTCAACCAATAAAATCTACTGAAAAAAAATCATTGCATCAATTTATAACTAGTAAACTCTTCACCAGAAATCACCATAGTTATGTTCCGAACTACTCAGTATTTTTTAGAATTCCTTTATATTGCTTTGATTCAAACTTTTCACTTATTTATTTATTTATTTATCTATCTATTCTTGAACACGGATAGGATTTGCGTCATTGAAAAGAAACGAAATTTTTTTCACAACACGAAACGAGCCTAATTAAAAATCATTTTTCAACCTATGACTTATTAATCATATTTCCGTTTGAGAAAAGCTTGCTTTTATATGTGAAGCAAAGGAAACAAGACCAAGTATACGCGAAGATACTTTACTCGCGGAACAGAGAATAAACGAAAACTAAATAAAAAAATATTCAATGTTTTTTCAAAGAACAAATAAATTGTGATAAAAGCATTTTGCATGATAGTTGAACGTTCAGGCATATTGAATGAGCTACTATACCCTAGCGGGAACAACACATAGGAAAACTTTTATGAATACATCTCTACAATTCTCAAGTTTTTCTTCGCTCTTATTTTGTTGAAACAGGTATAATGAAATCAAACAATTCCAACTATTCGCTTTTCGCGTTGCATTTATGATGGGAGGAAAAAAAATGCAACATCACGTACATAATAAGCAACGCTTATTTCTTATCGACTTGGTCGCGAGTAAATCTATAAATTTCCATACAATTACTTTCGTCATTATTCCAAAACGGAATTGAATTTTCTAACTGCGAAATCCGTCGATGGAAAGAAAAAAGTTTAGAAAAACAAGTACCTCGAGTATAGGTGTATATATAAATACACATAGAATGCCTACACAAAACTGCTGGAAAATTGAAATCGAAATTCTCTTGTTAGCCATTAAATGGTAAGTACCTACCTATAATGGCATTAAACTAGCACGTTAACAGGTTATATAAAGCAAAGATAATTTTGTTGATTTCTTTTCCCTTAGGTGCAATGAGAATGAAAAGATTGCCTAATTTATGATATTCCGACGCGGCGTAGGTAATTTTTATACAAACTACTTAGATTTCCAAAAATCTCACTCGAACGATACATTTAACGTTGAAAACTATAAATATAGAATACCTACGGAGCGCGATTGCTTTATCGTCGAAGATGTGATGTTTTACAGTTGCCGGCGCGTTTTCCTCCTTGATTCTAGGCCTACACAGTATGCTTCGCATTCAATCAATAAGTATATGTTTGATTTTAGTCTTCACTAACGAGGCAATGTTTCCCAACTCGCAGTCACCGATTTGACCCGAATTTTTCTCATCACTCGGAAGACCTAACGTAGGTGTAGATATTTCACACCGAGAACTTCCAACAACCAAGCAATTATACGACGAGTTAAGATACTAATAAGCCATTTTGGCGGTTCGAAATCAGGGTTCAGCGTCGTACGAAGCTTAGGATTATTTCCAAGTTGAAATTTACCAAACTGATTAAAAGTTGAAAGATTGAAATACTTTCTATATCAAAAGATTTAATATAAGAAACACTATTTGTCTTCCTTATATTCCGAAATAAGTACTTAAATAAGAGGTAAGTATTTTCTATTAAATTCGCGAAAATTCGTCTTTCATATCTACGCGATATTTTGAAGTAAACACGAAACGCGTATAATATATAAATGGGTATTCGTCTTTAATCTTTATAATTTTCTGAATATTTTAATGAATTAACATCGTTAACTTCGTACTAGTAATCTTAATTCAGATAAAATTATTATTCAAAACATAGTTTTGCGGATGTCTTCGCTCTCAGTTATTCGCCATAACATAAAATTTTCAACACAACTTTCTTATGTATACGCAATATAGAGAAAACGTCAAAAACAATTTGAACTTTGGCTGGAAATAATGAAATAAATTTCTCCAATAGTGAGAAAAGCCTCGTATAAATTTTCAATAATAATTTCTTCAACAAATATACCTACCCAGCCCACCTACCCTTATAAAGTTTTTATTTTCAATTAAACGAGTATAAACGTGCCATAAAAAATCCGCAAAATGGTTTCGAGTTGAAATAATGATTATTCTCCTATTTAATATCGCGAGAGGAGAAAAAAAGATGGTGTATTCTTTTTTATAATTATTCGAGTATGGTATTTAGTATTCCTATCTACGTCATAGATATTATTTATAAACATAGTTTCGTTTAAGTTCACCAGATAGGATGCACAGATACAGGAATAGGTATTTATCGTTTAAAAGAATACTCCATGTTTACTATTGTGGAAAAATCTTTTATGAATTTTTCACCGTTTCTGTCCTTTACCTCCCTTTAAATAAGTTTACCGAAGCGACGAAAAGCTTATAAAAATACTCAACTACGCGAGCAGCTCTTGTATCATTTATAAGTGTCTACTACGTAAAAGTTACCCAAGGTTTTTTTATTTTCTTTCTTTCTCGAATAATAATAACGAAATCGTAAGACGTATGATAAATAGCTGGGTACATACTGTTTTCTTAAATCTGAAATTTCTCCGAACTACTTATAAGTAAGTATATTCTTTTCCGACAAGATTTGTATAAAAATAACTCGTCTTTTATTTTTTATAATATGTCGAGACAGCGCGGCGAGTGAATGAATTTTTGAAAAAATATAAACATCAAATAACATAGAATTATTAGAGAATGTGTCCAATCGATTCGGAATTTTTCGATGTGGAAATTCAGTAAAGTAAAATTCCACATTCTGCGAGTATAAGGTATAAGAGTCGGCGATATAAGCATCTTCATCCTAAACCCTGTAATCCCATATCGAAAGCCGATCATCCTTAATAATATTCACACTATTTTCGCAAGAAACAAAGATATTTTCAACTCATAACCGAAAGAAACAGTATCGATTGTTGAGATAAAAAAACGTTGCGCAAAACACGAGTGCATCGAGTTGCATACTTTATATTGCTCAGGTCATTCGTAAACTAATTTTCTACTTTTTTCTCTCATAAGAAAAAAGTCCGAGTAAAACTTCAGATATGAAAAGTTTAGAAATTATAGAAATTTGTCGAATAAAAAAAACCGACGCGACGTTGTTGGGGTCACATCAAAACTTGAGATTTGAATTAAACAGAGTACCATCTAAAAAAACTTCAATATAAACCGGTAAGCCAAATTGGTTGGCAATACTGGATTAAAAAAATTTTCCGACACCGGTAGTAGGTAGAACTTCGGAAAAAATCGCATAGGATGTCTACTTTTGATACTGAAGCAGTTATATTAACGAGAAATTCTTTGTCAGAACTATTGCCATACTCAGTTTATCATAAAGGCACTAACGAGATCTAAAAATTTCAAAATTCCGTCGAGCCAGTAATGAAACAGAATTTTTAATTAAATTTGAAATGACCCCATGGTTATTCCTCCATTTTTTAGAAAAATGAAAAAATTATCAACTTCTGAATTTTTTTTAGTAGTTAAGAGTCCTCAATTTTCCAAAAAAATAGCAAAATTTTTTGACCCAGTATTTTTAGTATTGTGACTTTTTGTTTTGTTTTTAAATTCCCTATTTTTCAACTGGTTTCAAGTGGTGCCATTAGACCCGCCTCCAGTTTGTGCATTTTTCGATTCTAACTTACTACATTATTGTTCTTTTTCATTAGAAATGATTCCCAGTTTTTAATTTTTCCCCTAATTGGTTTTTACGGAGTGCCACTAGTCTCTCCCTCATTTTGAAAATGAGTAACAATAATTTTTTTCAAAATGAAGGGATAGAGGAATAACTTTGATTAGTTATCAACCAGAAAAAGGCAAGATTTTGAAAATCAGTAATTAGCATATTTTTTCATTTTTCTACAGAAAATAGAGCGACTACAGGCCATTTAAAATTGAGTTGGATGAAAAATTAAAAATAGGGAATTATTTCCTCATAAAAAGAAAACCAAAGGAGACCAAACAAAAATTAAAAGTCTAAAGTAAAGAAGCACCTTATTGTAGTATATTCGCCTAAACAAAAAAATAGCTTTCGTGGGCTCGAATTTTGTAATCCATTACAATTTGTCAAAAAAAATCAGCTGGGGTGCCAATTTTTTTAGGACTTTATTTTCCTAAGGGCTCATTCTCTTTTCAAAAATACCCTTATCTTCGTATCTAAGGCTTCATTTGAAAAAAGTTTCAAATAAAAATTGTAGATTGAGATTTTTTAAATTATTTTTGTTATAACAAAACTTTTGAGTGGACCCTTCTAACCCCTTCAATTTTGCACAACACGCATACAAATGACCCTATCTCTCTCCTCACAAGTTATGCATAATATAAGATTAGATATGCAAAACTGGAGATGAGGGAGGGGTCAATCAAAATTTTTGTTATAGGTAACCAAAATTATTTCTAGGATGCTAATCTATAACTTTTGTTTGAAAAGTTTTTCAATATCCTTAGAAACGATTTTAGAGGACTTGCAAGGAAATAAGATGGACACTTGAAAAGGGTACACTTCAAAAATGACATACCTGGTTACCTGCACATCGTTTTTTTTTAGATTGTCTGGTCAAATGTCGAATAAGTCAAAGCTGAAAAGACAACCACTTAACGAAGGCTAAAATCAGAATGACCAACATTCAAACTAACTTCAACGAAGTAAACGATAAAAGAGGTAGGGATGTCGATGTCTAAATAACTAGCCTTGGGCCAATAATACCGGGTTCCCAAGAATATGTTGACCATCTAGATAACGACAACCAATCAGATCAATGAGATAACCATTTCTAGTTACCTGATTGGCTGATCCGTAGATCCATGACCTTGGTGGTCAACATATTCTTGGGAACCCGGTAGGTCGCAAGCAAGAACACAAAGGGCCATGTCGAGCCTCGAGCAGTGAAAATCAAGAGATTAGATAAAGATAGGAGCCATAAATATAAAGGCGGTAATAGACACAAAGGCGCGTGCGCAGACAAGATAACCAGCAGATATAGGTATCATCATGAATCATGCTGAGCGATAGCTCGGCCAAATTTATACAAGCAATAGGTAGTGAAAAAAGCTGTACAAGTTTAAGGATGATTTTCAGTGTATTATGAGAAATTGGAGGGGATAGAAGAATCCTATCAAAATGTTTGTAATAACCAATAATATTCTAAAGATCTCAATCTGCAACTTTTGTTTGAAAATTTTTTCAATTGGGTTATTACATAAGTGCTGCAGAGATATAGAAATTCTTTGGAAAAAAGATGAACCCTCGAAAAAAAAAGAGCCTTTAAAATACAGGGTGTACCAGATTGAGATTAAAGCCTTCCAAACAGTAACTATGCAATTTATGATGAGTCGATGTGAGTATGTTTGCCTAACCTCTGGACTGCAGGGGCTGAGTTATGCGCATCGAATTTTGTTTTTGTTTAGACAGAGTGTTTTCAACCGTGTGCTTCTCGACAACGATAATAATTAGAAAGTTGCGCTTTGCGGCATCTGATGGCAAATTTTGTCTAGAATTTTTTCATGGGAGTGGTAATTTTAATAACTAAACAAGGAAGTCTATACTGAGCAAAATATTTGAAAAAACACGTAAAATGTGACAATTTTTCTTATTTTTCTGTGATAACCCAAAAAGTTGTTCTTTGACCAAGCTGTTATTATTAACTTCTCTTTACAAAAAAAATGCTACTAATTTTAATGGCGCAACCCCCACCTCTCTATCACACTCCAATCAAAAGTTATGTGCGAATAATGAAATTTCGATGAGCGTAATTGAACCCCTGCAGTCCAGAGGTTAGGCAAACATACTAACATCGATTCATCATAAGTTGCATAGTTACTGGTTGGAAGACTTTACTCTCAGTTTGGTACACCCTGTAGAACCCCTTTCATATATTTTTTTAAATGCGGTCTAGATCACTATTCAATCAAGAAATTGCTTCTAACTTTTCGATCGTACGGAACTTCTGTTTGTGTCATCATTAAAAATCGAGAAAAGCGAGTCAATACGCATAAACTTTTTGTTAATGATTTGGGTACATCAAAATCCCAAGTTCGAACATTGACTTCCGAAACACCCTGTATGAATAAAATTGATATAAATTGAATTATAGCAGTCCACGGACGAAAAGGACTTGAACGAAATACTGGTAAAACAAGTGTTTCAATTCAATTGCAAATTTTCAGAACACGTTGAGCCCAAAATAAAGGGTCAGAGTGGCGTGGTGGAGTTGAGGTTGAAAAATATGAAACATTAATTTGTAATTATTGACAAAGGGTCTTCATATGACTGATACTAATTTAGGTGAGATTTCGGTTTGCGTTGAAATGCGGCCAATTTAATTTTAACGAAGTCGAACGCAGCGCAGCGGTTGCGCTCAATCTCGCGAGTAATGGCCGAAGCATAACGAGTAAAAAGTAACGTTTATCAAGGCTGACATTTTGCGACCATAAAATCTCATTACAAATATGTCGCCGCTATTTGAGAAACGAGTGCGACGTTCGGAATAATTATTGCGAAATTGCCCGTAGGATGTTGATAAGAGTGTACGGTTTCAGGCGCTTGAACATGATGATACAGGCATGCGGAGTTGCGGTATAAAACTCCATGTGTACATGTACACTAACGGCGCGGCTGTAACCTTTGCCTAGCCTGTACTACAAATAAAGCCGCAAAAGCCAGAAGGTGCCGCCGTGTAGCGTCCCAGTCCGTGAGGTCGTATCAACATGCAGCCTAATGTAAAGACCCTATAACTACCACATAAAAAAATTTCCTCGCAAGATGTGTCAACCTTTGACATTTATAAGAGAAAACGTAAACGTGAATGTGGACGCGGATGCGGATGCGGAAGGCCCTGGATGAATTTGGAAGAAGAAAAAAAATGCGAGGGACATCGTCTTACTATTATGCATTGAAAACAGATTTACGTCCCAAAGGCATGCAACGTCAACTTTCACTTTTCCAGTTCGCCAACTTCTAACATAAATATACTGTATTTTTAACGTCGTTCCTTTTCAGATATTACTTCAACTTTATTTCCGTTCGGTTGACACGAAAAATAATCATTTACCCGAGTTTATATTAGTAAAACGTTATTTTTGTTTTAATTTAACCAACGGCGACGGCGACGACGGCGACGACAACGGCAACTGCGACGACCGTGCTCCGTGTTTTCGTGTTTTGATGAAATTTCAATTAATGCTCGAATCGAGGTAAAAGTTTATTACACCGCGCGTCGAAAAGCCTTTCTTTTTTCCCCTTTTTGTCACCAAACACAATTGAAATATTGGAAAACTTAGATTATTTTGATACTTATCTCGGCGCTACAACCTATTCTTAAATTATTTCTACCTACGTTTGCACGCCTCGCGCCAGTAAAATGTATTCCATGGTATGCACAGAGGGCGGCATGGCATTATGTAAATTTTGCCTAAAATTCACAAATGTCTTTTTTTCGAGCTTTTAGTGGACTATAATTTTCTTTTTGGAGACACTGACCTGCAAACATTTCAGAACGTTCATCAACTACTACATCTTTACTGTTTCAAAAACAGATGAAAACTAGCAGAACTTTTTTCCTACCAGTAAGTAACACTTTTTTCTAAAAATTGCTGGTTTTTTGCGGGGGAGGGGGGATTTATCCTCAGTAGTTCAATCATAAAATGTTATATCTCATAAGCGCTGAATGGTGACAAAACTGAACACGATTTTGAGGGCATCAACAAACAAGGAATTTCTGCGCCAGGAACAATTTTTTTTTTTAATTCAAAGTTTTTTTGAAATTACTAAATTTTTAAAAAATTCAATTTTTGTAAAAGTTTACCAGTTCCGTAATATTTTCGAAATTTTCAAAATTTTCCATAATATTTGAAAATTTCCTTCATACGTACTTGAAAAAATTGATTAATTACTACACAATTGGCTGATTTGTCTAATTTGAACGATTTTCGTAAAGTTCATTTTTTTTAAATTGTTAATTTTTCAGTTCTATTAAATATTTTAAAATTTAAATGGTTTTTGAAAATTTGCAAAATTTTGCACTTTCCTTAATTTTGAAAATTTTTAGTTCTTCACTACTTGATATACTTACGAGTAATAAGCTTTTTATTTTTTTATTTTTAAAATTCTTCAAAAATCATAGATACCTACTCTTCAAGTCCTTACCAGTTTTTTGCAGTTTGAGATATTTTCAAAAAGAGTTTCTGCGCCTGGAGCATTTTCTTTAAATTTTTCCTGGAATCGACAAATTCAATTTTTTTTTTTAAATTATCAATTTTTCATTTTTTTTTTTTTGGAAATTTGCAAAAAAATATATTTTATTTTCAATTTAGGTATGATTTTTAAAAATTTGTCAATTTTTTTGTAAAGTTGTCACATTTTTGTACCTAATTTCTTCAATATTAAAAAAAAATTGAATTCTTTCAAAACTTCTGCAGTAATGTAATTTTTTTTCTGGTTTGAAAATTTATCTTCACTTGTCTGCTTCTCTGAATTTGTAAATTTTTCAAAATGTACCACGTTTTAAGATTTGACTTTTTTGAAAATTTCGTCAATTTGTTTCATTAAATTCTACAGTTTTTCAAAGTATCAAAATTTCTCAAAAATTGCCAAATTCTCAATCTTTTTCAAGTATGTAGATAGGTATTAAAAAAAAAAAGTTTTTCAAAATTTTCTTAGTTCTATTTTCAATAAAATTCATTGGAAATTTTTTCAAACTTTCTCCCACAGCTACTAGAATTTTTCTCATAAAAAAATCAGTTTTTCAAAAAATTATTGGAGGATGAAGGCTCTGGCAAGGTAAGGGGATCAAATAGCTCCCGAGCCGAGGCTTTATCGAGGCAATGGTAAAATAAAATTTTAGAATTTATCATCGATCCTTCACCTCACCCTCCGGCTGTCTCCTAATGTAATTTTAAGCTTTAAAATTCCATCTTCGCAAATTTTCAAATAATTTTCATCAAACTTGACTTGTATGTGAGGTGCAGGTAGGTACTCAAAGGTAGTGTTAAGATTTTTTAAAATATTTTTCCAACCCCTGGAATCATTTGAAAATGTTCAAATCACCCAGAGAGACGCAGTTTCGGGGTTTACAAGGCGAAAAAATCTTCTCGTTTTTCAAACTGTTTTAGTATAATTATACTTGATTCAGAATTTTTTCGTATTTTTGTTGGGAGGAGGGGGTGTCATATTTGAAACTTCAGAAACCAATTAGTCGAAATTTTTTCCACCACTGAACGCTCTCTTCTCATCAAAAAAATTTTTTTTCAGGGTACATTTTCTTGCTCAAATTTCACCTCAATTTATTCATTAATCACGGATTCGAGTTCTGCAGGTCATTACTCCAATTTATAGACCCCTTCAGCGATCATTTTGCTCATATAATTAAAAAAAAATTGAAATTTTTTTTCAATTAGGTATAAGTAAAAATTGGGGCATGGGTTAATATTTTTCACTTCAAAAAGTTGAAGAAATTCCAAGAATACGAGTTAGTTTTCAGGTGATGAAAAACAATGCTAAAAATCTAGAAGGTTTAACGTCCAAATTTAAAAAAAATTCGAAACAACCAACGCTCCAATTTCAATTTATATGAACAAGTTAAGGCAGCTTTATACACCACTATATTTATCCGCATTTGTAACCCCTTTTGTTTCGCATTACACTACCTTGAATTAAAACGTTAATTTTTTAAATACAACGGTAGACTTCCGATTATCCGTCAAACCTTATAATCCGGTCATGCAAATTCTGCCCCCCGTCACCCCCTGGCCAACATTTTCATCGTCCGGATGAATCTGCGATGCATAATATAGCATTAAAACATAGTGATAGATGAATTGCGGCGATGGTGAGTATAATACATTGTGTACAAGAGGAGACAATGCGTATCGCGTATGTGTCTGTTGTCTTGGTCCCACAAATTCCAGAAATACGAACAATGCACTCTTAACCACATAGTTTCTGCTGCATTTTACCTTAGTCTATGTATTTTCCCAATCTGATGAACTAATATAGTATAGAGAGGTATTTGGTTTTATAATTCATGGCCAAAGCTATATAACTTTGTTCATGGCATTAGGTACACTGCATTTGATAAAGTATGGTTTTTTATATTATTTCCTTATAGAATTGAGTGCAGTAGCACAAAAAGTTAACATTTTACTATAAAAGTGACATTATTGGGGGAGAAATATTGAACATGTGCCATAAACTGGGCTTAGATGGCAGAACAAATCAACATTGTGACGTAAAATTGGCACTTTTCTCTGAAAAGTTGACACTGTGAGACAAAAAATTGGCACTACTAGTGAAGAATGATTAAAAATGTGTCGTAAACTAAACTCCAATGACTAAAAAATTGACATTGTGACATAATATTGGCACTTTTGCACAAAAAGTTGACACTGAGCCATAAAATTGGCACTACTAGTGCAAAATGATTAAAAATGTGTCGTAAACTGAACTCCAATGACTAAAAAAATGACATTGTGACATAATATTGGCACTTTTGCACAAAAAGTTGATACAAAGCCATAAAATTAACACATCTGACGCAGAAAAGAGTCAAAATGTGCCATAAACTTCAAATGACAAAAAAAGGTCATTCTGGCATAACATCGACACTATTGCATAAATATTTGATAATTCTGTCATACAGGTTGGAATTTCTGTGTTAAAGCCAGTGCCATTTTGCACTTTTATGTCAAAAAACTGGACATTTTTGGCACCGTTGTGCCTAAAATAGGTACATATCAAATTCTGCTAAAATATTGTCAACAAAAGTGTCACTAAAACACATATAGAATTAATAATTTCTCTAGCTTCCTCTGAAAATGTAATTTCTGTTATGTAGTTTCCATTGCAAAATTGTAGAAAGATGTATGATAACACAATTTTTTTCTTTAATCTTAAATACAAACGCATCGATTGAAAAATCCTTTCAAATACTGACATGATAACTCGATAGCATGTATATACTCGCATTGTCAGTCATTTAAAAAATATAAAACATGTAACAAAAATAATCTGATGTCAATCACTCAGTCGGTACACTCGCAAATAATATATATTTTCTTGAAATGTTTTTTTCCTCGAGAAAACCAGTCTAACGAAAAATTCTCCTCCAACACTACAAGTAGGTATCTAACCATCTACCTACCTATAAGAGTGAATATTCAACGTTTCTACGCACATTATTTACTTCCCCTACATCGATAATAATTATTCGGTTTCTAGTTGGGAAAAACACAACTTTTTTATCGAATAAAAAAACACCAGATAGTGTATCGTCGGTATTAATCATTTAAATAAATTAATAGGAAAATAATTCGAAAAATAAATACCCGACTCGAAAGTCGAACCAATAACTAAAAAAAAAAAAAAAAATCGGAAAAGTTTTCATAACTCAGGCTGCGCGTTCATTGATTAGAATTTGTTACATGAAAAAAAACAACAAAAAAAATTTAACAGGAGTGATAAACTTGTCGAAGCAAGTAAACTGGAAAAAAGTTTTTTTTACCGATTCCTCTCATCATTTCTACGTTCTTTATTGATCGTTACGCTTACCTTTGTTGGAGCTGTTTCTCTGGTTGAAATTCCCATTTTCTCGTGGCGTCGAAGCTGAGTTGGATAAATTATTTGGTAATAACTAGCTCCTATATTGCGTACTAGCTCTTGGTTTTGTGGAAAATCGTGAAGTAATTTTTCCACTTCTCCTGCAATGGAAAACAATTTAATCAAATATGCCTTTTCAACGTGTCACGAAAATTTAACCAGAAGAAACAAAATTTTACGATATGACGTGCTTTTACATAGGTCAATAATTTGATACGCCATTTTTAAGAAAAATGTATACCAAACTTTTTGAAAATCTCAACATTGCAATTAGGTAGAGAATTTTAAAAAAATCAATTAGGTACCTAATGTAATAAAGTATGAATATATTTTCTAATTGTTACAAAAATATTGATTGCACCCCTCCCTCCCCTCCAATTTCGTATAATACGTAGGCCTATGAAAATGGTCAGGTGGTTTTCATATCTATTATGCAGAGTTAGAAAAATAGAGGTAAAAATGAGACGGATTCAATTTTTTTTGTAAGAAACCCTTTTTATAAGGATTCACTTCCTTTCCAAAAAATTCTCTATCTCTGTATCTAAGCCCCTGATTGAAAATTCTTTCAATTAAAAGTTGTAGATTGAGATCATTGCAATAATTTTGGTTATTACAAAAATTTCGATTGGATCCCTCCCTCTCATGCATTTTCGATAATTACCTATGGAAATCACAGAAGGTTGATTAAAAACCCTGTTTTTTTAAAAAAGTTTAGCTCTCTTGCGCCTTAATTCTCAAAGATAGGCAAAAAATGTCAAGAACAAAAAAGTTGTATTTTTTAGTAGGTACTGTTCATTTATTACCTAATCAATTTTTTTCTCGATTTAATTTCCCCTTACCCCTTCAATTTTCAAGATAGGCAACATATTTATACATATAACATTTGTTCCTTATGAGTTGCCTATTCACCTGGTGGAAGGGACTCACACAGCTATGAAATACCCTGTATAATAAATTATTCACTAGACGATTTTATTAAAACATTATTTAACAGTTTTTAAAAAATTTCTTTTCTATAAATTTATTTAAAATAATTCAATTTTTCAAATTTGATGCAGCATTTCTATAAATATTATTTCATAAACTACTCAAATGCGTTCAAATTTTGGCGAATTTGTATAAACACGTCATTTTCACTTATTTATTATAAAATTATAGCGAGTTTTTAATAATCACCAGCCGGACTTTCGTCATTCCAGTACGTTTCATCAATAATGTAATCCGTTTCTGCAAAAAAAATAAAATAAAAATTACAATCAGTTTGAAAAAATGTACAGAAAATAGTAATACATTCATTTTCAAATCAAACTTTTAATTCAAGAATAAAATATTGCATAGGTACTGGGTGTTCCCAGCAACTTTGTGAATATTTTGCCTGACAAAATCAATTCAAACATTACGAGTGGTAATAGTTTTGCCGACTTTATAAACTGAAGGTGTAAAATTAAAACACATCGTATCGGGCTTATTAGATATAGATAAAACTGGTACATAACTTCATTTTATAGACCATCAAAAGTTCTACAAAATAGGTCGTATTCATATTTTAAGCAAGTTCAAAATTGAAGCAATTGCGGAAATAAAACCAACAGAAAAAAAGGTTATTTGAGAAGCAACCACAACCTTTACTTATTCAGTTCTGGCATAATATTTTCCTTTGAATTCGACGAAATTACCGAGTAATTTACTGTTCTGGCAAGTAGGCGAATATTGATTCAGACACGAGCGTCAAATTAGTACCTTGTACCTCCTTTCTGCGAAACGATTTCCGTTATGTACAAACACCGCCTCCTTTTTATTAACAAATGATTCAGAATGTATAAAGGAAAATCACTATTGAATCATCAAGTAAAACGAAAGTAATTTCAAACATTTTTAGAAAATGAGTTTTATAAAATAACTACAGCTAAACACCAACCGGGTAATACTCGAAGCAGCTCGTTTTTTTCAGCACCCTAATTTTTATAAAACTTGTTTTTTTTTTCATTTACTTGTATTGCATGCTGTAAATGGTTAAAGAGGTGCGGTTTTTTACTCGATTTTTTTTCTTGTTTATTGAGAGTGTATTTCATCATTTTGGAATTTAGGTAGGTATCTATTTCTGCTGTATCTGGGTATTTCTCTACCTTATAAACAATGTTGTATTTATCACGAGGGTATTTTACAAGTTCCAGTTTAATTTCTCCGAAAAAAAATGTCTACAATTTGGCTGTAAGGTAAAATTTACCTACACGAAACACGATTTCAGCACATTGTACCCTCATTTGCACGATTTTGTGTCCCATTTCGTGAATAATAAAGAAAGGTGCAGTATGGTAAAAGGAAACACACGCAAACTAATAAACATTCACCTACCTACTCGTCATAAAATGCACGTGTTTTTGTTACAGTTTTCTAATCTTTGTTGGAGGCAAACAAAACGCAAACGAAAGCTTTCAAAGTTTCCATTTTACGCAACAATAAATCCGTTGTTTTAAAATTTTTAAACAACAAAAAAATTCTCTACGTGGTCTCGAAATGCGTTTTTCTGTCTCAGTTTGATTTAAATAACTAAAATTTACTTCACGGTGTGAATGTACGTCGTTCGCTGTGATTTTATACCTCGAGTACATATTAAATCTAACCATCGAACGAAAGAGCCTAGTCGGGTTTATAGGCACGATTTGGCCCATGAGTACCGAATTTGAAATTACCTTATCCACGGATAGTGTTGGTTCTTATGGTCTAAAACCCCTTTGACAAAATTTTTAGCTCAATATCTCATCTCACCTTTAAAAATCCTGCAAAGCATTACTTTTTTAAAGACTGTTTATTTTTCATTTTTTTCAATTTTTTTTTTAACAAATAATTTTGATTCAAAAAAAAAATCTAAAAAAACTCCCAATCGAAGAAATTTTTTTTAATCGATCGAGAAATTTTTTTACACAAAAATTCTTCACAAAATTTAATGGAAATTAAACAAAAAAATAATCGAAAAAATTATGAAAAAATTATTTTGAAAATTAGAAAACAAATCAAAAAATAAGAAAGAAAAATGAATGAAAAATATTTTGGAAAATTTTGGTAAAAAAGAAAATCTTTATTTCTTTGAAGAATTTAGGAGAAAAAATATTTCTCTTATTTTAAGGAAATTTAGAAAATTACCAATTTTTTAGAAAACAATTTTTTTTTAATTTTTGACGAAAAATCTCAATTTTTACAGGGCAAAAATTTCTTAAATTTTCTGGAATAAAATGTTTCCCAAACGGTTTGAATGAAATCTTTCAACTTTTGGGAGAAATTGGTTGAGAATTGGAGAAAATAGATCCACTCTTTAGGCGAACATACTCGTACATTATATTGATACATGGATATGCCTTAAAAATCCAAAAAAGGGTTAAATTGGATGAATTGATTTTTTTTCAAAAGTCTATAGGTACCTAATAATATTTTTATCTAATTGGAATAATTTTTCAATTTTTTTTTTCTTCAAAATTCTGCAAAATATTGAACAGTTTAAGGGCCTAGGGAAATAAAAAATCTGAAAAAAATACAATTTTTTGTTTTTTGCATATTATTCCTTCCTACACACCCCACTTTTAGTATAAGTACGGATTTCGCTCCCACAGTAATTTTAAGTTTCAAATTTGAGCACTAAAAGATTGATGACATATTAAAAAAATTTGAAATTCAACCAAAATCAAAAAAATTCAAAATTCTATTAGAAAATTATAAAAAAAAATAAAAATGGTAATTACAAGTAAATACCAGTGAAAAATTAAAAATTGTATGCAGCGCCGCCAAGCGGACACGTTATGAAGCACCGAATGCACCATTAATGAGCAGCATCCAGTTACTGTTTGCAAAACATGTGCGAAACTTCAAAAGTGATTTCCCGAAACTTTGATTTTTTGGCAATCGTGTTCCTTTTTCTCAAGATTGGTCAGACCGAATTTGATTTTTTTTGTTTTGTTGAGTTTATTGAAGTGTATTCTACAATTTAAAGCAAGTTTTTTTTTGTATGTCCATTTTGAAATTTTTTATGAGTGATCATGTGAGCAAAAATCGGAGTAAAAAAAGGTGCTTTATGAAAAAATCTGCAAATTGGGTTGTAGTGGCTACAAAAAAAAAATCTTGAGTTAAAGTGAAGCCAGAAGTTCAATAAACTACTCATCAAAATTTTAGCCAGATAGGCCAAACCATTTTGTAGAAAAAGGAACATGAAAATGGGTCATTTTACCCCCATTTCCCAAGGCCCTTAAAAGAGTCCAAAATTACCAAAGGGGAGAGATCTAACCAAGTATTGTCCGACCATTATACGATGGCGAACCCTGCCTGAAACCGCAATTTGAAAAGCCGAAATTTTTTCAAAAGATCAGTAGTTCCCAAACAATGTTTACATCATAATTTGTAAACAATGCAATATTTTTTCCTCATTAAAATAAAGCAAAGGGCCTTAATATGCTTTTATTTCATAAATTCAAATTAAAATTGTAATAAAGACACATTAAAGCCTCTTTATTTTACTTTAATTAGGAAAAAATATTGCATTGTTTACAAATTATGATGTAAACATTGTTTTGGAACTACTGATCTTTTTGAAAAAATTTCGGTTTTTCAAATTGCGGTTTCAGGCAGGGTTCGCCATTCGTATAATAGTCGGACAATATTGATAAATTGGACCATTTCGCTTTTGAATTCAGGTATAAGTTTTCATTAGTCTATAACAATAAGTACCTATTTTATTAATATTGGATTAATTTTTGAAAATTGATACCTTGGATTATTTTTTTCAACTGCAATTTTTTCAAGTCCCACGAAATATTCAAAAGTTAGAAAAAATAATAATTATGAAGATTTATCCCATTTCAAGTCCAGTCAAACCGCATCTGATTACGTGATTAATTAGTAAGATTTTAATGGTAATTTTTAAAAAGTCAAACTGATTATTTTTTTTAATGTTTCCAATTTGTAAAGATTGGCTTTTTAAACTTACATGGGTAATATTTTAATTTTTAATTTTCAATTTTTAATTTTTTTTTTTTTTTTTTTTGATATTTCTGAGGAAAAAAATGTGAAGATATCTATATCTTTTCAACTTATTTTTTATTTCAATTTTTAATTATTTGATTTTTCTGATTTTTCATTGCTGTTCTGATATTTTTTAATTTATAAGTTTTCGAAAGTCTAAATATTCATCAATTAGATTAATTAAAAATTGATGGATTTCAAAAGTCTAACAAAATAGTGAAAAGTTCAAAAAAACCCTACTAAAAATGTTTCAAAGAAGTAAAAAAAATAATTTGAAATACCTACCTATAATTATTCGTTTTCAAAAATTTAACAAAATATTAAAAATTCGAACAGATTAATTTTTTTATTTCCATCTCATGTCAACATGTGAGTGATGCTATTTTGAGAAATCACGACCTCTTTCCAGAAGACCTAGGAGTTTAAAGTTCTCACCTGGACATGCTTCATTTCAATTATACGTCACATGTAAAAGTTCAAGGAAAATCGAAAAATTTTGAATTTTTTGCACATTTTTACAAACTTAAGGTATAGATATTTTTGAATTTGAAAAATTAGTGCTTGTATAAGATTGGTTTAAAATTTTTTTTTTAATTCCAATTTTTTTAGAATCGCTACAAATTACGTTGAAATATGTCAAGATATGAATTTTAATAGCCCTTGGGTCATCTGGAAGTAGCTCGTGGGTTCCCAAAATGGCGTCATTACAATATTTCAAAAGAAAATTAGAAAACATGGGAAAAACGAACGAATTTGGTCCAAATTGAAGTTGACGGTGTATTCAGAGTTCGGATGTATTTTTGATGATAATATTTCAATAAAAAAATGTTTCGACCAAAAAAAAACATTTTGGGACGAAAATGATGGAAATTTTTTTGACAATTTTGAAGTCGATGCACCACAATTTGAAATTCTGAAAAAATGAGGTTGTACATCTAGACTACGTAAGTCAAGTACACAATAAAAATTTTTTTTTTGAATTTCGCCTCTGAAAGAGGTTACCAAAATGGCTGTCAGAAACCTTGAAATGTCGATTTGACTTCAACAAAGTGCTTAAATTTTTTTTTTAATTTCCATAAATTACTCTTGTTACTGTCTGCTTTCCCTTCAAGTTTGAAAAAATTCGGTTGAAAATTGCCAAAAATGGAAATTTGAACAAAAATCCACGTTTAACCCCAAAGAAGGGGTAAAGGATGAAACATCGAGCTAAAAATTCTGTCACTGATGCTTCAAGTCATAAAGACCAAATTTCAATGCATAATTTCAAATTCTGTGCTCGGGGCTAAAACACTCCTATAAACCTTCTTAGGCTCTTTGTATATTTTTTCGACTAAAAATGCAGGAATTTTAGGCAATAGGTGGTATATTTATATACTTCTTTTTTGATTATACGTAAATATAGCGACTATATAACTCATCGCGTGCACGTTATTTAACGCACTTTTTCCAATCTTGGATTGAAAAAAGGAGAAAACGAATCAATTGATACGTCTTTTCAAATATTTGTACTTGAAAAAAAATCAATTCCTTTTCGCCCGGGTGTAATTCTTTGAACGCTAAAAAGATAGGTAGGTAAATCTCGTATGAACATACCCATTAAACAACATTGTTGAAAATTTCAACAGAGTCCGATTCGTACGTAAAAAAAGAGAGGGAGGAAAAGTGCTAATTTTTATAAATAAAATTTAGGTATTTGCGCAACACTGAACAAGTTTTTCGATTAAAATTTCAATTACCAAGAAGTAGCAAATTGTATAACAGAGCGCGACGAATGCGACGACATTTTCTTTATTGACGAGCGCGAATTTCCAAACTGCGAATAACAAATATGAAAGTCAATTCAGCGGAGAATTCTTTTTTAAATTAAATAATCGCGAAAGTAGAAACAAATAAATTATACAATTAATGAGAAAAAAACTTAGTTTTTATTTCGTATCGGTTAGCTTTCTAGGTGTAAAAATTAACCCTACGAGTACGATATAACCTTTTCACCTATTCCCTCGACGAAGGCTCTGCGGCATAAACGATGAGAAAAAAGCGAAGCAAAAAACTCCCAACTGCGGAAATATGTAAGCGTATCCCATTTAAGCCTTATGCGATTTAAACGTACTGCGAGCAACAACAAATTTAAAAATAATCTGTGCATTAGCCAACTATCGAATCAATTTTTCAACGAGAAAGGTTTTTTCAAAGCCCCCCCCCCCCCCCGAGCAGCACAATCGACAAATTATCGAAATAAAAAATCGGCAGAATATCGAATTCGATAAAGTGTCGCGTTAGTTCCGCCTAAATCGTGAAATTATCTTTCGATATATAGATAGATTATCGACGAATTATAGTTAGCAAAAATTTCGAGATTATAGTAAGTTATTTTATCGATAATATATCTATAATATCGAAAGATAATTTCACGATTTAGGCGGAACTTTTGCAACACTTTATCGAATTCGATATTCCGTCGATTTTTTATCGATTTTTTATTCCGATTTTTCGTCATTTACTAGCTTTTTTCTATAATTAAAAATCATTAATTAGCATAATTAATACATTAAACTATGCCTAAACACATTATTCATGTTACGGTAAGAGGATCATTTCAGAAAAAGGTCAAAAAAAATTATAAAAAATCTGCCACCCGTGGGGCTTGAACCTTCTACCTCCTGCATGGTAATCCTCTTCCTTAACCACTATGCCATACCTTATCGTTGAGGAATTAGCAATAAAACGCTTATAATAGGCAGTTTAGTACTTCCAGACGTGTTGGACTTAGAAAAATTTTCACCAATTTGGAAATAATTTCAAATATCGTCACAAAATCGTTGAAAAATCGTTCGACAAATTTCAGATTATTCGTCGATAATGTAGTTTCAAATATCGCCACAAAATCGTTGAAAAATCGAATTCGAGGAATTTCATATCACGTGTCGATAATATAGTTTCAAATATCGTCATAAAATCGTTGAAAAATCGAATTCGAGAAATTTCAGATTACGTGTCGATAATAAAGTTTTAAATATCTTCACAAAATCGTTAAAAAATCGAAGTCGAGAAATTTCAGATTATTTGTCGATAATATAGTTTCAAATATCGTCACAAAATCGTTAAAAAATCGAATTCGAGAAATTTCAGATTATTTGTCGATAATATAGTTTCAAATATCTTCACGCAATCGTTAGAAAATCGAATTCGAGAAATTGCATATTATGTGTCGATAATATAGTTTCAAATATCTTTACAAAATCGGTAAAAAATCGGATTCGATAAATTTAATATAATCTGTCGATAATATAGTTTTAAATATCTTTACAAAATCGTTAAAAAATCGAATTCGATAAATTTAATATTCTTTGTCGATAATGTAGTTTCAAATATCAGCACAAAATCGGTGGAAAATCGGAATCGATAAATTTAATATTCTTTGTCGATAGTATCGTTGACGAATATCGTCATAAAATTTTAATAATATCGAATTCGATAGTTTTTAGATTTTTTGCCTATGAAGTTGTACCGATAAATCTTTATAATATCGTGAGAACATCTATAGATTTTCAAACGATTTTTTATCGATACGTTACATCTTCCGATATTATCGATCGAGTGTGCCGCTCGGGGGCTGTTGACTTTTAATTCACCTCGAAAAACCTACAGATACGTTTTAGTCTCGAATACATAAACTCGAGAATAAAAAATTAATTCACCAAGGTATATAGTAAATCCTGGACATATTAGAAAACTTACGTTAGCATCGTGTTCGATCAAGAATGGAAAAAAACCTCGCCATAAACTTAGCCGGGCTTGATGCTCGTATTTTGGGCGAACGAAACGTAGGAGGAGGTAAGAGACGCGATGTGATGGTTTAAAATGCTTACGCTTTTCTCGCAGGCATAATCAATACGCGAAATTTAACTGCGGAAGTAATTTCGCCAAGATTTATAGGTATTTTAAGTAGCGAAAGAAGAAGCGAGTTTCGCGTCGTTTAATTTCAAAGAACCCAAATCGAATGTTGCAAACTCAAATTATAATATATTGTTCAACTTCCGCTTCATTAACGAATTTAAATATAAAATGGACTAAACAAAACTCAAACTGAAAGCTTTAAAATACTCGTAAATGAAATGTTTCAATAAACACGCCATTCCCCCTTATTCAATACCCAGATTTCTACATGTTTATCATAATACCTCCGGCTTTTTCATTTTTTTTTTTCAACCACCCGGGCTTGAAATCCGAGCAAACGTTTGCGTACGCCTAATTACACCCTGTAGGTATTCCCACAAACGTGTAATTTTTCCGGACACAGGGTGTGGATTTGCCGACTGGATGAGTATACAATACATGTATCTATCTGTTTCTGTTTCTCTACACAAGGTTTACTACACAATTGAGAATATATTTCTTCGCCAGCGTACGACTCACGTGTTACATTTTTTATTTCACACGTGTTTCGCTTTTCAATTTCACAGCCTCTAATTGCATAATATTTGGACTTTTAAACCTTTGTAAAATGTTATTTTCAACCTTTCTCCATATCCGAAGTTTAAAGTGAAAAAAAAAAACAATTTAGTCGACAAATAGGTGACTATATCGACTCGTTTACAACGTTGCTAAATTTCTTCTTTTTCGCTGTAGGAGAAAGAGCTCCATTCAAGAATATAGCTTAAAAAATGCGAACACGGTAATACTTTTAATGTAAAGTGATTTTTTAGACATTGACGTGGTAAGAATGAATGCCTAAATCCAAGTTTCTTGCAGAATTGATGTTTTTTCCGAATTTAACACTATTTTGAGATAATCGAAGGCAGTATTGCCAATTTGGCATATTTCATGCTAGATTTAGCACCGTAGAAGAGAAAGCCATATAATATCGAAATTTTACGAATTTGACACGAGCCATATTTTTCACTCTTGGAACAAATAAAATTTACGAAAAAAGTACAGAATTCACGATACAATGTAGGCTTTTAGCTCATTTATTCTATTTTGAGAAAATCAGCGGAGTATAAAAATTGATCGAACGAAGGAAGGTGTAGGACTGTAGGTGGGATATTGTACGTGGTGTTTGGTGAGTGGTGAAGAATATTTGAGATTTTGATACAACCGAGTATCAGTAATAACAAACTTTATGTACACCTGGTGCCTAAGTTGGAAAATAAAGGCTCTATGAAACTTTGAAAATCTATTTTTGTAAGCAAAACATATTGGCAACACTGTTTTTTTTTTAAATTCTATTGTCGGCAGTTGATGGTTCTTGGAAATTTTTTTTAAAAAGTTCTAATCAAATTGGAATTCCTATAAGTGGAATTGAAGGAGTCATAGCAAAGAGAAATTCATGTTGAAAATGTCATATCAATGTTGCCAACTGCATTCAACTGCAAATAGTAAAAAATTGTACTTCATAATTTTTTTTAAATGTTTTTTTAAATAGGCCAGTCACAAGCATTTTAAAATAAACTTTTTTGCAATAAATAAATTTTCAAAATAAATTTTAGAAAAGGCTTAGTTGCATGGGACATAATATCAGAAGTGCCAAATTCAGATTACATTGGATACATGCGTAAAATGTAGTATTATTATTGTAAGTTAAGGAACCATAATTACAGGTGCTCGTTTCCATTTAAAAATTTTTGTAAATTTTTGAAATTCAAAATTTTTAGAAAAACGAGAAATTAAAATAAAAACATCAATTTTTCTACAAAATTTGATTTGACATATTTTTGCCTAACTCTAAAATCGAAGGAGCTAGAAAAAAAAAATTCAATTCATTTTTTTTTGTAAAACTAATTTTAAAAAATTGATAAACATTACAATTTCTTTTGTAGCCCCTTCAATTTTAGAGATAGGTAGACAAAAATATGTCATAACAAATATTGTTTCTTTCTTTGAGTTCTATAAGATGGTGCGAAAAAAATTAAGTTTTTAGACTTTTTTTTTTTTTTTTCGATCGTCTCAAGATTTTGAATTTCAAAAATTCCCAAAAAAAATCAGATGGAAACGGGTACCTGTAATAATGGTTCCTTAACTTACATTCATAATACTACATTTCAAACGCAAGTATCTGATGCCATCTGAATTTGACACTTCTGACATGTCTCATGTCAGAAAAAAAAATCGAGGAAAAATTTACATAAAATATTTTAAATAAAATTATTAATAACAATTTACTTGGAAAAATTATTGATGAAGAATTCGAGGAAAACATTAATAGAAAAATAAATTTGAAAAATTTGATGAAGAAATCGCCGGGGAGGGGGGTGATGACAAATTTAAAAATAAACGCAATCTAAAATTTTCTTGGAAAAAATTCAGAAAAACTGTTTATAAGGCGATGTTAATGAAAACTTGAAAATTAAAAATATTATTTAAAAAATCATTTCAAATTTTAAAAAATTCAAAAAAAAATTTTTAAAACCTAATAAATATTCAGGAATATTGATTTTTGTAACAAAAACATTAATTTCTGGGTATTTCATGTGTTTTTAAATTTTTTTTTTTGATTCTTCAATTTTTGAGGTAGGCAGTAAGCGTCATGCGTATAAAATATTTCTGTCTGGCACCTGAGGTTAGAAAATGTACCTAACAATCAAAAGTGAAACTATACAGGAGAAGCGTTTGTATGTAGTTGGACATTTTTTTTCGAATTGGCAAAAATAATTTCTAGTAAATATTTTCAAGTTACTTATCACATAAAAGTTTCCGATATTTTCTCGATACCTATCAGACGTGTTTTTCGTGTTAAATACGTGTGCCGAGATATTATTGTATTAACCTCCAAACATTGTAGTGACGTTGTAGTGTCAGTGTAGATAAGAAAGCTGTTAAATCGTAGACAATCTAGTGCAACATTACTGTAGTATACCGGTCTCAGCTAGACTGAGCCGGTAAAATGCCGCTCCAAGACAGTTCTATACCCCGTACTGACTACAGACGGGAGAACAAAACGTACGCCAAAGCAACCGTCGAAGCCAAAGTTCCGAAAAAAGAACAATGTATAATATTCCCATACATCGAAAACCTTCGTATCCCAGAATACGTCTATCAATTATCTGATCACGTTAAACCCACCGATATTCTCTTCTGCTCAAGAATGTCCAAAAATCGAGTAGGTATATACCTAAGCAGCATCCAAGCTGTCGATTCGTTCATCGAAAAACAAGGTAAAATCAAAATCGGTAATCACGAAATACCAGGACGAAGGTATGTAAATAACGATAAGAGAATAATCATCTCGAATGCCCCGCCGCATATACCAAACTGTGAAATCGAACAATTAATCAAATCTTTCAACGTTGAGCCAGCTTCACAAATCAACTTTTTAAAACTCAACCTTCAAGATGACCAATTAACACACGTGATGAGCTTTCGAAGACAGATCTTCATAAAATCCGAATCTGTAGAAAAATTACCTACCACCGCTGTCTTAAACTTTGAAGGAGAACAATATCGTATTTTTTTCAATGACGACCAGGTTCGCTGCTTTATGTGTAAAGAAATTGGACACACCTCCAATAGTTGTCCTACCAACGTAAACGACGATGATCTAGAAAACAAAAAACCCGAAGACGAAAATAGTCAAACTGTTAACACCGTTCAAATTCTCGAAAAAGCAAATACAGCCAAATTACTAGGTTCCAACCAAAATCGCAACCCTACTTCCGGTATAGAAGATATACTAGAAATGGAAATTACTCAACAATCAGTCAAAAGACCACTGTCTATCAGCACTGAAACAAGCAGTGAACAAATAGGTAACCAACCTACAGAACGTAATGAAAAAATTTCTCCAAAACCGAACAAGAAATCAAAAAAAAACAAAATAGAAAAAGATCCCACTTCGATGAAAGAACTTCTAGATCCCATTGAAGAAAACTACGAGAAAAATAAAGCCGATTACCCAATCTCATTCGCCAACTTTAAGATTCTTATGGATATGGTTAAAGGCCAACAAGACCCTATTCAAAGTGTAACGCAATTTACAAACGATTTCAAAGGAATCGTCGGAATTTTGGTGGATAACTATTCGCATCTTGAACATCGAACAATGAAAACTCGTTTCACGAAACTCAGAAAAAAATTATCCAAACACGTCTTTGGCCCAGGAAAAAATCCCGATGACACCGACGAACTCGATGACGCCGAAGAATCCGACAGCAAATCGATTGACTAAGACAGTACATATATAATCTGTATTAGTTATACACTTTTAGTATTGTACTAATCTCATTCTTATCGGTATTATGTCTACCTACGCTTAGTTTTTTTGCTTACCTATGTAAGATTAATAATCCAAAAATTTTTCCCCCAAGCCATCGCCTTACAAGAATCACATTCACGAAAAAAGTCAAAAAATCCCCCCCAAAAAAAAAAAAATTCATAAAAAATAATAATTAAAAGTCAAATTAAAAAAAAAAAAAAAAAAAATAATCCATAAAAAATAATAATTCAATAGTCTAATTTGAAAAAAAAAAAAAAAAAAAAAAAAAAAAAAAAAAAAATCCATAAAAAATTACAATAATTGAAATTTAAAAATTTAATAACTAACCCGATAATTATCTCAGACTTATCTTGGACTTTATTATGAGTTTTTTGATTCAGTGGAATATAAATGGGATATATAGTCACCTAAATGAATTAAAAATAATAATTTACAACCAAAATCCTGATATTGTAGCCTTACAAGAAACCCATCTTCGATCTCATCACTCTTTTAATCTCAAAAATTATTCAAATTTTCGTTATGACTTTAAAGGAGGAAATAAAGCTTGCGGAGGAACAGCTATTCTTATAAAAAATACCATTATATCCTCTACTTTAAATATTAATACAGGCAACTTACAAGCAAACGCAGTTTCTATCAACATTCCCAAATTTTGTAGTTCGAACCTTACAATCTGTAATGTCTATATCCCCCCAAATCAAGACATCACAATACAAGAATTAGAAGATCTTTTCAGTCAACTCCCAAATCCATATATTCTAGTAGGGGATTTTAATGCCCATTCCAAAAATTGGGGATCAAACACAAACAACAATCGCGGAAATATAATCGATAAATTTTTGTTAAAAAACAATACCTTTCTTTTAAATTCCTCAAAACATACCCATTTCAATATTTCAAACGGTACATATTCAAATATTGATTTAACATTCTGCTCTCCAAATATTTCACATTTACTCTCTTGGAAACCACAAGATGACCTCTATTATAGTGATCATTTCCCAATAACCATTTCAATCCCAAACTCAATTCCAAAAAGTACTCGAGAAAAATACCCAAAATGGATACTAAACAAAGCCAACTGGTCCCATTTTAATGAACAAATTATCCCCATCGATTTCTCAGTTGAAGACTTGGATTCCATTATAAAATGTTTCAATGATTCAATTATACAAGCAGCTATTAAAAGCATTCCAAAATCTTCAACAAAGGTCCCAAAAAAATCTGTACCCTGGTGGTGCGAAGAACTAAAAGGTGCAATTCAAAATCGGAAAAAATCCCTAAAAAAATTCAAAAAATACAATACTTTAGAAAACCTTATAGATTTCAAAAAAAAACGTGCCATAGCTCGTCGCATCAATTTGAATAAACAAAGAGAAAGCTGGAACAAATTCATGTTTGGTATTACAGAAAGTACATCAATTAAAGAAATGTGGCGAAAAATTCGAATACTAAAAGGAAATTATATCCCATCTGAAATTTCTTATATATTAGACGAAGATATTATCTTAACATCATCAAAAGATATCGCAAATGCCATGGCTCAGTCTTATGCCAAAACTTCAGCAACAAATTCTTATACTCCCACCTTTCAAAACATAAAAATTCAAGCTGAATCCAATGAACTTGATTTTTCATCAGATAATTCTGAACCTTACAATTCCCCTTTCTCCATAGAAGAACTTCTCTATTGTTTAAATAACAACATAAAAGATTCATCTCCTGGACCTGATGACATACACCCTCATATGTTGAAATTTCTCTCAGAAAATGGCAAAAATGATTTACTAAAATTATATAACAAAATTTGGACTACTGACTCTTTCCCAAGTACATGGAAAACTTCCACTATTATTCCTATATTGAAACCTGGAAAATCTCCTCACCTTACATCCAGTTACCGACCAATCTCTCTCACTTCAGTCCCTTGTAAAGTACTTGAAAAAATGGTCATCAAAAGATTAAATTGGTACATTGATAACAATAACTATCTTAGTATTTTTCAAAGTGGCTTCCGAAAAAAAAGATCAACGATAGATCATCTTTTTACTTTGCAACAAGAAATCACTACAGCTTTTCAAAATAATGAAAGTGTACTTTCAGTTTTCTTTGATCTTGAAAAGGCATACGACAAAGCTTGGCGTTATAAAATTCTTAAAAAACTACATTCTATCAGAATTAGAGGTCACCTTGCTTATTTTATTTTGAATTTTCTAACAAATCGAAATTTTAGAGTACGCATAAACAATACATTCTCAGAATTATTTGAAATAGAAAATGGAGTCCCTCAAGGCTCAGTTCTCAGCACAATACTTTTTATTCTGCTCATTGACGATATTTCAAATATCATATCTCTACCGATTTCCCTTAGAATTTTTGCTGATGATATCAACATCTCCTTCAGATCACACAACATCACACTTGCTCTACAAGTCATCCAAGAAGCACTTAATCTTATTCAAATATGGGCCGAAGAAAATGGACTAACTTTTTCTGAATCAAAAACTCATTGCGTACTTTTCACTAGAAAATATAAAATAAATCCAGAACCTATTCTCAAACTCAGAGGTCGATCCTTAGAATTTAAACCATCTACAAAATTTCTTGGCCTAATATTTGACAGTAAACTAACTTGGACCAATCATTTTCTCAAAATTAAAACAGATATCTCAAAACGTATAAATCTACTAAAAATAGTTAAAAATCGAAAATATAATCCATCCAGAAACCTACTTCTTCACCTATACAAATCTTTAATTCGTAGCAAAATCGACTATGGAAGCCCATGCTTTTTAAACATCTCAAATAAAACATCTAATATCCTAAAAACAATCCAAAATTCCGCTTTACGAATTTGCATTGGAGCCCTTTACTCTTCACCAATAGATAGCCTTTACTGCGAAGCAGCAGAACTACCTACAGATTTCAGAAAAACGATAATAACAAATAAATTTCTTACATCAGCTCTAAGCAATCCATCTCATCCCCTCCAAAAATCCTTCTCCTTTTACAACCGTCAACATCATCAAATAGAAAACCCAGTTTCAAATTTCATTTTAATTATGAACGAAATCCAAATTGATATCAAAAATCTTATTCAAAACCCAATTACATATCCCCCCTGGTTACTAAAAATTCCACAAATGGATTTACATCTAAGAAATTATTCAAAAAAAGAAAATTCCAATACAATAATAAAAACCCACTACTTAGAAATGGCATCAAAATATAATAATTACAACTTATGTTTCACTGATGGTTCAAAAATTCCCTCACTTCATACAGGCTATGCTTTTTCAATAAACGACCAAGTTGTTAACTATAAGATACATAACATCTCTTCTATTTACAATGCTGAACTTTCTGCTATACACCACTGCCTTCAAGATATACTCACTTCCAAAATAACCAACAAAAATTTCCTAATCCAAAGCGACTCTTTAAGCTCCTTAATTTCAATTCAAAACATTTTTACAGATCATCCCATTGTACAAAACATTCACAAAATTCTTTTTGATTTACAAAATTCAAATTTCATTATTCAATTTACATACGTTCCCAGTCATATAGGAATTCAAGGAAACGAAATTGTCGATACACTAGCAAAATCTGCCATAAATCCCTCCCCACTCTCTACCCTTTCCACAGATGACATCAAATCTTTGTTAACCCAACAAATTTACTCAAGCTGGCAAAACTTATGGTCCCAACAAGTAAACAATAAATTATACCAACATAAAAAAACAGTGCATCCTTGGAAAAACCTCTCACAATTAAATAGACAAGATGAAATCATTATAACCAGACTAAGAATTGGACACACAAAAATTACTCACAATTATCTTTACCAAAAAACTCCGAAACCTCTATGCCCATTCTGTACTATTCAACTTATATCTATCCAACATATCCTGTTCGAATGCCCCAAGTTAAAACAAGAGAGACTAACCCTACAAATAAATGAAATCCCCCCAGTTATACCAGATATTCCTTCCGAAATTCAAAAATTCATAAACTTAATTAAAAAACTCAACCTCACAAATAAAGTTTAGAAAATTCTTCCGATGGGTGTAATAATCCTGTAATTATAAACACCCAAAAAAAAAAAAAAAAAAAAAAAAAAAAAAAAAGTTACTTATCATGCAGTTTCATGTCGAGTTTCAATTCCTATCAATTTTCTATTCTTTTCAAATGGTTCCTTTCTGAATTTCGATTTTCAATTTTCGTGAATTTTTCGGTTCTTTTTAAATTTTTTTAATTTTTAATTTCTTCACTTTTCAGTTTTATTTCGATTTTTTCACTAATATTTAAAAAAAATCTTTCTTCTCATATTTAAATATTTATACGTATTTTTTATTTTTGAACTATACGTAGGATTTTTTCCGATTTCAGAATTTTCCTGTTTTTAAATTTTTTATATATATTTTTTTATTGAATACCCATGTCATCAATTTTCTTTCTATTTCTTTTTAAAATTTAATTTTAAGACAATTATTTTCAAATAATCAGTTTTTTTCTTATGTTTAAATTTTTATTCATAATTATACAATTTTATTTTTCATTTCAAGTTGATTTTTAACTACCTAAGTAAGATTTTTTCTATTTCAGAATTTTTCCTTTTTGAAATTCTGACAATTTTCATTTAAAAAAAAAAAAAAAATTTATTCAATATGTATCATCAATTTTCTTTCAATTTCTTTTTAAAATTCAATTTTAGTGATTTTGTCAACTTTTTAATTTCGATTCCTTCAATTTTTTTATTAAACTTATAAATATACAATAAATTTTCAAAATCACTAGATATTTATTATGATAGGTACATATTTTTAGAAAAATTAGGTAAATTATTTTTTAACAAATCAAAGTTAAACTAAAAGTAAAATTTTTTTATTCATTCGAATCGTTTTTTTCAAAACTTCAATTCATATTTACGGCAAACTGAGTATGCAAATTAACATACATATCTAACATTATCATATTTACGGAAAAGCAAGTATGCAACTTATTGTACATACGAGTACATATTTTTCGTATAGATACAATTACACAGAACTTTTTAAATCAACTTCTGGGCTCGAAAGTGAATTTTTTAATTATTTTGAAAAAATTTCTGAAATAGAATTTTTACAAAAAATCATAAATCTGTATAATTTGAAATTCTATTTTTTAATTTCGAGTTATGTATTTTACAATAATTCTATTTTCTCTCATTTATTTATTTTTTCAATTTTTTCAAATTCTCAATTCATTATCAATTTACAATTTATCGATTGCTATTATTTTTTTTTCAACTCGATAAAATTTTAATTTTTTCACAGTTTTTATTCCTCTACTTGAAAGAAAACTTGAATCAAAAGTTTCTCCTGCTAATGTAATTTAGGGCAAACCTACATTTAAAAAATTATTACTCATAAAGTAGAGATTGAAAAATGATTCTAAAGGGAATCCTTCAGAAGAAGTAGGTACTCGAAAATTATCTACAAGCAAGAAATCACTGTACCTACGTCAATGATATAATTTTAAAAAGAAATATACATAAATAATAAAATTTCTTGGCAAAATTGTTTGTTAAGATTAACTTTTTGAACACCCTGTGGCGTTGGCTTTGTTTTTTGTACTTATTTATTGTCTGCAGGTTTCATATTTCGATCTGGTTCCAATTGAGAATTTTTAAAATTGGAAATTGGATTTTTCATAGGCTGTACCAATTGTACCACAGTAGGTAAGTATGAATGCCCTGGTAAGTAGAATTAGGCAACCACATTCGCACACCGTTGATACAATTTGCCTACTTATTACTTCGAAGGAAGATATCCTCAACTGACACCCTGTATAACGCGATCAGAAAAAAAAGAAAAAAAATCAAGACCTCAATTCGGTTCATAATAAACGCGATATATCAAACACTCACGTATACATCTTTCTCGCGTATAATAAACCAGCACGCAACTTATTTACTGCAGCTTTGCAGAAAAATGATAAATCATTTTAATAAAGCTACTCGGCATTTAATGCTGAAATATCTACCTTTTGTCGCAACCGCTCGTTTGTATTTATTTTATGAAGGGAATAAAGATCTTATCTAACTTAGCTCTTGTTTTCAGTAATTATAGCGAAAAGTTTTATATGGTACTATGTGTTTCTCACTCGCCTTTTTCACCTTATATACGCTTTGTTAATCTGTTTACATTGACTTACGTCCGCTCTGAATCGTTTATTAAATATTACACGTGTTATTTCACTCGTACTTTCGTGAAAAATTAAAAAATATGACACTTCAATCAGCGACATGGTGAACATGTGGAATTCGGTGAAGATTAATTGAAAATTTTACAAGTAGCATAGGTAGCTCATTTTTTCGCGATGTTGTTAATTAATGACTATTATCGAGTATTTGTGGGTTATTTTAAAGCCCTTTGGAAATATATTGGCTAATAAATTACCTCAGGAGGTGCTTAGGCGTAATGTAAATACTCGTATTATAAATACCTTACCATTTTCTCATGAGGATTATTCGTATACGTTTAGGCAATCCCTATACATATTTTTGAAAATCGTTATTTTCTCGAGAAAAAAATTATCTTATCGGGGTATGTTTCTTTATTTCTCAAGAATTTTTTTTAAAAACTTTCCCTTTACAAGAACGTGTTCTTTGCAAGTCCCATGGACCTGTGCTGAGAAAATACGTAGTCTTCGAAACACACAATTCAGTATACAGGTACTCGCTTGTAAACAAGGCTTTTTCGAGACTAAAAAAAATCACGAAAATAACTCCCAGCTGCCAAACTTGCGCTTCCTGGTGTGATATATATATAAGATGACGTCAGAGCATCACTTTTTTCGCTTTTTGTACATCCAGAAAAAACGTGGAAGTTGAGACGCAGCGCTGTATTTTGAGAATTGGCAATTTTTTTTGTTTCGGGAAGAAAAGTCGACGGTGACTATCACTCATTGGTTTATTTTTTCCTTATTTTGTGTTTCAATTTTCTTTTTCGACGATTTTTAACAATCGGTATTCTTTTATCGAGTTTTCTTAATTTTCGTGCTAATGACGTTCTTAAAAGGCTACGAAGAAGTTTTTTTTCATCATTTCTATCGGTACAAATCATTTCGAGAGGGACTCTTATTTACCTGCAATTAATGTTGATGCTGTTAACACTCAACGAGGTGAAAAAAAGAGGGAAAGTGCTGTGTATAAGATTCGGAACGAATTTATTTTTTATGTTTTCTTTTTCTCTTTCTTTTTTTTTGGGAGAGAAGGAAACTGAGAAACGTTAATTTTTTCAGGGGTTGCCAATTTTTTGGGTAAATTACGAAATTTTTTCCTAGGGTTGGTACATAATTTTTGGTGAGTTACGAATTGAACAAGATGTTGATTAAGGGTCTTAAATGCTAGTCGTAGGATTACCTACATTACCTATCCAACGAGTCATTTGCTTGTACCCGAGAAGGCGAAATTAATTAGTCCAACTACGAAGCATTCCAACACTATCCCATTCGGATTTCGAAATCAACTCGTAATAAATTCTGACACATACGATGCATAAAGTTGAAAATAATCCGTTGTAGTTCAGAAATTAAATAAGTTTGAAAATGTTGGTCAACCGCAAGAAATAAGGTTTGCCTTAATGTGGTTTAGAAGCTCTATTGAGTTTGACAAGCGTTTGCCAACAACTTACTTATATTTACAATTCTTCAGTCATAATTGGATATTCCTTTTGTGATCTTTAACGAGTTTCTTCGCTCAGTACCCCATATTTAACAAGAGAAAAAAACTTCCCTCTGTTACATCCATTTTAAAACTGTTCATTTCGTATTTCACGATGGACGCGTTATTTGGAAAATAGTTTTTCAAATTTTCTCGCTCGTTATCTATTAATTTAATTTTTCGCGTATTTTTCTCATTCTCTCTTCACTTGCAAATTTCAACACACCGGATGACGTAAATTAATTCTCGAAAATGTTTTTCAAAATGATCCGCATTAATTTGGCCCAAATTTTCAGTCTTTGTATTTGTACAACACTGAAACAACTATCAAAGGGGAAAAAATTATTCGTAAACACGTAGATGTATCCACTTACATCACTCCTAAGGCGAGACCTGGTTTAGAAAGTGAGGCTTTCTGGTTGTGAACTCGCTCTGCGCACCCTTCCTCGAGACTTTTTCTTATTCAAAATTATCCCGTGTCCGAGACGATAAATAATTCATGAGGATTTCGCTATAGCCTTTCATGCATTTCGAATTCGAAAAAAATCCCACACTTCATAGTATAGTTCTCTATATTCACTCTTTTTCACTGCATAACGTATGTACTCGATATACTCAACATGGTAGAAATATAAGTGTAGATATTTCTGTTGCCAAAACCTTTGTTTTTCAAGAAGCTCGAGTAAGTGATGGAAAAGATTATTAAAAAAATTCTATCGCAGTTTTGCTGGTGAAAAACATGATTTTCCCGAAGAACTGTAATGATCGTTATGTCTCCTGAATTGGGTCGCTTTTCAAATTTAGGAATTTTTTCAGAATTTGTCGACATTCATTCGTAGTGACTCTTTTTTCCAAACTTTATAGTTGAAAAAAAAAAACTTTTAGTTGAAAATTGCATTTTTGGGTGCCCCAAGGTGCAACTTGAAATTATTTACGAAGGGGGGAGGGGGAGATAAAATTGGTAATTTATTTTCATGAAAAGAAATAACGCTGGTGGGATATAATAATTTGAAAAAAAAAGGAAGATTTTTAAAATCGGCCATTTTTTCGGGCCACTTAAAATCCAATTAGACGAAAAATAAAAAATATATAAAATTAAGTATTCTTTCATAAAAATAAACAGTTTTGGGAGGTGAAACGAGAAAAAAATCAGAAAGTTCAAAATGAGCGGGTGTTAGCCAAATTGAAATTGAAGGACCCGTGTAGCAACGTCGATGCTAATTTCGATATAAATGTCGACACATCGAAATCGGTCACTTTTCGATGTGTCGACATTTATATCGACATCCACATCGACATTTGCAATGGTGAGATTTTGAAAAATATGCTAAGTTCAAATATTCAATATAAGTATATATTAAAATTACACCAAAAATAGTGTTCCAGCCAAAATTTCGACATTTTTTGTCAAATATGCGGCATTGAGGCCACCTTTGTAGCTGGACACATGCGAGTGTCCAACTAACATAGAGATGATTCTTAGACCTTGTGTACTAATTCACAACACACTTTATCTGCGAGTATCACAATCACCCTCAAGACGTCGACAGTCAAGTCGATGCATTATTCGACCCTCGACAATTAGATCGACATTAACTCGACTTAAAATTCCTCTGGTCAACACTGTCGACAGTTAAGTCGATGCATTATTCGACCCTCGACAATCACATCGACACTATCTCGACTTACAATTCCTCTGGTCGACACTGTCGACAGTGAAGTCGATGCATTATTCGACCATCGACAATTATGTCGACAATAACTCGACAAGTCGTTGTATTATTCAAAACTTTGAAAAATAAGAAAATTTTGTGATTCTTTCAAAAATTATTTATTCCTGAGCTTAAAATGTTCTTATTAATTGTTTTTAGTTCTTTTTAGATATAAAATTTGTAAATTTAATTGGCAGAAATTGTCGACATAAATGTCGATGCGTTTATCGAGTATCGATTTTTACATCGACTTGTCTATGTAGAAAAACAACGTTTTCTAAATTATAGGAAAATACTGAGAAAAATTCAAAAATTTTGATTGAACAGTTATGTTTAACATAGAACATTACTTTAAATCTCAAATATCATTTTTAATTCATCGTTAACCGAGAAAAAAATGTGTCTGAATTTTGTCGACATAAATGTCGATGTCGACTATTGCTACACGGGGAGTTTCGAAATTCTTGCCAAAAGTAAGTGCCTTTTTAAATTTATTAAGAGACACTACGGAGATATGAAAATTGAAAAATTCCTTCAAGACAATAATAAAAGAAACTGGGGTAATTTTTATGTGAAATAAATGAAATCATATAAAAAGGTAGCCTACTTTTAAAAATGAAGGTACAGAACTTTAATTTTTGGAAATATAAATTTTCGCAGCTTTTTAGCGCCTCTGTTTTCAAATGGAGGCAAATTTTTCACATAACTTTTTTAGTTGATTATGTCAAGAAATTACATCTGTATCATGTACTTGTCATACGGATAATGAAATTAAAAATAAAAACAAAAATAAAAAAAATAATAATTGTCTAAAACGTTTTTTTTTTCTTTAAAGGTGATTTTTTGGAACGTGTTTTATTTTATTTTATTTTTTTTATTTTCCTCTTTTTTTGTGCAAACTTTCGAAAAATTGATGGAAATAAATTGAGCTCTCGGCATCCCTAACTTTAACCCGATAGTGCCACACAAAATTGAAAATTCGTTTGCTTACAAAAAAAAGTGATAAAACAATTTTATTGGAAAAAATCTTTAAAAATTAAAACACTGTTTCTTACTGTTATTTTTATTTTTATTTTTTTGTTGTTGAAAAAAACACGTTGGTTTTAAAACGCCAACCCTGTAATTCCAAAAAAAAACCCGCAGAAACAGAAAAAACTACTTTGCTATTTTCAAACATATTCACACATAATTGAAACAAGTTGCCGACTTAGCAATTTGAAGGGGAATATTCTTAACCGAGACACCCTGTATAGTAGCACATTAGCTAATTATTTCGCATTCCAACTATCGTTAATTATGGATAATATAATCTTCTTCAATTTTAATAAATCGCACATGTATGATGTAAATTTCGTCGATATCAGATTTAGCCTCTTATACGTGTGGCATATAACAACAGCGACAAAAATGAGCAAGGCGCGTTGGGTATACAAAAGAAAGAGAGTAAAGGGAATTAATTCCAGCCAGAGGCTATTAATTCCGTTTTGTGTAGATTAAACTGTTATAACAGTACTTCATGCAATGCATACAAACTAACGCCATAGCAAGAGGATTATCATCCCGCATTAATTGAATCTCGTTTTGCAGCTAAATACTTCCATTTTGCCGATAATCGTCGATGGTACGAATGTGTTGAAAATTGAACTCATTTCGCAAGAAATGTGTGCGGCGAAAAAGCCAAAAGGAATTAAAAGTTCATCAGCACACATACAAAATACGTCCAAGCAACATAAGTCCGCGTAAAATCAAAGTTAAGTTAAAACGTGCGAAATTTGCATGAAGAACAAATTACAGAGGACGAGCCAGGAGAATTTTTCGAGCTTTCAGAGGGCAGGTCAGAATCTATCCTTCAAACAGGCCACTGATGGGTCAATTATTTCCTAATTTTTAAAATTTTTTAATACTATTGTAAAAAATATTGCAACATTTTACAAAAATTGATAGATAGGTAAACGCAATATTCGAACTGGATTCGATAAATAATTAGCATCGTAATAGGCAGCTTTAGATAGCTCTGTGTACATCAAAACGAAATTGTATCATTCGTACGAATGTTGAAAATGCACAAATGAGCCAGCAACCACCGAGAGATGTCCTAGTTCGATAACACAAAACCTTATTTTTAAAATCGATAAAATACCCCAGGAATAGGTCCGGCAATTAAATTGATTGAATGTACGATATTGACAATACGAAGTGAAATTAAAATATTTCGTTTCCATCGACCACGTCCAGCCCGGAGCCGTGATTTATTGAACTTTTTGCCAGCCTTTTCAAAAATTCCAGACTGTCCCGTTGATCGAAAATTTTTTTTTTCAATTTTTATTTTTTTCCTCTTCTCGTCTGATGAAAATTTATTTTTCTCGTCTCTTTTATTAAGACAAAAATTTAGGTATTGTCTGTCCAGCTTTATTCGGACCTCCTGGCGCTTGAAAATAGTATCAGTGAACACAACAGGGTGTATAGTGACGTCACTACGTGGTCGAATATCTCTTCGAAATTTTATTTGAAAAATCTGTCAAGAATTTTTCTTTTTTGTGGTTGAAATTTCGTACTTAATCGATCGATTAAAATTCTCACCAACTGGTTATTTATTTATCAGTTCTTTCTTTGGGGTTTATTTAACGCAATAAGACATGATAAATGATCGCCATTTTGGTAAAATTTCATTACGCCTTCGGGTGACAAGTTTGGATAAAAATTATACAAAATATGTCACAATTTAGGTTCACTTCGATTAGTTATCCTCGCATAATGCTTCTTAAGAAGAAAAAAATCTACATAAATGATAAAATATCATTCGTACGCTATATTATTATAACCCTACATACCGGCGTAATAAGGCTTTCGTGACATTTTAATGAAGGTGAAAAATTTTCCACTAAAACGTATTTTTCTTTTTCATTCTTTTTTTTTCTAACAGTGAAATAAGTAAGGAAACGAAAAGGTGAGATTTTAGGAAAAAATGCCAACAAAAAATAATTTCCTTTCTCCTCAAAAAAAAAAAGAAAAAGAAAAACAGGTAACAAGTTGGAAAACCCCGAAGGCGTCGACTTTGTTAATATTTACAGCTTCGAATAAATTGATTTAAAATCCAAATACGCGTTTCTTCATTATTCATAGAATAAATTTCTTTATTATTCATTTAATATAATTTAAATCCCTTTTCTTCGTCTTTTAGCAGCAGCGAAAATCGCATTGTGAGAAGTATTATTTTTCATGCGTCAAAAGTATGGCAACCTTTGTGAATTTAATTCAGTTTAGGTACCAGTTATCAAAGTGAAATTGCAAAGATTACGCTCAATATGTTTGGGCTTAATAAAAATTAAAACGAACATTTCCCCTGGCTCATTTCGCAGCCTATACTTTCATCTTAACATATAAATAACGATAATTAATTTTTGCGAGCAGTGCTCTGCTAAAAGTTTTTGAAAATTTGGAATAATTATAGTGCAGTAATGAAGATGGAAATACGGGAATGGATTCTGAACTTCTGGAAAAAGATTTCAAAATATGCGCCATTTTAACTGGTTTCCAATTTTTGAAAAATTCGGTAATTGAAATATGCTCCACCATGTGAGTAGAAGTTGAGAGGATGCTTTTTGAAGCAAAAGAAGATCACTCATCGGGAACCAATGTCGTCAAATTTTGAAGATTTACTAAATCGCAAAAATTAAACTTTTGAAATTTTTTAAAAAAATTATAAATTATCAGAATAACTTTTACAATCTATAAAAAAAAGGAAAACACTTTAAACTTTCGAAATTTCATTAATTTTACGATCAAATTTTACAAACTTGTGTAATTATTAAAATTTAAAAATTACCAAATCTGGAAGAGTTATTTAAACTTTAAAAATTATTCAAGACTGGCCGCATTCGAAAAAATTACAATTTTTTTAAAAATTGGAATTGGAAGCATTTATTGAACTTGAAAAATTGACCTTTTTGATTTTTTTTTAAAGTAAAATTTCGAAATTGTTAGATATGTGTTTTAAAAAATAAGTAGGTAAGTTGGGAAATATTGATTAGATTTCAAAAATTTACTGAAATTTGAAAATTGTCAGATTTGAATTTTCAACAAATTTAGAAGATTTGCTCAATTTTAGAAATTTGCCACATTTACAAACTTTGAAAATTCGATCCCACTTCAATTTTTTAAAAATTTAGTCAATTTTTTTAAAATGGCCTAAACTACAAGTACCTATGTATTGAAATAAAAAATTATTATAATTCTGAATTTTGATCGAACTTTGAAAATGGCAAAAATTAATTACGTACTTTTAAAGCTTGCATTTCTTTCAATATTTTAAAAACTTACCCGAGTTTTAAAAATTGTTCAAGGTACTTTCAAAAATGTACTAAAGTTTAAAAATTAACAAATTTTAAGGAATTGCTAAAATTTAGTAATAAGTTACTAATTTTAAAAAATTTAACAAATTGTAAAAATTACTATTTTCAATTTACTTGCTCTTTTAATTGATTCAATTAGAAGTAGGTAACTACTCGTAGAGTAAAAAAATATTGTAATCTTTTAGATTTTTATGGATTTTTAAAAATTGAAAAATTGATTTAAAAATTTTAAAATTGGTCTTTTTGAAGTTTCAGAGAATTCGACTGAATTTTGGAGATTATCTGTTATTAGAAATTCACCAGATTTTGAAGATTTGCTTAATTTCGAAGTTTTATAAAATTTTCAAAATTATAAAAATTTATCAAACTTTAAAAACTGAGATCCAATTCAAAAAATTTATTAACATCAATTTGAAAATTTCCAAGTTTTTAATTTTTAATACATTTTGAAAACGATAAAAATTAATCAAACGTCAGAAATTGACTTTTTAAAAATTCACATCTAAAAAATTTACCAAATTTTCAAAATTATCAAAAAATTATCAAACTTCAAAAATGCTCTCTTGTTTTTTTTTTTGTAACTTTTTCTGACTTTTATAAATTGGTTAAACTTTAAAAATTGATCTAATTTCAACAATGTATTAAAATTTCAAAATTCCTGACTTTCCAATTTTATTAGATTTTGAAAATAGCAAAAAGTGATCAAACTTCAAAAATTCAGTTTTAAGAATGACCAAATTTTGAATTCTGAACCAGTTTTTATGACACACTAAATTTCTTTGAAAATTGAGGATTTCCCTGCAAAAATATGAAGTGTTGTGGAAGTTATTTATGGAGTTATGGGACTGACACGTGCAAACACGTTCAAACGCGTGCGAGCTGACACGTGAAAAAATGTAAAAAAATTCAAAAAATTTTAAGAATTGGAATTCTACAATTCTTGAATTTGGAAATTTTCTGAAGTTTAATAATTTCCTTTATTACTTTGTTGGTTTCCAAAGAATCAGTTGTCGTCTCAAAAAGGGCATTTACCGAATGCATGCCATTTTTGGAGAGAAGCCTTCAAATGTGATAATTTTGTGAAGTTGATAGTAAAAAAATCAGCTGATGCAGTTTCTACGTTGAACTTGTTTTCATTAATTAAAATTTCTTGGAAGAACAAAAATAAAGCACTAAAAAGTTCTGTAAGTATTTTATAATTTTTTAAAACGTAAGTTCGGTTTTTCACAAAGGGGTCATTTCTGTATGTACATTTTATTAGCGAATCGGAATTTCTCTGAGCACAATACACCCACAGCAAGGCACTATTTGCAAGAATTTGTTCCATTCCAAGTCAGATATATAATTTAGAATCGCAGAACCCAACACAATATTTTTATTTTAAAAATACCAAAAAGTAAATGAAAGAATTTACAACTCATCCCCTCCCTCGCCAAAACCTCTAGTTCAAAGCGCGTTTTTTTCCTTCATTTATGACGCGGGCAAATCCGTCCGACGAAAAACCTACAACAATTGAACAATATACCAATTTAAACGATGAAATTTATACGCTTGGAAGTAAACGGACGCGAGAAGTATACAAGCTGGATTACTGGTAACTCGAGCCTCATAAATTACTCGACTACACCCTTATTTTTTAACACAAAGTTATTGTTTTATCGTGAAAAATATCAGCAAAAACATGTCCAGAGGAAAAAATCCGATGTAATTTACTTTAATGAATACATAATGATTATAAATTATACAAGATATAGCAATACATTTTTATGGAGAAAAATGAAAATTGTAATAGTAATAATGATAATAAAATTAAATAAAATAACAAAAAAAAAAGGGTCGTTGAAACTGATAATGATATTACATCTCGACGGTGATAGCAAATGGACACGTTATTTAAAACAAGAAAATCCCATTAGTTTTATAATTTATTCAATCAATCCGTCAAAATAAGGAAAATCTTGTAAAATATAACGACAGAAAATTACCGCATGAAATACAGTGTTTCCTAAAATACGCCCAGTAATTGAATAATTTCACACCATCGAGGGTATAGAATGGTTTGGCTGGAATTTTCAATATTGTTGTCACGTTGATATCGGGAAAATGTTTTTTAAGCGTCGAAATAAAAATATCTTTATTTTCAGAAGATGTCATCTCCTGAGATAAGTCATCTGGGTCGTCTGTCAGAGTGATACGAATAGGCCTGTGTCGAGAGGAGGCAAAGGGGCACTACACCCTGGCCTGGAGTGTTCCCTGGAGACCCAAATTGAATTTTTTCAGCTTGAGTTGGAAAAATTATAAGTATAGTTTTTGGACAAAAATTCATTTGAAAGATCGAGGGCCCAAAATAAATTTTTTAAACGTATTGTTCCTTTTTAAAAAATTTTGCTCTACAAATGTTTAATTAATAATCCATTTGGTCGCGTAAATTATAATACATATTGTCATTGGCGAAGTATTCGAAATTTTTACCAAAAAAAAAATCCATAAACATCGCCTAATCGTAAAATAAATTGAGACGTGCCTCATTGCAGTTTATTCTTCTTAAAAACTTTTGGTCACACATTGTGTGAAAATGAATTTCTTCCGTTTCGAGTTTTAGCTTGAATTCTGAATAAATGAAAAGGATGAAAAATACTACGTCAACAACTTTTTACTCTTAATGCGAAATATAATTTATTCAACCCTAGTGCAATTCATATTCTTCATAAGACACAGTTATATTCGTAATTTTCCATCCGACGCTGCATTATTGATAATTTCATCAGCGCCGAAGTAGGCATTAATAGAACGCCCAAGAGCCAACGTTTTCTATAACTAATAAAATAAGTAACAGATTTTCCAAGCTTTTAATGGATTTAAACCTTTTCAGCGCTTGTTTCTATTTCTCATTTTAATGCCACTGATTACCTACTTTTGTTCCCAACTGAAACTAGGATAGAATTATTTTTTGGTTAAATTGGCAACAGCGAATAAAATCGTTCTTCATCCTATTCTATTTTATTCCATTTTTGCGAAACAAAATAAAAAACAAAACGAAAACAAAGGGATGTAAAATCATATTTAAGCACCTGCGAGACTTTCAACATTTTCTCTTCTACGTAATCGTTTCGCAAAAAAATATATAGGTATATTATTTTTCAAAAATTGAAAAAATCCACAGTTTGATAATTTTAAGGATTTTTTGCAAAAGAGAATTCGTGAACATTTTGCAGTTTTTTTTCAAATTTTTTGGAAAGGCGAATTCGCAAATATTTTATATTTAGATTCTTTTCTTTTGGCTGCTGGTTCAAAATTTTATAAATTCATTAAAAAATCGAATTTAGGAATAATTTTTAAAAATTTTATGTTCCTTAAAAATTGAAAATTATGCAAATCTTCGACAAAAAGTTTTACAAGCAATTTGCTATATTTTTTCTGTTTTCAAATTTTTCAAAAAATTTCAATTTCAAAATTGTTATTCCTCAAACGTAGAGGATTTTTCATTTTTTTTTTTTGCAAACCTGTCTGAGAATATCTTACCTATTTAAAAAAAGTTCTGTCACTCAAAAATTGAAAATTTCAAAAAAATTTGCAAAATCAGGTTTGGAAATATTTTGCAAAAAATTTACAAAAATTTCAACATTTCTTATTTTTTTATTTTTTTATTTTTTTTTTATTTTTCCGAAAATTGAATTTAAAAATTGCCTACTTTTCGAGCATCAAAATTTTCGCCAACGGGAAACTGCCTGTTTCGTATTATTCGCAATTTAATAAGTATCATTTCATTTTAAAAAAGCATATATTCTCGTGGGTAAAATTCTAACAACATAATACATAACCTCAAAAATTCCTAACCTCAAAAAAATCAAGGTTACCAACTGAGAGAATTAAAAATAAAATTGTAACGCTTTACACCTTAACATTTCCCGCCGCCGTCGACGGTCGTCGAAATAGTAGTATCCTCAGTAGGCACAAGTGGTACAAGCTTCGTAACAGGACGTCGAAAAATGGAGCCGCCACGGCAGCGAACATCAACAACGCGAACAATCGAGTCTTTCCCAGGGTACACTTGTATAATCTGGCCAAGCGGCCAAGCTAAGGGCGGCTGAGATTCATCCTTGATTAAGACCACGTCATTAACCTTGAAGGTGTATCCAGGAGTCGTCCATTTAACTCTCTTTTGCAAAAGTTGAAGATACTCATGTGACCAACGGCGCCAAAAAACCTGCAGGATCTGGGTAACAAGAGCCCAACGGTCAGTAAGCGCAAGATTCCTCTCAACAACGTCGTCGAGAATGGCTACTAAAGGTCGTCCAATTAGAAAATGGCCGGGGGTGAGTGCATCAGGGATGGAAGGAGATAAGGGCGCGATAGGTCGAGAATTCATAATCGCTTCGATCTGACACAAGACTGTAACGAATTCGTCCGCGGTAAGAATCGTGGCACCAATGGTCCGAGTTAAGTGATACTTCATTGTCTTTACTGCCGCTTCCCACAAGCCGCCCATGTGCGGTGCGGCCGGCGGATTAAACTTCCAAACGATCTGCTGGGCAGTAGCGAAATTCTGAATTGGCGTAGTGTGAGCTAATGCATTGAAGCTTTCATGTAACTTAGCCGCCGCTCCGGTGAAATTAGTTCCATTGTCAGAATGAATGGTATGAGGTAAACCACGCCGAGCCACAAATCTCTTGAATGCAGCGAGGAAGGCCGCAGTGGTCAAATCATTTACTGGTTCCAGGTGTACCGCCTTCACCACAAAGCATACAAATACAGCAACGTAAGTTTTAAGTTGAGTAGCGCTTCGAGTACGAATTTCAGGTTTGCGAATAAAAGGTCCGGCGTAATCCACTCCAACTTGAGAAAAGGGGGCTGCTGGTCGTACTCGAGATTCTGGTAAGTCAGCCATGGAGGGAGGTATTGAAGGATTTCTACGGAATCTTGCACAACGAGCGCAAGTATTTACGCATTTCCGGATCAACATAGTTAGATTGCCGATTGGCCAAAACCGTCGCCGAATAAAATCCTCCAAGAACTGAGGTCCAGCATGAAAATAATGGTAATGGTAATGTCGAACCAATAGTAACGTGAAACGATGCTTTACTGGTAAGATGATAGGATGACGCGAATTGAATGGTAAATCAGCTCGTGCAATTCTTCCACCTACACGTAATAGTTCGCTGTGGAGAAAGGGCTTCAAACCTTTGAGCTTACTCTTTCCAGGTAGTTTCTTGTTGGCCATAATACAATTCACTTCTTGCTCAAAGGCAGTTTGTTGCTCTTCTCGTAGAAGAAGTTGCTCGGCTCGACGAAATTCAGCTACAGAGAATTCACCGGTGGGAAGGGGAATCTTTCGAATTTTGGCCAATAAAAAATCCTTGACCCGAAGTAATGCAACAAGTACTTTGCTGACACGAGTATACTCCGAGTATCGAGACAGTAAATGCGCAACAACGTTGTCGTAAGTAGGTGTAAAAGACGTGGCTGTAACAGCAGCTACATGGACTGCTACTTTGGCACTTGATAAAGCTTCGTTGTCAAATTCGGTAAATTCTTCAACCGAGTGTGGTGACTTAAAAAAATCAGGTCCAATTAGCCACAACTCTTGTCTCGAGAAGAAGTCCTTCCATGAAGTATTTCGAGTAGCCAAATCGGCAGGATTTTGATATCCAGGTACATGTCGCCACTGAGAACGAGGAACAACAGCTAAAATATCGCGTACTCGATTCGCTACAAATACTTTCCAAGTACGAGGTTCCTTTGAGAGGTAAGATAACACAATAGTAGAATCCGAATAGGCGAAGCATCGATCCAAGGGGCACTGAAGGTGTTCTGCAACGGGTTGTAACAGTTGTACTAATAAACTAGCAGCGCAGAGCTCTAATTCTGGTATCGTTCTGGGCGTTCGTGTTGGCGCTAGTCTAGTTTTCGAGCAAACTAACTGAGTGCTAATTGTACCATCTCCAGCAGTAACTCGAGTATAAATACAGGCGGCGCATGCTTGCTCGCTGGCGTCAGCGAACCCGTGCAATTCGAATGTATAGGGCGAGGCGGTGAAGATTCGTCGTGGTATATGAAGATTAGTCGCCGCACGAATATGATCCATGAACTGGTCGAATCGTCGCTGAATTTCATTATCGAGAGGTACATCCCAATCAACATTTGCTAACCAGATTGATTGTAATAAAAGTTTACCACTGACGACAACTGGCGCTAAAAATCCAAGCGGGTCAAAGATACTAGCCAGATACGAAGCGACTGAACGTTTAGTACAGAGGGTAGCAGCAGTAGGGGCCTTGATAGACAGCTCGTCGGAATCAGTATACCACAATAGTCCTAATGTATTGGCAGGTTCGCTGGTGGGACTACTGCCAGAAGGAAGGAGATGCGAGTCATTAGCTTTCCATTTGTCAAGACTCATTCCGGCAGTGGCTAATAACGCAATAAGCTCGTCTCGATGTTGAATGGCGGTTTCAATATCGTCAGCTCCATCTTCAATGTCATCCATGTAAGATCCATTTCGTAACGCCGCCGCCGCTGCCGGATAAGTCTTTTCACCGTCGATGGCTAATTGTAGAATGCTACGTAGGGCTAGAAAAGGTGCAGAACGAAAACCATAGGTCAATGTATTTAGCATAAATTCCATGATTCTTCCTGAGATGATCCATAGAATGTGTTGCCAAGTCCTATCTTCAACGTGGACCCAAATCTGACGGTACATTTTAACGATATCGGTTGTAAACTGGTAAAAATGGGTTCGGAAATGAAGTAATACAAAGAACACTTTGGCTTGTAAAGTGGGACCGGGCGCCGCTCCATCGTTCAGGGACAGTCCATTCGAAGTTGGGGACGAGGCATTGAACACTACACGAATTTTTCCCTTCTGATAGATGGCGTGATGGGGAATATAATACTTCGCCTTACCCATTGCCGCATCAGGTACACGCGTCATATGACCCAATGCCTCGTACTCCTCCATAAAGGTTCGATATTCGTCTGTAATTTTCGTATTTGAAATACGCCGTCGTGCGATTTGGTAGGATTCACCCAAGTTTAAATCGAAGATCGGTAATCGAACGCTGAACCGTCCGTTCATGCGAGTGTGAGTGTCTTGAAAAAGTTTCTCACACATTTCGTCCTGAACTGACAGATTCTTTTTCGATAAAGATGGTGGGTCCTCCAGTTCCCAAAATCTGGTCAGATCTGGAACATCAACGGGACCTTGAGTAGTAAGATGACAGCGTACAGGTGGAGTCGAAGGAGGGGAGGCGAACGGGCCCGTTAGTAACCATCCGAGTCTGGATGACTGCAAAATGGGACCGTAAGGTGTCTTAACCATCTCTGGTAGCAAGATGTCGTACAGAACGTCAGCTCCGATTAAAATGTCGATGTTTTTACTAATATTAAACGTAGGATCGGCAAGCTGATACTTTTCCAGGAATTCCCACGAAGTAGTATCGTCAATTTCAAATGAACGATGAGGAAGGGGTTCGGTGATACGGTCAACTACAAATCCGTTGATTTCCAGCGAAAATGAGTCGTCGGGCGTAGCGATAACTAAATTAGTACGTTGGGTTATTAACATCGTATTATTCCCAACGCCTCGCAACGAAGTATTTATCGCAGAAACTGGAGCATGTAGCTGCTGCTGAAGACGCCGAGTAATTAGCGAAACATGTGAACCACCATCTAGCAACACCGTCGCCGCTCCTTGGTAAAATTCAGTTCTCACATTCACGACAGCCGTGGCTAAAAGTACGCCGCAGGCAGGGCGGCTGGCTACAGCTGTAAGTACAGACGAAGACGTGGTGCTGGACGATGCTACCGATGTAGTATTCGATGGCGTATTTGATGGTGAGGTAGTGCCCGTTGAAACACTCGCCTGCGCTGCGGTAATATTCGATGCGGACGGAGGAGGCTTTGGGGGGGTAGTGTGGTGCAGAAGAGTATGATGAGAACGGCCGCAGTCTTTGCATTTGATCGATCTACAGTCCTTCGACCAGTGGCCCGGTGTAAAGCAATTGACACACAATTTTAAACTGCGTACCTTGTCGTAGCGTTCAGGAACAGATAACTTACGAAACTCTTCGCATCTGTATAATGCATGAGGCTTGCTACACAAGGAACAGGGACGATTACTCTCTCTGCTCGAAGAATCCGCTTGAGTCGTGATAAGAGTCGTCTTCGTTGGAGCTTTTTGCGACGAGGTCTTTGGATGAGTTGTACCACTGTTAGGGAAAACAGAGGACACGACGCGAAGACGATTTTCGAGAAGCTGCATCAGGTTACTATACGAATCGATCGGTTCTGGTTCCTCAGATGAGTCGTCATCCTTGTCTTCGGCGGCTTCCTTAGCTAACTGCATTTCCCACTGCTCACGAGTACGCATATCGAGCTTCGACGTAATCAGTTGCACCAATAATTCGTTTGATAAGGGGTCTCGAGTAAAATTCATATTTTCCAATGCACGTATATTTGCAGCAGTCACGTCGATTAGATTACGTAATGATGAGGCGTCGTTTTCCTTCACCGATGGTAGAGTGAAAAGTTGTTGCAAGTGTAACCGCAAATTAAGCTGTTTATTATCGTACCTTCGTCGTAGTCTGGTAAGCGCGGTGGAATAATTTTCTTCCAATAGTGGTAAGTTCTTGATTGGTTGATCCGACCCATTTTTCAACGCAGCGAGTAGATATTGGAATCGGTCAAGATCGTCATATTCGTCACCGCGGGTGGCTGCTTCAAAGCGTTGGTAAAAACTACGCCAATCCTCCGGCTTTCCGTTGAACTCCGGCGAAAGTAATTTTGGCATTTTTACTTTACTTACAGTACAGATACGTGGAGCAGGTTTCACCGAAGGCTCGGATGCGGTATCGTATTCGGCAAACTCATCAAGCAAGGAATCAATCTGACTAGTTAGGGAAAAATACAAGCCTTCGGCATTCTCGAGGAAATTGGGATCAGGTTCTTGATCAGCGAGTATTAATTCTTCTGTATAACCGGCGATTTGGTCGTATTTCTTAGTAACAGCATCGCTTCGGCGTTGCAATTCTTTCTTACATTTCACCACATCGGATTCGAGCCACTTTGATTGAGCTTGTAACGACTGATACGTACTGATACGGAGACGGATTATTCCTTCACAATCCTTCTTATTCGGTGCCATTTGTACAAATTCGCATACGCACAATCCAAGCACAATCAACAAGTAAAATTCGAGCACGAGTAAAATTCGAAACTAATGTGCAACAAATACTTCGAAATTCTAACGATCAGTCATAATTAAAAGCATTAAACACAATCACGTCGAGGTCACCATAATGTTTCGTATTATTCGCAATTTAATAAGTATCATTTCATTTTAAAAAAGCATATATTCTCGTGGGTAAAATTCTAACAACATAATACATAACCTCAAAAATTCCTAACCTCAAAAAAATCAAGGTTACCAACTGCGAGAATTAAAAATAAAATTGTAACGCTTTACACCTTAACACTGCCAATACTTTATAAAAAAAGTAGATTCTCAAAAAGTCAAAATTTGGCTAAATTGGGTCAGAAAATGTTTTGCAAACATTTTCGGTTCCTATACAGAATTGGAATATTTCGCAAAGTTTCGTTTTCTATTTTGCAATTAAAAAAATACTCACCAAGAGTTCTGCAATTTATTTTCACTGGTAGATACTAGATATTAGATAATATATTCAAATGTTTTGAAAATGAAAATTTTATAGATTTTGCAAGAGTTGAAATTTTGAAAATTGGACGATAATTTTATCATTTTGCAAGTGTTTCTTATAATAACATCGCAACTATTTCGCAAAAAAAATAAAATTATTCATTTTCAAATTTGCAAATATTTTACAAGTAATATTCACTTTAACAAAAGTTAATTTTTTTTAAATCGAATTTGGGAATATCCTTTACAATTTTTTTATTTCTTCAGAGAATTAAAATCTTGTAAATTTTTGAAAAATCAAAATTCGAAATACTTTGCATTTTTTCGATATTTTTAAATTTTTCTAAAAATTCAAATTTAAAAAAAGAAAATGTTTATTGAGAGAGATTTTGTAACTTTATTATTGCAAAACAAATCTCGAAATGAGCACTTTTAGAAATTTTCTATTTCTCAGGAAATTTTTCAAATTTTTTATAGAAATGAGTTTCGAACATTCCAGTTTTTTTTTCTAGTAGGTAATTTTTTTGATTTTTAAAAATTAAAATTTACAAACAAAATTTCAAATAATGTGGAAAATTCTTAGAATTTTTGACAAAATTAAAATTGAAATAAAATCGCCATAAATTTTCTATTTCCATGAAATAAAAATTTCGTAATTTTTTTGCATTTTTTTTCAGTTGGTAGATTTTTAAATTTTTCTAAAAATTGAAATTACAAAAAAAAAATTGTTTTTAGAGCGTGGAAAATTTCGAAAATTTGTCCACAATATGAAATACCTATGGAAATATATCACAAAACGTTTTTCCCCTTATGAAATGAAAATTTCATAATTTGTTTCCAAATTCAAAATTACGAACATTTTGGCGTTTTTTCATAAGGTTTTCAAGTTTTGTAAAAACTGAAATATTGCATATTGCAATAAAAATCTTTTTCATTCGTGGAAAGTTTTGATTTTTTTTTTGCAAAAACAAATTTTGAAATACACTTACCTTCAAAAATTCTCTGGGTCTCAATCGAGAGTTAAAATTTTTTTTTAAATTTCGCAATAGTAAATTTACAAATTTTCAGATTTTTCTGAAATTTCAAATTGCAAAAAAAAGTTTTCACTTTTATGAATGTAGAAAATTTTGGAAATTTTTTGTAAAATCAAATTTTGGAATTTTTAGTAATTTTTTCAAGAGATGAAATTTTCTGAAATTTTTTTACAAAAGTATTACGAACATTTTGCAATTTTTTCTCCAAGATTTCAAACGTACTTGAATAAAAATAAAAATTGTAAAATTTCTTCCCTTATCAATTGTAGAATTTTTTTTTAATTTCGAAAAAATAATCAAGAGGGTGAAATTATACGTTCAAACTCATAGCAAAATCAAAGTTGGGAATATTATTCAGCAATATATTTCTGCCCTCATTTGCAAATTTTTGTAAAGGTGAATTTGCAATTTGGTAAGGGGATTCTTTCAACAAATATACGTATACTTAATTTTTTTTCCAGTCGCCGCAAAAAATATAATACCAAAAAAATAAAACAAAAAAAAACGTAATTTCTGGATGAAAAGTTTTGTACAATTCGGGCAAATACATTTTAGCACACAATTTAGGCAAACATGCCTCGCTTTACGGTTCAGCCAAACACATTTCTATCCTCGTCGTGATTTCGCCTCTCATATCAAAAACAAGAGAAAAGTGTGATAATTTCAACACACACATAGATACACGTAATAATGAACTTCTTTGTTTAAACACGACAAGTTTAAAAGATCAACATTTGAATGGGGTAAAAAACTTTTTCAAAATGCACGCGGTACAAAAAAGCTTCAAGTAAAAAATGCCAGCAAAAGATTTGGCGGAGTAGGAAAATTTCTTGGTTGTATTGTTATGCAGCTTAAATCTTTCAAGTTGGTAGGTTATTCAGAATGATTATACCGTTTCGAGTGCTAATTTATTAGGCTTTGCACTATATTATGAAACCTAATTCACAACAATTTATGGTAATATTAAGGATTGCGGTTATCAAGTGGTTTCTGATTGTACATTTTTCATTTTCCATAAATAAATTCGCTTCGGAATTCGCATTCTCGTATTCGAAATTATACGCCACGACGCGGTCAGGTTTTTGAATATCTAAAGTTTATTTTTTATTTTTCAAAACGCAGACGCGAACGCCTCGATAAAGAATAATGACGCGATACGATGGGAAAATATCCATTTGTAAGAAGATGAAGATGAAAAAAAAAAGTATAAACGCCGCAAACGCGTCTATTAAGTAATGCTAATTTACATCGACAATGTACAGTACGAGGGCTCGGTTAATAAATATAATTCATAATGTAAAGTTGAAAAATAAAGCGTGATTTTAAGGCGCAAGTTTTGGCAAACTTTGTGAATTTATGTCCTCGCAGCCTTTAACTGCAAACCAATGATAGAGCAAAGTCTTATTATCATTTCGTTTCACTATTACAACTTTAAAGTACCACCTATTACAAGACATATGAACTCGCAGATGGCTTTTTAATATATAAATGAACTTTGGCCGCATTTCACGAAAATACCACTCGAAGATATAAATTACTATGGTTATTTAGCCATTTGGAAGAATTACGAATATAAAACACCTTTTGAAATACATAGTTTCTGGCGGTCATGCGCGCGCACCATCCACTAAAGCGCACCATAAAATAAAACGAGCGAAGAAAAAAATTAAACGCAAGCATCCTTGACTGGATTTTAATTAATTTTCGCGAGGCAATTCGATCTCGTTTATTTTCAACAAACTAAAATATTGTTACTCGGCTTAATAATTTTAAATTAAATGATTAGTTGTTTTTAATCTCGCTTCATCTACTTTATCTTTTTTTTTTATCATTTTTCGCGCCACTGAGTAAAGCCGAACAACTAAGTGTCGATGTCGTCGATGTCGATATCGCATCGGCTTCGGCTCACAGATATGGCAGTTAATTTTGGTTCGTTGAAGATTGATGATAGCGCACCACTTGAGAGAAGACTTGAGCTGGCGGACTTTTAACAGTAAGGTCTTCAGGCACTCGTCGTGCTTCCTTTTTAGCTCGGTAAAAAAATTTCAAGAGAGCTTCGAGTCAATATACAGTGTAAGGGAGGATATCGATATTGAAAACACGCCAACGTCGCGTCGTCGTCACTTTTTTAAAGAATTTTATTATCATCATTACCTTTTGAACTCGCCGGTTTATTAGTCGTATGAAAACTATTGCCAAGCTGTCATTAACAACGGTATAAGGCTACGTACGCGTTCTAAATAATAATTCATCTTGTAACACCGACGACTCGACTAAGAACACTAGCTCGTATATTATTTTATCCTAGAAGATTTCTTTTTTGGCGAATTTAAAAAAAATTTACTATTGGGTCTATTGCGTTCAACTCTGATTTAGAAGTACGGTATGGAATGCCTTCTGATCATATTTTTGGATTCATGGACCTTAAAAATTAAGATTTAGACTTAGACTATTCCACAATTTCTATATGTTAAATAATATACTATGTAGGTACTAATATCTTTCAATCCATTCTAGTGCAATATCACGGCTACTTTTGGGTCCCTGGCATCGAGAGTGATGTGTCCAATAAAGTCAAACTTTCATTGTGAGATCCCCTACAACAAGAAAATGTACCTTGAAATTTTTGGTGCCCCAAAAGTCACTGATATGTCTTTTAAGCGGTTTGACCTTTGGAACCCAAATTTGAGGTGACCTTTTTTACGAAGGGAACTCTAAGGGAAGCCCAAAATGATGATCTTGTCTAAGGGAAACCCAAAATGATGATCTTGAAATTTACTTGAGCCGAACACTTACATATTGCTGATTACCTCTAACATGTGTAAATTTTAGCTCTCTAGGTCGTCTCAACTATTTTTCAGAACTGAAAAAATGAATTTTGGGGACATTTTCCCCATTTATCAAGCTAAAAACCCCTCAATTGGAACAGAAGTCCCAAAACTCCATCATAGGTTCAATTTACGTCCTTATGACCCTTTTGGAAGTTTTGACTTTTTGGACTCCTTTGACCTTTGAGTAGGGGGCAAAAGTCAAGAATTTTCATGTTTTAAACCATTTTTAATGTGTTGGTCAACCTGTAGCCCAAACAAAGTGTCCTTGGAAGTCAAAGGTCAAACATTCATATGTAGAGTTGATAGAGGCCATTGATGTACCTATTAGAAATTTTGACCTTTGACTTGAGCCCCTTTTGAGTCCTGTGTGAGGTCAAAAATCAAGAGGTTTCACGTCAGCCCATCTTTTAAATGTGTTGATCAGCCTAGAACCCAAATCAAGTGGCCTAGGGGATCAAAATTGAGTACCTAAAGTCATTAAAGGTCACTTATATGCATTTCGAGAGTTTTGACCTTTGAGCCCCTTTTAACTCTTAAGTAGGGTCAAAAATCAATAATTTTCACATTATTGAGCCATCTTTTAAGTCTATATTGATCTGCCTAGATCCCAGAAAAGTCCAAACCAAATGACCTAGGGTATCAAAACGAGGTATTGTCATTAAAAGTAACTAATATGCCTTTTGAGAGTTTTGACCTTTAAGCCTATTTTGATCCCAGCGTGAGGGCAAAATACAAGAATTTTTCACGTCAACCCATCTTTTAAATTTGTCGATCAGCCTAAAGCCCAAACCAAGTGACCTTGGAAATCAAAATTGAGTTGTAGAGTCGTTAGAGGTCACTAATATGCATTTTGAGAGTTTTGACCTATGAACCCCTTTTCACCCCTACGAGGGGTCAAAAATCAAGAATTTTCACGTTGATCCATCTTATAAGTCGGTTCTTTGTTGATCAGCCTAGATACAGCCCAAACTAAATGATCTAGGGGATCAAATTTAAGTACATAGAGTCGATAAAGGTCACTAATATGCCTTTTGAGAGTTTTGACCTTTAAGCTCCTTTTAACCCCTTAAAGTGGGGTCAAAAATCCATAATTTTCACAATGAACCATCTTTTAAGTCTGTTTTTCAGCATACAGTACAAACCAAGTAATCTAGGGAATCAAAATTAGGTATGTAGAGTTGTTAAAGGTCACTAATATGCTTTTTGAGAGTTTTGACCTTCGAGCTCAATTTTGATCACAGTGTGGGGTCAAAAATTAGTAATTTTTTTCATTAATTTAACTTACTTTTTTGATGTGTTAATCAGCCAGCCCGAATCAAATGACTTAAAACGGTCAAAATTTTGAAATGTAGAGTCGGTAGAGGTCACTGATTTATTTTTTTTCAGTTTTGACTTCTAAGTGCCTTTTGATCTCCGGGGTGGAGGGGGGGTCAAAATCCATGATTTTTACCCGTCTTTTTGCTTTTGGTGTGTTGTTCAGCCTAGAGCCCAAAACAAAATCAAAATATGATATGTAGAGTCGGTAGTGGTCACCAATGTGTTTTTTTGGCTTTCGACTTTTGGAGCTCAAATTTAGGACAAGCTTCCTTTTGATTGGGACTGCATAGGAGGCCCAAAGTGATGAAATTTCTTTAAATCAGCATTAGACATTGAGGCTCACATTACATGATTCATCATGTCCTAATTTCAGCTCCAGAGTATTTCCTTCCACAATTTATATAAGGCTCCAAGAAGTGAATTTTTTATCTTTTTTTGAATATAAGTTTTCAAAAGAGCATAAAAAAATCTGCCTCCAAGGTAGCGACTTGACTGCTACGCCTCTTTTTTCACACATATCTATTCCTATCCGGCGTATTTTCTTTTTTTCATCGCGCCAAAAATGACAATCATACAAAGAAGTGACAACAAAAGATAAAAATTTAGTATGCCTTTGTCGAGCTCGCGAGCGTGATAACGAAAATTACTGGATAATGCTTCGAAATTAAAATAATAATTTATCAAGTGTTGTAATTTTTGAATCATTTTACTCGCGAAAGAAACCATCACATCGTGGAGCTACGAATAAAACAATCCTACCATATAGTATATAGTGCGTTTCTGTATATTTTTTTCTCCTTTTTTAAGAAATTTTTTTACTACGAAATGTGCATAAATAACTTCAAACGGCGAGATAAGAAACTGCATAAATAAAAACCAACTTTTTGCCAAGAAAGTTTTCTTTTTTCTATATTTCAAAGAAAGCGTTTAGCTATTATCTTTAAACTATTATTCTTGGAGGAAAAAATTCAAATACTAAAAAAGACAGTCTCGTAGTTAAAGAAATCCGTGAAAAGATTTTTCAAAATACATAAAAACTTTACAAAACTTATAAGAAAAATCTTTGCATTTCTCGTTGCAAAAATATATACATACCATACTAAATGCGAGTAAAGACCCCGTTCATTATGAAATCGCGTACTTATATCCGAGCTCATCCGATTTCATAATTTTTAAGGTTTTACGTATATATTTCGATAAATTTTAACAAGCTACATGTATAGGTAGGTGTAACGCCCTTGTATTTCGTATATATGGGATATAGAGGTAAAGTATACCGAATATCCGCACGTTCCGTATTAAAAAGAGATGATCCCTTGCGGAACGAAATCCTTTTCGATCCACGACACGCTGTAGCAGCAAAATCAGAATTTCGTTCAACGCGCAAAATGCTAATGATTTATCCTCATTCGACTGTGTGTTGACGTTAAAGTGTGACCTAAGAGTACAGAAGAGGGTGAGATTTTTAATGTTTATCCGTAGGTAGGCAGTACCATAGTTACAACGACGTGGACGAATTTGTTAACGAAATAACGTCGTTTTCTCGCTAAATATATGTACTTCGATGCGCTCGCTTGTCTAAGCATAAGTAAAAAGAGCAGAAAAAATTGTCAAACAAAAATTCTTGCTTTTTATTTCTACCATAAAAAGAGCGAAATAATGACGAGCAATCCTTCTCGTACGCGTTTAACCTCGTAAAGCAGTACGCAATACTGCAATAGGAAATTGTAATTTATTTTTGAGAGCGTGAAAAATACATTTTTCACAAAAAAAAAGTAGAAGAAGGAAAGAAATATATTATTTATCTCCTTTTTTGGTGTGGTGGGTTCCTACAGGAAAAAAAAACTTTTCCAACAAAGTTGTTGGGTTGGAAAACAATTTATAATACGGATGCCAGAAATACATTTTATAGGTAGTACCCGAAAATGTTCCACGTAATATTCCTGTTCAAGTAGGTACCTAGCCACTTTTTTAATTCAGCTTAGGACAGTCATAAGTCAAGGCGTTTTGAATTTTGTTCTCATCCGTGCCTTCTTGCTGTTTGCTTGCTATGTCGTCGAAAATTGTCAAGACCCAGTTTTTTCCTTTCCTCTCCTTTTTAATGGTAACAGGAAATAGAACCCGTGTATTTTAAAAACATATATGTATACGCGCGCGTATGGTATATATGGTTTTGCTAATTCTTCTTTTCTGACGAACATTCCTTGCCCGCGAGTTGATATTTTTTTCATACCTATTCGTTCTAATGTAGGTATCTAATGAAAAAAATTGCACGTAAATGAGCGTATAAGTATCTAACAAATGAAATTCCCGACGTACGTAGGTGTTTTTTTTCTCCATGCGAATGAAAAACAAAATAAAAACACTGCTTAGAATAAATATCCTACGAGGGAGTATAAAGTTAAAATTTTGCGCTTATTATTGAATTAGTTTCTCACATACACCCGGCAAAAAGGTAAACACGGTAGATAAACTCTATTAATGAATAAAATAAGCGAATTTAGCGTCGTCCAAGCCATTAATGAAATCACAGCTACCTAGTCTGCATCCGCGATAATTAAATTTACATTCACGTTGAAAAATTCGTCGATATAGGGTAATTAAATTTCACGTTTTTCCCACTTCTTCAAGTAGATGAAATTATGCATACCCAACTGTAGTATAAATGACATTTACACGTCTATTTCATTTACCTAAGTTTATCAACCGAGCAATTTCTAATGATAAATTAAGGAGTGTCTGGCTACACAAACGCTTTGAGTATAATGCAATCGTTCTAAAGCTAACCCAACTTTTCAGTAAATAAATCGGTATAATTAAATCAGCGGAAAATAGAAAGTTCGTCACAGAATAAAAATACGAAGGCAAATAAGAGGCAATATATACCTATATACATCTGAGCATACATCGAAGGAGGAAAATATATTTTTAGAAGATAAATCGAATGAAATACTGTATGTTGAAAAACTAAACTTTCAATTCTTGTTTTTAAAAAAATCATAATTTTGCTGAAAAACGAAGTTTTTAATTTTTCATATTTTTGCTAATTAACAAAATTTTCAATTTTTTGCTGTTAATCGAAATTTTAAAATTTTTGTTTAAAATTAAAGTTTTTAAATTTACTTACACTGAAAACGAAATTTTCAAACTTTTCTTAAAAAACAAAAATTTCAAATTTTTCTTAAAAACAAAATATCCCGAGCAGCACACTCGACAAATTATCGAAATAAAAAATCGACAGAATATCGAATTCGATAAAGTGTCGCGTTAGTTCCGCATAAATCGTGAAATTATCTTTCGATATATAGATAGATTATCGACGAATTATAGTTAGCAAATATTTCGAGATTATAGTAAGATATTTTATCGATAATATATCTATAATATCGAAAGATAATTTCACGATTTAGGCGGAACTTTATCGAATTCGATATTCTGTCGATTTTTTATCGATTTTTTATTCCGATTTTTCGTCATTTACTAGCTTTTTTCTATAATTAAAAATCATTAATTAGCATAATTAATACATTAAACTATGCCTAAACACATTATTCATGTTACGGTAAGAGGATCATTTCAGAAAAAGGTCAAAAAAAATTATAAAAAATCTGCCACCCGTGGGGCTTGAACCTTCTACCTCCTGCATGGTAATCCTCTTCCTTAACCACTATGCCATACCTTATCGTTGAGGAATTAGCAATAAAACGCTTATAATAGGCAGTTTAGTACTTCCAGACGTGTTGGACTTAGAAAAATTTTCACCAATTTGGAAATAATTTCAAATATCGTCACAAAATCGTTGAAAAATCGTTCGACAAATTTCAGATTATTTGTCGATAATGTAGTTTCAAATATCGCCACAAAATCGTTGAAAAATCGAATTCGAGGAATTTCATATCACGTGTCGATAATATAGTTTCAAATATCGTCATAAAATCGTTGAAAAATCGAATTCGAGAAATTTCAGATTACGTGTCGATAATAAAGTTTTAAATATCTTCACAAAATCGTTAAAAAATCGAATTCGAGAAATTTCAGATTATTTGTCGATAATATAGTTTCAAATATCGTCACAAAATCGTTAAAAAATCGAATTCGAGAAATTTCATATTACGTGTCGATAATATTTTTTTTTTTTTTTTTTTTTAATTTATTTTATTTTTTTTTATTTTTTTTAGTTTCAAATATCTTTACAAAATCGGTAAAAAATCGGATTCGATAAATTTAATATAATTTGTCGATAATATAGTTTCAAATGTCGTCAAAAAATCGGTGAAATATCGAAGCCGAGAAATTTCATATAATCTGTCGATAATATAGTTTTAAATATCTTTACAAAATCGTTAAAAAATCGAATTCGATAAATTTAATATTCTTTGTCGATAATGTAGTTTCAAATAACTGCACAAAATCGGTGGAAAATCGGAATCGATAAATTTAATATTCTTTGTCGATAGTATCGTTGACGAATATCGTCATAAAATCTTAATAATATCGAATTCGATAGTTTTTAGATTTTTTGCCTATGAAGTTGTACCGATAAATCTTTATAATATCGTGAGAACATCTATAGATTTTCAAACGATTTTTTATCGATACGTTACATCTTCCGATATTATCGATCGAGTGTGCCGCTCGGGATTTTTATTATTTTGTTAAGAAACAGAGTTTTCATATTATGTTGAAAATCAAATTCTCATAACGTTGTTGAAAAACAAAATTTACACATTTTTGCTGAAAATCAAAATTTACACGTTTTTCTGGCAAAAAGCTAAGTATTCAAACTTTTGTGGAAAAATTTTTTTGTAAAATTGTGGTACTTACATAAAATAAAAATTGGAAATATACCTAGGTATATTTTTTTTTAATGAAAACGAATCTGAAATTCTCTCAAAAAACAAAATGCTTATTAGATATTATTTATAATCTCTTATCAAAAAATAATTTTTGGAAGAACTACTTAGATAATTGATACCTATGAAAAAATTGGATTTGAATGGAATAGAATATTTAAGTAAATTTTGAATTTTTTCAGAAAAATAAATCTTGATATGTTTATTAAAAAATGCAATTTTTTGCAATAACAAATTTTAGCTGTTTTATATTTCTGTTGAAAAACAAAATTTTCAAATTTTCGAAAAGTGAAATTTTCTACTTTTTGTTGAAAAACAAGTCTGTTTCCTAACACCCCCTTCCTCCTGATATCGAAAGTGCGGCATATTCCTCGAATTACCTTAAATAAAACTTTTAAATAAACACAAAAAATTATGAAATTTTTGCAGTATTCATTTTTAAATGGAATTTTTATTTTATTTTTAAATTAACATTTTCAACTTTCAACGCCCCAGGGAATTTCTTCTAGAATACATTATTATAGTATTTGCCATTTTTACTTATTTTAGCCAAATTTTTCATAATACGAAGCTTTAAAATTCACAACAATAAAATTTTGAATATCATTCCGCACTCTTTTATTTTTTACCAAGTGCCAAACTGCAAATATTTTATAAAAAATTCTCGCAAATTCGAAACATAGCACATGGTTTGAGTTTAACTACACCGCACCGCCACACCAGACGAAAGGCAAAATATCGAGACCCTTAATGGGAACACATGGTAGCATATAATATGAAGCAATACGATATAAATTTAACATTACAACGAATGTAAGAGACGTATCGCAAACGTATTTTTATCCATAAAGAAGCTCTCGGTATATAGAAATATCGGCTTCAAGAAGGCATTTTTAAGATTAAAAGTGTACATCTGTTTTGCAAAATTATTTTCACCCGGATTTAAAACCGTACATTAGGCTGGCGAAGCTTTTCCGGTAGTATTTCTAAAAAGTTACCATCGCTCGGCGCAGATAGAATCGTCTTAGTGGCTTTATTTTACGAGTTTACAATGGCGCCTCTTACGCAAAATTATCAAATACGTAGTAGAAAAAACAAGAGAACGACTGATTTGATTGTTCGCGAGTACGAGAGCGAAAATCGGTGGGAATTAGAAAATTGATGTGACCAGTTCGGCGCCTCATTTTTTATTCCTTTTGCCGTTTGTGCACCACCCTTTAAACAAATCAATGTATCGATATACGAGTACTTCGTATAAAAGAATCTGGTGCAAAGTGAACTTTCGAATACATATATCATCTTTTACAGGTTTTCCAAACCGCGATAGCAATTCGTTTATGACGTGAAACACCGTTATTTCATCTTAATTGCGAATTTCGAGAGAATTTCGAAAATATGTTTGCTTTTTGAGAGTTCGCTGAAATTCTATACAAATGGTGCTTTTGAAAATATGACGAAATATCTATCGGTACGTGCAAATCGAAACTATAATTTTCGAGTTGTATCCACTTTGGAAATCAAATTAAACTTATTTTGCAAAGTTTTCCCCATGCAATTATTTAATTTATAAAAATGCATAATGTAAGATACCTATAGATATAACCTAATTTCATCATCTATAGCCAAGTTAGGTAGTTTGCACGTCGAAAATGTTTCTTTGAGACTTTAATCATGTCATTGTGCATATTCCCTAAGTATGTAAATTTTCTTTTGGAAAAAAAATCTAGGTATTCCATGAATTGTTTGTAGTGTTTTTGCTGTGAACTTTTTAAAAGCCTTTCTATAACGTGTACGTCTCATTACTATTCTCTCAGTTGATTACATTCCTTATTGTTTGTAGTGTCAAGGCTTTATCGACATATGAACATATTTCCACTTCGCTAGTGAACTAATTTTTAACAACAGTGCCATCGTCAAACCTACCGGTGCGCTTTTCAGTAGGAATTTAATTGAAAATCTCGAAATTGCTTCCTATTAAATAGCTCGAGCTTTTTAAACGCATAATTATAGCGTCTTGTAAAACTTAATCCCTGTTTTTTTTTTCGCTGCTTTCCATTCATGAAACGTATGTGCTACATTGAAATTACTAGTAATTCTGCGGGTTTCATTTCGTAAAGAATTTTTTTCGCAGATCGTCGACAAAACCGCAGGCATTTAATTAAAATAAAATATCCCTATTTTTATACCGCATCGAATGATGAAGAAAAAAATGCGTCATTCGAAAACGAAAACAGGAAAATGAAATACTGAATTCTTACGAAGAATCAGGTATGAAATGTGCCCTACTTAGAAATGCTTCATCTGCGATGCCTCCAAGGTAAAGAAAAGAAATGGCGAAATCAATAATTTATATAGCATTGTTCATTCGATTCTACTTTGTAATTAGTTTCGAGAACGATTTTCGCAAAAAGACCTTAAATTGTATACGTAGCTCGTGGGTACTTGAAATGACGACTGAATGAGATCGGAGACATGAAATTATTAAAATTATAAGAGTAAGGTCAACACGTTAGGTAGGTTTATGATTCTCGATGATCGATTTATATATAGAACGATAAATGACGCAGGTATTTTTAGGAGAAAAAAGTTTTCGATTCATGTAAAAACAAATATCTACAACGAAAATATATTAAAAGAGAATTTAGTCCGAAACCAATGGAAAATGAATTCGACTCACGAACTGACCTGAAAACTAAAACCTTAATAAAGTCGAATGTAAACTTTTAGAAAATTGAAAATTACTATCGGGACGTGAAGAATACGGCGATCGAATGCAACGTGTGGCTATGTAATGAACTTCAGAATCCCTTACATGCAATAAATTTATGTCACGTCTATTCGCCCTTACAGTATAAACAAAGGCCCAGAAATCTAATAATGAAATGCACTGCTAGAGTTTACGTAAATAATAATAACGAGCCGAGCTAAAGACCAGAGTCGTTTTATTTTTTGCTATACCATTTCCGCGATGAGAGAAATACGCGCAGAAATTTCGCCATGTTTAAACTCGTCTCGTTTTATTGTTTCCAAATCAATTTGCGAGTTTTACGTAAATTAGTCGTGCGTCGTTCGAATTGGAATTATTATTACAAAACGATTCGCGTCGTATAAAACAACAAGTATGATGGAATAAAGTATACCAAACTCGTGAATTTTTTAAAACACCACGAGTCGAATATGAAACCCAATTTCTTACTTGGAAAAGAAAGAGAAAAAAAACTCCAAGAACAAAATAACACTATAGAGATAAACAGATAACAGAGATTTTCCAAATACAACTCGAGTTATATCTACGAAGAAACGAGATAACTTTTTTAAAAGATTTATCCCACGACTGGCGATAAAAAGAGCAAGAGTTGTCGTGAATTTTTACACAACTTTTTCCCACTTCTTTTCTCTCTTCAATAAATTCCGAGTGGTTTTTCCGAATACCGCAGCATTCGATAAGATACATTCTCTTTGATTAAACTTATCAAGAATCTACGTTCAATTAAAATACACAGAGTCCCAGAAGCAATCTGCTAAATTCAAATTAGAAACTAACGTGGGTCTGGGTAGGTATGTACAATTATGTAAAATAAAAATAAAAATTTAAAAAAGGGAGAATGACCTGAGAAGCAGAAATTTTCAAATAGGTATTATTTGGAGACAACATAGATTTCCATCTTTACGGCAAATTTCAAGAAATTTCATCACATCCCTCTCCTGTGGAGGTTCTAACAAAAAACAACATCGCTCCAAATGTGGGCCTCAAAAGTCAAAACCACGAATAGGAACATCAGTGACCTTCATCAACTCTATAATTATGGCGAATTTTGGCTCCCTAGGTCATTAGTTTGGACTGTAAGCTGATAAACGCAAAAAAAAAGTTATTCGCCTATAACATGAAATTTTTATTTTTGATCCTAAACCAAGACCAAGATGAAAATGGTCCAAAAAGGTTGAGATTAACAAAAAACGTATCAAAGGAATGAATTTAGCCAATTTTAGGATCACTGTAAAATTTTTGGGGTATAGCCTCATTAACTTGGGAAATATGGCCCCAGAATTCACTTTTTTAAACCTAACAAGGGATGGTAAGTACCTAGAAGCTGTAATTTGCTAATGTTCAAGATAATGTGAGTAACCAACGTTGATGCAAATTTGGGGTTACGTACATCCCGAAATTTTTTTCCCCGAATCTGATATCCCGAATGGTATGAACCCGAATGACAATATCCCCCCCCCCCCAAAAAAAAAATTACTTTACAAAATTAATGTTATGAGACGAATGGGGGAGTAGCGCCATCTGCCTTCTGTTCTTGTTCATCTTCGCGAAGTTGGGAATTTCGATGGAACCCTAATAGGTATTGTAAAGACTTGTGTGGCTTCCATTGTAGTACCCACAATAAAGGACTTTGTCCCATATTTGACCTCCAAAAGTCAAAACCCCAAAAAGCACATTGTTAAGTAACTCTGTCCACTCTACATACCAAATTTTGGCTCGACAGAACTTTTGGTTTGAGCTGTGTGGACTGGGCTGATCAACTTACTGAGAAACAGGAAAAAACAGGTAAATTTTTGATTTTTGACTCTACACAAAGCTCAAAAGGGTTTCATAGGTCGTATCTACAAAAGACACATCAGGAGCATAAACGGAATCTACGCGTATGTACGATGAAGTGTCCACAAAAAAGAGTGTTATTGCAAATTTCAAAATTTTTGGACTCTTGAACTAAAACGTCATTTTTATGGTCCAGTAGTCCAAAAATGTAGTCAGAAGTAATCCCATCATTTACTTCTAATCCAGCTTTTGAAATCAGATTAAAAGTTGAATACACGTAGTGCCTATATCAAAAAATAAAATTGCAAATGGAAACAAAATTAAGAAAAACCATAGATTACCCTATAAATATGTAGTAAAAAAATCTCGCTTATTTCGTTAAAAATGAGTCCGTTTTTCTTCTAGTTATGGAGCTCTTTCAGAGATGGCAGTTACGTAGTCAGCATTTTTAGGATGGAAAGGGGAAGGACGCAGGCTTATCGTGCACTCGCGCATGTTCTCTTCAAGACGCCCTCTTTCACAAAACTATGGAACTTCATTTTTTTCAAGGTTGACTAAAAGCATAGCGAAACTATTTTTACATAAATGATGGCTATCTGTTTATAGGTTAATCTATGGAAAACCCACGTTTTTATTTGCAAAATTTATAAATCGTCTTTTTAGCTTACAAACTTTTAACAAAATTTATTTTTTAGCAAAATTTGAACAAAATGTTTTTTTTAGACAAATAAAAAAAAATTCTTTTAATTTTTTCTTAAAAAAAAAAAAAAAAAAAAAAAAAAAAAATCCAACAAAATTTTAACAAATGTGTGTTGAAGCCCAATTTGAAAAAAATGATATTAGGTAAAATAAATTTTGAAGCAAATAAGTACATAATGTAAGATTGTATATTGTATAATATTTTAATTTGGATACAACCAAATATCACTACCTAACTAAAGAATTGATGTAGTAAACATCATTAAAACGTTATTTGAGGCTTTGTAGCACCTTCATTTTTGAAGATAAGCACATCTATCACATAACTTCTCTTGTTCCCATCAAAATTTTACTCTTGTTATGTGCATCGCCACACAGGATTTCGCTATTTTTTTGACTCCCTAGTGCTCTTTAATACATTGAGAAAGGCAATCGGTTTCGCAGAAATTAACTTTTGCTATATCTCCTTCAATTTCAAAAATAGGCATCGCAATTTAATTTGAGATTTTTGCTTTTTCTGATTGGTGTGCACTTCTGAGGTTGGAATTTCATTTTTTATTTTTTAAAATTCAATGTAACCAATCAACTGTGCTTAGCAACCATTCAAAGCTTTGTAATGCCTTCACTTTCATACTTGGCAAGAATTTCTTTGTGCTAGGACTCCTTCAATTTCAAAATAGAGCATTCTAATTAGATACAGTTTTTTTTTTTTTTTTAAGTCCCATGCACTGCCGGGGGGGGGGGGGGGGGGGTCGAAATTTTTTTGAATGCTGTGTTACCAATCTATTTTGCTTGGAAAATGACAACTTAGGCACCTTGTATAGTCAACATTTTTTGTTTATGGTGCCAGGTTGCATCTAAATTTATATTTTGACAGATTGCTCCTGGGACACCTTATACTATGTATAGGCATGTAGATAGATTATTAAAACGAGAGAGGCAAAGAAAGTCGTATAATTTACCAACTACAGCATTTATATAGAGAGTGAAATTGAACAATTTTCATGTTTGTATATGTTAGCAGGGCTCTTGAATTTTTCTAATTTAAGGATGGGAGTATAACATATAGAAACCAACAACATAAATAGAACTCCGACTGCAAAAAAGCGCTCGTATACACGCACTTAGGCACGTTTCCTAAAAAGAAAGCTCTTACGTAAAGGCTAACAGCACATTTTTCACAGCCAAAATCATACGTTATAAAAGTGTTGTATATTTTCAAAACAAAATATATCACAACGGGGTACAAAATTACGATAAAAATCGATATAGCAACGCTGTATAACATATACCTATCCCCACATACTCGGTTATAACGTGTTAATCGTAATAAACATTACAATTTTCACGACAAAAAAATAAAGAAAAAACAAGTCGAAAGTCTTAATATTTCTACAGTCTAACGAGAGAAAAAATACTGAAACGTCGCAAAAAAAAGCCTCATCATACTCGAGAACAGAGCAAAAAAAAAAAGAAATTAAAATCTTCAGAAAGAAATATTCCACGATTTTGGCTCGACTTGAAATTTAATACGCAATTAGGGAGAATTTTTCTTAAAAAATACAGGCTTACGAATTAACCGCAATCTCAAAATGTACCATTCGCTTTGCAGCATCGTGTGAACAATTACCTTTTATTTCTTCTCGCGTCGAGTTTGTGCGAGGCGAGCAGACTACGAGTATAATACTTGTTTGAGCGTAAGCACAAGCGCTTGTATTTTTGGGGAGCGAAAGAAAAAAAAATAGAGCGAATTCTTTGAAAGAGCCGAGCCATAATAGTTTTTTGAAGAGAAATTAAAAAACTCGTGTAACCAAATCGTATTTATATACAATTTGTTGAAATTAACATCCGCTGAGAAAATTTCAGCGCTGTTTTACGAGACTATTAAAAGGAAAGCGTTTATTTCCCAGAATTTAGCGTTTCGCGTTGTCGATGTCATTAGATCGTATATTACACATTCAACGATAAAGACGATTATGGGACTTTACTTGGTGACAGAATATTTTGTCAAATTTCTTGTTCGCAAGGAAAATACAATTTTGTTATTTTATCATTTTGATTTATTAGTATAGTTGTATCCCGGATAAAGCTGGGTCAACTTGGATAAATAAATTAAACGCGGTTTATTGAATTGCAAAACGTACCTATTGAAATTTTAAAAATACATTTTGTGTTTTTGTTTTGTTCGATTAAAATGGCACGAGGGTATGAATATATAATTTTTATTAAATTTAGGTACTCAATCTATACGTGAAAAAGAGTGTTCGTTAAAAATTTTCGAAATTGGGTAATTGAAAATTTTGTGATGTGCAAAAAATTAAAAAATTGCTCTTTCCAACAGAAATTAAAAAATTTTGTTTATTAGCAAAAAATTTTCAAATTTATTTTTTCACAAAAATTTTCAAATTTATTTTTTCACAAAAATCTGAATATTTTCCTTTTTGCAAAAATCTGTCAATTTTGATTTTCACCAAAAATTTGTAAATTTTGTTTTTCAATGCGATTATTAAAATTTGTTTTTCAACAGAATTATAAAAATTCTGACTTATTTTAACAGTATTATAAAATTTTGTTTTTTTAAGGAAAAATTTGAAGTTTTGGGTTTTTAACAAAGTTTGAAAGTTTTGTTCTCAGTAAAAAATTGAAAATTGTAATTTCCAACAGAAACTTCAAAATGTTAATTTTCAACAAAAATTTGAAAATTTTGTTTAGTAGATATCAAAAAATTTCGAATTTGTGTATTCACAAAAATTTGAATATTTTCCTTTTTGGGAAAATCTGTATGTAAATTTTGATTTTCAGCAAAACATTGTAAATTTTGTTTTCTTAATAAAAATAGAAAAATTATGAAAATTCTGTTTTTCAACAAAACTTTAAAATGGTATTTCATGAGAAAATTTTGAAAATGTGTTTCAGACTAAAATAAATAGTTTTTAGCTAAGTTTTTAAATGTTGTACGTATCCACTTTGACAAAAAATAAAAAGTTTCCATTCGCGGAAGAATGAAAACTACTATAGATTATTTTTTTCAGAACGTAATAATTTTCCAAATTTTTTTCGTACACTTCAGCAAATTTGGAAAATATGGAAACATTCTCTGTCTTGAAAATCATATAATTTTTCCTCCAAGAACAAAATGCAGCGGCGGAAAAGAAAATATATACAGGAAGCAGAATTTAAAACTGCGCAGTATCTTTTCGAATTCAACTTGAAAATGTCCTTGAATTATTTGAAAAAAAATTAAAATCACAATAGCGTTATTTAAAAATCAAGGTTACAATTTGACAAGAGTGAAAATTTTACTACTGGCGCAGAAATCGCACGTTCGTTACTGACTGAAATCAAACCCGGTTTATTTTTTTCATCACTCGGCTTTCATTTGATTGTACTTTATAATCGAATTCTTGAAGATATATACAAAAAAAAATGGGGGAGGGAGAAAAAAGAAGGAAAAAAGTACTCAAGTACTCGTAGCAGCAATAAAAATTAATTTACGTTTCAACGTTACAGAAATCATGTACCAAACGGTGAAATCTACACACGAAACATTCGTCATTCATAAAATATTCGTACACGTATTTTTCTATAAAAGAAATATTTTCTTTGAAAACTTCTGTATTTGACAAGGAAAGAGGGAACGCAACAATCTTGATATGTTTCACTTTTGCTAACGTACGAAATCTATAACATAACGTTTAGCGAAGCGATGCTTTCAATTTTGAAATCGATGACTTTGACCTATAGCATTCGAGAATTCTGGGAAAGAGGTTAAAATCAAAATTTAAGAAAAAAATAGGCGCCCATGAAAAAGTTTAAGAAATCATATTATTTATCGAATATTTCAATTTTGTTTTTCAACCCGATAAAATAAGAAAACAGCTTCGAAACGTATTTCCTTTTCTGGTGGAATTGATTTTAACGCGATATAAAGAGCTAAAATCAACAGTATCGAAAAAAGAAAATACACAATATACATGTAAATTGTACAAAGAACTTCGCTCTTAAAATATTGTTACCGTTATGAAATCAATAACAAAACATTTCCTTTAAAAGAAATCTCATACGATGCAGGGAATAAATTTACACAAAGAGCTTGATAATCTGTCGTTAATAACACGCACAGAGTAATTTTTAGCACTCTCGATACACATACGATGTCGGTGTAATATATACCTCGCTCGTATAAGTAAAGTACTGTACCTATACACATTAAATAGTTATCGATTTCTCGCAAATTGAACACAGACTCTGAACAGGAAATGGAAATAAAACATCGCGTCACTTGCCTTCTTTTTTCTCAGTTTCTCACTCTATCTGGCGTGGATATAATTTAGAAACGAAATGACAGTTGCAAGTATAAAACAGATAACGTTTTACATTCCGATTTAATTAATTAATCCGAAGGCGAGATTACGTTAAATAAATTTTAATACGATATTTGCAATTATATTAACATCAAATCGAGTCTAGAAAAGCGTGAAAATGGCGATAGGAATTTAAAAAGGCGCGTTTTATTTTACAGCTATTATAAATCGTTATACATCATTAGTCATTTAGATTGACTGGTAAGATTATCGTCAAAGCATAAATTAGAACAATTGTCCATCTCGAACACTTGTTCATTTTGTAAGACTGCTGCAAGTGACAAGATTTTACAAAAGTTCATTTTCAGTTGTAATTTTTTTTTTTTTTACAGCACGGCAGCACTAAGCAGAAAATCGAGCCGTTCAATAATGGCTTCTAACTTCTTTTTTTTCCTACAGCAGCGGGAAAACCGAGACGGAGAAAATAGCAAAATAGAACTATATGTGTGTGGGAATTGGAACGAGGCCAGCAAATGGGGAAAATTAAAAAGGAGAGAGATTGCCCTCGCGAACTCGTAAAAATATAGAAAAAAAAAGGAATTCGATATTTTAAGGTTCCTTTGTGTTTTAAAAATCCGTGGTAGAAAGAAAATCTTTCTTAGATAGAGCGCAATTAACGTTAGATGACTACCAAAGATAAATAAAGAGAAAAAACCTCATAAATTGATATTCTTCGCGCCAGATAAATAGTACTACGAGCAGGCCACTTATAAGCTTGGCGAATCTAAATTTTCAAATCTTCAAATAGACGAATGTCTTTTTGGCGAATATATTTTCGTCATTTATCTTGAGTGATTTTTTTTTATTTAAACATTCGATGAGCGTTGGTTTTTGGTGTCGAGTTTGTAGATACCATTTTTATCATTCGTCGAAGTATTAGTAGTTTTATGTATACGGATCACTACACGGTAACATTGATATATAGTGCTAAATATCTACGCACGTGAAAAATAATCCTGGTCGAATAAATGACGTAAGCATGATAATCCCAGTAACCGCAAAACTGGTTGCCCTCGAGATTTCAGTTTGTTTTAGTTGTAACGAAATTCAGTAATGGGGGAAATGAAATGTACGAACGAATCGGTAGCTGAGGTAATTCCTGGAGAAATTTTACTTCTTCCATTTTGATTTATACATTTTACATTAGGTTGTACTTCACTTTTTAGGTAAAAACTTTATTGGAATCATTTTTTGAACGGGCATTTGTTGGAATTAAAAAATTGCCATCCCCTTCCCAATACAAGAATGAAAAATAAAAACGAGCTACCTCACCCGATTAATAAAAATAATCGTTTTTGAAAATATAAAAAATATCTAGAAAATAGAAAATTATCTATTTTTGAAAAAATTGAAGAAAAAAAAAATAAAAAAAAATACATTAGGTACAAGAGGTAAGAAGGAAAACAACCCCCCCCCCCCCCAAAAAAAAAAAAACTGAGAAAATTTATTTACATACTTTTAAAAAATACTGGAATCAAGAAATTTGAGCTACTTTTTGTCCTAAGAAAATTCAGATTTTTTAAAAAGAAATTCCAAAATTAATAAAAATATGATGAACAAATATTTTTGAAAAAAGTGAACAATGTTCAAAAATCATTTTTTGAAAGAGTGAAAAAATATTCAATTTAAAAACCAATTATTTTATTGCGGAAAGGTTTTCAGTTTACCTAATAAATTTAAAAATTATTCCAAAAAAATAAGTAGGTATGTATTTCAAAAACATGAAAATTTTATTTTTGAAAAATAATCCAAATTAATTTTGTAGCTGATTTTTTTGAATGAAAATAAAAATGATAAGGTTTTGAAAGTATTTTAAAAAGTTCCACTACAAAATATACTTCCACAAAAAAAAAAAAAAAAAAATACCTAGATAAAAAAATATATTATACTTATTTCGAAAAAATTCAATAATTCAACTTTTGTTTTTAAAAAAAAAATAATTACTTGAGTACTTAAATAATTTAAAAAACAAATACTTACAAGAAAATGAAAGGATTTTTTTTGTTGAAAAAATAAGTTAAAATGAAGAAATTGAATGAAAAATCCTACTTTTATGAAAAAAATTATTAATAAATTTGAAAAAAGTATAATAAACTCGGCGCTTTAAACCCCCCTGGTTGGCTCTATTTCCACACTACGTTTGAAAGTATGAAACATAGTATATGCTTTTACTCTGTCACAAAATGTCTAAAAGTCACGAATATTAATTTCCAAGTAAATTTAAAATCTAAATAAAAAGTATAATAAATTCAATTTTTTCAGAATGTCTGACAAAAAGCCTAAAAGTCTAAGATTATTAAAAAATTTTCTAAGTTTCAAAATGTCTGACAAAATGTTCAAAAATCATAAAATTTATTTTAAAAAAAAGTCGAATTTTTAAAAAAATTTCCAAGTTTCAAAATGTCCAAAAGTCATAAAATTTTTTTTTTTTTTAATTTCCAAGTTTCAGAATGTCTGACAAAATGTCAGAAAGTCATCTTTCTAAAAAAAATTCTAAGTTTCAGAATGCCTGACAAAATGTCTAGAAAATGTCTAAAAGTCATACAATTTAAAAAAAATTTATGTTTCAAAATGTCTAACATAATGTCTAAGAAATCAAATTTATTAAAAATTTTCCAAGTTTTTTTATGTCATCCAAACCTAACCTAATGTAACCTAACCTAACCCAACTGTCGGATTTTCCTGTCGTTTTTTTTTCATTTGGTCATCGTAAAAGCATATACTATGCTAAAAAACTTTTGTTGAAAATGTTGTTTTAGAAAAATAAACAATATGCAACTAATGACTTAGAAAAAATTCAAATGGACATTTGAAAAAAAAAATGGAATAATACTCGTATAATAGAGTACATTTTTCAATTCACAAATTCGAAATTTCTATTTTTATGAAATTTAATTTCCAAATGTACTTCATTTGAAAAATTATTCCGAAAGAAATTGAATTACATGAGTACTTATATTCAATGAATAATTTTTGAAAATAAAAAAAAAGAATTAAATAGGTAGGTAGATATAAATCGGTACTTGATGCTATTATTTTTGAAAAACTTGAAAAAATATACCTACAAAGATCTACTTATGAAAAATATTTTCGAAAGAATAAAAAAAATTCAAAAATCAATCAAATTCATTTCTAATAAATTCCAAATAAAAAAATTGTTTTGAAAAAATATCTTGAAAACCTTTTATTGAAAATATTGTTTCAAAAAAATAAAATTACCTTAAAAATGTTTTTAAAAATTCAATTTATAAAAATGAATCAAATAATCAATCACCCAAGGACCAAGATACCCCAAACGTGATCTGTTTTTCATTCAACGACTTTTAACAAAGAATGTTATTTACGGCAAACTGAGTAGGCAAATTAACATACATAATATCATCATATTTACGGCAAACCAAGTAGGCAACTCATTGTACGTATTCTCAAAAAATCCAATTATTTTTGAATAAAAATAAAATCGATTTCAACGATTGACTGATCAGAATAAAAAGAAATTCTCAATTGTTATTTTTCCATCGCATCCACGTGTTATTTTCATAATTGTTTGCACCACGTACAAGTTGAAATTATATCCAATGTCAATAACTCGATCTTTTTCCCTAATTAAAAAATTCCTGCTTCAGGTTCATTATTAAATTAAAAACGCCCCTAGATTATAATTTTTAATTACGAAAAACTTCACATCTTGCCTTTTAATTATATGCTACATTTTAGAAAAAGAACACGAAAAAATGTACCTTTCGTCGATAAAAGTAGCAAAGTTGTATCGTTGTCGTGATAATTTACACAGCTACTTTCTTAATTTACCTAATTACTTAATTCAAATCATGCTAATTTTGAAGCCAATGTAAAAAGACTATAATCCGAAGAAGTTGTTAACTGAAGAAAACCTCGTGTAAAATGTCAATTAAAATATTTTAAAAGATCTAATCCTTTATACGTGCTAGGTTTGAAATTTTTTCGCGATGTATATTTTATCAAAATTATTACACATTTGTGTTATACGAGAGGTCAAAACATCTATTTTATATCAAGTTTACAGTTACCAAGCTTTAGAAAAATCTATATTTGAGAGCATCTACTTTCTCAAAGTTGATTAAAAATTCTGATTTCGTACTAAAAGTTACCCCTCTCGCTCGGCCTAGTTTTTAATATTTTTATCGTAGAACATTGTTAATTTACATTTGGTAAAATATCTGAAACTAAAGTAGATATGAAATTCTCATGGGAGTATAGGTTTTTGTTCCAAGTATTTGGAATATCGACGAAGCACACATTTATATAGGCAAAGTTTTGGTTTTTAAGCCATCGATACGAATACGAATACCGTCATCGAAAACGTTCGGCATATGGCGCCATTTACATTTTATTAACTTGGATATATGCCAAAAGGTAGCGTAATTACCTGCAAACATTTTGCAAATTGTCTTCAATTTCTACCATATATTTTGGTACATTCGAGTACGATGCTAAGTTCTTGCGAATTTTATTTTCAGTACGGTTTGACCTGGTTAATTCGAATGCAAATGTAATATGAATTTTTCAAATTTTTCGCTAAATTATTTATGGCGTTGATCTAGCTGAATTTAAAAAAAAGTGGGGTATTGCGTTAGGCTCCGGTTTAGAAGTATTATAGTATAAGGAGTTGGGGTAACTTCCGAGAAATTTGTTTCTTCAAAAAAGTGGAGATTTTTTTCTCCAAGAATTTGAAACATTTTTTGTATCAAAAAAATCGAGATTTTTTTTAAACCCACAAAACTGAGAACTTTTTACTTCAAAAAATAAAATAAAAAATTTGAAAAAAAAACTGATTGATAATTTACTATTCGCGTCGCAACCTGAAGATACGCCATCTGTAGGCGAAACTCATTTACATATCACTGTACACACCAACACACGCACACATACAAACGAAAATTGTGAATTTTCACCACTTTCGTTATCAATTTTACGTAAATCACTAGCGCTCCAAGTAAAGGTTGCGACGCGAATACTTTTTTGTTCCAAAAAATGAGAAATTTTTTTATTAAAAAAAATAATAGATACCTACCTTATAATATTTCTTTGAAAAAAAAATATTCAAAATTCTAAAAAATAAGATCTTTTTTTTGGGAAAAATTTAAAAATTTAAAAGCTAGAAAATTAATACCTAAATAAATTTTTCATTCCACAAAAAATATTTTGAAAATTTCCCATAATAGTTGGCTACGAAAAATTCAGGATTTTTTTATTCCAAAAAATTTGAAAAATTGTTTCTTTAAAAAAGTGAAGATTTTCCCCCAAAATTTGAAATATTTCTTTTGTTCCAAAACATTAAAGATTTTTCCCAACCCAAAAAATTTAAAATTTTGGATTACAATAAGTAAGAACTTTTTTTAAGAACTGATAGATACATTTTTTTCCCAAAAAATTTGACATTTTTTTTATTTCAAAAAAGATTTTAAAAAATGTTTAATTTAAAAATTTGAAAAATATTTTTGTTTTGAAGAAATTTTTTTATTCCAAAAAATTTAGTAATTTTTCAATTCACAAAAGAATAAAAGATGTCTTTACTCTGTAAGAATTGAGTTTTTTTCCGAAAAAGTGAAAAAAAATAATAGATCAAGAAATGAACAAATTCATGTTCTAATTTGTTTTTTGGTGCGTTGATCAGTCTGCAGCCCATACCAAATCACTTGAGAAACCAACATTTAATACATAGAGTCGGTATATAGGTCACTAATGTGCCTTTTGAGTGTTTTGACGTCCAAATTTAGGGCAATGCTCCTTTTTATTGAGTCTGCAGTCGAGGCTCAAAGACATTTTATTTCTTTCAATTTGCATCAGCAATGGGTACCTACACCATGTACCTAATACCTATCAACATTAATTTCATTATGTGCAAATTTCATCTTCCTACGTCATCTCCACCTCTTTTAGGGTTCCAAAAACTGAATTTTTCACCATTTTTCCACGACAATCATACACACCTCAAATTTGTCATGCAAAATCCTCCTCTGGCTGAACTTGTAAAAAATTTTATTTTCAGTAATTTTCAAAAAATGAGAAATTGTATTTAATCAATGAAAAAACCTCCGAAAAAATCCATTGCAAAACCCTGCCCTAAAAAAAATTATTTTCAGAAAATTTCAAAAAATGGGAGTTTTTGCAAAATTGCCTTTAATCAATGAAAAAAGCTACCCTAAGATCCAATGCAAAATCTCCCTCAAGCTAAATTTGTGAAAATCGTTATTTTCAATAATTTTCAAAAAATGACAAACTGCATTTAATCCATGAAAAAGGCTACCTTAAGATGCAATGCAAAATCCTCCTCTGGTTGAATTTTGAAATCATTTTTCATGTTATTTTTTTAGAAAGCATGAAAAAATTCCGCTCTAATGATAGCTGCACGATTGCACCCCCTCCACCCAATTAGATTTCATCAAGACTGCTTTGTAAGCTTCGTTTAAAGAAAAAAATACATATCACATCTTGTTAACTAATTTTGCGAATTATTTTCAACATTCATTACCATGTCAATATTGAAAATTAACATTTCATAGGCTGTCATTTTATGCGAGATTTAAATCATCGCCGCCGCGTCGTGACTCCGGTGAAAACATGAAATTCAATTTACTCGTATCTTTGGCAAATCAAACGACAGAACTAACATCTGCACCGCAACACAAATTATATTCAAGTTTGAACGATAGTTATCTCAATTCCTAAGAAAGTTCTCTCCGGCCGTAAAAATATGTTTTGTGGTTGAAAGGCAATGTAAACTTGTGATATCACTATGCATCAAAACTTTGCGAATACCTTTAATGAGGTTTACACCCAGCAACGATGAAAGTTCATGAAATCAACAAGATACGAGCAATAATACTGCATAATTATTATCAAGTACTCGTGAAATTTTACACTCGTCGTCTTTCCAAGTCTCCATCCCCCCCTCGTGCGATCATCTGATAACAAATTGAATTTTATTATACCAAAGAAGAAGATAAATCGAACTAGCTCCAGTTTGTACTGCAGAGGTTGTGATTTAGCTGAATTTTTCCAAGTCCAAAACAATATCAACGACTAATATACGAAATTAGAGAGAAAGGAGGGGTCCAATCGAAATTTTTATAATAACCAAACTTATATTTAAGATCTTAATCTACAACTTTTGTTTGAAAATTTTTTTAATTCAACCCCCCCCCCCTCCTCCCTCTCATTTTCGTTAATGAGTGTCTTTGTACCTACTTACTAATATGCAAAATTAGAGTGGAGGGGAGGGTCCAATCGAAATTCTTATAATAACCAAAATTATTTCTAGGATCTTAATCTACATCTTTTGTTTGAAAAATTTTTCAATTCAGTCTCCTCCTTCCTACCTCCCTCCCATTTTTCATTATGTGTATTTGTACTAATATGCGAAATTATAGGGGAGAGGAGGGTTCAATCGAAATTCTTATAATAACCAAAATTATTTCTAGGATCTTAAGAATGTGCTATGGAGGGCAAAATCAGTAAAAAATTTAGTTACGTGATTTCTCGGCGAATACTGAACGAAATGTCATGAAGTTTTGATATTATGCTTCTTTATAACAATATCCAGGTGAGTTATTTTCAATATTTTGGAAAATTTGTCTATTTTTATGGAAAAAAATTTAATCCAAAGTTTTTTTTTTGGACAAGTCAAGGTCAATTTCCTTCAGTATTCGCCGAGAAATCACGTAACTAAATTTTTTACTGATTTTGCCCTCCAGAGCACACCCTTAATCTACATCTTTTGTTTGAAAATTTTTTCAATTCAGCCCCCTCCTTCCTACCTCCCTCCCATTTTTCATTATGTGTATTTGTACTAATATGCGAAATTATAGGGGAGAGGAGGGTTCAATCGAAATTCTTATAAAAACCAAAATTATTTCTAGGATCTTAATCTACATCTTTTGTTTGAAAATTTTTTTAATTCAGCCCCCTCCTTCCTACCTCCCTCCGATTTTTCATTATGTGTAAGGTCATTGTGCCTAATTGTGAACACTTTCGTTTTTTAAACATTTTTTCACTTCTTTGAACACTTATAAAATCCAATCGCATGAAGTTTTTTGAAAACTTTTAGTTTCGATGAAGAGGGCATACTTTAGGCTTTCAAATGGGAGTAAGAGGGAATTTTTATCTTAATTAGTCTTGGAGTAATTAGAGTGTTCACAATTAGGAATGCGTTTGTTCACAATTAGGCGAAATTCATGCCTAATTGTGAACACTATGAAAGTTATTCTACAGCTCTTGTTCTCGTGATCGGATGTTGAAAGTAACTTCAAATTCGTATTCAGGGTAGTCAAAATATACAGAAATGACCCCAAAAACGTCGAAATTGCTCCTTTTTGTTACACGAGGGGGCTGGTGCTTCCCCGCTCCTCTATGCGAATTTTAGGGGGAACGCCGTTCTCTAAAACTTTTTTTTGGGTCTCAACGTTCATAATACTAACTTTCATGCCTACTGTATCATTAATAGTCATGTTTTCCAGTTTTTACTTGGTGTTCACAATTAGGTTAACACGTGTGAATTTTCGCCTAATTGTAAACACCCCCTCTCTACCGCCGTTATAACTTTACGGAAAAATTTGCACAGTCATAAGTTGAAGGACCTTAGTTAGTATAGTTTGGTGCTGTTTTGATGGCTAAACCTCGATTTTGTCATCAGAAATGACGCGTTTTCAAAATATCTAAAAATTCAGAAATCGCAAATTTGAAACATCTTTTGCGTTTTCGGCCATAACGCGCGTTCTATCCGGCCATAACGCGCGTTCTATCCGGCCGATTAGCATAAAATTTTTATATGATGTTGGCGAATGTTCACGCTTCAAATTGACTTATGTCAACAATTTTCGTAGCTCAATTATAGGGAATGAGATATTCGCTCTGTTCACAATTAGGCGGTGTTCACAATTAGGCACAATGACCTTATTTGTACTAATATGCGAAATTATAGGGGAGAGGAGGGTTCAATCGAAATTCTTATAAAAACCAAAATTATTTCTAGGATCTTAATCTACATCTTTTGTTTGAAAATGTTTTCAATTCAACCCTTACCTCTTCCCAATTTTCAATAATTAGTATCCATGTATATTAATATGAAAAATTGAAGAAGAGGGAGGGTTCCAATTGAAAAAATTTTCAAACAAAAGTTGCAGATCAAAATTCAGCTCAATCACAACCTCCGCAGTGCAAACTATTGGAGCTAATATAAATCGATACTGTCTCGAAAAAATTCAGTCTCATAGAATCATGTAAATGATATAAAAAATGCCATCGTGATACAATTAGCATGTAGCACCCCTTTTTTTCGCCACGCATTAATTATCTCTAAGTAGACTTTATTTCGCGATAAAGATTCATCTTTGGGTATAAAAATCTGAGAAACCAATAGGAAAATTTGTAGTCGTTTAACATCTTCAAACGGTGCACGTTTAGCATCGTCAACGAATTCCGAGAAATTTATAGCGTGCTCACAACAGGCGCTCGCCATGCTGTGCTGTTCGCATTAATTTTTTTTTCCTGAAACTTACCCAGAAACTAAAGCTTCCATAATTCAAAAAGTAATAAATCACCCACTGAGACGTTAAATTATACATCTAAAATGAAATCCTATCAAAAATCATTTGAAAGGGGCGAACTAAATTAGAGTAAACGTTCTCAACTTGCATTAGTGAACCCTTCATGACAGTGGATCGTTACGTTTTAGTTGAACCAAGAGGAAACGTTATAATTTAGGCGTCAAATTATATTACATCATAAGTAAACACATAACACCAATATGAAAATGAATTTCGGTAGCCGAATTTTCCAAACAAATTTCTTCGATAGATTTAATTCGTGTAGCTCGATATCTATCTCGTCTAGGTACACAAAGCTCGGCTACTTCATCTTACTTGAAACGCAAAATTCCATAAACATGGTCTTTGACACGGATAAACAATGTAAATATTGGCAAGATTACGACGACGAGTCGAGCTCTATTAGAAGCCGAGCGAGCAGTTTAGGGGTAATAAAAGTGATACTTGATACTGCTATCAAAATTCCAGGAAACAGAACGTACTGCGTACTTTCTCATCCTTTTCGTCTTGTTCTGACACCATTGAATATACTTACTAAGTTTACGCTAAGTACTTCTTAAATCACGTTTAACGCGAATTACTCATTTAAATATAAAATATCTACCATCGAGTTACCAGAAAAATTCGTACGATTTTCACCAAGCTGATAAGCCCATTTCTTCGAATAAGTAGGATACATAAATCACATACCTAGAAGGAAAAAGAAAAGAAAAAACGCCATAAATTAGTAATCGAAGAAGTTTTAAAAAGTAAACTATAATTCCATCTGTTTAAAAAAGTGTATTTTCAAACTGAAGGCAAGTTGCAAACAAATTTCTCAAAATGAGCTATTTCGCTGAAAAATATTCCTCGTGTTTTATTTTCGCAGCGAGTGACCTCACGGGGTGAGATTAAGAATTTAAAACACTATCCGGATATTTATGACTACAAAGTTTTTAATTTACATAAGAATATTATATTTATATCGAAAAGTTTCTTTGCTTTTAGATCTTTTTTCCATAGTTTAACTCTGGGAATTTACTCATTCATCAATGTTATGAAATGTCTAACACTTGATGTGCTGCTATTTTATATTCGTTTTAAATGCATTGCAAAGTACTTCCTTAATGGGTTTCTATTCGATTAGTTGATTTTCATTACATTTTTATGAATTCCCATAACACATGATATGAGCTGATTTGTAATAAATTTGAAATTTCCGAGTAAAAACTCATTTCAATTTCCAATAAGTAGATACCTACTTGAATGAACACATCTTTTTGCTTTAAATTTTCATCCTATTTTTTAATTTGTTTGAAATAAAACTGCTTCCAATTTTTTTAATGAATCCTTAACTTTGTTTTTGTTGAAAATTTGACTTTAAAAAATGAATTTTGCAAAAAAAAATTAAATTAAAATAATACTTGATATTATACGTACATAAGTAGGTAGGTGTAAGTACCTATTTAAAAAAATTAAATATCTATGTAAAATTTTTTTTAAAAATAGATTTTGTAAAAACTTTCCAAAATTGAATTTGGTAAAACAAAAATTGAAATCCCTATGAAGTTATTTGTAAAAATGTTCTAAAAATGAATTTTTTATTTAAAATTTTTTTTTTTATTTATTTTTTTTTTTGGAAAATTAATTTTGTACCTATACCTATAAATTTTTTCAAAAGTTGAATTCAATTAGGTATTTGAAGAAAGTTTTCAATTTTTTTGCACGTCCAAAAAATAAATTCGGTACCCTTTACAAAAAAATTAAAACTCCAAAATTTTTCAAAAATGGATTTTGCAAAAAATTACCAATGAAAGATTTTGTCAAAACTTTACAAAAATTGTGATACAAAAAAAAATTTTGATACGAAATTTCGTGAAATGGTCTAAAAGTATAAATTCTATTTTTAAAATAAATTTTGTAAAATTATTCCAAGTTTGATTTTTATCAAAATCAGTTTGATAACATTTAAAAAAATAAATCTTTTGCACGTTTCCAAAAAATGTACATATACTGTCCTATTCTATGTCATATTCAATCTGAATTGGCGAGTCGCAAGTTGCAAATCGCGAGTTGCATGTTATGTAGCTAGGTTCTATAGGTACATCAAAAAATTACATTTGTAAATTTTTTTTATTAAATAGGTACTTATTTTACAAAATTTTTAATGAAAGAATTTGTAAAAATTTTCAAACATTGAATTTTAATTTTAAAAAATTGATGTAGAAAATTGGAAAAATTTCAAAAAAGGAACTTTTTCTGTTTTTTCAAAAAGAAGAATTGAATTTTGTTATTTTTGAGAAAAAAAAATGTTTTCCACAAATTTCATCTCAGTTCTTCAAAAATTGATTTTGTAAAAAATTTTCAATAGCAAATTTTGAATTTATAAAAAATAAAAATATGGTTGGAATTTCTTAAAAATAAAAAAAATAAATAAAAAATTAAAATTAAAATGAATTTTGTAAAATAAAAAAATTATAGAACAGTACTTTCGATAATGAATTAAGAATGTAAAAAAATCTATAATGAGTTCGGTGATAATAAAATCGAAAATAAATTTTCAAAATATATTTTTTTGTAAAAATATTCCAAAAGTGGATTTCGTAAAAAAATTTTTAGATTTCATCTGATAAAAAAAAATAAACTAATAAAGTTAATGAAATTTTTCTTATGGAACTTCGTGAAAATATTCTAAGCATTTATATCCGTTAAATTTTTTCAAAATATATATTTTTTTAAATTTTTTTTAAATAATTAGACTGAGCAAGTTTTCAAAATATCAATTTCGCCAATGACTAAAATGTTTTCCAAAAATGAATTTTGGATTTGAGAGAATGAATTTTTTTAATTTTTCAAAAAAATTGTGAAATTTTCACAAATAAATAAATTTTTTTACTTACTAAATTTTGTACAAATTTTCAATAATAAATCGTATGATATTTCTAAAAAATAAATTTTGTTGTTAACTTTTTTTTTAAATCCAAAGTTTTAAAAAAAGTTGTTAATTTTCTTCAAAATTAATTTTTAAGAATATTTTTTTGAAACAGATTTCCATTTTGTATTTTTTTTTTTTATGGAAGTAGGTATGAATTTTTAAAAGTTTTATCAAAAAACAATTTTGTACATCTCATTTTTTTAAAGTAAATTATTTTGTAAAAATCCTTCAAGAAGAGATACTTAAATTTTTAAAAAAATTATTCGTTTTTTTTCTTTTTTTTCAAAAAGTATAATTAAGTATTTTTAAGAAAAAGATTAATACCTACAATTATAAATTTTTTGAACAATTCATGATTTTTCAGTGGGAGGAATCTCTGTCTAACCCTCAAAAAATTTCAATTCATCAGTCAAAATGATTTAGAATAAATCCTCGTAAATTAAAACGACTGCACAATTCTTATATAAATTGAAATTCTTCAAAAAAAAACACTCGTCGTTTTCGCAATACTTCGAAACGGTAAAATAACCGAATAACTAAGACACAAATTCGCCTCTTCAAATCACAGACTCGGCTAAACCACCAGCACTCGTGTATTTTGAATAGTTGCACGAGCCAACAGAAGGTTTTGAACTTTTGACGAAAATATTTCTAATAAAAACTCGAAAAGTTTCCATCAAATTCAGCGCTCGCATGATGGATCAACTTTCTTAACCCCTTAAAAAATGATTTCTCTCTAATATCTCCTCTAGGTATCATCAAAGCAGACGACAATAATATTGGTTATCTATCCCATCAACTTTGTACCCTTTTTTTACCCTTTTTCATACTTCTTATTGTAGTAAGAGGGTGCAAAAAAATGGTATTTTATGCACACACATTCTCGCTAACAATATCAATAGAAATTTTTACACTGATAACTTTTACACTTCGTCACAAATTGAGATAAATAGACGATTAGGAACTTTATTGGCGATCTTAGCACTTCCGAAAACAACAGGTATGCGTGTTCAAGTATAGTTTCCTCTCCCTCCTTTTTTTATCGTTAAAAATTATCCAAATAAAGTTCTAAAAGAGGAATGAAATACTCGACTGATCTTTTATCCACCTTGTGTATAGTGAGCAGCATGTAAAGCATTAGAATCGAAACACCAACTGTAATCAACTAGACGTACAGTACTTACCTTGCGATAAAGTAAAAAAAAAGGGAAGAAAAAGAAAGTTTAACTTAATGCACATTCGCTACAAATTTTAGCAAATGTACTTCGTAAGACGTACGCAGTAAAAGCCCTTTCTAAATGAAATGTTTAAATCGACAATCGCGATGTGGGTGTTTCATTGAGCTTTCGCAAGATTACACTCAACATTACGAGTATAAGTATTCAAGATGTACCCGTATTTGTAACGACATCTTCCATATTTCTTCCATCCAATTATCGAATAAACTACACTTTTTTTCTAGAAAAGAATTCGTCGTATAAAAGCAAACCTCCAGCTCCATCGGTGCTTTTTTTCCTATCCATTTGTTAGTTTTCTATTAGAAACAGCTGTATAGAAAACTAGTAGAAGATGAATTTAAACTCTAAGTGGACGCGATAAAAAAAACTCAACCGTCACTTCGATAGCCACCCATCATTTATATTCGCCCTTAACGTATTGTTTGATATGCTTTGCTACATTGAATAGTTTCCCTTTTGCAATCTATTCTTGCCAACGTTTATTTATCTGAAAATTAGCGATCCGTGTTCTTTTATTTTTCAATTTAAAAAAAAAAGAAAAAAAATCAACCAGTTTCATCGGGTCTTTCCTTTGATCATCTAATTGGAGAAATGTCTGGTGAGTAGTGGCCAATTATTGAGAATTGGATATACGTAACTGAGTCCAATTAACAACAAACTTCATGTATACATAGTGTTTTATCTTCATTTTGAAGGGGAAGTGGTGCATAAAAATTGGGAAATTACGTCAAGACAATACCAGTTATGTAAAACTGAAACTGAAACTTATAAAGCTGGAAACTGAAAAAACGGAATGAACAAAAAAAGGAAAAATTATAACTGAAACAATAATCATTTCAGTTTTTTCAAAGATGGTATTTCTCAGTTTAGAAAAATCAACTAAATTCAACTTTTTAATTTCACAGTTTTGATTTAGGTACTGTTTGAACAGTCGTGTTTAGTGCTGAAATTTTTATTGATTTACCTAAATGCAAAAAAATAAAAATTAAATGAAAAAAAAAAAAAAAAAAAAAAAAACTGAAATGATGGTCATTTCAATTTTCCACCATTGAGCAATATAAAAGAGGTGTAACTTTTTGAGAACAAAAAAAGTTACGTGAAAAATTTTCCCAAGTTTAGAAAAATGAAGATACAAAGGTTTGAAAACTGGTATTTAGGAAATGAAAAGCTCTGTGGCGCCTTCATTTTCAAAAATAGACAAATCTTTCGCATAATCTTGATATATAATGTAGTTCTTCTTTAAAAGTTACACCTGTTTTAGGTACCTGATTTAATTTTGCAATTTTCATGTAATTTGAAGAACTGTTTTTTGTCAAAATTCAAAGAATTGATTTTTGTTCAAAAATGTATTTAAAAAATGATTCTTGGTTTTAAAAAAAATTGATTTTTATTCAAAAATTCAAAGAATTTATTTTGGTCAAAATTCACAGAATTCACTTCACCGAATCCAAGTTTTAAAGAATATTCATTACCAAAAATTAAAAGAAAATTGATTTTGAGATTTTTTTGAAAACTTTGCGTTTTGGCTGAATTTTATACCTAAGCAGTTTCTGAAGAAAATTGAAAAAAAAAATGGAGAAAATTTTCCAAACTATTCAGAAAGATGACAAGTTTAGGAATTATTCAGAAAAATTAATTTCAGTTTTTTTGCAAATTATTTATTTTTAGTCGAAAATTTAAAGAATACACTCGTGATTAAAAATTCAAAAAAATAATTCTTGTACTTTTGGAAAGAGTTTGACTCTTGAAAAAAGAGCCAAAAAAATGAAACCTCATTTCCTTCAACAAAAAAAAAAGAAAAAAAAGAAAGAAATGTAGATCCCAGATTAAGAACCAATAGAAATGACTAAGTATCTATAAGGAAGTGAAGCATTCCTGAGTTTACAACTTTTCTGGAGATGAAATTTTCAAATTGAGGTACCGTATTATGTCTATGAAGATAGAAGTTTTTTATCGGTTATACCCAAATATATATTATAGCTATTTACAAGATGGACACCTCGTATTTTTGTTCGAAAATATCAATTTTCAAAGCTTTGTAGCGTCTTCAATTTCATAGATAAGGACCAGGGGTACATAAATTTTTTTGTCAGTGGTACTAATGTCAGTTACATCCAAAACTCGATTATTCCTCACGAAAAGATCGCCGCAGTACTGTCAGAAACTTGATAATCAAAATTAGAGGGGAGGGAGGGGTCCAATCATAATTTTTGTAATAACCAAAATTTTTCTAAGACTTCAAGCTACAACTTTTGTTTGAAATTTTTTTCAATTGGACTCCTAGTCCTACATCGAATCTGTTTTCAATAATACAAGTATCTAAGTCATATTATGCAAAATTGAGGAGAGGGGAGGGTCTAATCGAAAATTTCATGATAACAAAAATTATTTCTAGCACCTCAATTTACAATTTTTGTTTGAAAATTTTTCAATTACATCCTTACCCAATTTTGAAAAAGTATCTACCCGATGTGATATGAAATCGGAGTAAAGTGAGGGGTCCAATCGAAATTTTTATAATAAGCAAAATTATTTTTAGGATCTTTATCTACAACTTTTATTTGAATTTTTTTTCAATTGCTCCCTTTCCTTTACTCATTCAATTTTCAATTAGTATCTTCGGAGTGTATTGCAAAATCGGTGGGGAGGGGAGGGTTAAATTTAAAAAAATTTCAAGAAAAAGTTGTAGCTTGAAGTCCTAGGAATATTTTTGGTTATTACAAAAATGTCGATTGGACCCCTCCACTCGTTATTCACCACCAGTACCATCACACACCGGATACTTGGAGGAGAGGGAGGCATCCAATCAAAATTTTTATGATTACCTAAATTAAATTCAAGGATCTCAATTTATAACTTTTAATTGAAAAATGTTTTAATTGGGACCCTATACTATACTTACAAGAAAATAAGAAGATTTTTTGAAGAAGAGAAAGATCCCTCCAGAAAAAAGGGCCTTAAAAATGGAACTCAAAGATAGGCATCAGAGATAAGTACACCAATTTTTTTCTGAATGATGTTACTTCCCAAATATCCGCCATAAGCATCGGATACCCTGTATAAGAAAAACTGAACTTTTCAGCCTTCAAAAAAAAAGAAATAAGTTTGATCATTTCTTTTTTTTTTAATTTTTTTATAACGAGTACGAAAAAATCCAACTGCTATAGATTTAATTGAAAACCTGGCGAATTCTGGTGAAAGAGTGCAGAACTAACCCACGAGTCATTAATTCTTTATTTTTAACTTATTTTTAACAAATAGGGACAGGAGACTGGGAATAAATTGGGAAAACTGAGCGAAGGGACAAAGGTTCGCGCAAAGTATCAGTCAAAGCACACATTTTCCCACGTGCTGCAGATCAATGAAATTTTATCAATAAAGGTAAAGGCCGGCCACCTGACAACGAAATGGAAAATGAATACCTACGCATATACAAGTTAGAATTTAAGTTGAAATTTACAATCTGCTATAAATGTTATCAAATATCTCTTAAAGGTCGACGTTGGCGATGAATCGACATGAAAATACGTAATCCAATTGATGAAATTTTGAATAAGTTTTTTATTCGTTAAAAAAAATACCTCAGTGGCATGAAAAGATGCTTTTGATAATTTTTGGGTAATTCTTTTGATACAGGGACATCCTATTTTTGCGAAAAAATAAAAGGGAAAGTTCCATTACCTATTACCTTGAAATTTTCCACAACATTTTCAATCAATACCCTTGTGTTTTTTTTTTCTTCAAATAAAAAGCACACATTCTACCAACGGAACACTACGATTAAAAAAATCTAGGATATATTTCAACAACCCACTCGAGACAGCTAAAGAAGGTTATCACCGGAAATCTATCGCGATAAAGGGAAAAAACAAAGGGTCAATTGAAAATCCATTATTGCGCAACAATGTTGATAAAATAGTAATCCGAATTATTGTGAAATTTTAAACCTTCTATAAGAAGTTGGCTAATAATTTACGACGCTTTGTTATGTTGAACAAAAATCATAAATTTTTCTTTTATAGAGGTTTAAAGCGCAGAAAAGAAATACTGAATTTTTAGCGAGTTCTCCACGAAGCAATGGTTTTTACAGCTGGTGGCTTGAAACATAAAAATAAAAAATACGTCGAGCAAGGAAAGTCCGGCTAGAAGTTAAAATAGGTCTATAGGTATCTACGTGTAATACATTTGCAAAATTTATCATCGCCGATTCTTGCGGGTAAAAATTGTTGATCATCTAGAATAACCGAAGCCTCGTAGATAAATTTAATAAATCATAGGCATTGTTGGGAACAAGCTATTAAATGAATTGAACGGCGTGAAAATAAACTTTTTTTTGACCATATTGAAATAAAAATTTACGACGATGTATCAAAAATAGCGGAGCTTTTTTTTAAACCGGTACCTCGAGCTATTTTCAAAAGAGTTTTTATGTTAATTTTACTGTCACAATAATTTTATACAAATGTGGCCGGCTCTATTAATACGAGTACATGCTTATAGTACACGATACCGATGAAATTCCAAAGAATCAGTGGTGGCAAAAGAAATGTGACCTTTTTTCTGGGATGTTTTTTTCTAAAAGCTGTAACCCCTCCCTCGACCAGTTCGTCGTTCGCATTTCGAGGGAATTAAAATTTCACTTTTGAAGTACAAAGCTTTGGACAATGAATTAATCTGAATAAACCTAAGTAGTTGAATTTTTAATTCGCGAGTAAATCATGATGTGATGTCCCATTTTGGAATTACTAGTCTAGTTTCAAAAGTATCGATTCTTAGCAGCTTTGTTTTAACGCTGTGTTTACAAGGGTGTTGTTTTCTGTTAATGTATTCCGTCTGAATTCGAATAACTTTTTACAGAAATGCTCCACCCAAAACTACACAAAAGCGATATTTTCTCAACGAAAATCATTCCTTAATATTGTTGACTTTTTCAATAGTCGTTCGCTTCGAAAAAACAACCTACAAGTGTGAGATGGAAAAATCACGACCAGACGAATATTTGAAAATTGAATAGAAATATGCCAAACTTATGAAAAAGTTTACTCCTGCGAAGTTGTTTTTTATCCCACGAAGACCAAAAAAATTACAGTACCCCGAACGAAATTAAATTTTCATTTTTCAAATAATTATAATAATTTTTTCTTCGACTATAGTTGCAACGAAAATTGAAAAATAATCAAAATAATTCCTTAAACATAGGTAAACATTTGAGAGGGGGAAAAAATCATAAAAATATCGTCGAGGATTTAAAATTTCAAAAACAAACCAGAAGTAATCCTTGATAAGTTCTTTAGCATGGTAATCCCAAATGTTGGCACCTTTTCTGATATTGATATTAGGTAGCATGCTTGTAAAAGAATTTCGAGGGATTATTTTTCTATTTTATTTTCACTTTACAGACAACTTTATTACTCGCATTTCACCAACTTGCGAGGTTTTCATCGCTTTCGTTCGTTTTAGTGCAGCGAGGTCTGCTTAATTTTTAATCACTTTTTTACGTTGTTTATTTTATATCTAAACTTTAAAAGGAAATTAAAAACTAAGGAAAAATTGCACGCAAATTAATAAAATTTTACACTCGATAGACTGCTGTGATTCCAGGCTGAGGAGAAATCACATCTCAGGCGACCTAGACCAATATTTGCTTTGAAAAAAATTAACCAACTCGCGTTTTGCTTTATGAAAATTTAATTACGTTTCATAACCTATGAGAAGGGTACCAATTTTATAAAAATTACGTTAATGGAAAACGTATACAATTTTTTTTTTGTTGGATGAGAGGACTTCACAAATTAAAAAAATAATAATAATATCCTGATGAAAAAAGAGGATTTATTTCAAATTAGAGTAAATTCTCATAAGAATTTTTTCTGAATGAGTTTTTATTTTCTTTTTCTTTTTTGTTTTGGAACTTTTTTTGAAAAAATAAATTTTACATGTAAAGATTTTCAAGATTTTTTTGTTAAAATTTTCTGATTAATAAGTGACAAATTTTTTGGATGAGAAGAATTTTTTTAAGAACAGATTTTTTCCAAATGCCTCAGTAAGAATTTTCATATAAAATTTTTTTAAATGATTTCTTGTTTTAGAAGTTTTTTTCCAGATTTTTTTAAGGGTTGATTAATTCTTCTTTCGATATGAGGATTTTTTTATTTAATTTTTTTTTTAAAAACAACGTTTTACAAGAAAAAGATTTTTTTGATATTTTTAATGAAAGAGAGTTTTCAGAGGGGATTTTTAAAATGATTTCTCTTTTATTTTAGATTTTTTTATGACAAAAAATTATTATCTACCTGTTTGAGGACTTTCCAGATTTTTTTTGTTAAAAATTTTTGTTCTGATTAACAAAAAAAAAAATGGAAAATGAAATTTTCATAATAGTGGGAGTAAAACGCTATTTTACGCCCTCTCGCTATCGCTCGCGGGCTCAAATACGCGTTTTGCTCCCACGATTATGAAAAATTTCGTTCAAAATTCGGTAGTAAAAACGATTTACTCCCTTGTTGTGAAATATACTATTATATACTATTTCATTTAAAAAGGTACCTGTTTTTCAAATGAGAAAAATTTTCAAATAAAGGAATTTTTAATTTTTTTTCAGCTTTTGGTTTTTTTATTTTAACATTCCTTTTATTAGAATTTTATTTTAAAATATTTGAATAAATGATTTTTTTTTATTATTTTGAGAATCTTATTATTATTTTATTTTTTTTGGAAGGGAAAACAGCTAGTGATGGAAGAATCATTTCAAAAGAGGATGAAATTTCATATCAGGAATTTTTTATCGATTTTTTTTTTGTTTTAGAATTTTTTTCATTCGAAGACTTCTTGAAAAAATAATTTTTTTTAGAAAACATTATTTTCCAATATAAGAACGAATTTTTGCCCTGGAGTTTTCTTGAACAATAGTTTTTGTTTTGTAATGTTTTGATAACTAAGTTTTTTTTAATATGAGAACTTTTTAAAAAATTTGAGATTTATTTGATTAAAATTTTTTCAAAATATGAGTAAGATTTTTCACCTAGAAACTTTTTTAAATGGGTTTTTTTAAGGACTCTAATTTTTTTTTTCATTTAGAGATTTTTCAGATTTTTTTATTGAAAACTGTTTCGAATTGATGGCGATTTTTTAAACTAGGTAGGTAAGTTTTTTTAGAATTTTTGGATGATTTTTTTCCCCATTTGAGATTTAAAAATTTTTTTTAAAGATTTGTTTGAATGACTATTTCTCGAATACCCAAGTCGAAATGGTGAATATTTTCATACTTGGAATATTTTTCGAATATATTTTTTTTTGTTTTAGAATTTTTCATAATACATGCGTGCCTATTTCTATTCAATTTGAGAATTTCCCAGATTTTTTTTATTAAAAATTTTTTTGAATGAAAGATATTTTAATAAAAAAAAAATAATAATAAAATGAGGAAGAATTTTCACATAAGAATTTTTTCGAACATTTCTTTTGTTAGGATTTTTTTTAATGAGAAAAAATGTTCAAATTTTTCTATCAAATCTTTTCTTGTTTTAGAACGTTTTTATATTCATTATTTTTTCCAGTAATTTCCAGATTTTTTGGCTGGAGTTGTTGTAGTATAATGAGAAGGTTTTGATTGGGTGGGCGAAGTAAATGTAGATAATTATCACATCAGAAATTTTTAAAATATTTTTTTGCTTTGGAATTCTTTGATGATTTTTTTTTTCATTTGAGCATTTTTCAGATTTTTTCGGCTATTTTTTTGAGTACATGACCGGGGTTTCTGGAAAAAATTAACATTCAAAATGTGGGAAAATTTTTACACAGGAAAATTATTTTGAACATTTTTAATAATTTCTATTAGGTATTATTTTTTTTTCATTTTTGAGAATTTTTAGATTTTTGTAGCTGAAATCGTTTTTGCATGAGACGTTTTCTGCAAAACAAAAAATATATGTACTTGTCTTATGGAGAGAATTTTTACAAATTTGGCACTTTTTATTTGAACTTTTTTTTAGAATTTTAAAATGATTTTTTTTTATTGGTGAGATTTTTAGATTTTTTAGCTAAAAAAAATTTTGAATGAGAGATTTTTTGTACAAAAAAAAATTCAATGAGGGGAATTTTCACATTGGTAGAAATTTTTTGAACAATTTATTTCGTTTAAATTTTTTTATATATTTTTTCGTTATGTGAGGGTTTCTTATATTTTTTTGATTGAAATATTTTTTGAAGGAGCGTTTTTTTGAAGAAGAAAACAATTAAATGGGAGAGAAATTTCGCGGAGGAATTTTTTCGAACGATATGTAACTTTTTGAATGGGTTTTTTGACCAAGGATTTTTAAAATGGTCAATTGGAAATTAATAAAAACTTGCATTTTATTACTTCGTATGTAATAATTAATATTAATTATTCAATTCAACTTCACTTTTTTAGTAGTTGACACCCAAACCTACAGTAACTTCATTTGAAACTGACATTGCCCTATTCTATACCTAATTAATTTCAGAAAAAACGAGTCAAGTAAAGTCGATGTTTTGTTTAAATTCAAAAACTGTACTCCGTACGAAATTTAAATCAAAAATTTCATCGTAATTTATCAAAAATACTCGTAGGAAACCTCGCTTTATATCTTTACAAAAACAGAATGCATAGTATAGGCGGTTTATTTCATTGCTTTTACCAATGTTTGTTCACACCACGTTACCAACTCATTGAAGTATAATATATTTGTTGTAACGATAAAAATGAAAAAAATTCACACAATATGAATTTTATCAATAATACCCAAACACTCTTTTCATTTCTTGTAAACATCGTGCTCTTATATTTCGAAATTTTTTCAATAAGTTATTTTTCAAAATGCCTTACATCGAAGTATAACAAAAGGAAAGTATCTCTTTTAAAAAGATATAGAAAGAAAACTTTCAAGAAACGTATTTATCTGCTGTACGGATTACTTAGTTGTAATGAATAGAGACACGTAGGTACCGAAACCTATACCTCCGGTTTATTAATTATTTCACCAAGCCAACAAAAGTTAATAAAATTGTTAATATCGTCGTCGCGAAAATATCTTCTCGTCCGAGATGATTTTAATGCTATTTTGACCCTTATAGAAAAACGCCATCTTTATTTTTATCGTCTTCTTCGGAGATACGTTAGGTATATTATCGATCTGAACGTACCTATCTAAAAATATTTTCTTTTAAAGTAAATTTTAATTTTTTTTTATTTTTACAAGAAAAAAAAAAGAAGAGAGAAGAGAGAGATTTTTCAGATTTTTTTTTTTTTTAGTGAAACGTCTTAGAAATTTTTTGTACTACCCTATGTAAGGGTCCCTGGGTCGTATATTCGACGCATATTTTATTCCTTTTATATTTGTAGTAATATGACCATATGAAAATACGAATTTAATAACCGCCATAACTTTTTTTTTCTGACTCGAGTTATAGATATAAATTGTAAAAAAATATATCGCGACCATATTTTCGTTTTGCATGTAAAAGCACACGGCTAACGAAAATAAACCCCATATATACGACTATGGTTTTAATTCTAAACCGCTCGAAGACAAAATAAAATAGAACTTACAATGCTTACGACTTGAAAATAATTCGAATGGCGGGTGAAAAACACTCGATATAAATTTTCGCCTTTGAACGAGCACGATAAAAGAAAAAGGTTGACCCGAAAAGCCTAAAATGATAATATAACAGCTCCTTACTGGCGATAATTATTTCGTCTCTGGTATTAATGAACTACTTTAACGGCGTGTATTTTGGGATAAAAAAAATATACGATACGAAGCGACGAGCGTATTAGCATCGGATGCTGCGAAATACAGAGTAAGCCCCGGGTAACAGGTCTACAACTCTATTCGCTCAAGAAAACACGACCCTGTTTATTAATACCTAGCTACCAATTTTGTTTCGGGAAGTGTTAACACAAGCACCTTTAGCGAATGCGTACGATGCCTAACCCAAATTTCGCACATGGAAAAAGGAGACGTCATGCCCGAAATATTCGTTTGTAGAGATTAAAACGACGTTATGCGTGCGACATTTGTCAGCAAACTTTTTCGCCAGATCTTCATTCGCGTATGAACGAATAGTTTTCGAACCTATATATTACAATGATTTTCTCTTTAACATTTTACATTTATGGATAAAATTTTTCTAAAAAATGAAAACGAGAAATGGGTTTCTGGTTTTTTCCCAGGATTTCTCCAAAGACCGCAATTGTGCGTAGTACACTCGTAAATAGTTTACCGGTTCATAAAATTTCAAGTGGTTCTTACGCGAAAGGAAAGGAAAACGTCCGCCATTACAAAGGTCTTCAATTCACCTTTTCGGAGACAGAGAGCGAGGAAAGGGGAAGGGGAAAGCCTAAAAATGAATTAGGTGTCCCGATACGGTCGTTTTTCTTCAAAGAATTACTGTCGTTGCGGTACGTTAGGTTGTTTTGGAAAATTGAATGCTTGTCACCTTTGAGTTCATCAACGATTTGTTGCAAAAATTAATCTTCGAATCTGTCGTTACATTGTCATAGTTGGAAATTAATTTTTCGCATTTTATAACCGAATAAATTTATCATAAATTTGCATTTTCAAATACAGAAAAACGAATACATTATTTTTAATTATGCCTTCGGAAAAGGTCGTCTGCCTTTGGTAGAACGTAGATGAAATATTTCGACTCGTTAAAAAAAAATATATAGAGTGTGCGAGGCTTGATATTTGATAAATCGTACGCATAAATTAATCGCCATAATTTTCTTCAAATTGATATACTATGCGAAGAAAATTTTATACTATTTATTTTTTAATTGAAAAAACTTATTGGAAAATCAATCTCGAAATATAAAAGGCAAGTATGGAAAGGAAAGCGTGGCGATTTGGCGTGGAAACCTGATTTAGGTCAGATTTACCATAAAAGGTTGACCATGATTAGAAAAAATTTCGGAGTTTTGGCATACTCGTAATTATTTGGGAGCCAGGGATATCGAAATGTGTTTTTTATTCGAATTTTTTTCGAATTTTCACCAAACTATGATAAGATAAAATGTTGGATTTAAAAAAAAAATTAATTCTGGGTTACTAGAGAAAGGAATAGCATTTTTTCCCCGATGCATTTTGGTCGAGTTATCGCATTTTTGAAATTTTGAAGCGGCATTTTGTAATGAGATTTGAAAGGTATATATTCACTAAATTTTTACAAAATACGCGTCACGTATCTCAATTCCAAAATCATACCTACCATAAAAAAAATTGAAACAGACGACAATAATTTGTTTCTCGAATGAATAAAAAATTGTACTCTTATGGACACCCGCCACCCTTAATCTGATCTCCATAGACCATTTCTTTTTCTATAAAAAGAATTTAGCGATTTTTTTTAGGAAAAAATTTTAGAAATAATTTTACTCCCAAAACTCAACGTATTTTTTCAAAAAAATTAGAATTTTTTCTCAAAAAATAAAAAAATAAAAATTTAAAAAATATTTTCACGTCTAAAAATTGAATGAATTATTTTTTCCCACCATTTAAGAAATATTTTTGTACCAATCAAAAAAAGTAAAATTTTTCTTCCCCAAGAAAAGAGATTTTCTTCTTGGAAAAACATTTTAAAAAATTCAAAGCTTTATTCAAATAAAATGTAGACAGCGAATTTAAAAAATTCTAACTCCCTATCTAATCCCGTGCCTCTGGCCATAGCGGCAGTACATGGCACGTGAAACCAACAGGTAACAACAGGGTAAAAAATTCTTTTTTCTTTAACAATAAGAAATTTTTTTGCAAAAAAAAAAAATTATTTTTTCTCTTGGGACGTTTCCTCATGAAAAATTTAAACTTTTTTTTCAACAAAAATTAAGAAATTTTTAGTCATTTTTTATTCTATTTCTTTCTCTCCAAAAAAATTGAGGAGTTTTCTTTTCAAAAATTAATTGAGCAGTGAGTAAACATTTTTACATAAAAAAATATTCTCTAGAAATTTGAGACAAAGAATTTAAAGATTTTCCCCCTACAAACACCTAAGAATTTTTTTTCTAAGAAAATGCCCCCCAAAAATGACTTTTTTTGAAAAAGCTAAAAATTTTTCTACCTATTTTTCACACAAAATTTAGCTATTATTTTATTCTCATAAAATTCAATTTTCGCATCTCTCGAAAAAATTGAGAGATTTTTTTTCTTTAAAATTCGAAGTTTTTTTTTAAATTTTAACAAAAAATCAAGATTTTTAAAAAGAACCGATTTCTACAAAAATTTGAGAATTATTTAACTGGTCACTAAAAACTGATTTTTTCCCGCGTAACATGTGCCGATATCGTCTTTCTCTCGTCAAATATGTCGACATGATTTTACATGTGTTTTTATCCCAGAAAAATACAAAATTGTGTCATGAATAAAGTTAATACGAGTAATAATACAACATACGTGTGAAAAAACTGTAAATTTTTCGATTTCCACAGTTTAAAAAAAAAAGTAAAATAAGTAGGGTCGACATGCCGACACCGTGCCGATTAGAATGTCGATAATCGTCATTTCTATCAACGTCATGTCTACAACATCAACAAAATTATTTTTGATTTGAATATGATTAAAATAGTTGATAAATTCCAGTGATAATGTGAAATGATATATTCAGCTATTTAGTTTTGTTAAATAACATTATTTTGCCAAATTTTTCAGTAAAGAAATATATGTGTAATTGACGATAAGATGTCGAGTATCGGCACTTTGATCGGCATTGGCAACTACTCACTATCTGCTGAAAATGTCGGAATTCATTATTCTGGAGGGAAAATAATTTCAAGTTTTGATCTATTGTTATGTATTGAATTCACAAAATGATAAATTGAAGTACTATCAATTTTTGAAAATTCCAGAACTTTATATTTTCATTAAAAATGTAAGTATTAAGATGTCAAATCGGTAGTAATGTCGATATAAATGTCGTCAATCAAATATTTATCTGATTTATCCAAACGAATAGTAACTAGCGCTCCGTGTGGGGAAATAAGTATCTATACAAATTTTTGATAGCATTTTAGCTGTGAATGACTTGGCATTGTGTAGTGTGTGGTAGTGTTGTGATGTTTTGCTGCTGTCATGTGACGTGTTGGTGGTTTATGATTGGTTGGCGGTCAAGAATGTGAATTTTATTGAAAATTTACATTTGACGATAAAATCTTGGTGTTTTCGATAATTTTCAAGAAACGTGTGTTTATTTCGATTTTAATGTCGCAGTTTTTGTTGAAATAACTTCTCATGCTATCCTGAATGGTTTTAATTCACGAAGGTAAGCTCTTTGATTCATTTACACATAATAAGTTTTCACTCAATACAAGTATGGCGTATCTTGGAAACCACCGGTGCTTTTTACTTCAAACATATCATGTCAACTCGCAGCAGGTGGCAAAAGGGTAAATAATAATACAGGTGCTTTTATATTATAGGCAGGAAGAAGAATATCGGAGGGTTGTTATTAGTAGCAGTAGCGAGGAGACAGTGATTTCCAACCCGATCCCAGTGAAACGCATTCCAATATGTTTATATTGTTTAATTTTTTTGAATTTATTTTTGATTAATATATAATAAAAAATGTGTATTCTGTATGTATGTATGTATTTATGTATTGAGTTTGTTTCGTACGCGAGGCCGAGGTATATTTATACTCAATATCTGTGTTATTTTTCGATGTGAAAAAGTAGGTAAAAGACGTGATCTCGAATTTCGTCACGGATTCGTCACGTCAAAAGTCTACACTATTTCCGATAGAAAGACGGGTAGTAAGTTGATATCCAGCCGATATCGATTTCTTACCCGGCATAATCTCGACAAAGATGCCGTCTTTTTTCGATGGTTTGACGAGCAATAAGTAGATGCATAAACTTACCTCGTCAAAGCATCAAAAAAAGACGACATATTTGTCGAGGTTATACCGACTAAAAAGTCGATATCGACTTTGTATCAACTTATTACCCGTCATTTTATCGACAATAATGTCGGCAGCTGACGTGTCGACAAGTGACGTAATCGAGATCACGTCTTTTTCATCGTCTTTCACATCAAAATTGTTACGCGGGTTTCTCCAAAAGGGAAATTTTTTCTTCAAAAATATTTTAAAAATTTAATTAAGTATTTGAAAATAGTCCAAAAATATTTGAATCGGTTCCATTTTTTTGCCTCCTGTACATTTTCGATGACATTTTCAAAAATGTGACTTGAACCTGTTTTTGCATGAGCCGATTCATTTTTTTCTCTAAAAAAATGAGCAGTTTTTTTACATAGCCATTTTCATTTACAAAAAATTGAGATATTCTTCATATTTTCAAGAAAATTATTTTTCGTTTTTCTCCAGAATAACAGAGGAATAGGTATAAATATATGAGATTTTTCTCTCCAAAAACTGGAGAAATATTTTTGCTCCAAAAAAATTACTTTAAAACGAATCACATTTTTTCTCTAAAAGAGAATATTTTCTTCTTTAAAACACATTTTAAACAGTTTTTTTTTAAATTGAGAGAAAAAAGTTTTTTAAAAAAAATTCTTTAAAAATCTCCAAAAAAATTCAACATTTTTTTTTTGAAAATCATTTTTTTACTTCGAAAGATTTGAGGGATTTTCCCCTACAAAAATAAGACACAAAATAGAGGAGTTTTTCTTTGAAAAAAAATATATATATGAGAAAAAAATTTATGTTTTTTAAAAAAAAAAAATTTAGAAGTACACCACTAGCCCTAAGAAAGAAATTTCTCTTCAAAAAATGAAAATTCGTTCATCTATCAATGTTTTAAAATTTTTTTTTTTCAAAATTGCGATATTTTTTTATTCCAAAAAAATTACATTTTTCTCTCCTAAAGAATTGAGGGATTTTTTCCCCCAAGAATTTATTGAGAAATCCCGTCAAACAATTTCATACTAAAGCTACGTTCATAATAGGAAATGAATTTCTCGCGTTTGTGAAAACTGGGAATTGAAAAGTTGAATTTTTTCAACTTTTCAATGAAAAATGATATGAAAACGAAAATTTCGTGACATTGTTTTTTTATCAGTTTGTGATATATGTCACATATACCAATAGATATCACTAAAATATAAGAATATTTGCATTATACATCGTAAAAATTGAAATAAACTAAAAGTTCTTTCTTGCGAAATTCCCAAAAATTTTCATTTCCTATTATGAACGGTTTCATAGCGAACAAACGGTTTAACTTTTCATTTTCCGTTTTTCACAAACGCGAGCAAATTCATTTCCTATTACGAACGTAGCTTAAAAAACTAGACAATTAGACGTCTCCGCCGCTATATATAGTCGTGAATTAGAAATTTTTGCAGCCAATACCTATTGTTAAATTAGCGCCCGCTTCCATTTTGGCACCCGTTTTAGATGTAAATGTTTCTACTTTGCGTCCAAGTTCATTAGTAGTACATGATGCTAAAATGATTCTAATTTACGACTAATTCTCATTAGTCATAAATTAGGAGCATTTTAGCAACAGTACAACTAGTTTACTTAGACACAAATTAGAAACATTTACATCTAAAATGGGTGCCAAAATAGGAGCGGATGCTAACTGACCAATAGGTTTTAGTTCCAAAAAAATTCTAACCTAAGACTATAAATTAGCGGCAGAGACGTCTAAATTATCGCTAAAATACAGCCCCCTTCCAGATCCCAATGTACATAGAAGAGGATGAGTGGGGATACAGGTTTCCCAAAATTAATCCCTAAATCACGCATCCTCTTCATACTTAGAAATTTTTACAAAATCATCTACATAGATAAAGAATTTTTACAAAAAAAAATTCTTCATCTATGTAGATGATTTCGTAAAAAAATTTAATTATGAAGAGGATGCGTGATTCAGGGATAATTTTGGAAACCCTGTATCCCCACTCATCCTCTTTATGTCCATTGCGATCGGGGGGGGGGAGAGACTGTAACACGTTTTTCAAAATTCATGATTAATTGCTCCAAAATTTTGTATAATCATTTTTTCAAAAAACAAAAGAAAAATTTTGATAATTTTTTTCGTGAAATTTACAAAAAAATTTCTTGGCAGAATATCAAAAAAACATGTTTTTACAAAATAAAATTATCAACAAAAAAAATGACAAAATTTTTTAAAAAACATCAATTATTTTGGCAGAATTTTCAAAAAAAAACTGCTGCAGAATTTCATAAAATTGTTATTAAAATCTTAGAATAAAAAAAATCACAAAAATACATAGCTTTGGTTAACAAAATTTCTTCACAAATTTCCAAAAAAAGTATTTTTTAAACACATGCTTTTATAAAACTTGAAGAAATTCTACAGAATTAAAAAAAATGCTGACAAATTTCATACAATTTTTTAAAAAATTACAAAAAAAATCATAATACATTGGAAAAAAACTGAGAAATTTTTTTTTCAAAAGTTTGAAAAAATATCATAAAATTTTAACAAAAAAATTCAAAATTTCATAAAATTTTTAACAAAAATGTAGAAAAATATTTAACAAAACAACAAAAAAGTTTTGATAGTGCTTTTTTAATTTTCAAAAAAAAAAACTTCAGAATTTTGAAAAAGGAACTAATTTACGAAATTATTAACACAAAGAATTTTTACAAAACAATGGAATAGTAATTTATTTAAATTTTTCTTGAACTTCAGAAATATTATATCCCAATTTTGAGTTGGGCCCCAAAATTTTTTTTGCATCATTCCTACTCCAAGGGGACTCTACACAACAAATTTGACCAGATTCGATCCATTGGACTCTCCGCCAGAGTCCCAAAAGTAGCGGTAAAATTACTAATAAATATATAAATATGTGACATGTGACAGATCGTCATCTTTTGGTCCCAAACGTCAACAAATGGGGTCAGAACTTTTCTACCCCCCCCCCTTTTAATCAGGGTCGGTCACAATAGCCATCATTTTTTTTTAAATCGGCTAAAAATTGCATTAGATTTAAATTAGCAGCACTTCTAAAAAATGTTTGACGGGATGAATATTTTTACTCCAAAAATTAGAGAAAAGCTTAAAAAATTATCGAGACAAAAAAAAAACATTTCGAAAAAATACTTTAAAAATCTTCTCAAACATCACTTGCGGGAAAATATTCACAAATTTTTTATTCCATGAAAAAAATCGTTGACAGAAAATCCAACTTGAAAAGAAATTTCAGAGAAAAATAATCTTTTTGGAAAAGCATTCTTCGCATAAAAAGAAATCTCTAAAAATCCTTGATAAGAAACTTTACGTGGAAAAAATAAAAGTTCTCAAAAAAATTGAAAAAAAACCAACGTTGGAGGAAAAAATTTTTCAAGGCAAAAAATCCTTTTGAAATTTTTTTTCACCAAATACATAAATATCTTAGGTACCTAAGAAAAACTTGTCCTGATAAACCATTTTAAATTATTTAATAAATCCTTTACAAATTATTTGGAAAAATGGGAGAAATTGGTAGGAAATTGGCTCTAATTAAGCATTAGAAAGAAGAAAACGTTTTCAAAATAAGTTTTTTTCAACATTCAATAGGTACATGACACCCACTAAGTAAAAATTTAATGACTGTACCTACTACCTGTACCTAGCTCTCTGAAAGTTCATTATGAAATGTCTTTTCATACGAAAAAAATCGTAAATATTTAACTTCCTCCAGTCCCTAAAACCCATTAAACGCGAACTTTTTATTTTACTTTATTTTAGTGCAAAAACTCGACACTGAAAAACAAGTTTTGAAGCCCCATCCCCCAAATAATTGCACTAGAGAATGAAAACATGAACCTTTTGAATTAAGTAGGCTTGACCAAAATCAGTTTCCTAGGCCAGATAACCACCACGCTTATCCCCTTCTAATTAAGTACTCGTTTGAAGAAAAAAACGCAAAAGATAAAGATCCAATTGAACTGCAAAAATCACAAAAATTGCCATTATTTGTAAATTACTACGATATTAGGTAATTTATGGTTTTTAAACGTCAAAATCATGGGGAAAAGTGGTAAAAAATTTTCTGTAACGGTTACAAATATAACGTTGTTTTTAGGTTTGTAGTTATCGAAGAGAGAGGTGACCTCTTGACCCACCTAAAATCCTCCGTCGACAATAAATAAATGATATTATCTCTGAAGTAGCTAATTTAGTTATTTATTAGTTTTGCGTTAATTTTTTTCGAAGAGAAGCGCAAAAAAAATTCGATGCGAAAGAGTTTTTTTTTTTTTTTTTTTTTTTTTTTTTTTGTAAATTTTAATAGAATTTTTCACCGTCAGCGTCGGTATTAATTTTGGAACAATTTCCGGAAAACGTTTTTAACTTTTTTGTGTCATTTTCTGCAGACTTGGTAGGCTGTATCATAATCAGCAGTCGAGTTGCTATGTTTTTTTTGTTTTCTGACACGCGATAACTCCAGTAGAAGTGTAGAGTTATAGACAGATTAAATTCAAAGTTTGAAACTTAGAACGAAGGTTTATTACGATACCTTCTTTGTAGGAGAAGATTAATTTTTAAGGTCAATTACATAAGGCAGAGTGAACATTTTCACACCGATGACGACATTGTGACCTGTCGTTCAATTGTTGGTAGAGATTTTCATTTTTTGAAGAATAATATTCGTATGATTCGCACACATGAATCCGAATGATAAGAATTGTAGGTATCATTAGACAATCTCAACCCACATCGATCTTATTCAGCCCTAGGTACGACTACAGTATATGAAAACTGACTGCAAGCTGATTCTTTTCAATGTATCATGAAAGAACATCAGTTATAACAATTCGCCGGTAGACGTTCTTTACAACACTTCATCCATTTGAAAAAATGATACGAATTCCGCACGAACTTGAAGCATTATTTTCAGAGAACAAGTTATCACCCCAGATTGTGTGAAAATTTTGTCATGAACTTTGCTTGTTTTAGGAAACCCAAGTATCACGATACATCAACTTATATAACGTCGTTTCTACGTGCCCTTTTTTTAAATCATTTTTTTTCTCTAATAAAAAACTGTGCAATAAGCGAGCGATACTTATTGCATTTTCATATAAGACGGTGCTGCGAACTTGCAAAGTCGAGAATTTACTCGGTATAATTTTTGGCTCGCATCAGCGAATGAGTTTTAAAGTATTTTTTCAACTAGTTTAGTTTAGGTATGTGCTTGCGTTTGGAAAAAAAAGTTCTTCCGAACAATCAAATAATTAATTTAGAATTCGGAAACAAACATCTTATAAAGAAACTTTAAATGGAATTCTAAAACTTTGCTGCTGATTAGTGAAAATCTTATTTATACCTACACAGATTTGATTTACAACGCCTTAATACATACCTATGTTTAGAGAGAATTACACAATGCACAGCAGCACTATACGAGCTGTACCTAATGGAGTTCTTTTTCTCAAGTGTCTCGAGTTGGCAGAAAATATAGGAATATTTTCTGCTCAAGATGATTGTGTGAAGATGTCGAGGTAAGTGCTGGTTTAGGTTTACAGATACGATATCGTGGGCTTTATTTTACATATTATCTGAAGTATGATGTGAAGATTTATTGGAAGGGATATTTTATAGGCTTCAAGTAAAGTGAATTGCACTATCTACAGATGGATTCTTGTACAGGAACGAGTTGAAGGATTCGTAATTGATGAATCACAGTAAACACAACAATCGCATTATACTTCCCCCTTAGGTATTGTGATAAAGGAATGTGCAACTGTTCAAGAATATTATTGTATGAACACACGCATGTGTCACAATTCAACAAAAATATGTACACTATTATCATCAAAACTGGGATCATTTTACGTTTTCATTTACGAATAATGAACGGAGCTGGATAACAAACGAATTCTGGTAGATTCTAGATCAGGTAATCATGATACAATTATATCTGAGACCAGCTTCGAGTTCAGGCACACTAGATTAGGTAGAAAGAACGCCAATGAAATGATAACTGCTCATAAAATGAATACCTAGCTGTGTCATGTGACAACAGTCCCTCAGGACAGCTGAGATTCTACACGACTAAAACTGCATTCTATTTCGTAGGTATCAGCTCGTCGAAACGTTTCGCAATTCGTAAGACTGTAATATCACCAAAATCTGGCCTGTTCCACCCATTAAGAAGCGGATTTTCCTCTTAGCTTATTACTAAAGTATGAGAGCAAATTAGACTCACCTCTTTTGTCGAAAGTATAAGAAGAAAACGCCGAACGGTATTCATCGGTAATCAATAAAATCCAAAACACCACTACTTGCATTAGTTGCCACATTATTCATACCGGGGTGAAGAAAAACACACTTTACTCGATAATATCATGACTGTACGACCGACATAACTAACGACAACCCTTATCAAAATCTTGCGACAGACTGCGCTACAGTGATAAAATTTCTCACGAAATGGAAATCATTCCGAAGCGAAAAATGTCAACCGGCGGTGCGAGGTGTGTACCTTGTGTCCTCGTCCTCGCGTCGCGAAAGAAAACTCGGCGGAGGAAAATCCTTACAACTCTCGCGCTCTGTGCGAAAATGGCCGAATCACGTTTGTAAACAATTTTAAACTAATGAGCAACAAAATCGCTGATTAACCTGGTTTACTTCATTCGGGATTCATCCCTTGTTCATCCTTTTCGCAAGGCAAACCACGGTCGACGAATATCACCGTATCACTGAGCAATGGAGCAATTCCAAGGGCGGAGTTTTTCTCTACCGCCGTATTTCACGCTTGCTCAAAACACGAGCCGAGGCAGAGCCGCCTTCACTATTCAGCCGAATACAGAGAGCGCCGATTTCGAATTCGATTTAAATGTTGAAATATTTAATCGAAAAATTATTTCTCGCTAAATAAATGATAACGATTAACCATTCGATAGGATTCTTTGAAATAACACCGGCGTTTATTTCGAGACTACGTTTTCCAATATTTTCCTGTTTCTAACACCGAAATATCGTTTCCAAATTGAACATTACCCAAGAAGCAAACGATGGTTCATATAGTTCATACCTGAAAAACCGAATTCGATTTTAACTTCTAACACTCGGTCAAGCTGTATCATTTCATCGTTACACAAGGCTGAAATGAAGCAAAAATGATAACCCCTTCCATTCGACTTTTTTTCACTCTTACTTTGTTTTTTTCTCACTCGAGACTCGAGATTACCAAGATTTTTGACTTTTCAACATATTATCTTGAGGCCATTACTCATCACTCGAAATGAAATTAGGTGGAACCAGTTCAAATTCAATATTCGTATTAGTTTTAGCATTCCTCCTTCTCGAGAGTAAAATCAAAATTACAACTTTTAAAGACGTTTTCATTCGGTTATTGTTCGTTGTACACGCTGTTTCTAAAGAATTTAAACTGATCACGTTTCGTTTCGCTCGACTTGACTGAAAACTAACTCTTTGTCATCTAGGAAACTAATTTATTAGCTCCGTTGCTCCATCATAAAGATGGCTTTCAAATTAAATTTCTCATGTTGGAAAAATTAGGTCGTTTTTGAACGAAAAGATCACTCGCATCTCGAAACGAAGATCGAAAATAAGAAAATATTCTCGAGTAAAATTTACATAGACGATCTAATCGAACATAAAATATAATATAAATTTGAATAGTTTATTTTATAATAATTCTAGAGATCACAGAGATGACAAAAATTCATATAATATAAAGTTCACAAACAAAGCAAATGGGTACTTTTTTTTAGGTATAAACACAACAAAAAAATCGCTCAAAATGGCTAATAATTTCGTTGCACGCGAAAGAAAAAAAAACAAACGAATTCGTAACATTAAATCGTAGCAAAGATGTTTTTATACGTAGCATCCCTCCAAAGAAGAGGGTACCCAATTAACTTAATTGTAAACAAAGGTAGCTTTCCAAAATTATGGCCACATGGGCGGTTTGAAAAAATATACTTAACTAACAAATGAAATAAAATAATTCATAACATTTCAATAACTAACTGGTAGAAAAAAAAACAGGTAAAAAGTCCCATGATAAAATAGTTTGTAATAAGATCAATGAAAATGGTATCGTCCGACGAAGAAGTTCAGCTCTCCCTTTATTAGCGTGTATATTTCAAAAGGTATACAACACGACTAATGTTTTCAGGTCGCCGGAGAAAAATTCCAATAATGTACAATGCATTTTAAAAATATTTTTTAAGGATGCCAACTAGCCAAATGAATGGAAAATTTACTATTCTTTGTAGTCTAAAAACGCCAAGCCCGTAATAAAAATTCATGATTTAAGGTGATTCGAAGATTATAAATAGTTCGGAAATGATTTTTTTAAAAAACGATTATTTATAACCTCGAGACAAAAAAGACTAGAAGTATGATTACTATTTGTATAATAAAAACATAGAATACGAAAAAAATAAATAAAAATTTAAATAATTTAGCAATGAGTGTAAAAAGGAAACACTGATTGAAATTTATACATCGGTACGTACTTAAATTAATATTCACTTATTATATTGAGATCAAATAAACATTTGAAATAAATACCTCCTGTATCGAATCCTTTTAATGTCACTTTTCGAGATTTGGCTAGCATCATACTCTATTATTTTTTGAAACATTATGCGAAGCCCAATTTAAAGATGTTTTCCAAGAATTACTCAAAGCTTCCTCGAATTTCATTTGGAAATGTACCTCCGCTTCTTCTTCGGTTTTATGTAATACCTAAGTACAAAATAATCATTTAATAAAAACAAATAGGTAATATTTTCCTCGAGGTACGAGATATACTTACCAATGACTCGTGAAGATAATTTAAATCTGCTTCAGAAGAAAGTTCAGGGAGACCAGTTGAAATCATCATCGCAAACAACGATAAAATTAACGAACCGTGTTTTCTCAGTATCAAAAAAGCCTAAAGAAAATTCATTAATTAATTCGCGAACTTTTTTTTACTCATTTTTTCAAAGAATCTGGGCGAAAAGACTTACATTTTTACATAATTTCTGGAAAGTTTGAAATTCGACGATTTCTCCTTTAGTTTGTCCTTTATTTATAACGTGAACGAAATCGTGCGTCAGTACAAACGGAACTCTTTCTCGTCGGAAGCCGAATTTTTCTTTGAAATGGCCCAAAATATGTCCGAAGTCGATATGGAACAACTGAAAATAAAAAGAAGAAAATTTCTCAATTTTATTTCTTTTAAATAATCTTTCACTACTTTAGAAAAATAAAATTTATTTAAAAAAACATGTTTCATTTTTTAGAAAAAAAAATCTTTCATTAAGAAAAGTTTTCATTTTTTGAAAAAAAAATATATTTAATTTCTCTAAAAAAAGTTCTATTTCTTTGGAAAAAAATTGGGAATTTTTCGGAAAAAAAATCTTCATTTTCTGGGGGGAGGGGGAAGAAAAAAACTTGGATTTTCTCGAGAAAAGATTTCTCTTGTTTTTTCAGAAAAAAATCTTTATTTTTCTGGAGTAAAACTATTTCTCAAATGTTTAGAAAAAAATAAACTCTGCCTTTTTTTTTTTTTTTTTTTGAGAAACCTCTTAACAACTTTTTGTAGTAAAGAATTTTTGTCAATTTCTTCCGGTAAGAAATTTGTCAATTATTAGGAATAGAAATTTTCTCAAATTTTCCCAAAAAAATCTCGAAAATTAAAAAAAATAAACTTACCTATACCTACTTTTCGTTTTTTTTTTTTTTTGAAAAGAAAATTATTGAAGAAAAACTTTTATTTATTTAGTTCACTAAGCTTTTTTCTTGAAAAAATCTTTTGATTTCTTGAAGGAAAAATAGTTTTTATTTTTTTGAAAAAAACTTGGAACGAATTTTTTCGGAAAGAATCTTCATTTTCGGGGAGGGAGTGTTGGGTCAGAGAAAAAAAACTTGATTTTCTCGAGAGAAAACTGCTAGTGTCCTTGGAGAAAAAATGTTCTATTTTTCTGGAGTAAAAAATTTCTCAACTCTTTAGAGAAAAAATTCTTTCAATTCTCTGGAGTAAGAAATTCGTCACAAACATAGAATAAAAAAATTCTAATCACTTAGAAGAAAAAAAACTAGGTATAAGTAAATTTTTTCCGGAGTGAAATAAAAACTTTTTGTTCAATTTTATGAAATATTTTTTTTCAATTCTATTTGGAATAAAACAACAATTTTCAATTTTTTTTTGGAGAAAAAATATATTTTTAAAAATTTTCAAAGCAAAAAAATCTTAATTTTTTGGGAGAAAAAAATTACTCTCACATTCAACACAAAAAATTTTCAACCTAGAACCCCCTAAAAAAATCTCAAGTTGCTGGTCCTAAAAATTTACACATGTAAACATCTACTAATATGCTAATTCTCAAGTACCTGGCCGGTCTTTTTCACCATGATGTTATCCGAGTGTCTGTCTGCAATTCCTAGCACGAATGTAGCCACGCAATAACCAGCGCAAGAATACGTGAACTCTTCGATTGCTTTATTTAAGGCTTGCTCTGTAGTGTTATGCTCTTTCAACCAAGCTAAAGAAGAGAATTGAAAATTTCGATATACTTATGTTCTCAAAATATACCTAAATCCACCTTCGCGTTTTTTCCCTTACCAAACAGAGAACCCTTTCTAAAGGCTGACGTAGCTGAAAATATTCCTTTTTCTTTTTGTATATTTGCGATGGTTTCGGCGTTTAATACAACTTCAATCAATCCCACTTTATTGTCTGTAGAAATACAACCGTAAGGATTCATTCTACGAATAAAAAATAAAACACAAGTTGAGTGAAAATACGTCATATTTTTTCATTTGGTCGAAATATGTAGGTAATTTTTTATAAAAAAAAAATACCTGAAATCTAATCCATGCATTTTCCATAAATTATCCATTATACGAAGCATTTGCAACGTTAGCATGTCTTGTCTTAGATCATCGCCATTTTTGAAAATTATGTGAATATCTTCACCAAAACAGTCGTCATTTTCGAATACAAGCCACAATGGTCGAGCTTTACTATCCATAACTCTACATTTCTCAACTCTGGAATTCAAAAACGATAATTGAATAAATTTTATACTTCTTTTAAAAACGATTGTTGGTTGAATGAAAAACTTACTTTACTCGTTTACACTTGTAACTGGGATCGAGAGGGTTGTTGACTAAATAAAATGCTTCGATGCAATGTTGTTCTTGAAAATATTCTTGAACGAAACTTCTAATTTTATCTTTATCTTTTCTTTTTCGAATCAATTCGTTGGTAGTTTTTAGTTTGTCGAGAAATCCCATTTGACGAATTAATATTCTGACATGTTCCGGACTACCTCTACAGTACGCTTCCAGAATCAGTCCAAAACGAACGGATACCGACTTTACTTTCATCTCCGATCTATAAATGTTTCAATCATTAATCATTATCTGAGTGATATCGTGATTCGAAATAAATAATAATAAATACCTCAAATGCCAAAACAAATAATGACCAATTTTTTGATTATTCAAGGCCTTATGAAGTAAAAATTCGACTAAATCATTTTGTAAGTAGCATTCGTGTTTCAGTGCTTGAACCAGCTGGAGGAGATACAGCAATAAATGATCATCCCTGCAAAAAATTAATAACATTTATAATAAATTCAATCAAATTTACAAATATGAAATGAAGCTAATCACGTACATCGTATTACGCAAGCATCGCACAGCAAAACTTCGAACCGCTTGATCAGCGTATGCGAAATCCAAGAGCTCTAGCGCTTTTTGAGGCAACAACGGGGGCCACTTTTGTAACAATGAAATAGCTTCGGAAACTTCTAATCTGTTATTCCAATCAACGCAATCCAATACTTTTGATAATAGATGCGGATCTGAGGTAATTAATTGATACCTCAAAGCCCATAAATTTTTTCTTTCTTGTTCGTGTAACTCGTAACGCGTAACGTGATCACTGATACTCCTAAAATACGATGAAAACCAAAAATTTGATAAAAATTCCAAAATAATCTGTAAATATAAATATGACGAAATTTACCTGACGTGATCTAATAAAACTTTCGATGATTGCTGAGTGCTTTCGTTTTGTTCTTTCAAATCAGATTGTCCATATTTCGTTGCGAAATCGACAATCGAGTCTATGTCAGGATACACGATTACGTCTTCGTGAAATCTATGAAAGAAAACAATCGCAGCACACGTTAACGATTATTATCGTTACAAGAAGTAATTATTTAGAAAAATTAAAATCAAATCTTACTTATGAAAGGTCATTGAAAGAGCGGCAGTATTTTTAGAATCCGGATTTGATACGACTGTGCTGAGTGAATGAAAAAGATTGTCACTTTGCAAATCTTCTGGTAATGTCCACAAGTACAGGGTAACTGAGCCAGTGTTTAGTTGACCTTTGTAATCGAACACAGTGGTATTAACCCATCCCAACGGATTCACGAAAAAATCTTGCTACTCGACAAAACATTACGAACGATTAGTACAGTTTAATAAATCTGCTATAGAATAATTTCAAAAACGAACCTGATTTAGTGGATCCTTCAGTCGTTTAGTACGTATACTTTTCACAGATTTGCAGACTTCGTAGACGGCAAAACAAATTCTTGCCATGCGAGGAATGTCACCTATTTTTATATCAAATGTCAAGTCCGCTTCGTACTCGCAATATCCATCTTTGACATACGTTTCTACAGTGCGTTTTGCTTCGCATAAAGGTTTGCCTCCGTGAAACAAGCCTGCTTGAACACCAACCTAAAATAATTGTGCATTTATTAGCATACAGAGTGTAACCATAATAACAAGTGATAAATTATCCTTACTTCAGCAGAATGTACGTTCAAGTTGGTTATAAAACACACTTTGAACGAAAATTTCTCATCGATGGTATACGACGAAACATATTTTGCTTTTTTTCTCAACGTAACTGATGAAAACGAAGAATTCATCCTAGAGGTGTCGGTTTCTTCAGGTATTTCGTATACATGTTCATCAGGATGAACTGTCAACAAAATTATATAATTAATTTTTAAATCACATAAAAGTTTGGCAAAAAATAAAAGATTAAAAACTCACGGGTAACGTTATGTACAGAAATCACCACCAACGTAGGAGTTTTATTTTGAGTTAAAGATTCGTAAATGTATGCATATTCTATCAGTTTATTATCTCCATAAATGTACTCTTCTTTTCCACAAACTTTCAATACGAAATCAGAAATGACTTCATTTTTCTTTAGAAAATTAGTTGCTCGTTTATTTAGAATTAATTTTAAAAGAAGATCAGAGGTTCCAGCGACTGGTACGTTGAAAGTGAAAGTACTCTGAAACATAACACGATGAAATATGAGTCATAAATGAAAAGAAACCAAATCATCAAACGCAATCGATTCGCTGAATTTACTCACATCATTATTTTCAAATTTAATAACAACAACGAAATGTCCATCGCGTAACTTTTTAGGTATTGGACTGTGGTTGGATAAAATTTGCTGTTCAACGGGAATGAAAATCAGTCTGGGAGGAAATTGATATTTCATCTTCTGCAACCAAGTGTACTCCTTTCTTTCTCGAGATACTTCTTCGGAAAGGTACTTCATTTTCGAACGAAACATATTCACTTCGGTATTTTTCAACGAATCGAACTCGTGTAAACCTATTTATTGACAGATTGTTGTGAAATACGAGTAAATAGATTTTCTTTATACAAACAATAAGAAATTCACCTTTTCCAATGAGACGCCCAATTTGAACATTGAATACACTTTCGGCTTTATCGTTTTGCTTTTCAATAATTTTGAGAGTGGCAGCGAAAGGTTTAACATCACATAGTCGTTTATTTTCATCGAATAGTTCTTCTAATTCGGAATTGATATTGATGAAAACAAAACGATACGTCGAGGAACAATGTAGCAGCCCATAAAGTGGATACTTGGACGACTCCTCCCATAAATCCTGAAATAAAAAATATATATAAGTGGGTAGGAAAATAAGACAATGGGTACATAAGACTCTGATAAAATCTAAATAATTTTTAGGGCAATGTTTCTTACTTCTTTGATTTCATTGAACGTTGAGTTTTTGTTTACACATAATGGTATAAACACTCCATTTGGCATAAGACAATTCAGTTCCACTGACGCATCAGTATTGTTTGCCCAATAATCATAAGCAAATGCTACTGAAATGCTGTGAACCATTTCCATATCATATCAACATTCCATTATCAAAACAACATCAAATCATTGCTCAAAACATCGAGAGAAAAACATCAATTTACACTTCAAGTTTCAAACACAAAATCAAAATTAGAGTTTAGAGTGAGATTATGACGTTACGACGGAGCGAAAAATACAAATGAGTCGAGACTATAAAATTAACTATGATTAAACTTGACAAGTTTTACTACAGAAGTTGAATTAACTTTTGCTTTTCCATTATAATTAGTAACATTGTATACATTGTATAGCGGACACTCTATCGGACTGCCTTGTTGATGTTATGATTGACACCAAGTATACGCCGAAATTCCGGCACCAGCCAGGTTAATTAATTATAATTTCCAAACACCAAACTAATTGGTAAATTCTTCGACAGAGTCGGTAGCGAAAACTTGGATCGGTTGGATCCGACGGGAAAAAACGAAAATACTCGAAGCCTACCCGAAGGTGTCCGATGGTATCCGAATTCCGAATAAGCTTTATCACACAATAATGTTTATCAGCTTGTTCTTGAAAAAAAAATGAAAAATGATTTTTACAAAATAATATCGAATTTTTACTATTTTTAAAATTCTGTAGTTCCTTTCAACAGCGTTATCTCTTGCCCTTCATTTCACAAATGTTTCGATTGAAGTCATAATGTGAATTTAATTATTCATTGTACATAGAAATGCCAGTAGTTCGCGAAGAAGAATTATTTTCTCGACAAAAAAAATCTGTTCGATATCCGTATTGTGTAGTTTGGACACCGATTCCGGTTCTAACGTAAGTAAGACATATACATAAGTTATACACTTCTCTACTGACCTATAGTATTTTACATTCCACACACTCATTTTTTTTACAGATGGATATTTCCTTTCATCGGTCACACAGGTATAGCTACCTCAGAAGGTAAAATTCGAGATTTCGCAGGATCGTATTATGTCGCTGAAGATGATATGGCTTTCGGTGTACCGACAAAAGTTTGGAAACTTAAGCTCGATCGTGTTCAAGGAGGGTCTCGAGGATGGGATTATGCTGTAACGGAGGCATCTTTGGATTATGGTGGACGGATTGTAAGTGTTTCTTTACAGAATAGAAATGAACCATCTACATAAATCACTACTAATGGTTTTACTAACGTCGAAAAAATTAAACTTTCATTTTTAGCACAATCTACTTATGGATAATTGTCACTCTCATGTAGCAAAGGCGTTGAATCTTATGGAGTATGATGGTAAAAAGAATTGGAATATGTTCAAAATTGCTTTTTACACCTTTACTTCTAGTCGTTATGTTGAGTAAGTTGCACAGAACATTATAGTCCAAGTAATGAAATCGATTTGTAATTTAATGATTCACTTTCTGTGTTTCTTTTTCAGCAAAAAGTCGTGGTTCAAAACATGGGGTCCATTTTGTATAATCGCAATGATTACGTTATGTATTATTTTATTTTCCAATTTAGTTGCTTAGCTACTTTTTTGATGCGCTGTGTTTAGCATAATTTTCCATATCACAAAGTGTGAACTATGCCAACATGTTTTTATGTGTGTTTTTACAAATAAATGTCGAATTACCTTTCCCTACGTAAATTCATCTTTTTGAACATTTTTGTGAACCATTTAAGCGAAGTCGCATTCTAGCACGCTATACGAGCTGAGATCGAGATCCTATACAATTTGGTATTTACTGCAACTGATAGAATATCTGTCGCAAAAAAAAATGCACGTGATATTAAGTAGATCTATTATTCATATAAATGTACATATGATACATAATTTTTATCCTATTCGTACAAACTGGCACAAGACAAGAGTAATTATCACATACAATACATAGAAAATACATATTACAACTTAATTATCTCTCAAAATATCCTTTTCAAGACGACAATCGTAATTGAACTCCTCTGAGTACAGTAATTTTCCAACCCGAGATAGCGTACTCTTCACATCTTCCAATAAAGGATCATCGTTAAGTGTACCCATTTCTAGAACTGGGCTCAATTTAAATGGAATTCCGTCCAGTGGATGAGAACTTTTTACTGTAATCTGGTTAGATGATGTGGGAACCGTATTGCTGGGTGCATAAGTAGGGACGTTTGGAGTAACTGAGTAAGGTAGATTTGGAGTAAGTGGATATAAACTTGAACTCTGTCCTGGTTGATTACGTCCGAACATGGTTACTACTTCAAATCCGTCTTCACAAGAAATAGTTAAATTTTCAATTGAATCTGTTGTATCTGAAGGAACTACTTTTGCAAACTGCGAATAGAATATTATGATCTAAATTAATACAAATTCAAGTTGCTGAAAATGATCTGTGGTATATTAATTAAAAGTTACAGTATTATACCTTCATGTTGTCAAAAGAAATGTAGATCGCACATCATGCGATTTAAAGCTTCTGGAAATCTGGATTGAATAGAAATGATCTAAAATGAAATGATGAATCAATTAATCAATTTGAGAACAAAACCTTTAAAAATCGAATTATTTCATCAAATTATCAATTTATCAGTCATCAATCACAAACACACAAACAATTCCTTTCGGATATTTCCGACAATCTTCGACTTGCTTCGGCTGAAGTCGTCTGTTTATTTACTTAGGCAAACCTTATCAGAAAATTGAAATTTTTTAATTTTTTCTAAATTTTGAACCAGAGTTTGAAGTTTATTGAAAAATTGAATAAAATGTTATTCATTACCCAAAAATATCGATGAAGAAAAAATTGAAATTTCAAATTTATCCCTAATTTATCCACCAAGAAGTGATGAAAGACAAATAGGTAACCTAACGAAACATGGTAAATTGTTTGATTTTTTTCCCTAATCTAGACTCCAAAAAACACTCGTTCTTATTCGGAGTGGTTTCTTCTTATAAAACTGGAATTGCTGTTTACATATTGGGAAACAGTTGTAGTAAAAAGTGCAAGTATTTATCTCGTTATGAAGTTCTCGGAGAAATCTCCTCAAATGGAATCGAGTCAAGCCGAAGAAATAATTTCAACTTTTGGATATCCATTAAACTCTCATCTACTACTTCAGTCATTGAAGAAATATTCGTCAATTCAGATGTGCACTCATACGATGTAACAGTGATTTTATACGACAAAGAATCCATCAAAAAGTCACAATTATTAAGAACCACTTACCGAAACACACATCCGGTGGAACAGGATTATTTATTTTGTTTAATTCACAATGTTCAAGACCAACCTGCAATATGTTGTATCGAAGAAAGAAGAGAACAAAATTGGGGCTTTGTAAGTTTTGGGTTACAGAAATTGATGATTTTACTCGAGTATTTATCAAATTTTATGAGAAGGAGTTATATCAATCGTTTATTTGAAATTTCGTCTTTCGGATCTCATTTTCTCAATATTTTGGATACGTTTGCTCGTATGATTCAGCAAATATTGAAAGATAAATACTTGAATATTCCTTTTATGAATTACCTCGTTGCAAGGATATGCGATGCTATAATAGGACAAATAGTCATTTACTACGTGTTAAGTTACACTAATCCGAATGAAATGTTCATTGCATTAACTCAATTCGAAGAAGTAAGACAATACTGTTTCCATATGTTTTTTTGTAAATTAAAAATCTTATACCCACTTATTTATTTATTTTTTTATAGTTTATAGTTACCTGTCTTAAAAATACAGTGGAATGGTTGATGGGAAGTCCAGCTGGATTGAAATTATACTCTCCTTTAAACAACATTATTGGATCATTTTGTCAATTTCACATATCTTTATGGTGGACGTTTTTGAGTAAGCATGTTTTTTTTTAATTCATAGATTTACCTTCTTGAAGTATTAAATTTCAATTTGTGTTTAGATTTGCTGAGTCCTTTTCAGAAGATTGCATTTAATTTCTTTCTCTTCTTGGGTAACTTTGGATTTTCTTTCCAAGCATCTATACTCGCTGACCTATTAGCCATTGTTAGTGTTCATATGTACTGCATTTATGTTTATGCTTCTAGGTGAGTATTTTTGTGTTTCATTTTAAATCACCAAGTTGGTAGAGTAGTACCTACTTAAAAAAATGAAAATGTCTTTTCTTTCACGACTGTGTTACAGATTATATTATTTTCAAATGAAAGGCTTGAAAATTCTTTCTCGCTTATTCATTGGAAAGAAACGTAGTCCACTGCCTGGAAGTGTGCATTCATCTCCATACACCACCGAGCAACTACTTTTTGGAACAGTTTCATTTACCATTTTGCTATTTTTGTTACCTACTACTTTGATTTATTACGCTGTTTTTACAGGGGTAAGATATACCTACATCACTGAAATTAGATCACAAAAAATTACGATCGATTCAAGTTGATATTTTTCAGATCAGAGTGATATTAATCTTCATGGGAGGATTTCTAACTCGTTTGAAATACATTATGAATATATTTCCGGCTTATTTGACGTTCCTTTGGTTTTACAATCCAATATGCTTGACTTGTGAGTAAATCTGGCCATCGTAATCGTTATTTAATTAAAACGCAAATTTTATCCTATCGAATAATTTATTTAATTTGTTAAGGTACCATGAGAGTGAACATGAAAGCAGATTATTTTCCCGATGGTACTTTAGTTAATCGAGTGAAACCGGTGTGCGAACCATGGTGGAAAACTGTAGAAATATGTGTACCAAAGACTATTCGAAAACCAAATGAAATCGAATGGCGTAAATTGACAGCAGATGTCTTAATTGGAAATTTGATATACACAGTGTAATTTAATTTGCTGACTAATGAAAATCGAAAATATTTTTCTTTATTACGAAACTTTCATTGAAGATTGAACTGTTATTTTTTCATCCTATGTAGGAAAATAAAATTTATCAAGTTTTTATGATTCGGTTGGTTCATTTGTTCATTTTCTTAAAATCCTTTGTCGGCTTTTCCTTTTTCCTAGAATATGAAATTCCGGTGACTACCGGCTAGAAAAAAATGAAAAATATGCCAACGCCGCCGATTTGCCGGCTACGTAGTAATACGTAGTACGTAGTACCTGGTTATTGAAATTAGCCTAAAGTAGGCTAACCCGAGATAAATTCAATTCTGTGGAATTTCAACTGTGATATTCTAAAAATATCACAAGTATTTTTTTAGACTAGTAAACACATTGAATAAGATTTTCACTGTGTTTTGTTACTATGCGTTGTCAAAATGATAAAAGTACGATTTTATGTTTCTTTTTTGTTAAAATTTAGATTATTGTTATTTTATTTGCAATTAATTAATAAATTCGAAAATGTATCGTTACCTGTTTTGGAGTAATAATGTTCTAATCGCGTAAATCGAAACGATATTGTGATCAGTGATTATTTATGTGGTAGTGGTAAATATTTAACAAATTGACGTTAATTGAAAAATTACGTTCTTCGACAATTATAATAAGGTAAACCCTTATACGTGAAAAATATCTCCGATGCTTTTTATTGTGAATTTAATACGTACGGATAATTCGATGAATTGATGACGTCGGTCTGATTCACTCCTGTGATCACTTTTTTTGAGTAAGTAGGAATTCATCTCATATGATAAGGTTACTGTGCAACCTTGAACTTTAATATTTATATAAACATGTTTTACTTCACTATTTACATCTAATGGTCCATAATAGATCACTTTATTGTGAAGTTATTATATTTCGATTGTCTTCGAATGATTTTATTTTAATATCATCGAGTGTAATCATTTCTGTAGTTCTTTTGAAAATATCCCATACTATTCACTTATATACCTACCTATCTACTCTTGACGTTATTATTTTTACTGAAGATAGGAAGATGAGAATTTTCAGAAATAATGATATTATTATAATCTCTGTATGGTTTTCTATAGTAATTGACTGTAGAAATCGAATAGAAATTGGCGATTTTCTTCGAACTTGAGCATTTAGTTGAATATTTCGAGCAGCTGAAAATATGTTCTCTTTATCACTCGTTACTTCAATTAAGTAGGTAGATATAAATAGGATTGGAAAATATCATAAAAATGGCTTCTTGTCTCCTTTAATGAGTTATGCTTATGAAAAAATCGATGATTTATTTTATAATAATGTGGATTTATGTAGAATATAATATGGTCGTAGGTATAGGTAGTGTACTTCAACCTGTTGTAGTATGTGTTTCAGTTTTTTTAATGTAACTTGTCATTATTTTTTCAGACGTTTACCACTACCGAGTAAATTTTTTACTGCAGAAATTCATCTATGGATGTAATATAGCAAAATACCAACATGTCAACGGATTCCGGTAGCAGTAACGCAAGAACTGGTAAGTTTTACGATTACTTTTTTTTTTGTCAGGGTGTTTTGAAACATAGTAGACCAAGATAGTAAGATAATTTTAACAAAAACAGTTTAATTTTGTTGATTTTACGCAAGAATTTGATAGCAGGATTAATTCTCATAATAAGATATTATTTTATTAACCCGTTGATCACGAGTTCGCGACAAAAAATCAGTTCTAATATTTGCATAAGATTTAGTCAAAGTACGTATTAGCAGGATCTCGTGTTATATCATTTTGTATTCGGTTCAAATTGTTGTAGATATTATGCGGTATGTGGTACGTTTTTATTTAGGTTCCATAATTACGTTTTTTTTGCGTTAATGACGTAAGCAGTCGAAGTTTTGAATTGTATAATTGGCAAAGACTTGAGGAAATTCGCCTTTCTCGTTCACTGACGAATAAAATATAATCTACATTATTATTATGTCGAGGGTGCTTCTTTAGAGTTCAGCCTAAACAAAATTGATTCAAACTGAAAAAAAATTATACGAACTAAATAACTCGCTTAGTCGAGCAAGTCGATTGGAAATAAATGAAAATAGTTAAATATCGTCGTATTAGAAATGAAAAATTTCCCAAGTGCTGGGTGATTGAAATATTTCTAAGTTCCTAGCATCCGTTTTTGGGCTGCAAATTCCGAAGTATGCCTTTTTGTTTTTGTTTCATTTCTTAGTAAAATGTATTCATGAACACGAAATGTTAAAACGTAAATTTAAAAAATCGATCAACTCGAACACCCACTACAAAATAATGTAGAGAAAATATATTAAGGCATTTATACCGCGTAAGCGAGATTTTCTCTCTGCCGAAGCTTGTAACTTTGTTCTACTGGGCTCATTTTCATCCCTTTTAAATTAACTCTCGTTTGAAATTATTACGTTCTGTATTTCGACGATGATAGTTTTTTGATCGTTCTAAAAATACTTTGTGTGCTTCCTACGAACGTAATATTATGGTAACAATAGTGCCTATTATAGGGTTGAAGATTAATTTTCTGTCGAGATGGGGAGTAGGTTGAGTGGATGGAAAACGAGGTACCGAGTGAAATGGAAATTGGAAGTGCAATGCACAGAAACAAAACATTTTTAATTGAAATTTTCCAACGTTCTCAGAACAGTTGATATTTTTCTCGAGCACACTGCCTAATAATCTGGATTTGAATTGCTCAAAAATATGTTGAAACTTTCTCTTTCAAAGTTTCGAATTGGCCACTTTAATCTAAACAGTCAACGTAGTACACTACATACGTAACTGACTCATCATTGTATAATGCGACTTGTCGTTATTTTGACATGGTCGGTAATTTATAGTGGTAGCTCGAGTGATCGAACTACACTCAAAGTTTAAACAGTTAAATGAGCTGAACCTGGGAAGATTTCGAAAACTCAAATTTTAAAATAAAAAATATCTAAATTTCTGTTTTTGAAAGAGGAAAAAAATCGTTTCAATTTTTTGGGGAAAATTTCGATTTTCTGAAATAAAAAAAAAGAATTAATTTTTGGAGAAAGGAAATCTTTGAATTTTTTGGGAGTAAATTTTTTTAGAATAAAAGAATTACCAATTTTTTTAAAACGAAAAATTTCTCAATTTTCTGGAAGGAAAATCTTTCTTGAAATTTTTTGAAGGAAAAAATCTTAGTGAAAAAACTTGTTTAATTTTATGGAGAAAACTCGCAATTTGTTTTTTTAGAGATAAAGAAATCTGAATCACTTTTTTTCTTGGAGGAAAACATTTCTGAATTTATTGCAATAAAGTAAGTTTTTAAAAAAATTTTAGGAACCAAAAATCACTGTTTTTTAAAGAGGAAAAAATGAAAAATCTATTTTTTTTTTAACAAGAAATATCACAATTTTCCAAAATTTTTGAGAAAAAATTCCTCTACAACTGATTGAAATTTTTTTCAATTTTTTCAACAAAAAAAAGAATAATTTTTTGGAAAAAGTATAAGTAAAGTGTTTTTTTGAAGAAAAGAATTTCTATTTTTGAAACGAAAAATACTACGATAAAAATATTCCCCATAATTTTTGAGAAAAAATCCCATTTCTAAATTTTCTAATTTGTGCAAAAAAAAAAAATGTTTTGGAAGGAAACTTAACTCAAAAAATCTTTGTTTTTTGGAATACAAACTTTTCTCGTTGATTATTTTTGAAGCTGAAAATATATCACAATTCCCTGAAGTAAAAATATTTTCCAAAAATTTTTTTTGGAAAAACTCAGTTTTATTTTTTGGACGGAAACTAATCCCAATTTTATAGAGAAAAAATTGTTTGTTTTTGTGGGGAAAAAAGCTCGAAATTTCTTAACAATAAATAATTACTCAATTTCTTTGGAATAAGAAATTTCTTAATTTTTTCAGAGGAAACCCCTCTGAATTATTTGCTACGAAATTTAAAAAAAAATAAGAGTAAAAAATTTCTGTTTTCTGGAATTATAGAAAATTTTCTTGATATTTTTAGTAAACAAAAAAATGTCTCAATTTTATGTACTTGTACCTAACCTACATATATAGTACGGTAAGTAAAAATATTTCTCAAATTTTTTGGTGAAAAAAGTCGTTTAATTTTTCTAGTATGAAAACTAATCTCAATTTTTTTAAGGAAATGAACTGTTTTTTGAGAAAATAATTTTTCAATTTCTTGGAAGTAAAATAAGTACCCTTTTTGTTTGGAATAAACACTTTCTCTTTTTTTTGAGAGAAAAATTCTTTGAATTCTTTACAATAAAAATGTTGACAATTTTTTAGATAAAAAATTTCTCAAATTCTCGGAGGAAAAAATCCGCATCTTTTAATTGTGACGAAGAAAATCTTCTGAGTTTTTAGGGATGACGAAAAAAATATTCAATTTTTACAGAGACAACATCTCTGAATTATTTTGGAAAGTGTGTTGGTGTTAGATAAAAACAATTTTGATTTTTTAAAGAGAAAAATCTCTTTAAACTTGATTTATACCTAATCCGAGATAAGTGAAAATAATTCAAAAAAAAATTCGGGGTAGGGACACCTGAATTTTTTGGTACCTTATAAATTTTTTTTTTTTAGAAGAGGCATCGCTGTTTTTGCGGAGAAGAAAATTTCTGAATTTCTTGAAAATAAAATAAAAATCAATTTTCCCCTCTGAATTACTTTGAAATGAACAATTTCTTAATTTTTTTGAGGTTAAAAAATTCCTTAATTTTTTTTAGAAAAATTATTTCTTTATTTTCCAAGATGAGAATATTTTACAAATTGCTGGAAATGTGGAGGGAAAAAACTCTGAAGTTTTTTTCTTAATTTTTTGAAGAAACCCAATTTCTCTCTTTTTTTGGAGTAAACGTTTCTTCAGTTTCTGGTGTAAAAATATTTCTCAAATTTTTAGAGAAAAAACTGATTTCTTTTGAAAAAATTTGAAAGTCCTTTAAAATAAAAAAAATATCTCAATTTTTTGGAAAAATAATTAATTTTTTGGTAGGTAAAATATCGTTCAGCTTTCTTTGGAGAAAGAAAGCTCATTTTTTGGAGAGAGAAATTTCTCAATTTTCTGGAAAAGAAATATTTTTCAAATTTTTTGGAGAAATGAGTACTTAACTACAAAAATATACCTACCTCAGTGGAAAAAACCTTACAATTTTTTGGAGAAAACAATCTCAATTTTTTGGGATAACAAATATTTCAAACTTTTTGGAATGTATTTTTTTTTTTTTTTTTGAGAAAATCGTGTTTTTTGGCATGAAAAATTTTCTCCTTTTTTTGAGAAAATTGTCTGTTCTTAGAATAAAAAAATTCTTTGGTCTTATTTTCCAAATTGTTGGAGAAAAAATCTCTGAATTGTTTGTGACATTAAAAAAATAATCAATTTTTTTTGTACTAAAACATTTCTCATCGCTTGTTTTCTTTATTGGTGTAAAAAGTGTCTTCAACAGCCCTATTCTTTTGGAAAAAAAACCCCCATTCTCATATATTTACGACAAAATTAACTACCTATTTTTAAAATGTTCAACTTCACAAATTTTATTCGAGCGTTTAGTCGCGAATTAAAAACCGTCGCGATCAAACAAAGGTTAATAACGTACACATATTATTTTGACACTAATTTCAATTTTATTCTGATATAGTCGTATTCTAAAAATAGACAATGCCGTTACATAGATTACTCAATTAAGCATATCTTGTATTTCTTAAAACCAGGTTCGCTTTGCTACAAATATAATATTATAGATTTACTCAGTCGATCATTTTGGTATCCCATGATGCCTAAAAAAATCTAGCATTTACGTCAGTACCTTTTATTTATTTTTAAAAACTAGGTAGTGTTTTTGAAATTTAAAAATACGTATAGCTCGCCTACGCATATGTTTCAAATACTGACACTTTACTCAAGCATGAGAATGCGTTTAATGTAATGAAAAAAAAAGAAGAAAAAAAACACAACTCGAATGGGGAAATTTCGAGTCGTCTAATTCACAGAAGCGTAATGATGTAAAAAGACGTAATTCGGTTTCGAACAAAGAAACAAACATACGCGTATCAGTTCGGGTTAGAGGTATTTTTTTGATAAAAATTTAACGAATGAACACAAACACAACATACAATCCTTCCTACGTAATAAGTAGTAGGCACTTGAATGAATAAGAATCAAATCAAATTGACATAGGTGCTGGACGAAAGTTTGAAAAGCTGACAGAAACATAAGCAAAAAGCAAAATTGTGTTATAAAGAGGTAGTGCACGGTTAAGAGCATAAAGGTGCCACCTACGTTTAGCATACTCTATTTATAATAATGTTATATTTGTCAGTTTTTAGAAATAAATTAGTGTGTTGTTTCAGCAGTACGAAAATAGAATTAGAACGTTATTGTGTATTTATTTCGTTATTTGTTTATCATTGCGTCCGTTTTCATTGATGCAATATGACTTTTTTCTCTCTCTCCAAGTACAAAATGTACATGCGCAGGCTTCTAAAGAGTATTGGTGAACTTCATCACGTGTACTATTAAAATTTTATACGAATGTGTGATCGTATGTGTACCATTGTGTTGTGTATTATAAAAGTACGGTTGAATTTTTTTTTATCGTAACGAATGCGTACAACACTACGCATTAAGCATTCATTTTTCTCAAATCGGTCGCGTAATTATGATTGCGAAAAAAATTAAAATTTTTCAATTGGAAATACAAACGTGTGCTTTTCAAGCATGGTTGTTTTACGTAACGTAATGTTTTGATTTTTTCCATATTAATCGATGATAAAGTATCAATAATATTATAGTGATGTATGCGACGTTATATGCTCTTTAACTTGGCCTGATAATTTTAGTCACATTTTTTTGAACGGATATGCGACGTGTAGGAGTGTTTTAGAATTTATTTACACCTGTTTGTAATTATCGCGAGTTTTTTGCCGAACGTTCACTGCGGTGCGATTTCATTGGTTAGCGTATGATTTAAATTTTTTCACTTATATTTCGGTTTCTGTCGCGTTCTCGACGCCTCCGCTGCGCCGACGTTCCACTTGGAAAATTCAAATTTGACTGCATGAGCTAGCACGAGCACGATAATACGGATGTGTCTGGGTGCACTAGTACGCATTGCGTGCAATACGAGTACTCGTTGGAGTTAGATTTTTCGACAGGTATGGAAAAAAATAAACATTCGTATTTTTCCTATAAACCTGTTCGCGTATACCTACGTAACTTGTTGGTGTAATAATTTAGCAACGTGTGTATTATTGGCTCTGAGCTGTGCTTAAGGGGGGGGGGCTTGTTTTGGAACATTTTTTGTTGAATACATAGCGTTGATTAGCGGAATTTTCTAAGACCTTTGCATGACGTCATTTTGATTTTTCACCTATGAAGTTTTGAAGAAAAATTGGAAACTAATTTCAAATTGTTTCTTTTTACAAAAAAAATTAATTTTTAATTTTTGAAAAATAAAATGCATAGAGTTCTCAAAAAAAGGAAATTATTTTCATATTGCATTTTGATTGTGTCATTTTGTAGAAAATGTTGGTAGATTTTTTGGAAAATTACAAATTTCAAAATCAAAATTGGAGAAAAACGCGATTTTTACTTTAGGTCCCGTTTCTAGGAAAACTATGCAACCCACAAAACTTTTTCTCAGAATCTTTTTTATTCAGTAGAGTCTTGTCTATAATTTAACGAGAGGATTTTGCAAAACTCGTATTTTCTCTCCTATTTTATGAAACCCTCTCATAGTTTTTCCTCGGAAGTATTCCAGTCGACTCGAAAGAAATAGTTGACAAATTAAAATTTTGCAAAATCCTCTCGTTAAATTATAGACAAGACTCTACTGAATAAAAAAGATTCTAAGAAAAAGTTTTGTGGGTTGCATAGTTTTCCTAGAAACGGTACCTGAAGTAAAAATCGCGTTTTTCTCCAATTTTGACCTTGAAATTTGTAATTTTCCAAAAAATCTACCAACATTTTCTACAAAATGACACAATCAAAATGCAATATGAAAATAATTCCCTTTTTTTGAGAACTCTATGCATTTTATTTTTCAAAAATTAAAAATTAATTTTTTTTGTAAAAAGAAACAATTTGAAATTAGTTTCCAATTTTTCTTCAAAACTTCATAGGTGAAAAATCAAAATGACGTCATGCAAAGGTCTTAGAAAATTCCGCTAATCAACGCTATGTATTCAACAAAAAATGTTCCAAAACAAGCCCCCCCCCCTTAAAATAAAATAAAGACTCGGTCGTTCCCCCCTCCCCCTGTTCGTATTTCCCAACTGGCTGTAAGGTACACTGAAGAATTTTCCCCAAAAACAAAAACGAATTGAGATGAGTTGAAACGATCCATTTTCGTGGATTTGATTGGAAATAGGCTCGGTTTTAGGTTTGGAGCTTTTCTTATGTTCATTGTTCTTAGTTGACATCTTTTAATAGGTACATACAATAATATATCAAATTTTGGATTCGAATGTTTCGTTCGAGCGAAAACATGTCAATTTCACATTTTTTTCACTACGATGATTCGTATTTTAGTTGGAAATGATACTCTTCCGGTTCACTAAACCGTAGTTTATACTTTGTTTTTTCCACTTTTTTCTCCTTCCTGGATAAAGGATTTCAGATTCAGTTAGGGTCAATGTTCTGTAGTTTTTTATGCTTTGAGAGTCTCGATATTTGCCAATTAAAAATGGAAAAATTTGGGTATTGAAATGTGTGTATTTTCTACGAGAGGCTAATTTGTGTTGGGATTGTCCATCAAGTGGAAATCAAAACTTTTTTGTAACAACTTTTCAAAAAAAAAAAATGTAAATTTGTTCTTAGGAATAATTTGGGTTATTACAAAAATTTCGATTGGACCCCTCCCTCCCTTCCTTCATTCTTACCTTCATTATCCTTAATACCACGTTGATACTTAATATTCATAATTGGATGGAGAGGGGAATCCAATTGAAAAATTTTGTAAACAAAAGTTGTGGATGAGTTTATAGGAATAATTTTTCTTATTACGAAAATTTCGAGTGAACCCCTCTTTCCACTTCAATTTGGCCCAATACTATGTAGATACTTGATATTCATAATTGGACGGGAGCGAGGGGTATGATTGAAAAAAATTCCGAACAAAGGTTGCAGAATTAGATCTTTGAAATAATTTTGGTTATTATAAAAATTTCAATCGGACCCCTCTCTCCTCTCCAATTTTGAATAATTGAATATCTAAAAAAAAATCTGGAATCTCAATCTACAAATTTTGTTTGAAAATGTTTTCAATTGGAGTACTCTCTCTTCTCCAGTTTTCAATCTACATAGTATTAGGCGAAAAAAGTGAAAGGGAGGGGTCCAATCGACATTTTTGTGATAACCAAAATTATTCCTAGGAACTGAGCCTACAACTTTTGGTTGGCATTTTTTATAACAAAAACGTCCTGATTTTTCATCTTGAGAACTACAAATTTAAGAAAAAAAATCCTAGATTAGAATTTTTAAAAATCGATTAAGTTAAAAATGGCGAATTTTGGAAATTCCAAAAATTCCAAAAATTTTAATGAGACTCGCAAATGTAAAAAAAAAAAAAAGTAAAAATTGATCACTTTAATTATTTTATTCCTAAAAAAATTTAAAAAATCACTTGTAAAAAAATTACAAAACAAAAAAAAATGTAGATCAACGAACTTGAAAATTCCGAAATTTTTGATTATTTCGGAGTCATGAAAATTAAAATATGCAATGCAAAATTAAAAATTTTGTCGACTTTTTTACCTGTTTTTTATTGAGAAAAAAACACCAAAAAATCGCAAATGAAAATTTTTAAATTTCCATTTTTTTTGTTTCTGTACCCGTTTAGAAAAAAAAAACAAAGAAGAAATTAAAAAAATTACTCGTTATGAAAAAAATTTAATTTTTTGAGAGAGAAAATGCTTTTGTAAAAAATAAAAATGCTCCAGTTAAAAAGGATTTTCTTCTTTATGCCTTCTTTTATGCGGCTTCATGAAACAAATCTGTGGCAATGCATCCGAACCTTTTTCTAAGGGGTTTTGTCCACAAATTCAAATCTGAAATAATTTCAATAATTCCATTAACAGATTTGGAAAAAATGCTTCTTTACAAAAAAATTCTCTGATTTTTTTTTAAATTTCCACAATAAATTTTATTGATAAAATAGTTATTTAAAAAATTGTCTATCTCAAGTATACTTGCACGGAGCCTTTTAAACTACGAAAATATCAATTTTCAAACCTTTTGTAGCATTTTTGAAGGAGTTTTCAATTCATTAAATTTTGGATAATTTTTCAAATTATTCAGTTTGTATAAATTGACAGTATTCTTCAGTTTTTTACCATTTTTAAATTTTATTTAATTTTTACAAATTTTTCATAATTGCCCAAAATTGATAATAAATTTTTACGAGTCAGGAATTTTTCTAATTTTTACTCTTTAATTTTCTTTTGCAAATTTTAAATTTTTTCATTAAATCAGGAGAGATTTTTCAGTTTAGTTAATTTGCGTGAATCGTCATTTTTCTTTAAATTCCTCGCAAAATTTAATTCATTAAATTTTTGAAGAAAAAAAAATTAGTTTATTCAGTTTTTTAGAATTTTTGATTCGTTAAACTTTTAGATTCGAAGGTTTTTTCCAATTTTTACTCATGGATTTATGTTTACGAGATTTATGAGATTTTGTTTTTGTTTTTTAATTTATCACTTTTTTCAAATTTTGAAGTGATTTAGCTTTTTACGAATCGTATTTTACTGCAATTCTGCATCTACTCATTCGAAATTTGAAAAACAACAACAACAACAGCATTCAAAAACCAGGGGATGACTTTCAAAAAATTTTTGTTGGTTGTAGTATATTATGCATTCAGTAAACGAAGACTTTTTAATATCACCAATTTTGTTACTGAATAAAAAAATTATGCTTACCATTGATACCTTCCTAATTGTTCAACTGAAAAATTATTGAAAAAAATTGGAAGTAATTAATTTTGTAATAATTTTTTTTTCAACATTTACCTGATTGTAAAAGTTTTTTAAAAAATTCTGGTAATCAATTTTTTTGATATTTTTTTCTGAAAAATAGCCCAATCAATTCAAAATTTCCGATGACCTTTTTTGAAAAAGTTCGAAAATAAAACTTCTGATAATAGTTAATTATTCTTGTTTGAAAATTATTTGTCATTTTTTTTTTAATTTTGAGGACTATTTTTTTATTTATTTTTATTTTTTTGAAAATTATGACAATCATAATTTTTTTGAAATTCCAATAATGAAATTTATAATCTAGAGAGATGCGTGAAAGCAGAGTGTTGTCTGTTAGTGTGTCTTTGTTTTCTTAGTAAAATTTTATATTACAGATGCCTCGAAGTAAAGCTATTATTTTTCTATTAAAAAGGATGAAAATTAGTGTACTAATTAAGGCAAAATGATGAAATTTTATATTGTAATTTTTTTTTTAATTTAACAAGCAAATATTTTGTACATTCACATTTTTTTTTTTTTTTGATATTGAGTTATTAAAAAAAAGAAATAAAATCTATTTCGGACGTTTTGGTAAAAAGTTAAATTTTAAAGTAAGTATTCGAATTTGATTTCAATTTTTCCAAATTGTACGTTCGAATAAATCTAAATAGTTGATATTTCAATTTAAAACTAATATTCATTCTTTCCAGTGACATCTCAATTACAAAATAGCAAGGAAAACGACGATTTTTCAAAAAAAAAAAAACACGCCTTAAATAATGATTTCTACCGAGGTGAAAATTTTCATCGATAATCGTGTTTTCGACTTTTGACGAGATTAAATTGAATGTGACCTTACGGTTGTTTCGATGGTGGAACTGTTTACTAAATTGTCAAGCCTGTTGAAAAACAGAACAAATTTCAAGTTTAATAGAATCGTACCGCCGAACGCGAATTTTTCTCGCTGGAAAACCGAATTTATCGATTTAACGCCCATTTTACCTCGTTAACAAATGTGTATTATTGTGTGGGTTTTCTTTTTTTTAGAAAAATTAATCTTTTTTATACTTACCCTTTTTGAAAACAAAACCGCCAACTTTGTTCTCGTTTTAATAACTTTTTTGTTAGTGTATTTCCACAGCGATGATGATATTGATTGTTTTGAAATTTTTCAAACTTTGTTTGGGAATGTTTTTGATGGGAAAATGATGGAATTACGTTTCTATGTAATGTCAATGAGATTACCATATTGAAATGAATCAAATGAAAGAAAAATAAGGGAATGTTTAATTGGTCTTATATACCTTTAGTGTGATTATAAAAAATTTTCCAAGCGTATTAACCGAAAATTAATATCATTGAGAACTTTGCTTTGAAAATTGGAATAAGAAATTACCTTACCTACCCAGCGATGAATTTTTCATTCAGCGAAATTTATGTACCTAGCTACCTACCTACCTACTAATGTGATCTATGCATTATATCAACAAATCCTGTTTCGAATTAATGCTTTTTAATGCTGAATTTTCAAAGAACGGATTTATTTTTAAATAATCGTACCTATATCCACGAATTATTGATACAAAATTCGATTACCTACGATTCTAATTTTAGTGGTCCCAGTTCGTTTCATGTTGAAATATAGCGTGATGTTGGTTTATTTCCCATCGCCTTATGAGAATTTTTTTCCTGAATTTTAATATTATATACTTAAATCACTTTTTGACGATGTTTTTATTTTCGTAAAAAGTGTAATAAGTAGATTATTAGTTTTTTCTCCTATGGACGTTGGATAAACGAGGTTTTCTAATTCGAACATTGATGTATTTTATTTGCAGGCATTTCGAATTTTCGATGCAGGTTCGCATGTTCTTGACCGTTTGATTTTTTTGAATATTGATTTTGGATTTTCTGTACAAATTGAATGATCGATTTTTTTAGAAAATCAAAAAAAATATCAGAAAAACAACTTTGTTTTGATTTTCAAGTCGCATAGATAATTATATTTTTAGATTGTGGCTTGACAGTCAGTCGAAATTTATTGCAAGAATGATGACGAATGTCCAACAAAACAGTGAAAAGTCAGACAGGATACATAAAATTTCATCAGGTTTGATGGAATATTGAAACAAAAAAAATGGGGGGTACGTAATACCTACAGAGATGAAAACAACAGAAGGAGGAAAAAGAGAGAAAATGACGAAAAAAGGAGAGCGAAATCAAAGTTAAGGATTTGCTGAAAATTTCAAAAAATGTACGAATCTTTTTTTATTGTTTTAATTGTTTTCATGAATTTTAAAAAGTTGGTAGAAAAACCTTTTTTTTTTAAATTTTGTTCAAAAACAATTTTTTTGAATCAATGTTAAAGTTTGTAATCTGCCAATTTTGATTCACACAATAAATTATGAGGGATTCTGGGGGAGGGGAAAGGGAAACAATTTTTCAATTGTGTTTGTAAGTCGGTTTTTAAAATTTCCTTAAATTTTTTTTTTGAATTTTTATTCAAAAACTGAATTTTTAAATTTCTTTTTGGAACAATTTTTTTTTCAGTTTTGTTAAAATATAAAATTTTCCATTTTTGGTTCCAACATGAATTTTGACGATTTTTGAAGCAAACCCGTTTTTTCAATTTATGAGCAAACGTCAATTTTCTAATTTTCTTGATTTTTCAAAAAAATTTCATTCAAAAATTGATTGTATGAGATTTTATTTCAATTTTACATTAAAATATAAAACCTTTCAACTTGGGTTTCATCATGAATTTTGAAAAATAAATGATTTCTTTTAAAATTTTCTATTTTAGCCACTTTTTTTAAAAAAAACATGAATATTCAACATAAGGTACTATAATTATTCATTCATTCATCATTCAATTTTTCAAAATGACATAAAGATTTTTAAAAATAACCTATAACAGCATTACAATACTCAATAGTTGTAATTTATTTTTCTTACCTTGCCATGTTTTTGCTTCTTTGGCTTTTTAAATTAAATATTATTGTATGTAGCTATTAAAAAAAAAAACAGTTTATATAGATACTTCTGAGATGTTATTTTACGTAATAATGTCACAGAAAAATGAGAAAATGACTCTGAACCACCACATTAAAGAACAGAAAATGATAATATAATAAGTATTTTAAAAAAAGTTCTTTTACTCGCAAATTTTCAAAAATTCTCTCAAGAAATTGTCAATTTACTTTTTTTTTTAATCAAAAAACAATTTTTAAGCATGTCTTCTATTTTTTTATATTTTTTGAAAATAGAAATATGTGAAACGTTTGAAGAAGTAAATAAAATTTGTGAGGAAATGATAAAAGGAAATCTTAAATAAAAGGAAAAGTTTATGGGAAAATCATCTTTAAAAATTCACTGAAGGAAAAATTGTGTGCAAAAAAATGATTTTAAGGAAATATTTTTAAAAAATGCTAAATTTTTTGAAGAAAAAAATCCGTCCGAGAACTTGTAGGTATAATTTTTAAAATATTTTTTTTTAAATTTCACTAAAAAAAATTGAGAAAAAAATTCTTTAAAAAAATCAAAGTTCATTTTTCTTTAAAAGTTTATCGCAAAATAGTTAGTTATTGAAATTTTTTCAAAAAAAAAATTAATTAAAAAAAATATAGGATTTTTTACTAAAAACTGTGCCTTTTTCGCCAAGATTAGTCATCACTTGTCATTTTTATTGATTTTGTCATTAAAATCAGAGTGAAATCACTTCCGAAATGTACAAATATGTATTCTAATTTTTTCGTATTATTTGGATTTAAAAAAAAATCCATTTTCTAGTTACTTAAAAATTGATCAAATTCGTGACATTGACCCCCCCCCCCCCCCTAAAAACATACCAAATAATATGTTCTCGTTTAGCATGTTTCGAACACAAATTTGAATTTCAAGGTTAAGTAAATGGGATTTTAATATCGGAATGAAAAAAAAAAAACTAGATTAATTTACTTACAAGTAACAGAAAAAGGTATATAAATTTGACAAATTTCATCAAAAACAAGGTGAATTTTTTCTCTCATTATTGAAAAATTGTTGAAATTTTGGGAGCTGAGATCGTAAGATTTATAAAAAGCGCAGATCACGAGATCACGTGCATCCTGTTTATTTTTTTGGCGAAATTGTACGTCAGTTTTCACGAGGAGGGATATTTGACAATAAATAAGAGAAAAAATATGCACGTTACTGGGCCATAATTCTTGCATTACGGAAAAGCTAAGAAAAAAGTGATGACTAATCAAAATGCACCTACTCGTAGGTTGGGTTTTTCGCGCATACAGGGTTGATTTTGCGTGAATGTGTGCGATAATTTCGACGATCATGTCACAATTGAAATAAAAATCGAGTATCTCGCCCCACCGTTGGGTTTACGTATCGCCAACACTTTTCTATAAATAAATCGTACGCCTGCGTTGCGTTGCTGCTTCGCCTGACCTTGTAGTTATTCTTGTAATTGAAAACACACAGATTGGCTCTTTACTTCCCACACATTTGGGGGACGGTTACTTATTTCCACCGTGGTCGTTGATGCCGTAGTCATGACAAAGAAACCATTTTATAATTTTCGCCGATTTATCGCTCAGCGACTAGTTAGTTTTTTAGCAAAGATGCGATTTCATTCTGAGAAACTCAAAATGGGACGCGAATCTGGCGAAAAATATCGACTAGGTTGGTCGAAGCTTTCGTAAACCAGCGAACATATCGAACTGATATGATTACTTTGGGTGTTATATGGTTTTCATATTATTTTGTTTTTCAATTTTTGATGTAAAATCTCGCGAAATTGTTAAATTAAAACATGAATAATTATAGTTCGTCGAAGTGGGTTTTGACGTAATTTAACGTCGTTCCGTTTCAGTGTTCACCAATCGCGAAATTACCTATTTTTACATTGTAGCATCTACCTGCTGGTGTTTTCGGTGGTTGATTAACCTGGGAGCTTACGTAGGCAGGTGAATCATTTTTTGAATTATGTAGAACGATACTTGAACGTGAAAAGTTAAGGTCGTCTGAAGCTCGCTTTGAAATGAATTTTTTATAAGTTGGTTAGGTTTTTGGCTCTAGAAGAAGTACACCAGATGTTATATCCGCGTATGAGATTATATCTTCGTAAAATTAAACAATTTTTTTAGAAAAATCTTCGTCGTTAATTATTTTTCAACGAAAAACGCGAATTGTTTCTATTTATCGATGTAGATTTACCGACAAATTATTAAAAAAAATGCGGAGAATTGTTTTTACCATCGAGTCGAGAAGCTCGAATATGAGTGGTTTATGCAGAATAGGTTACTTTTTGTACCATACGCGTTTAGAATTCATTTCCTATCGTAGTAATTAACACCGATGTGATGTGTTCTTAATGAAATAATTTACATGAGAAGAATTCTTATTATTCGGTGTGATACTCGTGTTCAGCTCGATTGGTTTGTTCGTGGTTTGAATGGACATTTTTACGAGTATTTACCTAATAAATTGAAAATTTTAAAAAAATCAATCTGTGATAGGATTTCCTCGTTAGACCATTTTTTTCCAATATCTCTTCCCAGTGATAAGTATTTTTGATGCTTATCTAAAATATTTATGTTGAAAAATATCACTTTTTCTATTTTTATACAAAATTTTAATCGCTGCGTATTACGTGTACATCAAAATCTTAGAATAAATGGTAATAAAGGGAAATACTAAGTACTTGCACATACCAGTGAATGAACTTGTTAAGAATCTTTGTACTATAACGATGCGATGATAGTTTGGTCCGAATGTACAGCTCATTTCTTATATTTAAAACGAAGTAAAAAAAATCTCATAAAAGTGTTTATCGCTATCGTTCAACTTATTCCTGTTATTAAACATCGAAGTTGCAAGTTTTTTACCAAATCGTGCTTCATTACTGGTAATTCTTGTCCTGATTTTTTATAGAATATAATTAATATTCGATGAAATTTGTAAAAATTTAAAAAGCTGAAAATTAATTGAAAACGTAAAACATGTTGAAAAATAACGATTGAAAAAATTAAGGGAATGGTGAAAAATATGGAAAACGAGAAACAATAAAAATTGATTTTGAAACGATTACAAAAACTGGAGAAGTAAGATGGGTAATTATAAAAGTTGAGAAATTTAAAAATTAAAATAAAAGAATGAGCAATTTTAAAAATATTAAAGGGTAATTAGCGTGAGTTTTAAAAAAAATTGATAAAAAATCGAAAATTTAGAAAAAAAAACTAAAAATTGATTAAAATAGTCAAAATAAAAAAAAAAGTTTGAAACAATTGAAAATCACAGGAAAGTGTAAAATTCAAACTATTGAAAATTATAAACGAAGTTCGAAATACTCAGAAAAATTTTAAGTTAGGTTTAATAAAATGTTGAAAAATTAAAAAAAAAATTAGAAACCAGACAAATTGAGAAATTAGAAATTAAATAAAGGAAGTTGGTCCATTGATGAAATTTTTGGCATCTTACATCCACTCTAGCCTACTACATTGATTTCAAGTAGGTAGGTATGTTTTTTCTTTAGGTTCAAATTTTCATTCTATCATTTTCTCAATCGAATGTTTTCAAACTTGCAAAATCAAATCAAAATTATTTTGGAGTAGCAATTTTTTTTTGAGTGGGTAAATTTTTTTATATTTTCTAGAATAAAAAAATATTTCACAAATTTTTGGAAGAAAACATACCATTTTTAATTTTGAGAGAAAGAAACTTTGTTTTTTAGCATAAAAGTATATTTTCTTGATTTCTTGACGTAAAATGAATGCTAAATTTTTTGGAGATAAAAAAATCTTCCATTTTTTGAAAAAAAATCGTAGAATTTCTTGGAAGATGAAAACTGTTAATTTTTTGAGGGAAAAATCTCAATTTTTTCAAGAGAAAAATTTTCTGAATTTTCTAAAGTATGAATATTTCTTACATTTTTAATAGAGAAAATAAAAACTCGATAATTTCTGTTCTTTGGAGTAAAAAATCTCTTCATTTTCTTGAATAAAAGTGTGTGTTTCGTCGCTAATTTTCGAAGGGAAAAAAATCTCAGAATTTTTTTAATAAAAATGATATTCAAGTTTTTTTGAAGGGATAAAATAATCGCTGCCTTAAATTTTGTTTTTTGCTATTTCTTGAAGTAAAAAAATCAATTTTTTGAGGTAAAAAGTGTTTTAAATTTACGGTAAATTTTTTGTAAAAAAAAACTCGTTTCTCCTGAAAAAATCGGAATTTTCTTTGAAATAAAATTTTTCAAAAAAAATGTTCAATTTCTTGGAAGATATAAATCTTTGAATTTTTTGGGAGAAAACGTACGTCTCAATATTTTGAAGAGAAAAATTTCTTATTTTTCTGAAATAGGTAGAACCATTGTGACTTGTGAGAATAAACATTACATTACATTAAAAAAACTCAATTTTTTCGTTCAAAAATCTTGATTTTTTGGAACAAGAATTTTTCAGTTTTTCTGTTTGGAATAAAATATTTTATCGATTTTTTTAGGATGAAAAATTTTTTGAGAGAAAATCTCTGATTGTTTCAGGAATGGAAAAAATCTCAATTTTTTGGAGAAAAGCATCTCTGTTTTTCGAAATAAAAAGATTTCTCATTTCTTAAAAATTAAAACGTTCTTCAAAATTTTCTGAAGTCAAAATATTTTTTAAAGTGAATATGTTGGTAAGAGTGACGAATCGTTGATAAACTCGCTGGTAAAAATTTTAGCCTCCTACCTCACCCTTAGACCCCTAAATGTGAACAAAAATGTGGGTTACAATTATAAATTTTTGTTTTCTGCAATTCTCAACCGAATTTCCAATGTCCTTCTTCTTACACAAGTTTTGCTAATTTTTGTATTTTTCGACGCTGTCCTTAGTATCGAATAAAGAATTTTTTGTTCCTATGAGAAGAGAGAAGCACATTAATTGGCCCAAAATCTTTTTCATATTTTTTATTCGATTTGAATAGATTTGATATGATGATTGAATTTTCCGAATTTGAAAATTTGAAAAAAATTGAGGTCACCCCTTTATTTAACTTGAAACGAATACTTAACGAGGTAAAAAGCCAAAGCCAAAATGACGAAACTTAATAAACCGGAATTCTATCGATATTTAAACATCTTTGAAAAGGACAAGACGTATAAATACTCCGTAGGATGTCTGTTCGATGAAAAAACCAAGTCTCGGATGTACTCGTAGGAGAGGCAATGAAGAGGGGAGTCAAAAAGCAGGCTGCTCGGTCAGTAACATCGTTATACCTTATGTAGCATCTTGCTCCCTTTTCATTACGACTTGAGAACGATTAAAGTACACGCTTTTAAATGGGAATTTTTTTTATAATTTATTATTAACTATAGATCTAAACTTCCGAGTAAATCAATTGAAAAACAAAAACCACATTGCTTGATTTTGGAAATTTTGAGATTATTTTGTACATTGTGTTTTAGATGTTTTGGCGCATCGAGTGAACTTCCCTAAGATTTAATTTTATCCCCTCCTCTTAGTTTTCAATTTAAAATATTTTTGAATGAATTTTCCCATTTCTTTATCTCCTCCTCCACCCCCTTCTCGTATAACGTACAAGTATACGAGCTAATGTTGAAAACATAAAAATGTTTACAGCACTACTTATTTAGCTTTTCACGGTTCAATTATGTTGTCTGCCAAAGTTCATGTTTTAATAATTTTTTTCTTGGTACAGGGTAAGTGCATGTGCCATAATACATTGTTGGTATTTTTGTTATGCAAGTATGGGAACGTTTCGCTAAATCAGAATCAATATCTCATTATAGTTTGCGTCGGCGAAAATTTATAGAAACCATGTGATTTTAATGCAAACTTATTCATTCTTTTGACGAAAGAATGTTATATTGTTGTATAGCACGTGGAAATGGTGTTTTTATTCATTTTTATAATTTTACATTTTATACGCGCTATTTGCGTTGGAAAACTGAAGACTTTGAAAAAAAGTCATCAGATATTTTATGGTGAGGATTTTTTGGGGGTGAAAAAACTTGTTCATTTTTAGTCTTTGACGAATTACTTGATCCACTTCAATGAAATAAAATGACTATCTAGCTTAATAAGTGATTAAAAATGTTGATGTTTTTAAAAATATTTCAAAAAAATCTTTATTAAAAGTTCTTCCTTAGAAATTTAAAAAAATGGTGTTGAAAATTTTTTCAGAAGTTCACTTCAAATTTTTTAAAAGTTAGGATGAAATTGTGATTTTTTTTACAAAAAAAAGTTTTAACCAATCTTGCTCAATTCATTAAGATAAAAAAAATTTAAAATGGAAAATTTGTAAATTATTCAAGTTTGTCTCTAAAAGCTCTCAAAAATTTTCTTTCAAATATTTTTAGAAACTGAGGACAAAAAATTTAAATTCAAAAAAATTAAAAGCTACCTACTGTGAAATTTAAAAAAAAAATTACGTATCATCTAAAAAAATTTAAAAAATTGTCAAAAAATTGGTAGATAGTAAAATAGTAAAATACATTTTTATTGTGAAATAAGTTGAAAAAATTAATTCATGAAAAAAAAAATGGAAAATACAAATTTTATTTAAATTTGTCTCTGAAAATTCTCAAAAAATTTGCTTTCAATTTTTTCAAGTGATTAAAAAAAATTATAAAAGTTGAAAAATTGTTTAATTCAAAAAAATTGGAAACTACGTAATTAAGTTTTTACTGAATTTTTTTTTCTGAATAAAATTGAATAGTAAAATCCATTTTTGTTGTAAAAAAGTTACGAAAAAAATTTATTCATATAAAATTGGAAAACACAGTAAAATTTATTAAAATTCGTTCGTAAAAATTTTCAACAAATGCTTTCAACCTTTTCTAAAAATTGAGATGAAAATTTTATAAAATTGAAAAAAACACTGAAAAATTTTATCCAAGTGTTTTTTGAATTCGTCTCTGAACTTTTTTGAAAATTATAAGAAAATTTAAAAGTTTGAAAAAAATTAGACATCTATTTGTACATTGTTTAGAGTCGAAACCTAGATCTGCTTCAAAAAAAAAAATGTACGTTACTGTGAAATTTATTGCAAGTCTCGCAACACTTTTTTGAAAGTTTGTCATTGAAAAATTTTCAAAAAGTACTTACTGCGAATTTTATTCAAATTCCTCCCTAAAAATTCTCAAAAAAATTCTTTTAAATAAAAAATAGAAATTAAGATTAAAATTAAGTTGAAAAAATATTACTTGGATATCAATTTTTTTTTAAATGAAAACTGCTGCAAAATCTATTTGAATCCTTTTCTAATTTAAAATAAAAAAAAACTTAAAAAATCGTCAAAATCTTTTTTAATAAGAATACAAATTTTATCTGTTCATTTTTTTATGATAATAGTTGGGAAAAAATTATTTAAAAAAATGAAAATACTGTGAAATTTATTTTCATGAAAAAGTGTTTAAAAATTATCAAAGATAGGTACCTATACGGGTGTCCCGTCACCAGTTGACACCCCTTCACCAGCGATATAGTCAACTCAAACTAAGCTCATGTATGCATGTTTGCCGACCCTGTGAATTGAAGGGGCAAAGATATGCTCAACTGAAAATTTTCATTTTTTAGTTTCGTTTCAGATTTTTAACCATGCGCTACTCGACAACCGAGATAGGTAGAAAGTTGCACTTTGCGGCGTTGGAAAGGAAATTTTGTGTAGAATTTTTTAGTGGGGTTGATCATTGAACTAGGTAATCAGGGGGGTCTGTGCTGCACTAATTATCTTGAAAAAGTGTTCAAAATTGGCGATTTTTTTGCAATTTTTGGGGAAATCTCAAAAAAGTTTCATCATTTGGTATTATTATTATGGTTTCCCTTGGATGAAAAAAGTTTGACCTTTTGAATGCCGCAAACCAGACCCTTCTATCTCACTTCGTTAAAAAGTTATAGACATGAGCTTAGTTTGAGTTGACTATGTCGCTGGTGAAGGGGTGTCAACTGGTGACGGGACACCCTGTATATTTTTTTTAATTTTGAAAAGTTTGAAAAATTTACCTACAAAATTTATTTTCAGAAGAAAGGTCTTGGAACATTTTCAAAAAAATTGCTTCTAAAAAAGAACGGAAAAATTTGGAAAATTTCTAAAATTTATTTTTATAAAAAATAAAATTGAAAAAAAATTGAAAAACACGTGTACGGTGTAGCTTTTCAAAGAACTGAATACCTATTCTTATCCGAACATTTTTTTTTTTCAAAACTTGTGCATTCAATTCGAACCCGATTTATACCATTTTGCGTAAACAATGTCAACATAAATTGACCAACCTTTCGAAAGAAGATTATAGCATGTGATATTGCGTTAAACTTGAAAATCACTCATGTGTAAGAATTTCAAGTATTAGGCACTATAGTTATTTTTGAACAGCCTGATTTTTTTTTTCGTATTTGGATCGATTTAATGAGTACTTGATATTTGTACGTGTACGAATGCGGTACACACCGTTGGTCATTTCACACTTTCTGATAGTTGGCGAGGAATTATTATAATCAAATTGATAAATAAAAATATTATGAATAAACATAGTAGCTATAGTTACTATGTTTGCATTACGTACGTCACTCGCGAACACGCGCATAATTCAAGACGTACATAGTTGTCCCGGTTTTTTTTTATCAAATTATTTTGCTAATTACGTAAAAGTCTCACCTCGTGTGTCTCGTTCCCTTTTTTCTTCATCTACGAACTGTAAAGTTTACTTTGGTTGACATTTTTGAAAGTAAAGGTAGTGATTTTTTTCATGAGATTAATTTTAACTATATATAAAGATCGGATTGGGTCCATGTGGAAAGATGATCCACAAAACAATTTTTTCCATGATAAAAATCGACGAATTATTATTATTTTTTTTAAATCAGTGGAAATTTTTTATGATAAAATTGCTCAAAAAAATATTTCGCATAATAGGCGACGCTTGAATGGATTTCAATATTTCAAATCTCTTCGATAAATACAAAATCGCACACTACGTGGAGATAGATATTCAATGAAACGCGAATTTCGATTAATTTGAGGGTAAATATATGTTAGAAATTTATTCCTGGGCTTTTATTGGGCGGAACTCGATGAATAATGTGTTTGGTTTTTTATACAGCGAAATTGGAGTTTTGTTAGGATTCGCGAATTACACTTGTTTATTTTTATAGCAAACATTTGTCGAAAAAACAACCTATAAAAAGAGCGAAATTTCCAAGGTCCTTGAAAAAAAGAAAAAAGGTTGATGATTTGGTCAAGGGCGGTAAGAAACTAGCAAATTGATTTTTTCTTTAATTGAGGAAAATATTTCATTACTGATGATAACTCTTCGATATCTGAATTGCTTTTTGTGTAATAAAGCTTGCAAAACGAATCGACTCTCGAACGTTTTAATTTCTTACACTCGAGGAGCTTATGTATTTTGTAATTCAACGATCGGTTTGCGTAGGAATTACGTAGGTATTTCCAAATAAAATAGGAGGGTTTGAAGTTTTACCTACTTGAAAACTCGCGTATTTTGTTTCATTTCCTTGGGAAAAATTCAATGGTAGGATTTTTTTATTCCGCGTTCAAACTTGAAAGTGGTATTCGAATCGAAACAAGTGCACGAAAATTTTGCGATATTTAAAAATAGCCACGCGGGAAACCAGTTCATTAATGGGTTTGCGCGCGCAATAAATAATTATCCTGTCCCTATCTCTTCCACCTTACACGCTTAGGTACACGTAATCGGTGTAAACCAACACCACCAAGATGAAACAACTGAAACAAGGCCTGGGCGCAGAAATTGTGACGTCACTACAGTAGGCGGATGGTTTACATTGGTCTATAGCGCGATTTTTTTCGTTTTTATTTAATAACTCAAAAACTTCCGCGGGTACATAGGTTTTTGAAACTTGTAGATAAATCTACTTTTTATCAGCTTTCTCCTCATATTTTTTTCAAATTTTTAGCCCCAACCAATAAAAAGTTATGAAAGCTCAAAGCTAAAGAAAATCGCGAAAATCATGTTTCTCAATGTTTGAATTAAAATTACTCAAAATTTTGAGTGAGCACATAGGTGTTTGAGACATGAAAAAAATCTACTTTTCACGCTCTACAACCTCGAATTTTTTCCAAAGCTCTAGCACCAACCAGTCAAAAGTTGTAAAAGCTCAATTTTGAGCTTTCGCAACTTTTGACTTGTTGGTGCTAGAGCTTTGGAAAAAATTCGAGGTTGTAGAGCGTGAAAAGTAGATTTTTTTTCATATCTCAAACACCTATGTGCTCACTCAAAATTTTGAGTAATTTTAATTCAAACATTGAGAAACATGATTTTCGCAAATTTTTTAAACTTCGAGCTTTCATAACTTTTTTTTGGTTGAAGCTAGAAATTTGAAAAAAATATGAGGAGATAGCTGATTAAAAGTAGATTTATCTACAAGTTTCAAAACCCTATGTACCCGCGGAAGTTTTTGAGTTATTAAATAAAAACGAAAAAAATCGCGCTATTTCCCATAAGACCAATGTAAACCATCAGCCTACGGGCTGCGTTGCCAACTCAGAATTACAAGTCTGCGCCCAGGCCTTGTGTAAACACTTGTATAATGTGTTTATACTTTAAATTATCGAGGCAGAAAACTCTCTTCGGTGTTTGTACGTCGAGTATTCTAGTACTGAGAATTTTTTTTTATTTGTCGAAAATCTTCTACGAAATGAAAATTTTACTCGAATGTGGTGTCATATGAAATTAATAATTTGAACGTGTAATTCGTCGGAGTACGAAATTATCACTTTTAAAATTTCGCGAGTCTCTTGAAACGTTCGGTACACTGCGCAACTGCCTTATGATGAAATTTAAACTCTTGTATCCGTCAAAGTCATTTTTTCGTTTTTTTTCTTCTCTTTTTTTTAATACGAGTTTATTTTCAGACCAGCGAGGCGATATAATTGAATTGAGATAAGATAAGCCGGATCGGTTTTATCGGTGAAATTATAAATATTGATTTAAGTAGGTGACGAATTTTGCAACGTAGTTGTACGATCAGTTTGGTTAAAGGCGCCAGTGGATTACTTGGTCGATATCGATAGTGTCGAATAAGAATTTTTTTTCCAAATTTTATTCGTTGGTTATTGCGATCTTTTTGTAATTGAAATATTTAACGTGTGCGGTGATTGGAAGTCATGAAAATTAAAATATCAGGTTCGTACGAGAGAGCTATTTTATTTCAAATTATTAGATTTAAATAGAAAAAAGTCTAGAGCTGTGTTTCTATTTCCATATGAAAGTGTAATCTAGTCTCTAAAATTTAGTAGGTATCTTTAAAAAAATTAGATACTCAAGTTCTATTTTTAAAATAGGTCGATAAGGTGTACCTAGGTAATTAATATTACGAGTTGATGATCGATCGATGGAAAAATTTGATTTTTCGTATTCAACACCTTTCTATAGCATCCTTGACCCGATACATAAGAAAACTTGAAAAATATGTTTTTAAAGTATTTACGAATCTGCAGCACCTTCGCTGAACAAGTGGTAAAATCGTAATTGGGATTTTTCAAGTTTATCACGTCGCGATGTACGAAACGGGTATTCAAAAATTAATTTAGGTTTCCGAGAAAATTACCACGTGAAATAATTGGACATTACTCATGTAATCGTCGCCAGTATTCGCTGTTCAAATTTAAACTCGCTGGTATCTTGAGCTAGAGCGGAAATTTTTGTGGCCAGTTGATTTCTAGAATATACGTACTATAATTAGACGTCACCTGTTACCTGTTGTAAAATATAGTTAAACTTATCAACAACAACCTTCTTCAATATGTTATCAAGTGTGTAACAATTGCATAAAATCCTGTTAGAAGTAATAAAGCAGTCACATGGGTAGCCCATGTGATTCGGTTGGCACTTGAAAGAAGACGTGTTGCTTCGTTGCATCTTACAGGTGATTCAGTTTTTTTTTTTTTTTTTTTCTTTTTTTTTCTTTTACTTTTTTTTTTTTTTTTTTTTTTTTTTATAATACTCAGACCCAGCGGTAACTCACTTGGATGACCTCACCAGTAGAATCACTTAAACACGAGTTTCCGACTAGTGTCTAGTTTAATCAGTTCGTTTACATGGAAGTGGATCGTCGTTGTTGAATTTTATCAAGTTCAATATTACATAGAATACCTATATTCAAGATTGGAGGAGAGGGAGGGGTCTATAATCGAAATTTTTATGATAATCAAAATTATTCCTAGGACTTCAAGCTACAACTTTTGTTTGAAAATTTTTTCAATTAGACTCCTGCTTTCCCCAGTTTTCAATAATAGGTACATAATATAAAGTATCTAAGTCGAACTTTGCGAAATGAGTTGAGGGGTTTAGTCGAAAAGTTTGTACTTAATAACCAAAATAATTTCCAGGTCTCCAACCTACAATTTTTGTTGGAAAATTTTCAACTGGACTCATCCCCAATTTTGAATAAGTATCTACATAATGTTATGTGAAATCGGAGGAGAGGGTGGGAGGGGTCCAATCGAAATTTTTTTAATGACCAAATTTCATTAATTTTTTCAGTTTTTTAAACTTTTATATACTTTTAATTTTATTGAAAAATTTTTAAATGTCAATTCTTTTCTAGCCTATAACTTATTTCAATTTTCATTTTTTCCAATTTCATTTTCATTATTTTCAGTTGTCCATTTCTTTTTTTTTTTTAAATATCTTTATTTTACATCGCTTTTCTTTATTTTCTCCAATTTTCTATTTTCTATAATACAATTTTTTTTTTCAAATTCAAATGCCAATTTTTTTCACTTGTCTCAGTTTTTTTATACTCTCGATTTTATACCAATTTTTTTTATTTCTGATTTCTGCAAGGTTTCTAACAGGTGCTGAAAGTGATGAAAGTGTTGAAAACTTCCTCCAATTCACAAATAAATTGTGCTGAAAATCGAAAAGTTCTGATTTCTGCTCAGAGGCCCTTTTTATTTTTTTAAATTTTATCAATTATTTTCTTTTATGTATATTGTATTTATTTTAAATTTTCATTTTTACACTTATCATTTTTTCCCAATTTTCAATTTTTGTTCAACTTTGAATATACTTTCAGTTTTTCGTCCTTTCAATTTTTTTTTTTTTTTTTTTTTTTTAATTTGAATTTGAATGTCAGTTTTTTTATTTTATAGCTAGGTATCCATTTTTTTTTCTTTTTGTCCTATTGTCAAATTTATTACAATTTTTAATCTTTTTTCTGTTTCTATTTTTTTCAGTTCTGTTTCTGTCAGTTCTTTCATTTTACTCCAATTTTTATTTTTTCATCAGTTTCGGCTTTATTTTTTTCAATTTTCAATTTTATTTTAGCTTTTAATTTTTTATTAATTTTTGAATATTTACAACTCTGTTATATTCGAAAAACTCAAATGCCCGTTTTATGATTTTTTTACGCATTTTTCTCAAAGTTCCAATTTTAATTTTATTTCTGCTCCTAAATTTTTTCAATTTTCAATTTCATTTTTAAAATTTTTTAGATGTCCGTTTTTTTTTCAATTCTCTATCTAATTTCTCTCTTATTTCAATTTTTATTTTTTACGCTTTTAATTTTTTAATTTTTTCTGATTTTCTTTTTTTTTCATCTTTAATGTTTTAATTTTTGATGATTTCCAGTTTTATATTTAAAAAATTCAGTGCTAATTTTTTCATTTATCTCGATTTTTATTTTTATTTTCTCCTCGATTTTCAATGTTATAAGTATCATTTTCCAATTTTTATTCCTGCTTCTATAATTTTGAATTCTCTTTTCAACTATGAATATTTTAAATTTTTTGTCATATCCAATTTTATTCTTTAGAAACGCTAATGCCATTTTTTTCACTTTTTTTTAAATTTCTCAATTTAAATTTTGAATTTTATTATTTGTATCTATTTCTAATTTTTTCAATTCTTTTTTTTATTTTACATGCGTATTTAATTTTTCCAATTTTATTTTAACTTTAGTGTTCAATTATTATTTTCAATTTTATTTTTTTACAAATGATTATTTTTCTCAACTAGGTATTTCATACTTACACATTTTACTTTATTTCAACGTGTCATATTTTAAATTATCCAATGTTGTTTTTGAAAATTCAAATGTCTTTTTTCCCTTAATTTCCAATTTTATTTCTAATTTTTAATTTTATTTATTTCTACTTCTGATTTTTTCAATTTTATCGATTTTTTCCTTATAAAATTTTTAAATTTGATTGATTGATTGATTGATTTATTTGGTGCTTTTTTAAAATTTTAAAATTTAAATTTTATTTGTACTAGGTACTGCCGTTTTTTCCTATTTCCAATTTTATTCAAACTATTTTACATATTTTAAATTATTGGGCATTTCCAATTCTATTTTTAAAACATTCAAATGACTTTTTTTATTATTGATCACATTTTCCTCTTTTTTTTGATTTCCAAATTTTAATTTTATTTCTACTTCTAATTTTTTCAATTTTTGTTTAGTACCTACATTTCTAGATATTTTGAATCGATTAAAAAAAATCTTCAAATTTCAATTCTTTTTTTTTTCTTTCAATTTTAATTTTTTTCAATTCTCAATTTCATTCAAATTTTGAGGGGTTTTCAATTTTAAATTCACCTCAACTTTAACCTTTTTTGAGTTTTTTGTATGTGTACGAACTATTTGTTTTTGATTTACTCGTGTTGAAGCGAGGAGAGGGGTGAGTTACATTTTTGTGAATTTTTACCTTACTTTTTTTTTGGGGGGGGCACTAACTTTTATACACTTTTCCCTCCCTAAAACGTCAATTTTCTGTGCTTTTTTCACCAATTGTTTCTGTATTGAACAACAAGAACACCTGATTCAATGTTTGTACAAGGTGTCCTTAAATTCCGCAAAAAGCTCTGCATACTACGAGAGGTACCTATATTTACCCGTAAACGTAACGATTTACGTTTTAAACAACATATTTTCACCTTTCAATGATACCTGCTCTGGTACCTCAAGTTCTATTATGGTTCGGTGTTGTTTTCATAACGTGCGAAAAAGTTGATATATTAACAAATTTTGTAAGTATAATATTAACATTAGGTATAGGTGGGGCGAAAAATAATAATGTATTTATAAAGATATTGAATTACGATAAACTCAAGTTTAAAGCGCGCTGATCAGTAGCAAAATTATTTTCGAAGAGATATAATCTTAATCTGACGTATGTACATTAACGTTGCGAAATATCCAAATTTAGGCGAAGTAAATTAGGTTATCTGTTCCATCATTTTGTATTAATGTATTTCATTTAATTTTATTCAAGGTCCATTAGCGTTTCGGAATTATAAATGTTACTCAGACTAAACGTCAATTTGAAACTTTTGCAAAGAAAGGCGAAAATAATGAGACGTGTGGGAAATGAAATGAATTTTGCAAAATACGTATCTCTACCTAATACGATTTGTACGTATTAGATTATCTCGCTACCTACTTTCATCTTTTATTCGTTTTGGCTTAAAGGAAAAGAAATGGGGGTTGATTGTATGTAGTGTGAGTGTGTGGTGTTGTTATTTCCACCAGCCTGGGTGAGCAGTTTATTGAAATGAATCAATTGAATCTACAAGATTGCCAAACTTTTTACCAGCAAATAATTTATTAGTCATGTGTATTTTATCTGGGTTTAGAGTATATTTTCTTTCAATTAACATTTATTTTATAAAATTGAAGGGGAAGGAGGGGTCCAATCGAAATTGTTGTAATATCCAAAATTATTCCTAGGTCTTCAAGCTATAACTTTTGTTTGAAATTTTTTTTAATTGGGCCCGTCTCTCTCCACCGATTTTGCATAACACTCCGAAAACATTAATTAAAAATTAGATGGTGAGGGGGAAGGGCCCAATTGAAAAAATTTTCAAACCAAAGTTGTAGCTTGAAGTTCCAGAAATAATTTTGGTTATAACAAAAATTTCGATTGGACCGTTCCCTCTCCTCCGATTTCGCAATATCAGGTAGATACTTTTTCAAAATTGGGGAAGTGATCCAATTGAAAAATGTTTCGAACAAAAGTTGTAGGTCGACGTCCTAGAAATAGTTTTTGTTATTATAAAATTTTCGATTAGACCCTTCCCTCCCCTCCAATTTTACATAATATGACTTAGATACTTGATATAATATTACGTATTAAAAATTGATGATGGAGGTAGGGGTCCAATTGAAAAAAAATTCAAACAAAAGTTGTACCTTGAAGTCTTGGAAATAATTTTGATTATTATAAAAATTCCGATTGGACACCTCCCTCCCCCTCAATTTTGAATAAAATAAGTGTTGATTGAAAGAAATATTCAAAGTCCAGAATTTGAACTGATGGAAATGGAAGTACGTAGGAAGTGTGAGCAATTTCGTTTATGTTCACTACAAATCCGAGCAACTACTGATCCAGGCTGGTGGACATAACAACACCCCTAAGCCTAAGGGTGTAGTGGGTATTTTTGGATTGTGGCTTTAGATATACCTGAAAGTTTAATACGTACTCGATGATTTACTCGTAAATGAATGAAGTAAAATTTTTCTAGAATAGATTGAGACCCCACGAACACGATAATCTTGGATAAAATAACCATCCGTATAATATTTGGTTATTATTTTATATTACTTTGTAGAATATTGATAAAAGGCGTGTCGGAAATAAGAGTCAATTACGACGAGCCGTTGTTAAATCCATCATTATAAGTTAATAGGTATAAAACTAGGTACCTATCGGTATGTTATTTTATCTGCATGGCGAAGAGACGATGTGTGTGTGAAATAGTTCTACGCAGTTGGTCGACAGTATTAGTAAAAAAAACTCGGAACATACCGGGTTCCTAAGAATATGTTGACCACCTAGATAACGACAACCAATCAGAGCAATGAGATAACCATTTCTAGTTACCTGATTCGCTGATCCGTAAATCGATGACGTAGGTGGTCAACATATTCTTAGGAACCCGGTATTTTGAAAAAAAATTTCTTCCAATTTATGGGTTTGTGAATGTGTACGAATTTTCAAAGCAAACTTTTTACGTGTCACCACACGTAGCATTGAAAGCACTGATAAAGTATTTATATTACTCGATATATTTTCTATATATATACGTTTTGAAGCTCGCAAACAGTTGGATTATAGTCGTAAAGTGAATATTGTCGATTAGTGTACGAGAATTTTTTTTTCACGATCAGACGTTCGCGTTCGCCGGATTTTTTTCACCATTAAATTGTGCCTACCTATGTGTAATATAGTGCGCGGTGGTTGTTTTTTTTGCATCCATGAACTTGACTGTTCCAGTTGATAATTAGGAAGTTGGAATTAATTTAGACGTCGGCCCTACTTGACTATTTTTCGCCATGTTCTTCGTCAGAGAATCACCAATTACCTGTTGTGGTTTTAACCATAGTGCGGGTAATGTGATAAAAACCTAAACTAAAATGTTGCTTGTTCTACGACGCGTAAAACCTGTTCTGGTCGCAGGAATTTCTTCCTTGGGCTTTTTCTCATATTCTGCGCCGGGTTATACACCGCCATTGTAGTTATTATTACGCTGATGTATCAGACAACCGACGATGAAAACTCGTTTCGCTCGAATCGTATTTTTTTTCCTAATTTTTTTACTACGTACATCGAATAATGGTAGTTTGAAATTAAAATTTGCCATTTTGAGATGTCATATATGTCGTGTCCCTTGTGAATTTTCATTCAATTCAGGTGTAGGTAAGCTGTAGGTAGGTATATCCACGTGGGTCATTTTATAATTTGCGATATCGTATCGGAAGTTTACGATTAGAATGAGGAAAAATATACGTTCAGGGTCTCAAAAGTGGAGGTATTTGAATTTTTCGAGTATTTTTTTTGTGTAGATAACTATGGTTTTTGGGGTTTGATCGTGGATTATAACCCGAGCAGCACACTCGACAAATTATCGAAATAAAAAATCGACAGAATATCGAATTCGATAAAGTGTCGCGTTAGTTCCGCATAAATCGTGAAATTATCTTTCGATATATCGACAGATTATCGATGAATTATAGTTGGCAAAATCCATCAACAGATAAACTTTCGATAAAATCGAACGATTTTTCTTTTAAAAATCTCAAGATTATAGTTAGATACTTCATCGATAACCTATCTATAAATCGAAAGATAATTACACGATTTATGCGGAACTAACGCGACACTTTATCGAATTCGATATTCTGTCGATTTTTTATTTCGATTTAGTTTCGATATTCTATTGATTTTTTATTTCGATTTAATTTCGATATTCTATCGATTTTGTATTACGATTTTTTGTAGATTATCTAGTTTCGATATTCTATCGATTTTTTGTAGATAATTTAGCATATATGGGTATATGCGCGCGCACATTTTCAAGACCGGCTGGCGAGTTTGAAGTCGTAGTTACGCTTAAGGCTGGCGAATTTCGTTCCAAATACAGCAGTTTCTACCTAAACAAGCGTCTGTTGCGAACATCGGAGTTCGTTCGCATAATACGAATTGGATTATAATATTCAAACATCTTATGCAAAATTGGAGAAGAGGGAGGGGTCCAATTGAAATTTTTATAATAACTAAAATTATTTCTAGGACCTTAATTTACAACTTTTGTTTGAAAATTTTTTCAGATTGGCCCCTTTTTCCTCCGCTCCTCCAATTTTGAATAAGTATCAACGGAGTATTATGCAAAATTGGAGGAGAAGGAGAGGTCCAATTGAAAACATTTTCAAACAAAAGTTGTAGCTTAAAGTTCTAAGAATAATTTTGGTCATTACAAAATTTTCGATTGGGCGCCTCCCTCCCGTTCAATTTTAAATACTAAGTATTCACATAGTAATCGTAGTATTGCACTTGGTAAAATTTTATTTAAGAACAACGATCTGGTTTCAAGTAAAATACCTAGTAAACCAAAATAACTAGATAACTTGTTTGAAAATTTTTTCAATTTTGATTTCGCATATTACTGTTACACGTAAGTAGGTAAATGCAAAATAATAGAGGCTAGAGATGAGGTCCAATTGAAAAAACATTTCAAACAAAAGTTGTAGAATAATATTCTGGATTTAATTTTGGTTATTATAAAAATTTCGATTTGGCCCTTTCTTCCCATCCAATTTTGAATATAAAGTAGGTATTTTTTGACTAGAAAAAAATCAATATAGTTTCAACAACTATCGTTACAAAATCGTTGAAATATCGAAGTCGATAAATTTCATATAATGTGTCGATAATATAGTTTTAAATATCGTCACAAAATCGTTGAAAAATCGAATTCGAGAAATTTCATATAATTTGTCGATAATACAGTTTTAAATATCTTCACAAAATCTTTAAAAAATCGAATTCGATAAATTTAATATTCTTTTTCGATAGTATAGTTTCAAATATCTTCACAAAATCGTTAACAAATCGAATTCGAGAAATTTCAGATTATTTGTCGATAATATAGTTGTAAATATCTGCACAAAATCGGTGGGAAAATCGGATTCGAGAAATTTCAGATTATTTGTCGATAATATAGTTGTAAATATCTTCACAAAATCGTTAAAAAATCGAATTCGAGAAATTTCAGATTATTTGTCGATAATATAGTTGTAAATATCGTCACAAAATCGTTGAAAAATCGAATTCGAGAAATTTCAGATTACGTGTCGATAATATAGTTTCAAATATCTTCACAAAATCGTTGAAAAATCGAATTCGAGAAATTTCAGATTATTTGTCGATAATATAGTTCTAAATATCGTCACAAAATCGTTGAAAAATCGAATTCGAGAAATTTCAGATTACGTGTCGATAATATAGTTTCAAATATCTGCACAAAATCGTTGAAAAATCGAATTCGAGAAATTTCAGATTATTTGTCGATAATATAGTTTCAAATATCTGCACAAAATCGGTGGAAAATCGGATTCGATAAATTTAATATTCTTTGTCGATAGTATCGTTGACGAATATCGTCCTAAAATCGTAATACTATCGAATTCGATAGTTTTTAGATTTTTTGCCTATAAAATCGTACAGCTAAATCTGTATCATATCGTGAGAACATCTTTAGATTTTTAAACGATTTTTTATCGATACGTTTCAACTTTCGATATTATCGATCGAGTGTGCTGCTCGGGAATATTGAATACTTTTTTCGCGATGAAGTTGGAAATGTCAAAATATGCTAAATATGAGCTCTGAGTCTAATTAGATTTTTAAAGAAATCATTTCCTGTTGAAAAATTCAAATGAATGAATAATTTTTGACCTAGGCCTAATTTATGGGTTTGTTGATTTTTTTAAAACCATAGATATTATACGTTTTTAACTGTGCAGTGGCATTTTGTTTAAAGGTGTAATAATTTCGAATGAGTTTTGTAGTGAAAGCTGATAAAAAATACATTATATCGAAAAAACATACATCTTGCTAATCGAACGATACGTAAACTGTAATTTCAATTTTTTCGCGAGTTAGTTATCGAAGCGAATTTGAAAATTTTAACTACGTTGCACGTTCTATTTTAAGAAACTTTCTAGCATAGTAACATCATACCAAAAAAGTTGAGCAAACTGAATTTCGGGTGAGCGAAAAATTTTTTAGTTTGAAAATGTCCTTTTCGGTATCTTTATTAAACACAAAAAAAATCTCAGGACCCTACCTTTACGATGTGGATCACCGCAGTACTGTTTTTATGGCACCATAAAGAATTTACCAAGTTCAATACTGCGTAGATACTTGATGTTCAAAATTGGAGGGGAGGGGAGGGAGGGGTTCAATCGAAATTTTTGTAATAACTAAAATTATTCCTAGTGCTTCTAGCTACAACTTTTGTTTGAAAATTTTTTCAATTGGACTCTCCCTCCCCACCGACTTCGCATAACACTCCGAAGATACTAATTGAAAATTAGATGAGTGAGGGGGAAGGGACCAATTGAAAAAATTTTCAAATGAAGTTGTAGATTAAGATCTTAAAAATAATTTTGGTTATTATAAAAATTTCGATTGGGTCCCTCCCTCTCCACCGATTTCACGTAACATCAGGTAGATACTTTTTCTAAATTGGGGGAGTTGTCGAATTGAAAAATTTTTCGAACAAAAGTTGTAGATGAGGGCCTAGAAAAAATTTTAGATATAAAATTTTTGCCTACACCTCCCTTCCCCTTCCTCCAATTTTGAATAATATGACTTGGATACCTATATTATTAAAAAGTGGTGAAGGTAGGGGTCCAATTGAAAAAATTTTTAAACGAAAGTTGTATAGATTGAAGTCTTGTAAATAATTTTGGTGACTACAAAAATTGCGATTGGAGCCCTACCTCCCCTTCAATTTTGAATACCGTCTACTTGACCTTTTTTTTTTTTTTTTTTTTTTTTTTTGTATTTTTCAACCCTACAACTGTAGGGTTTTTCGAGTAATAATTTCGAAAAAAATTTATCAGTTTTGTGAAAATTTTGAATTAATGAGTCGAAAAATTTTATTTAACCAATTTTAATTTAATTCCAACGGACTTAACAACTTCTTTAATGCCAGCATTTTTGGAAATTTTTTCGTTTTTTCCCACCCTACAACTGTAAGGTTTCTCGAGTAAAAATTTTGATAAAAAATTCATCAATATGTTGAAATCATAAATTCATAATTTTTGAGTTGAAAAATTTTATTTAATAAATTTTGGTTCAATTCCAGCGGAGTTAACAATTTTTTTCAGTATCAGCATTTTTGGATTTTTTTCTCGTTTTTTTCCACTCTACAACTGTAGGGTTTCTCGAGTAATAATTACGAAAAAAATTCATCAGTTTTGTGAAAATTTGAATTTATGAGTCGAAAAATTTTATTTAATCAATTATGGTTCAATTCCAGCAGATTTGGCAATTTTTTTTCAATGCCAGCATTTTTGGAAATTCTTAACTGTAGGGTTTCTCGAGTAAAATTTTTGAAAATTTCATCAATTTGTTGAAATCTTGATTTATGAGTTGAAAAATTTTATTTAATAAATTTTGATTCAATTCCAGCGGATTTGGCAAATTTTTTTTCAATGCCAGTATTTTTGGAATTTTTTTCGTTTTTTTCCACCCTACAACTGTAGGGTTTCTCGAGTAATAATTTCGAAAAAAATTCATCAGTTTTGTAAAAATTTGAATTTATGAGTCGAAAAATTTTATTTAATCAATTTTGGTTCAATTTCAGCAGATTTGGCAGTTTTTTCATTGCCAGCATTTTTGGAAATTTTTCAACCTTAAAACTGTAGGGTTTCTCGAGTAATAATTTCGTTAATTTTTTTTAGAAATTATATTGAATTGGTATGGAAACTCGTTTAGGTACATAGAAGCGAAGCAAAGGCCTCTCATTACGCTCTGAATTAATTTCATATTCGTAATTTTCTAGTAAAAAAAGAAATCAACGTAGGTAACCTATTTCATATACCTACATATTTTCCAATGGATTGAGAACAGTTTACGCAAAGTACCTAAGCTACGCTCAGTTTCATTATTAATTATTAGTTTATTTTTAGACTTCATTGTGAGAGTTTAAAAAGTAATCGACCAATCACTTGTACTATTTTTATTCTTTCTACGAAATAATCATCAAACTAAACATTTACCTATGTTTTGTGTAGTGTACAGTCGTTGATGAATTAATTTTTAAATTAATTACCTACGTAATCGGATTAGATAAATGGTCTGCCATAAAATTATTTTTACTTCTGCTTCATTCATTTCTATGGAAAAAATCCATTCAACGTGGGATAAAAATACATTTCAGCTGTACTTATTTATTCGCTGAATACAGGATTGAAAATTTTAGTTATGAAATATTTCATCGAATTCTATTGGTTCGCTGTGAAAAGTGAAATTGCTGAATTCAGATGTCGCGTCGTGTCGGATTATCGATATTGTTGATTCAGCGTCTATTTTTAGCCGGATTTTCCTGTTGCGAGAGAAGGAAAACTTTAGGCATTGTGTTCGAATTCGCTCGAGTTTTTAGGCAGAGCGTAGATTTTCTTCGTGTTTCCGTCGAACGAGAATTTAATGAAAATTATCGAGGTATCGAATTATACTCGTATATTGGTAGATATTTTTAGCACTTTTTTCCCTATTCCTTCGAGCTAGGTTATCTAATTTTAGACCGCTGAAATTATATCAGAATTTTTTTTATTTTAAGTCTTCGAAAAAAAAGAATTATTTATCGGTCTCGATTTTCTGAAAAATTTATATAATTTTATAATTTTTTTCTACACGTGTAGGTTGGGATTATTTCGCATATTAATTTTTATTTATTTTTGGTTTGTGTTACAGAAGATGTTGGCCCCTTCAGAAACGTTGATATAAGTTCATCTTTCACTCACTTGTCACAAAAAGGTAAGCTAACGATGCTGGCATATTTTCATCAAGTTAAGAATTCAGTTTTTGGTTTCTCTAAATTTCCTATTGGAATAATTTTTTTCTACACGAACGATGTAATCCGATGGGCGTAGAACATGCTTTACCTAGACGAAGTGGGAAAAACAAAATGTTTTCTGCTTCGAGCTACAAACACATCACATCTGCGATTATTTTCACCTGCAAAGTTTCGCTTCTTTCATCATTTTCGAACGATAATATTTTTAAATCAACTACCAAAAAATGCCTATTAACTCATGCGCATATTACCATATTAAAAATTGATTTTATCTGGAACGAAAAAAGTTTTTCAGTCGCTTGTTTTGTATTCAAAAGAGATAGAAAATGGTCGATGGAGCAGGAATACCAGAATTATATGAAAAATTCATAGAATCTCGGTGGTAGCTTTTTTTATTGCTTATTTCCTTGATGAAACCATAAACTTTGAAGATTTTTTTCTGTTTTAATAATATTTTCTCAAATGAATAGAATTAATTTCATCAAAATACCTACCTATCTATTTTTATAGCAGCTTGTCAAGATTCTTCAATTGGAATGTTTTGTTCCGCAGAAATGACCGGAAATTCTCCTGGTAGCAGTCCAACGGCGAACAGGAGAAGCGAGTTCCTCAACAGAAGTAGTATTAAAGAACAAGCCATTCAGCAGCAAATTCTGCAGGTATTGAAAATCCATTCGATTAGAAATCTTAATTACAAACACCATTCTTAAACAATCTACCTTTCAGTAGGTACCTAATTTTAATATGGCTTATTTTCAGCTGAAAAAACAACAACAAATGCAACAACAAATATTACTTCAACATTTTCAAGCCCAGCAGCAGCAGTTGGCCGAACAGCACGAACAACAGTTGAGGCAGCATTTAAAAGTAGGTAGTTTTATTCACCTACGAAGTATCTTAATCGATCTTCGATTCGGTTAAAAAAAAATTCCTGCATAGAAAGAAACAAGTTTTTTTTTTAAATACTCGTACAATTATTTTAAAACAATTTCCATTTTCAGGAATTATTAGAAAAACAACGAGAAGTAGAAGAAAGAGAACAGAGAGAAAGGCGAGAACTGGAACGAATAGAATCCTTAAAGAAGAAAGAAAAGCACGAGCAAAGTGCAGTTGCATCATCAGAGGTCAAACAGAAATTGCAGGTAAATAAACATTATGACGTATTTACTATTCATTGCGTACACCGATTGCTTACTTACTCGTATTTGTTCATTATTCTTTATTAACGCAGAATTATTCGATTATGATCAACGTACTCTTGGCACTGGAAAAAAACAAGACGAGTTAATGCTTGAACGCAAATTTCTAATGATTCTTTTAAAGGTTTAGGTGGCTGGTGAACCTGTACTTGATATAGAAATTTTTTGTAGGAGTTTAAATCTCGTTGAAATTCCCTTTTTCCCCACCCAATTACGAGTACATGAAATCCTTCAAATTTGATTTTTTTTTTTTCAAGTTTTACTAATAATTTATTTATTTTTTTTTTTTTAGGGATTTTTGCTGAATAAAAAACAAAGAGAAGCTGCAGCTGCATCAAATTCGACCTCTCAAGGTCAATTTCGAACTTGGTACGTATCTTTCGGTTGGAAATTGGAATAATTTTAGTCGTATTTTTAAGTTCCATCGAGGCGAAATCTCTCGAGGCTCGAATAATATGGAATCTCGAGTGTTGGAATGATATGATTACGTGGGTTTTCTAGCGAACAAATAGTTTTTTGAGGCCTCTCATTAATGAAGTCGTGTGTTATCGAGTATATTATTATCACACGATAAGATTTCAACGGTGGTGGAAAATATTGATATTTTGATACAGTGTTCCGAAGTAAAATCGACGATTTGTTTAAAAATAACACCGCATTTACGTCGATAGAGCGTTTGACAGTTTATTTTCCTAAACCATAATATTGCGTATATTTTTGAGTGGCTGTGGCTTGAAATGTAGCCTGAGTGAAGTTGATTTATTATAATATAAACGAATAGATGGGAAATTTCACAATCTTTTCAATGAGTTGAAACTCGAGGGTACCTATTCGTTTTAAAAACAAATTTGCTATTAATGACTGAGTAATGTTTTTCATATCCCGAATCGATTTAGAAAAAAAAAAGGTAGTTGAGCACTGGATTTTAAATCGGTTTGAAAGGTCGTCATTCGTGATGAATTTTCGAATGGTTTGACAAAAAATTCACCAAATTAGGTACCTATATCGTAGAACTACCAGTTGTAAAAATTGTTTTTCGTAAAGAATGGTCATTTATAAAATTACTTTCAATATCATGCCTTTGTTATTTTCTACAGGAATGTTTTACAATCTGAGCCAAATGTTGCGAGTGGAACTACTCCGTATTGCTTGAATTCGTTGTTAGGAAAATTCGACGATGACTTTCCTCTTCGTAAAACAGGTATACTTTCAGGATCTTTGTAATACTTCATTAGATATGGCGTATTTTTCTATAATAACAAGAACCAATAACTTGTGTGTTATTAATACGTGTGGTTTTTGTTTTCGATTTTCACACAAAGTTTATCTAGTTACCTATACCTAATTTTCAAATACATACCTAATTACTTTTCGATGTTTTTCACTACTTTCAAATAGGTATGGCCTCGTTACACCTTTGATTTTAAAAAACCTAAAAATTGCTTACTTTGAATTTTACTTGATTTTACAAAGTCCAGTACTACATAAATAATTGATAGAGAGGAGGGGAGGGGTCCAATCGAAATTGTTGTTATAACCGAAATTATTCCTAGAACTTCAAGCTACAATTTTGGATTGAAAATTTTTTCAATTGGGCCCCACACTCTCCGCTGTTTTTGCATAACACTCCGAAAATATTGATTAAAAATTGAAGGGGGAGGGGAAGGGTCCCATTGAAAAATTTTGGCAACAAAAGTTGTAGATTGAAGTTCCAGAAATAATTTTGGTCATAACAAAAATTTCGATTGGACCCCTCCCTCCCCACCAATTTTGGATAATACAACTTATTCAAAATACATTATTAAATATTGGGGGAGGTAAGGGGCCCAATTGAAAAAAATATCAAACCAAAGTTGTAGCTTGAAGTTCTAGGAATAATTTTGTTTATGATAAAAATTTAGATTAGACCCCTCCCTCCCCTCCAATTTTGGATAATACAACTTATTCAAAATGCATTATTAAAAATAGGGGAAAGTTAAGGGGCTCAATTAAAAAAAAAAATAAACCAAAGCTGTAGCTTGAAGTTCTAGGAATAATTTTGGTTATAACAAAAATGTCGATTAGACCCCTCCCTCCCCTCCAACTTTGAATAATACAACTTATTCAAAATGCATTATTAAAAATAGGGGGAGGTAAGGGGCCCAATTGAAATAATTTTCAAACCAAAGCTGTAGCTTGGAGTTCTAGAAATAATTTAGGTTATAACAAAAATTTCGATTGGACCCTCCCTCCCCACCAATTTTGGACAATACAACTTATTCAAAAAGCATTATTAAAAATAGGGGAAGGTAAGGGGCCCAATTGAAAAAATTTTCAAATCAAAGTTGTAGCTTGAAGCTGTAAGAATAATTTTGGTTATAACAAAAATTTCGATTGGACCCCTCCCTCCGCACCAATTTTGGATAATACAACTTATTCAAAATGCATTATTAAAAATAGGGCGAGATAAGGGGCCCAATTGAAAAAAATTTCAAACCAAAGTTGTAGTTTGAAGTTCTAGGAATAATTTTGGTTATAACAAAATTTTTATTGGACCCCTCCCTCCCCTCCTATTTTGAATATTAGGTATTTATGTAGTACTAGACTTGATAAAATCGACGTAAAATTCAAGGTGAGCAAATGAGTAGCCCCAGGGGGGTTTTCGTAAAAAAGGGTCTTAGGTACTACCTACGTTGGTTTGATTGAAATTTGCAGAATGATAATTGGGATAAAATTATGAAAATTTGGGAAGAAATGATTCAAAATTATTCAAATTCATTCTAAAAATTTAATATTAAGATTTCTAAACTCAAAATTATTCTTGTTGTTTGCTTTTGAAAGCTAAAATGCTAAAGTTAAAGCATACTACAAAGTACAAACACTTTGTAGGTACCTATAATTATGTACAAAGTATCTACGACCTACGTAAATAATTTCAGTTTTCTAATTGTATGTAGGTAATTAATTAACTTGTAGTTACCTAATATTCGCTAAATTGTTTGGTTTTTGATGCTATAACATTTTAATGCTTTACATAATGTGCATGTAGCCTCCGAACCAAATCTGCTAAAACTGCGGTTGAAGCAGCGTGTTTATGAAAGACGATGCAGTCCTATAGCTCGAAAAAAAGATCGATTGCTTAACAAAAAAAAATCTTACTTGACAGGTTAGTAGAATTATTTTACAATTGACTCAAATACAGAGCACATACAACATGCTAAGTACACTTTTGATATAAGTGATCGATTTATCGTCGGTCAAATTTTACAACCTCGCGTTGTAGCGATTTGTTGACATTCCGAATGTGATCAATCGAATGCGAATAAAACAATTAAGTAAAATAATGAAAATTCTTTAGCGGTAATAAAATAGCAGCTTATCAGATCGTTATCCTCGCATCATTGCGATAGAAAATAATAGTCGATATTTTATATCTTTAATTTTTCAAAATTTTGCAATACGAGAGACGAGGGAGTTGAGCTAGAATGATTTAAAAATTTATTCGTTCGAGTGTTTCATTTCGGATATTATTTATTTCAGTTGAAGCTTCAAACAGTAATTCGGATTCAGCTCCAAATTCGCCTCCAGTTGCTGTTTCAAATAATCAAATTTCGCCGTCCGCAGGTCAAAATACGCCTATACAAGAGGTACGTGGATATAAAATTCCGATATTCCAGATGAGATTTGATTTTTACATGTACTTATTTCATTATTGATTTCAGGAGGTAGAACCCCCTTATGGGCAATTAAATAATAATAATAATAACGAACGCACTGGAAGTGCAAATGACGTATCTTTATACAGCAGTCCATCATTACCAAATATCTCATTAGGAAGGCCACCCTCTTCTACAGTACGTTGTTATCACCGTAGTTACCTACCTATTTTCACGAAAATTTTTAATAATTTTGTATGTTTTGATACAGGAAAATGCTAAACGATTAGCTCCCGTATCGGAAGCTGAAATTCGAGCAGCGTTTACAGCTAGACTTGGAATGCCTTTGACGGGACAACTTCTTCCTTCAACCCTTCCCTATTATCCTACCTTACCAGGAATTGAAACTATTTCCGAGTATAGTAATCCTACGTCTCCGGCTTTCATTCATAAACAAATGCAAGCACTGGAGCAATCTCGTCAAAATTACTTTCCTTCCATTTACGAAGCTCCATTACCTATCACAGATTCTCAGGTATGATATTTTCATCGTAATTTGGAATAATTTTGTAAAAAAATGCTATTATAATGTTTTTATTTGGTTTGCAGGTCGCACATGCGCGTTTAAATAAACAAGGCCACCGTCCATTGGGCAGAACGCAATCGGCACCATTACCTTTAGGACATCCAATGCTTACAGCGTCTTCGCCAAGCAGCCTAGGTGTGCATTATGAAGATTGCAACGAGCAACAAGCTCAAGAGCAGCAACAACTGATGCATGCGCATAATTATCTAAAACAAGTTAGTGGAAAAGTTTCAACGTTATGATTTCATCGTTTGTTTACGTAAATTTTATCGAATTGTCAATTTTTTTTTTTTTAGCAAATTAGACAAACCGTTTTAACCAGAGTTGGAACCAGATCTCATTCTCATGCCGCTATATCTCAAAATAATAAAAGTGAAGAAGAACAGGAAGATGATAGTATTACGTCCGAGGTAATTTATCGAAAAAACATTCTAAATTGAAATTCTGACGTTTGTAATTATTTTTTGTAATTTTTTCTCATCAATTGTTTAGGTAATTGATTTAACGGGCGGTAGAAATAATTCAAATAATAATGACAGCAACGGAGAACAGTTTCCAAATCAAAAACAAATTAGAGAAAATATGTTTAAAAATTTATTACAAGTAAACGACGGTAGGTAAATTTAGATTTGATACATTTGGAAAAATTTTATCGTCTTAATGTAAATTTAAACCCTTTTCTTGAAGGTTCATCGTCAAGTACATCACATCCAGCTAGACCATTAGCACGTGCATTTTCAAGTCCCCTGGTGGCGATCAACTCCGAAGCTGGGGCACCTCCTGTTCTCAACGCGTCAGCTGTTAATCATTACATACCTTCTGTCAAATTATCAGGGTTAGTTGGGTTGGAAATTAATCAAAATAACGATCGGATATTTTTAAGGAAACCCGCTGCTGCTCACTTGCTCACCTTGAAATTTTTACCAACAGTTCTACATAAATTTGTACCTTATATTCAAAATTGGAGGGGAGGGAGGGGTCCGATCGAAATTTTTGTCATAACCAAAATTATTTCTAGAACTTCAAGCTACAACTTTGGTTCGAAATTTTTTTCAATTGAGCCCTTCTCTCTCCACTGATTTTGCATAGCACTCCCAAGATACTAATTAAAAATTAGAGGGGAGGGGGAAGGGGTTCAATTAAAAAATGTTTGCAACAAAAGTTGTAGCTTAAAGTTTCAGAAATAATTTTGGTCATAACAAAAATTTCGATTGGACCCCTCCCTCCCCACCGATTTCGAATAATACAACTTATTCAAAACGGATTTTAAAAACAGGGGGAAGGTAAGGGGTTCAATTGAAAAAAATTTCAAACAAAAGTTGTAGCTTGAAGTTCTAGGAATAATTTTGGTTATAACAAAAATTTCAGTCAGAGCCCTCCCTCTCCACCATTTTTGAATAAATGACTTATTCAAAATACATTAATAAAAACAGTGATGAGATGAGGTGAGGTGAGGGGCCAAATTAAAAAAATTTCCAAACAAAAGTTGTAGCTTGAAATTCTAGGAATAATTTTGGTTATGACAAAAATTTCGATTGGACCCTTCCTCCCCTTCAATTTTGAATATAAAGTATTTATGTAGTACTGAATTTGGTAAAAATCAATGTAAAATAATTCAAGATGAACAAATGAACAGCAGCGAATTTCCGTATAAATAGCCGATCTTATTAAAATAATTATGGTATAAGACGTATTTTATTTGAGTACTTCACGGTTATTTATTTATTTTTTTTCCAACAGGAGTCCACATAAAGTGACCACAGCTTTAGCTTTTGATAGTTTAATGCTGAAACACGCTTGCATTTGCGGTAATAATTCTAGTCATCCGGAGCATGGTGGGCGATTGCAAAGTGTTTGGGCAAGATTAGTTGAAACTGGCTTGGTACAAAGATGTGACAGAGTTAGGTCGCGAAAAGCTACCCTGGAAGAATTACAGACTTGTCATTCGGAAGCTCATACGTTATTATTTGGTACGATGTAGTTTTAATTCAATCTTAAAAGATATATATATTTTTTTTGTAAAATAAGCGTGGGATTCGGAAATGCTGTTGTTTCCGTCCGCATTTAGTGATAATGATGTTCTACTTTTATGGGGGAAAATAAGCTGATATTTTGACGTGTGGGTGGCTTCGTTCTCGTGTTTATTTATTTATTTTTTTACAGAATTGACATAAAAATAGAATTTGATTCCTTGAATGATTTTATATTAACGAATGCTTTTTTTCCATTTGTTTTTGTAGGTACCACACCTCTAAATCGACAAAAATTGGATGCAAATAAATTGTCCGAACTGTCGTTGAAGAGTTTCGTAAGATTACCTTGCGGTGGTATCGGTGTTGATTCAGATACCACCTGGAATGAATTGCATACAGCTCCTGCAGCAAGAATGGCTGTTGGTTGTGTTATAGATCTCGCTTTTAAAGGTATTACTATGATTATTTTTGGGTAATTTGTAAGTACCTGTTCGTTAGAAGAAATATATGTGTCCTCAGAATATCATTAACATCGAAATTTTCAATTTTTCAGCCGCCAGTGGTGATATCAAAAATGGCTTCGCTATTGTCAGACCCCCTGGTCATCATGCAGAAAGTGCCCAAGCAATGGGTTTTTGTTTTTTCAACTCGATCGCTGTAGCCGCCAAATTATTGCAACAAAAACTCGATTATAGGAGAATACTAATCGTCGATTGGGTAACTTAGACTCTTTCATAGATTTTAATTAATATAAAGGATATATTTGAAGTTTAATCTGTCGATTTTTCCTCCTCTAGGATGTACATCACGGTAACGGAACGCAGCAGTTGTTTTACGAAGATCGTCGAGTTCTGTATTTATCCATTCATCGCCACGACGATGGTAATTTCTTCCCTGGTACTGGTGCGTCGATAGAGGTACGAATTTTCTAACATGTAACTTTCGATTCCCGAAGGGAAAAAGTAATCGAACAAAATTGACGAATTTTTCTCGTACAGTGTGGCAGTGGAAGTGGTCTCGGATATAACGTAAACGTGGCCTGGAGCGGAGGCCTTAACCCTCCGATGGCAGACGCCGAATATTTGGCAGCATTTAGAACGATCGTGATGCCAATAGCTAGAGTAAGACGAATGATACGAACAAATCAACAAATCGATTCGTATACTAATTCGTAATTTTTTTCCACAGGAATACGTACCAGATATTATTTTAGTATCTGCCGGCTTCGATGCTGCATCAGGTCATCCACCTCCACTCGGCGGTTATAAAGTTTCGCCGGCTTGTTTCGGTTTTATGACTCAACAACTAGCGCAGTTGGCCGATGGCAAGGTCGGTTAATCTTGAAATTGTATTTAATACGACGTGCGATTAGAAAAAGGGCGATTATTTTACAATCATTGTAGGTGGTACTGTCATTGGAAGGAGGTTACGATTTACCAGCCATTTGTGATTGTTCGGAAGAATGCGTCAGGGCACTTTTAGACGGTAGCTCTTCGCCGGTTAGTGAAGAAGAATTGAGAAGACATCCTTGCCAAAATGCCATCGACACGTTACAGAAAACGATTGCCATACAAGTGTGTATTTTTTGAAGATTATGTTGGATGGGGTTTATTATGATGATTGAATGTTAATCTTGTGATTTTTTTTTTAGCTTTCACATTGGCCCGTACTTAAAAAATTAGCCCATACGGTGGCTTTAAGTGCGGTCGAGGCTCAATTATGCGAAGAAAACGAAGCGATTTCTGCGATGGCTTCGTTATCGATGAATAAACGAAATTCCGCCAATGTGCAGTAAGTACCAGTACAGTTAAAAAATGGAGCTTTCATATGATCGAAAGGTTAAAACGGTTTTATGATTTATTGGTAATCTATGGAGGGATTTTTTTTGGGGGTTTCTAGGTTCCATCTTCGTATATCTATATCTAAGACCTCAAATGAATTTTTGCTCAACTGAAAGTTGTAGATTGGGATCTTTGAAATAATTTTGTTTATTGCAAACATTTCGATTGGACCTCTCCACCTCCTCTTCCTCTCCCCAATAAATAATTCGATTTTTGTGTTTTTTTTAACTTTCAAGTTTTTTTTTTCAATTACGTAAAAAATTATTTTCCTACTCAAAAAAAAAAAAAAACTTGAATAAAAAAAAATCATGTTTTCAATTTACGAAATTTTAAGGAACAGTTAGGTAATGTTTCAAAAAAAAGGAATTTTTTTATTCTTAAGAAATTAAAAATTTTCAACTTCAAAATCACAAAATTTGAAAAAAAAAATTATTTCGATTTTTTTTTTCAAAAACTTGTTCTAAAGAAGTCGAAAAAACTTATTTTGAAATTTAGAGATTTCTATGAAAAACTGAGCCCCCCCCCCAAAAAAAAAAAAAGAAAGCACTTTTTTTTTTAAAACTTCATACGTTGGCCGTTGTTATAAAAAATTCATTATTCCAAAAAAATGAAAATGTTTTATTCGAATAAAAATCATTCCAAAAAGATTCAAAATTTTTGTTCCAAGAAATTAAAAAAAAATTATTCTGGAAAATTGCAACATTTTGTTTCTCTTTGGAAAATGGATTTTTTTTTCAACAAATTTTATGATTTCTTTTTCGTTGAAAATTTACTTACGCTGTTTTAAAAAATCGAGATTTCTTTTCTTACAATTTTTTTTTAATTTGTCCGAAAAAAAAAATTGAAAAAATTTTCAATCATAATAAATTGAGATTTTTTATTCCAAAAATTTAAAAAAATTTTCTGTTCCAAAAAAATTGAAAAAAAATGAAAAACTCTTTCCAAATTCAAAAATTTATTTCAAAAATTGAAAATTTTTCACTCAAAAAAATTGAAAACAAATCATTCCAAAAAAAAAATTGAAAACTTTTGTTCCGAAAAGAAGAAAAATTTTCAAATTAAGAGAAGTGGAGAAATTTTTTCTTCAAAAAAAATGACAACAAAAATTGAGAGTTTTTCTTTAAAAAATCAAAAAGCGGATTTCTGCCAAAAATTTGAAATTTTTTAGTCTCAAAGAAATGAGATAGCTATTTTTATCCCGAAGATTTTAAAAAAATTCTAACTACCGCAAAAATTTTAAAAAAATGAAAAAAATCCAAAAGGTTCACAAAATTTTGTTCCAATCCAACAAAATTACGATTTTTTTTTATTCTGAGAATTGAGAGATTTATTTCTTCTGAAAAATTGAAAAAAATTAATATTATCACTTGAAAAAATTAAATGTTTTTATCTCGAAAAAATTGAAAAAGATTTCAATAATTAAGTACAAGATATTAAGAGATTTTTCCTCCATTAAAAATCGAGGTTCTCCTCAAATAATTTTGGATTTTTACTTTTGGCCCACATTTCAAAAAATAAGATATTTTTATTCCGAGAAAATAACAATTTTTTCTCTAAAAAATAAAAATGGAAGTTTTTTTTTTTTAATTGAGAAAATTTTCGCTCACACTTAAAAATATTAAAAAGGGGTTCCTTCAAAAAAAAAATCTAAAATATTTGAGGTAAAAATCAGATTTTTTTCTCCAGAAAAATTGAAACTCGATTTTATTTCAAAAATTCTTTTTCAAAAATCTGTGAATTTTTTGCACACATTAAAAAAATTAAGATACTTTTTTTATTCCATGAAAATTCTCAAAAAAATTTCTCCATCGAAATTGAGAGATTTTTTCCTCCAAACAAATATTTAAAAAAAATTATTCTACAAAAAAATGAAAGATTTTTTTTTCAAAAATTTGAAACCAAAAATTACGAGTACCTAGGTAGGTAATATTCCTTCTTAAAAAGACTTAAAATTTTTGTAGAAAAATGTAAAGAATATTTTCACATTGAAAAAATTGAAAAAAAACTTTCTCAAAAGATATTTTAAAAATTGAATTTTTCGGCACAATCTCCAAAAAGGTCTGAAATGTTATTGCGGGATTTTTTTCTCTAAAAATAATTGAAAAAATACGTTTTCACCGCAAAAAATCAAAATATTTTTTTTACAATTTTTTTTTAAATTAAAAAAAATTGAATTGTATTTTTTTACGAAAAAATGTAAGAAATTTTCTTCTTTAAAAAAGCAGAGATTTTAACAGGTGCTTGTAGTGTGTATTATTTTTTTTTTATAAAGGAAATTTTCATTTCTTAGAGAGGGAGAATGCTCCTTCGGAGTAAAATCTTTTTAACCTTTCGATCGCACGAAAGCTATTTTTCTCTGATGCGACTAGAAAATATCGAGCAAAATTGCTAATTCTAAGATGATTTTTTTCCTTTTAGAAATATGGTACCAGAAATCTCCGTCGAACCAATGGAAGAAGACGAAGAGAAATAAGACACCATCACATGTGAAATGACAGAGTAACGTGTTGATTTGAAATCAATTGGCGAAATCTAATCGATCTCATGGAAGGTAGAGGTACGTACCGTGATTTCGAAAAAAAGGCGCATTTCTCTCGAGCATTTGGTTACTCCTGCGGAGTCGTTATCATTTTGGCGTATAAATCAATTCCATTTCGTATTCTTATATTATAAAAGCGTGTACAAAAAAAAAAACGTATGTAATAATTGTACTTAATTTTGTGTTTACATTTTACGTCCAAGATACGATTTATTAGCATGTCGAATTAAACGACCGTGTCGCGTTGATCGCTGCTTGTTGATTTTAGTGACCCCTGAACAGATCACTAGCGTGGGTTTTTCTTACCTTTGTAAAAGCGTTGATTTTCTTTTAAAGTTGATTTTACATTGTTACCGATTTTATTTATTTTTTTCTTATTTAGTTACTTACGTGATAGAATAATTCCGCGTAAACGATTGTGTGTGATATTGATTTAGTAGGATGGATCGTATAGTGATTCTATTGTAGGTAGTTTTTGTTGTTTTGTTACGTTAGAATAATCGAGTGGTACAAATGAAACTTTACGAGGAAAAATTTTCAATTTTCGCTGTTTTATTTTATAAATGTATGTAGGTGTGTAAATGTGTGTGTGTATTTTTTTTTTTTTGGAATGTTTAATAATTTACACGAGTGGTTTCTAAACTCATACCACTCTTTATTTTCGTGAATGTATTTTAAGATTCGATTTTAAATATTAAGGAAAATATTTATTTGTTTCCAATATTCTAGCATGGTAGGGAATCGTCAATTTTTTATTACAAGATATCGCTTCGTACTTTGAAAAATTTATCGTTAAGAATTTGAACGTTTCGACAGCGATGCAAAAATTGTAAAAATATCATGCTCAGTTGAACATTCCATTATTTTCTTTTTTTTACGAGTAAAATAGAATTTTAAAATCTAGAAAAAAAAACGAAAATTTCTTAGCGTTAATTTTTACGTATTTGTATCGCTATTGTTGTGATTATATTTTAAAGATGGAAATTGTGCCAAGTATAGTTTTATTTTGAAGCGTTATGTTGGATTTTCGTCTGATAACGTTTTTGTGGTTATTCTGTTACCGTTATGCATTTTTCAAAAGACCATGTTTATAAATACCGGAAACGAATAGAACTTCACTTGTACAATTTTCTCATAACCTATCGAATTTTTTTACAACAATAATTTTTTCTCATCGAATTCATATCAGTTTTTTCATTTTATTTTGCTACATACTTTAATAACGGATTCGTGTCTTTCAAATAAAATTTTATTTATTTAGTAAGTTACTTGAAGAAGAAAATTACCGTCAATTATTTTTCCGAATTTTTAAGTTAGATTTTTACAAAGGTTAAATCGGTACTTACTTTCACGAGTAGGTAATTTCTTTTTTTTCTTTTTTTTTTGTTTGTTCGATGAATTTTATTTAAGCTTGTGTGTTTATGTATATAATATACAATGTGTGAATGTAGTATGAGGAAGAAGCTGTCTCGTAAATAATTTTTTTTTTTTTCAACCGGATAACACATCGATTGTGATAAATTAAAGAATGGTTTTAATAAACCGACGAAATAAAGTGCAATATTTTAATACGAAGTGGTGATGCAGTCGATTCGGATAAATCGAATAGTGTAAATTATTTATGTATGGAAATTGTAATGAAAATTTATTGTCTATAGTTGTCATTGTTTTTCTTTATCGTTGTTATGTGTAAGTTTTTGTTTTGAATTTTTATTTTTTATTTTACAAAATCGGCAATAGAGTTACCATATTCAACCGAATTTTAAATTTGGCAAATGAAACAAAAATTAGTATAATTTATCGATGAGAAGATGTGTGTATTTTGCCCAAAAAAAAATTAGTTTTATCCATTTTAATTGAATTTTCCATCGGATTTTATTGGAAAATGGCCCCACCCTGTAGCTTTTTTCGTTCTTAGGTAATTTTTTTTGTTATTTCATCTTTGTAATTATACTCGAATTACGTTTGATCTCCTGTTTTTAATGTCATAATAAAGAGATATATTTGTTAAAACGAACTTATCACAAATTCATCGAATTATTATGTTCTGTTATTTTGTTTGACGTTTTTTTTTTCTTTTCTTTTTTTCTTTTTTTCTTTTTACATAATAGATTTTAAATACATTCCAATGTTGTTGTTGTTTAGTTTAATCGATAGTTTTATTAATGAAAAGAATTATAGAGAAATTGTGAAAATGAATAAAACACGGAGGATAACGTTTGATGTTTATTATTATTAAATTATGTTATAATATTATTGTTTTTTAATGCGTGTAAATTTTTAAGAAAAAAAAAATTAAAAATATGTGTACGAATCGATGTGATTAATTTATTTACCATTTTACACTTAATTGTGCAATATATTATGTAAATTATTAGAGATAGTTGAATAAATTTATTCTGTTTTTATGTTTAAAAGAAATGATTAAATTATTGAAACGTGTATGGCGTTTTACATTTTATTGCATTATTCAGACAATTAACCTATGAACCATATTTTTATACGTTTCTCATAAATAATTGTAAATACTGGATGTTTTAAGTTTCTGTTATAGATTTTAATTGCATTCATTGTGACTTTTCGAATTAAATAAAAAAATTAAAAAATATGCGCATTTGTTCGTTCTTTTAGCTGTAGGTATATGTTCTGGGAAAGGAATTGAGCGTGGTTTTAACTACCAAAACATCCCCGAAACCACACTTCAACAAGCTCTCTAAATGTGGATCCAAAGAAAACCTCTGTTTGTTATTCAATTTAAAAAATGACCCCAAATTGATAAAATTAGATTATAATATAACATTTTCGAAAAAAAAAGATTTCTAACAAAAAAGTTCAACCAAAAAAAATTTTTCTCAAATTTTTGAGTAAGAAATTTTTTATCAAGTTTTGAGGCAGAATAACTCAAATTTTCTTCTTTTTTTAATTTGAGAAGGAAAATACATATTTTCAATTTTTTGGTGAAAATATTCCATTTTTTTTAATGTAGAAAGATTTTTCATTTTTTTTTGTGGTAAAAAAATTTACCTACCTATCGAATAATTTTTGAAACAAATAAAATTCTCAAATTGACTATAAGTGAAAATCTTTCTCACATTTTTGGACAAAAAAATCTTTCAATTTTTTGAAATAAAAAAAATGGAATAATTTTTTTCAGATGAAAAACATCTCCAATTTTCTGGGATGAAAATAAACTTTCAAAATTTATTGAGAAAAATCTTACCTACAATAAAAAATAATAAAAATCTCTGAATTTTTTGGAATAAACGAAAAAAATCAATTTTTTTTGGAATAGGTAAAACTATTCTTTGAAAAAGAAATTACAATTTTTTGGATTGAAAAAAATAAAAAATCTTCTAGAATAAAAAAATACCTAGTAAAATCTTCCAATTTTTTGGGATAAAAAACTCGCAATTTTTGGATTATCTGCCTTTAAAAAATCTCAAAAAATTTTGGTAAAAATTTTAAAAATTTTGGTAAAAATTTTAAAAATTTTTTGGAATTAAAAAAACTCGAATTCTTGGAATAGAAGATCTTTTGATTTATGAAAAAATGATATATTCTTTGAAATAAAAAACACCACTAAGTATCTGAAAAAAACAGAACTGTTTTTTTAAAGGAAAGTTTTTTAAATTTCTATGAAGTAAACATTTTTTAAAAAATCTTTCAATTTTTGTCAACGAAAAATTTTTTCAATTCCTCAGGAATAAAAAGAAACAATGTTTTTGTTGCATTTTTAAAGAAAAGGTTTTACTTTTTTGTAGGCATAAGAAAAACCTTCAAATTTTCTAAAGTGAAAATATTTCTTTCATTTTTGGAGAAAAAATCTTTCAACTCAATTTTTCTGAATAAATAAAATAAATCTCAGATTTTCCGGAGTGAAAATGTTTCTCAAAATTAATTGAGATGAAATCTCTTTCAATTTTTCTGACAAAAAATATCCCTGAATTTTTTTGGAATAAACCATTTCCCAAATTCTTTTGTAATAATTTTTTTTTAATTTTTTATGAAACAAAACATTTTTTCATATTGTTTGAAAAATAAATTAGTAAAAAAATTAAATTTTGAGAGAAAAAATCTTTTAATTTTTTTGGAACAAAAACTTCTAAATTTTTGGAATATCTTTAAAAAAATCTCAAAATTATTTGAAACAATTTTTTTTTTAATTTTTGGAATAAAAAAATATCATTTCTTGGAATAGGAAAACCTTTTAATTTGTTATAATTCATTTTTTGGAATAAAAAAACAGAACATTTTTTAGGTATGAATGAATGAATGAATGAATATATTTATTTGTAATATGAAGCAATTGCTTCCTTTACAACGTCCATATAATAGGTACCTATTTAAAAAAATACCCAAATTTTCTGGAGTGAAAATCTATAAATCTCTTGGAAACAGAAAATATATTTACTAAGTTTTTGTTTAAAAACAAAGTAGATGTTTTTTGAATAAAAATTTTGATTTTTTACATTTTTTTAAAAATTACAGATTTTCTAGAGTGAAAAAAAATATGTTTCTCAAATTTTTGGAGGAAAAAAATTTAAAAAATTTTTTTTCATTTTTTTAAATTATTTTTTTCCAATTTTTGTAGTAAAAATCGTAATTTTTTGGAATAAAAAAATCTAAAATTTTTACGAAACAGAAAGAATTTTTCAACTATTTTTTATTTAAAAAAATTTCTCTTCTTTCAAATGAAAAAGATATTAAATTTTTAAAAATTAAATTGGAAAACTGGATTGAAGTTTTTCCAATTTCTTGAGAGTAAAACTTTTTTTTTTTTTAGAACAAAAATTCTTTTTTCTAATTTTTGTGATAAAAAATCTGAAATTTTTTTAGATTTAAAAAATTAAAATAAACAAGGTGTTTCTTTAGTTCAACATATTTTAGAGTACTTTTCAAGAGCTGAGGATCGAGAAGTTTTTCTTAGTTAATCAGAACATCAAAAATAATATTTTAAAATCAAAAATATTTTGTTGGCTCAAAATACAATAATTTAATTTGCTTTTTTCATCGGACTTATGGCATTTTATCAAAATTGAAAAAGAAAAACATGATAGATAAAGCTATTGTAATTCTTATTTTTTTTAAAATAAATTTAAAATTCAATAACAAGAAAAATTATAATTAAATTCGTAACGAATACGACTACGAGTACATCTTAAAGCAATGCTCAAAAAAATCTTACCATGCTAATTAATTAAATATTAGGTATAATTATTAAAATAAAATACGCTTGAGCAAAAATTTCAAATGATCGTCTATAAACAATACGTAAAAGTAATACGAAATTGAAAATTAGTATTTTTTTTTTGACAAAAGTGAATTGGAAGGTGAATAAACTTCTTTTTAATTTCACGAATTTTCTAATAGCTCCTTTTTTCTATTGGGTATGCAAATTTATTAACATCGTGATGGATTGAGAAATATGTGTATGGGAGGAGCACCTACGTTAATTTTGAAGAATACATGCGAGAACGTTTGTAGAGAAAAAATGGCTGGCGATTGATTCATTTTAGGTGAACGAAATCAATAGATAAATCACTGAATTAAGTACTTGAAATTGTAGGTACCTATCTATTTAAAATTTAGAATAATTAATCAGTGATCAAATATCGAAAGTTGAATAATCAATACTTGGAGCTCGTATTAGTAAAAATACATATAGGTAAGTTGGTATTTTCAATTTCCAATTGTAAATATCACATTTCTTAATTCAAAGTTTCTCTATACTCTAAAAATTTATTTCAAAAAATATAACTATAATAACGTTGCGAAAATGCAAATTTAAATTCATTACATACCTAATCATTACCATTCATAAAAGTTTAATGCTCTTGCAAATATGTTTAAATGAAACAAAAAAATTAAGTAGGTAATAAATACATACTCGTAAACTACGTATGTATTTTTAAAAAAATTAAAGGAAGGAACGCATTCTATTTATAAAAATGAGCAAAAATTTGTACAAAACAACTTAATAAATTTTTACATTCATCAAGAAGTAGAAAAAAATGGCAAATTAAATTACATTCTTGATTCTTACATGGTGGTTTTCTCCCTTACACCCTGTAAAAGAATAAATGTAAATTAATGAATACGAATAGAACGAAAAAAATCTCCATATTATGTGGACTAATTAAACAAAATTCTAAATTGCATAGCTTCGTAGATAAAAATCACTCAGCTAGACAAACGTCTATTTTAAATATTTGCTTTTTCATTTTGAAAACTAACTTCGTATTTGTTAATTAAAGAGGAGCTATGCATAAACGCGTCATCTTGTATAGCTTCGATCCTTTGTATTAATATGAACTTCAACAAGGTGTCATTTTCGTACATGTATTGATTATAGTGCTCTGACTTTATATTACATAAATTATGGCAAACATTTTCTTCGTAGTTGGGCCTCTTCTTGTATTCGAATACCACCGAATTTGAGATGATTGATCCGCTGGACATTACTTGAATGGAAACCAGTCCAACTGCATGCTCTATCGAATAAACACAATTGGATCATTTATTGATCAATCTATCAACTTTATGCTAAGGACTAGAGTAATGATCGATGGTTCAAGAATTCCAACCTGGACAATAACAACGTAAAACACCCGCTTGAATCAGTGTTGCCGGTACTGAGTAGGAATCAAACAAAACCGAATAATCTGATTGGAAATACCATGGACCGATGATTAATAATTTAGTGCCTCCCTGCGAAAAAAGGAATTATAGGTATTCATTCCAGAAAAATAATTAACCTACTAATGTGGAAAGGTCATTTCATGTTAATGCGGCCACATTTGGACCTTAGGTCTTCCGATTTTGCTCAAAAAATTTTTACGAGCTTTTACCATCCCAAAAGTAAGAAAACTAATTTTGTTTTGCCCCAACCCCCGCAGGTTTTTTAAAGAGGTGAGACCAACGAAAAATTTTTATTTAAAATTTTTTTTTTATAAAAATGTTTCAATTTTCTTGAAGGGAAAATTTTTAGTTTTTCGAGTTAAAATCTAATTTTTTTTTCGAAGTAAAAAATTCTCGAAGTTTCTGGAGTAAAAATATTTCAAAATCAATTTTCACAAAAATGTTTCTATTTTTTTTAAAGAAAAAAAATCTTCCAATTTTCTGGATATTTTTTCAAAATTTTTGTAGAATAGAATATCTCATTTTTTAGAAATATTTTTCATTAAAAAAGTATTATTTAGGGGTGGAAGAGATTTCTTAATTTTTTCGGAGTGAAAGCAAGTAGATATAAGTAGGTATGTATTTTTCATTTTTTTGGAATAAAACAATTTTTTATATAATTTTTTTTTTGAAATCTTTTCAAGTGAAAAAAATCAATTTTTATTGAAGTGTAGGTATTCTTCATTTTTTTAAGAAAAAAAACTTCTCGATCTTTTTGGAATAAGAAGTCTTTAAATTTTTTAATTTTTTTCAATTTTTTTTTATAGAATGAAAATTCTCATTTTTGGGATTTCTCGAGGTTTTTTTCTTTGATAAAAAATTTCATTTTTCTGATGATAAAAATTTCCCAATGTTTTAGATGGTATATGTACCTACAGTTAATAATTAATTAATTATGTATTTCTCAAAAAAAAGGATTTTCGAACGTGCTTTTTTGGATTTTTAGAAAAATTTCATGCAAAAAATATGATTTTTTATCCCAAAAAATTTTATTCAGAGATTTTTTCATGGTGATTTTTGATAAGAAAGACATTTTTATGCATAATTTTGTAAAAAAATTTTAAAATAATTTTTACTGTAAAATTTTTAAAAACAAATTTTTTAATAAAATGATTTTTTCAAAAAAAAAAAATTTAAAAAGGGGCTACCTTACCTCATAAAAAAAGTTTGAGCGCCCATGCTAATTTATCGCCTAATAACAAATTTATTAGGAGGGGATGAGCAAAACTAATTGATAACCATTGCTCTAGGTTCTTCAAATTTTTGGAGACCTTTTTTCGAAAAATTGAGAAATCGATTTTTTCCAAAATTTACTCCCGAAAAATTGAAAAAAATTTTAATCCAAAAAAAATGTCGATTTTTTTTCTTAAAAAAAAAACAAAAAAAAACCTAACAATAGGCTATAAAACAAAAACAAAGACAATTTTTTTTCAGAAAATAAAAAGGGAAAATAAACTTTTTTTTGAATAAACTCAACAATCAACAGTTCAAACAATTTTTTAGGTACTCGAAAAATTGTAGGTTTTTAAAAATTTTACACCGAGACGAAACCCAGTTTTTTTCTTTAAAAAATCAATAAAACAAAAAGTATTTTTACTTCAAAAAATTGAAAAAATATGTACCGATTCAAAAAAACTAGGTAGACATTTTTCTCAACAAGAAAAAGTAAAAGTTTTATTTCTAAATTTAAATCAAAAAAATCTGCATTCCATGTGACTTTGACTCCCAAGAAATAATAAATTCACTTTTTCAAAATTTTAAAAATATGAGGGGTTTCACTTAAAAAGTAAAAGACCTCTTTTCAAAAAAAAAAAAAAAAAAAAAAAAAATGGCCTGCACAAAAATAACTTTAAAATAAATGTACCTAGAGATTTTCTTTTCAAAAATTTTGAAAAATCACATTAAAAATATAGTTCAAAACGAGAAGTCTTTTAAAACTTAAATTTAAAGTTGGAAAATTTTTTTACTCCAATAAATTAGAATTTTTTCTCTTCAAAAATTTAAAGAATATTTTATAGGTACAACACGGGGGGGAAATGTTTTGCTCCAAGAAAAAGGAAAGTTTTTTAGAATATATTTTTTAATTGAGACAAAATTAGAAATTTTTCTCGAAAGAATTAAAATTTGTTTGCTCTCGTCGTCACTGGGTGGGACACCCCTGTCGCCCCCACTATATTCTCGACCTTGGAAATCGAAGGTCATACAAAATTTAATTATCTAAATTAAAATCGAAAGACCTGAGGTAAGATACAAACGTGGCCGAACCGATATGAATATGAAATGAACCAGAAATGAAATTTACTTCGCAATAAGACCACTCCGGAGCAAGATCTAAGATAACACAAGGGGCGTCATTTTGTCTCGAGTCATGATGTTCGGATTGATTAGACGTTGATCGTTCGCTCGATGTGAATCCAGACGATGTGTTTATGAAATTCGTATCCATTTCGGCTACAGCAATGTGAAATTACGAATGTTTAGTTTAATTAGTACAGCGTTTTCAACGTTTACCTCAAGTAAGTAATGTTCATGTTCATAACGAACTTGAATAGTTTTCCATGTGAGCATCTTCAATTCTGGTAAATTCCGTAGATAAAGCGTTACTCATGTTTACATTTTCAACTTCTGTCGTGGTACTGTACCTCGAATACGAATTCAAGAAGTTTCCATTGGCATCGGAAATCGATTGAGAATTACTTTCATAAATTGGTTCGCAGGTATCCGCACTTTCACTGTGTAAACTGATAACAAGAAAGAAAACATCTCAAATACATATTTGATTGGAATTAGAAAGTAAGTATAAGAAGACGATCAACAGATCAAGATCATCAATAAACCCTTACCCATATTGCTGTAGTTTTTCATACGAGAGTAGCGAATTCGTAGCAGTTGATTTCTTTTCTTTCTGCGTCAGTTGTATTATCAATTCGTACAGACTTCTGTCAGCGTTGTAATCTCCATTTTCGTAATTATAGCATTGGTTAACGTTCATAATCAGATCGTCGAGAACATTGCCATTGGGATGGACTTCGGTTTCATCTACACTGGTAAAACTCTCATCCGGACTGGCTTGATGATGAATTGTGGAATAGCTGTTGCATTCCGATCCATCGGTAGTATCACTTTGGTACTTATCAGTAACGAATTCGTTGTCTTCGTTTTGGTACGGAATCAAGTTCAAGTTGGAATTAGAAGAGATGTTTTCTTGCGAGGTTAGTTCCTTGAAAAAGAAGCGAAAATTTCAATAGGTACTTATCTTACCTACATTTAACCAATGAAAAAAGCTACCCAAAAAATCAATGCAAAATCCTCCTTTGACGAATTTTCAAAAAATTTTGGAATCATTAATTTTGTGAAAATTTTAATTTTTAGTAAATTTAGAAAAATTGCTAATTACATTTAACCAATGAAAAAAGCTACCCTAAAACTCAATGAGAAATCCACCTCTGACGAATTTTTAAAAAATTACGAAATCATCAATTTTGTGAAAATTTTAATTTCCAGTAAATTCAGAAAAACTGCCAAATTACATTTAACCAATAAGAAAAGCTACCCTAAAACTCAATACAAAATCCTCCCCTGACGAATTTTTCAAGATTTTTAAAATCATCAAATTTGTGAAAATGTTTAATTTCAGTAAATTCAGACAAATTTCCAAATTACAATTAACCAATGAAAAAAGCTACCCTCCTCTGACAAATTTTTTAAGATTTTTAAAATCTTCAATTTTGTGAAAATTTTTAATTTCAGTAAATTCAGAAAAATTTCCAAATTACATTTAACCAATGAAAAAAGCTACCCTCCTCTGACAATTTTTTTAAGATTTTTAAAATCTTCAATTATGTGAAAATTTTTAATTTCAGTAAATTCAGGAAAATTTCCAAATTACATTTAACCAATGAAAAAAGCTACCCTCCTCTGACAATTTTTTTAAGATTTTTAAAATCTTCAATTTTGTGAAAATTTTTAATTTCAGTAAATTCAGAAAAAATTTCCAAACTACATTTAACCAATGAAAAAAGCTACCCTAAAAATCAATGAAAAATCCTCCTCTGGCGAATTTAAAAAAAAATTGAAATCACCAATTTTGTGAAAATTTTAATTTTCAGTAAATTTAGAAAAAATACTAATTACATTTAACCAATGAAAAAAGCTACCCTAAAAATCAATACAAAATCTTCCTCTGGCGAATTTTTTAAACATTTTGAAATCGCCAATTTTGTGAATATTTTAATTTTCAGTAAATTTAGAAAAATTGCTAAATTGCATTTAACCAATAAAAAAGCTACACTAAAAATCAATGCAAAATCCTCCTGTGACGAATTTTTCATTTTTTTTTAAATCACTGATTTTGCAGAAAATTTCAATTTCAGCAATTCCAGAAAAATTGTCAAATTGCATTAACCAATGAAAAAAGTTACCCTAAAAATCAATGCAAAATCCTCCTCTGGCGAATTTAAAAAAAAAATGGAATCACTAATTTTGTAAAAATTTTAATTCTCAGTAAAAATTTAGAAAAATTGCTAAATTGCATTTAACCATTGAAAAAAGCTACCGTAACATGGGGTTACTTTGGCCCTAGGGGGTAACTTTGGCCCACATTCGAAAAAAATATATTTGCCTGTGTAACTACAACTGTATGAAGTGGAGGGAGTTTGTAATGAGTGTCAACGATAGAGGGGCCTTCGTACTTCACTTTTATGCGATTGTCACAATTTTTGTGTCGCAAGTTTGGTAAACCTGATATTTTGTTAATTATTACGTTGTTTATGTGGTTTTTTACCTCCAAAACTTTTGTTCTGACGAAGTATAACGAATGGTCCAAAAAAATTTTTTCTTATGGAAACAGATCGAAAATTTTATGTAGATTCAGAATCTCGTATAGAAAAATCGATTTTGTGAAGCGGTTGTGAGAAAAATTGAAATTACTGATCAAAGGACCGTTTTCGTCGTTTTTGGGGTTACTTTGGCCCACGCATAAATATTATCAAAAAGCGAGAAAATTTTTTTTTTCCTATGAAAATCAATCGAAAATTTAACGTAGTCAGAATCTATCATGAAAATGCCGGTTTGGTGAAGTGGTTGTAAGATAAATTGAAGTTATCCGTCAGAGTACTGTTTTTCGTCGTTTTTGGAATTATTTTGGCTCAAACATAAACATCATCAGGAAATCTCTAAAATACCGATGTTGGATTATATGGTTTCAACTGAACAAACTTTTTTTTGAAGTTTCATGCCTTTGGTGAGTATTTTTATGCCTAGGAATCGATTTATTGTGAGAAGAAAAAAGTGGGCCAAAGTAACCCCAGAGCCGGGTAACTTTGGCCCATGACTTTGACTAACCACGGAAGAGGGGGGGGGGGGGGGGGGGTTGACCAAAAATTTGAAAAAATTTACAAAGCTTTATACAAGTGTCCGACACTATTTAGAGTGAAAACCGAGCCCCTTATTTCAATTTTGAAAGAACTAGGATGAATTTTCAAAAAAAAATCTCAAAAAGTGGGCCAAAGTAACCCCAGGTTACGGTACCCTAAAAATCAATGAAAAATCCTCGTCTGGCAAATTTTGAAAATTTTTTGAAAACATCAATTTTGTGAAAATTTTAATTTTCAGTAAAATCAGGAAAATTGCCAAATTAGGTATCAATCAGCACGATAGAAAAGTGAGTAAGACATTGATACCTGTTTCTCATCAATAATTTCGTTATTAGGCACATATTGGTCCACCAGCTGACACGAATAGTTCGACTGATAATGTTGATTTTCTCCGCTGACGAATTCAACATTTGGTAAATAGCCTTCTACTCTCATATCAGTTCTCGAATAATTGGTCAAAATTTCTTTAGAATTAACCGCCTGCATCAGCTGAAACGAGAAACACAATTTGATGCTGGATATTTTCTAAGCAAATTGTGTATCTATGTAATCGATGTGATTTGTTTTCGAGTAAATTATTGACATACATGTTCATTTTGTGTTTGTTGTGGTTGTGTGAGTAACTGCTGTAATTGAGATTGCTCACTTTCGTTATGATGGGTTTGACTCGAGTAAAATGTAGAACTAGTCGATTGGGTACAAGAGCGATTTTCGATTTTTAACCCGCTCAGTTTTCTGAAAGCGGTCGTTTTTAAAACGTTTCGCTGCAGGGAGGAAAATAAATAAAAAATTGTGATAATTTACTCATTTGTGACCTGTCATAAGAAAACCAGGCTCTGGTCCGAAAAATCTTTTTTGTTTTTTTGTTGATATTAGTGGTACTTTTGGCGATGATTTCACTGGTCGTGGAGAAAACGTTCTCAAACGATTCGGTTCGAGCATACAGCAAAGTAAAAAATCCAGAGAAAACTCAATACTTCAATTCAGAAAATTATTTTCAATTTTTTTGGAGGGTAGTTCAAATGGCGTCTACGTACAAATTTACAACCTGTTCGGGTCAGTTTTGAGTGGTCTGACAATTTTATGAAATTTTTTATTAGCAATAAGTGGAAAATTCAACTCTTTTCACTTTTCATCTCGTATACTGGCTCCAATTTTAAGCAAATCAAAAAAACAAGACTAACACATGGTAGGAAATCAAATTTTCAACAAAAAAGGTTCTTTTCACTTTTTGCCTATCTTCAGTATTTCAGGAGTTATTCGAGAAAATCAAAAATAATTATTGATGTAAACTCCTGAAATATTGAAGATAGGCAAAAAGTGAAAAGAACCTTTTTTGTTGGAAATTTGATTTCCTACCATGTATTAGTCTTGGTTTTTTGATTTGCTCAAAATTTGAGCCGATATCATGACTTTAAAATTTGAAATTTCATTCAAAATTTGGAATTTTTTGTTTTAAGAATGGCAACACTGCCTGTAAAAAAAATTCAATCATCCTAAGCAGTGAATTTGGGTTCACTTGGAGTGGCTAAATGTTGTCCCAAAAATCAGCTGTATCAGATGAACGGAATGAACAGTGTGAGAATTTTAAAATCTGTACTGCTCTCTTGTAAAATTTGTCTTTCGGATCAGAACCTGGTTTCCTTATGACAGGTCACAATTTTGTGATGGAATTAATTTATAAAAAAATGTACCATACCTCGCCATTATTAACGGTGCGTTTTTCTTGCAGTTTGGTGTTGATGTTGGATCGTTTACCTTGTTTTTTGGCCGATGATATGCGTCGTATTGGACGAGTACATCTGGTCGCTCCCATGCATTTGCGACTTCCACAACCGCATTCTAAAGAATTAGCCAGAGCTGTACGAACGTAACGTTGTTTTTCGAGAAGTTGAGCGATCATTGATTCGATGAAGGATGAGACTTGCTGAAATATATTCGCACGAGTAAGTGATCAATTTATCTATGATACTTTTTGAAAAAGTAGGCAAAGATGCAGATCTACTTACATCTACACGATTCATTTTCAATTCTTCTCTATCGTTTTCTTTACTATCTAAAAACACGAACAAAATAATTAATCGAGGGAGAAGTACAAAAAAAAAAAAAACTCAGCACATCGAAACGCAGGTGAAAATTGTCATTTTATCGATTCTTCATTCGCTCTGTCGAGTCGAAGAATAGAAAAACCAACACCGACGATGGAGTGTAAACTTTGGCAAGTTATTTCTCACATGGGATGTATAATTTACCGGTAATTCGATGTTAATATTTCATTATAATTGGGGTTAGGGAGAGAAAACTTTAAACTTTTCCAAACTTCATAATTAATAAGAAAAAAGTTGAAAAGTCGGTGGAAAATAATTTACGTTGATCATTGTGTTTTAATGAAAATACAACAAACCACTATGATGTCAAACGTAATCAACGGATGAAAACAAATACACACGGGTAAAATCTAAATTTAACATTGCAAGTTTTTTTTACTTCAACTTTTTTTCCGAAGGAGTTTTCGAAGCGAGAACTACTTCGAGAGTTTTTTTTTCTTCTTCGAATCGTAACTCGGGGATAATTTTTTTGGTAGATACGATTTTTTGAAAGACGAGTACCTACTTTTCTTGGTTTGGGAATATTACTTTCGAATTCGTATTTTTTTTTGTTTTTTTTTTCGTTAAATTTTAATTTTATTGCGTTTCATTGTGGGTTTGAATTTTTCTTTTAAAAATTCTACCGCAATGTCAAATGGTTATAGAAATAATGTACCGATTAGAACGTGAAGAAGTTCATATTTACTTTCTAGACTCGGATTTTCGTACATTGGTTTCAATTGCAGAAGTAATTCTTCTCGCGTCCATTCCTTCTTTTCCGTCCAAAACGCTATGTTTGGGATGAGAGCTGCCAATTTGCTATCATCTGGATATGGAACGTTTAAATAGTGAACCAAAACTATATCCGGATTCTGAAATTAAATGTGAACAATTAATTACCTACGTCTAAGTATAATTTGGTATATTTCTTGATCAATGAGCTTACCTGTAATAACCAATAACATCGACGGTGGAAGGTTGGTAAAACGGCGGAATGGACGTAACAACCATAAATACACTAAAAAGAAAATTAAATAATATTTTTAAATTATAAAAATTCATTTTTGAAAAAAAAATGAAATATTATTAGGTATTTTAGAGAGAAAAAATCATACTCCCTCCCACCAGAAAAATTTTAATTTAACTAGTCTATAATACTACCTACATTGAAAAAAATTAATCATAATTTTTTAATTTTGAAAATTCATATTGGAAAAAAATAGAAATTTTATTTTAAGAAAAAAATTAATCTCCCCTCTATCTCTCAAAAAATATAAAAAAATAAAAAAATTCATTTAAATTATAAATGCATTGAGGAGAAAAAACGAATAATTTATCATTATTTTTAAAATCCATTCATAAAAAAAAATATTTGTTCATTTTAGAAAAATATTCGTATTAACCTCCCTCATCCAAAAAAATTGAAAATAAAAATAAATTAAAATTTTTTTTTCTATTTTGGTCTCCGTAAAAGCATTATTGTACTATGCTAAAATCATTCATTAAAAGAAATGAATAAAACCTCATTTGAGGGCAAAATTAATTACTCTTCCAGAAAAAATTGACAAATTCATTATTAGGTAGGTATTACTGCAAAATTGATTCATTTTTGAAAAAAAAACATTTTGATTAAGTACATTTTTGGAAAAATTGAAATCCTCTCCCCCAAAGGTTCATATAAAATAATCATGAATTACATTAGAAAGAAAAAAATAAATTACTTTTGTTATTTAAAAAAAAAAAAAACTTTCTTGAAAGAATTCGGTAGGTAATAGAAAATAACGCTTCAAGTATTTTAGCGAAAAATAAAATTTCACGTATGTACCTTATTTTTTGGGAAGCATCACCACCCCCCCCCCCCCCCCAAAAGAAGAAAATAATTAAAACAAATGAATAGGTAGGCGCCTACTGTAGGATAAAATTCAAAATTCAAAAAATTAATTTTTGAAAATATAATTCATTTTTTATTTTAAAAAAACTGAAACCTTATTTAAGAAAAAAATGAATCCTCCTTCAAAAAATGTGCCTAAAACATCATTACCTACTAATATTCTGAATAAAATTAAAACAAAAAAAATCAGTAATTTTGTAACAATTCATTTTTGAAAAAAAATACTTTTTTATTTCCAAAACTGAAGATCTCAAGATAATTTTTTTAAAAATGACCCCCCCCCCCCCCCCACAAAAAATATTTAAACTATATAAATATGAATCTACTGAAAAGAAAAAGGTATAAGTTTTTAATAATTTTAATCATTAATTTTTGAAGAAAAAAAATATGCCAATTTAAAAATTGATTTCAAGTTAATAGGTAATCAATATTTTTTATTTTGAAAAACAATTTAAATGCTTATTTTTTCTTACAAAAAATTAAAATTTAAAAAAAATAGTTTTTAAACAAAATTTAAAATTAATTTTGGAAAAGTTCAAATTCTACTTTTTTTTGTTGAAAATTAATCTTTTGGAATTGTTATTGAAAAATTCTCATTGGAAATAATTATTTTGACTATATATACCTACAAGTATACCTTATACCTATTAATTATTTAAAAACGTTTATTTTCTTCTATGATTTTTTTTTCATAGGAAGTTCATTGAAGATAACTTTTTTTTTATTCAAAAATAAAATCTATTGCAAATTTTTTATTGAAACTTCAGAATTGAAGAATCTTTACGATGCACTCCAGTAACAAATTGTAATAAAAATTTAAAAAATGTCACCTAAAATTACTCAATATTTATATCTTAATAAAGTCCTAAACAGACCTATAGACCCTACATTTAGTAAATCATCGATCCAAAAGGAAAACTATAGGATTAGGGATACATAGGAAAGTTTGTTATTACCAAATAGGTATGTTACTTAGGTAAATATCAACAAGTAGTAAATACTGAAAAGTTAGATACGTGAAATTGTGATTGCTGCAAAATTTTTGTTTAAAACGCAGACTACACTCGTGCGAAAAATCAAAGTTCCAAGTACTTGAATAAATAAGGTTGAACAGTAGAGAGGAAAAAAACCGCCCCTCAGAACCAACATCAAACGATATTGAAAGAAAACTTCATACGTTGGCATGAAGCAGGATACTTTAAAAACCAATTGCTTTGCAAAATTTCACACTATAGTCGAATATCGTACAAAGAAGCCATTATCAATGTACTAACACTTTTTTGTGTTAAATATCATCAAAAGATACCTACTGTAATTGTATCTGAAGTTTTGGCGATATCAAGACAATAATTCACAAGTTTTAAGGTGTCCTACATTAATGAATGAGAATTATTGAGAAAAAATTCATTCCTCGGTTCGAGCTTTTTTTTCAAAGTTTGAACTATCGACGATGCACATAATTATCATTAAATAGCGCTTTCAAAATCGAATAGGTACGTTAATAAATTTTAAACGTGGCTATTTTTAAAAAATAACGAAGGCTCGAGAGAGTGAGATTTTTTTCAAGTGTAAGGGTATTTTTTCCCCCAACGTGAAATGTTACAAAACCGATACCTTTTCCATTCTGTGGCTTCATGAACAAACCGAGCTAAAAATGACAGACAAATCAACAACAAAATTTCCACCACGTCTCGTTATAGATTTAAAAACAACTAAGGTTTTTTTTCTTTGAAAAAACTCCAACTCGTTAACTTCAAATTGGAAATGTAATTATAGTTACATTTCAGCGGAATTTTTCTCATAAATAAACCGAAGAATAAGTACACTTACGATCCGCCAGATTTGAGTTGAATTTTAATCTGAACGAGTTAAGTCGTAACAGAGAGAGAGTAAGAATCGTTTATGAAGTAAAAAGTTAAATTATCGTACTTCGCTAATTAGTAAAGTTACGCCGTAGTTATTTAAAGTTTTGTTAATGAAGGTGGTATATATATCGGCTTTAAAGCTTGACATGAGGCAAGAATACTTATTGGCAAAAGACAAATATTCTAATTAGAGACAGCTCGAAGAAAAAAAGAAGCATTAAAAAAACTTCTTTCGCCGCGAATTTTAATTAAATTATAAACCTAAAGAAGAATTGTAATTGTACTTCTCTTTCCTTTTTGTAAATAAGCGTAAATGAAAATGTTAAAAAATACGAGCCATGTTTGTCAATATTATAAAATTTAGCAAAAACGACGAAATTTTCAACAAACTAGACGACGGTTAACAAATTATACAGCGGTTGTCAACAGCTTTTTATACACTCGTGGTTCTGCGCCAGGAGCAAATTACGATCCTAGGTAACTTAATTGGTATTAGGTATTTTTCGATGTTTTTTTGCTCTCGAGGCAAGTATAGGCTTTTTTTACTCTCACATAAATACAGGGTGTTTCATAGCTGACTGAGTTCCTTCCACTGGGTGAATAAGCAACCCATAAAGAACAAAAAGTGGTATATAAACAAAAACATGTTGCCTATCTTGAAAATTTAAGGGGCAAGGGAAAATAAAATTGAGAAAAAATAATTTTTGATTGGGCCAATAAATAGTACTAAAAAACAAACTTTTTTTGTTCTAGACATTTTTTTTCCTATCTTTGAAAATGAAGGCGCAAGAGAGTTTTATATTTTGAAAAAACAGGTTTTTCGATTTTCAAAGCTCTTTAGATCCTTCATTTTCTAATATAGGCAAATTCATCAAATAACTTTTTTTGCTCAACTCAAAGAGTTACACCTCTTTCATGTATCATCTTGACGTAATTTTGCAATTTTTTTTGTCTCATTCGTACCTATTGATCACTTTTGAGCTTCAAATCATCACTGCACATCATTGAAAAATAAAAACTGCAAAAGGGTATAGCCGGGTAAGATAGGTGAAATCGGCCCACCATACGGATTTTGAAACCAACTTGTGGAAGTTGATCCTTATGGTCTAAAACCCCCGTAACCAAATTTTTGAGTCGCGGAGGTCCAGGGTGTGCCCCCTGGCGAGGCGTGAAGCGCCGAGTGCCTCCAACAACTTTGTAAATTTACTAGGCAAATTAAAATATTCCTACAGTAATTTGTTGCAAGAAGAATATTCTCCAAGAATTTTTTGAAGCTGGTTCATGAATATAATTTTTCAAACAATGGTGATGGTAGTAATGATGAAAATGATGATGACAATTCGATGATGTCGATGATGTCGACGATGCCGATGATGATGTCGATGATGTCGATGATGGTGATGATGATGATGGTGATATCGATGATGTGGATGATGTGAATGATGTCGATGATGATGTCGACGAAGATCTCGATGATGATGATGTCGATGATGTCGATGATGACGATGATGATGTCGATGATGATGATGTCGATAATGCTGTCGACGATGATGTCGATGATGATGATGATGATTATAATGATGATGTCGATGATTTCGATGATGACGATGATGATGTGGATGATGAGAATGTTGAGTGAGGCTTTGGTTAATTCGTTTGAGTGCAGATGGATTTGATAATTATTTTATTCCAAAAAATTAAATTTAAAAAAATTCTGAATTTTTAAAAATGAAATTTTTGAAGTTCTTTTGTGATTTGGTACCTTCTTTTTTTGAATAAAATTTTAAAATATATTTGATTTTTTTAAAGTGAAAAAAAATTCTAAAATCCTAATTTTTGGGAAAAAATTTTTAAAAAAATTTTGGACCTGAAATTTTTTTTTGAAATGATTTCTCATTTTTCTGAAATAATTCTCCCACTTTTTTTATTAGACTTTTTTGATTTTTAAATTTCCGTGGAAATTAATATTTTGATTATTTTTGGAAATTTCATTTTTTCAATTTGATGACTTTTAGACATTTTGTCGGACAATGATTTAAATTTCCATGTAAATTAATATTCATCACTTTTAGACATTTTGTCATAGAGTAAAAGCATATATTATGTTTCATACTTTCAAACCTAGTGTGGAAATAGAGCCAACTGGGGGGGGGGGGGGGGGGGGTCCATGGGGCGAATTTTTTAAAATAAATTTTATGTCTTTTAGACATTTTGTCAGACATTCTGAAACTTTTCTCAATTTAATTTTCCCTTGCCCCTTAAATTTTTAAAATTTGCAACATGTTTATACGTATAACATTTTTTGTTCCCTATGGCCTATGGGTTGTCTATTCACCTGATGGAAGGAACCCAATCATCTATGAAACACCCTGTATAATAAAATTATTTAAATCGTGTGAATGAGAATACCAGTGCCAAAAATCAACCCCCACCCTACCTCCCAGCGAATATAAATTAATCGAAAAATATCCCCGTATTTTTTTCTCTCTCAAGAAATGAACATATGGACCAATGTACTTAACTACCTATATAAATATGTACATATTTTGTAATTCATTAATTTTCAAACGGTCACGAGAGATGTTCGAGGTAGGATTTTTAATTAACAAATTTCATCGCCCCGTTTGTTATATAATATGTAGTACCTGAAATACAAGGCAGAGGGTACCTATTCTACAAGAAGGTTTAAATAAACTGATAACAATAAGCTTTATAGCGGAGAATATCACCGATATGATGTGGAAACTAATAGCTTTCGTAACAACGTATAATTTCGTTTAATAAAACGTATATTATTACAACGCTATTACATAAAGGCTTGAAATTTACGTTTTCATTCAAGCGCTAATTTCTCAAAGCGACACATAATTTACATCTAAATAGAAATTGTAGATATATTTTAAAATCGAGCCGCGATTGACGCCTTTTTCACCGCAACAAAACTTGTTTTACGGATGAAATACTACTTTATAATAAACATTCATAAATGTGCTAGATTGTAAAATAAAAAAATAAATAAAAAAATAGCTATCACGTCAATGAAACTGTTAAAGAGCTCATTTTTCAAAATTTTTCCTCGTATCTTTGATAGACAATGAGCTCTATATGAAGATACATGGAGGCTTTGTTTTAAATGTACCGTAAAGATAGTTCGAAAATGGTCGTTTGTTGGAAGAAATTTTTTGCTACCTATTTTTTCGATTTTTTTCTCTTTTCTAAAAATAAATAAATAAGATGTTTTTTTCGAATTGACTTGGATTTCTCTTATTTATATTACTGAGGTCGGTCCGAAAATTAGTTTAAATCATAATTTAACTTTAATATAGTTAATTTCAGAAAAATCATTTCCGATAAGAAAAATACAAATTAAATTATTATGAAAATTTGAAAAATATGTTTTTTTAAATTGAGATTATAAATAATCAATTTCGAGATTTGAAAATAATAATTGTTCTCAAACTAAAAATTGAAAATTTTAATCCAACATAAATTTTGAAAAAATATATTTTCAAAATGTGAATTAATTTTGAAGTAAAATTTAAAAACAAACATTTTCCATGGAAATTTGAAAAAAATGTACTAAGAAAATATTTAGGATTTTAAAAATAAATTTATAAAAAATTTTCTTGATAGGTAACAATTTGAGAAAATGAATTGTAGGTATTTCAAAAAAAAAAAATAATACCTAACAATAAAAACAATGGGAAACAAGTTTGCTTTAGGCTAAAAGAAAAATCCCATTTTGTGATACAATAATTGCTGCATTGGAGTTATTTTTTTCCCAAATTAAACTAAATCAAAAATAAAATGAAGCATACCTCAACACCTTGAACCTTGAGTTTCATATGATCTTCTCTGGTGGTCTTGCCATCCTTTCTTTTCTTCCAACAATACCCATCTCGTCTGTATCGAACTTTTTTCCGACTGTACATTAACATCGATCCGCTTTCTGGTCTGAAATTCAAAACTAGCTCAGCGTCGCGAGGTTGGAGGATTATAAATTGAAATATTGATAATAAATATATCACGAAATGTTCGCCATTGGTGATTTATGTATTTTCAATACCGATGAAATCTGTTGCCTTTTAGTAGGTTTAAAACGACGATTCATCGACCATTTGATATGATTTATTTTAATGCGAAACCATTACACTTCCCTGAAGTGAAAATATATAAGCTTCTTAAGTAGGACATTTTCTTTTGCTTTTGTAAATAATTTTAAAAAAATATTTCCTTAAATAATGAAAAGCATATATTAATATATGAGTTCCCTAATATTGAGATTTTTAAAAGTGCTCTTAAAAGGATATTTTATCTATTCAATTTTAATGTAGGTTTAGAATTGATAGATAAATAGACTCGGTTGAATGTATATAGGCTCTATAATACCAACCAATGTAAAAAACTGCACAAATGATCTGCAAAAAAATTCACCATACTTACACCATCAGCTGTAGGTAGGTATAAGCAAACTTTTGTTCAAAAACCCAAAAAAAGGAGGTATTAAAATTAGTAGAGTTAAAATTTGCTACACAGTAATTAACTGGCAGAGGTAATTGCGAATGCTTTTTTTGTTGCGCGAAAAAATAATTAAAGTCGTTAAAGTTTTAAGTACAGTACACATGTAATAAATATATTGTAAAGTATAACAATGGTTAATTTCATGCTGTGTAATTCGGAAATTAGCATTGGCGGTAATGTGTAAAAGCCTTACGTGAGTTAAACCTATGACTTGTGTTGCTTGCGGTTGAGGTGTGAACAAGCTACGGCGAAGTAAATGCCACAATGTAATTAGTTCCACCTTACGAAGCAAGCCACTATTGTAACTAGTGTCCCACCAATATAACAGATAATGACTTCGGCTGGTATCGTTTATTTGTCGTTTGGTTCGTATTTTGATAGCAGCCCTCGCTGTTTGGGTGGAAAATGGCCAATCGGTGGTTTGTATTTGTGGACGATTTTTAACCGCGATAAAGAAATATGGGGCAAGTTTGCAAAATATTTAGATAGATTTTTAATAATTTTAAAATTATTTTGGGTATGGATCTTTCCCCAGGAAATCAGTTTCGATTTTCATTTAGAAATTTTGTGATTATTTAGAGGTTAATTGAATGTATAACTCGAAGGGGGAATGAGAAAAAAATATCTATTTAGTAAACTTTTTTACGAAAAATAAGTATAATTATAGGTATCTATGACTTTTTTGGAGAATTTATTTTTAAAAAAAATTCTCTTTGACGATCCCCCTCCCCCCAGAAATCAGTTCTTTACATCAAAAAAATCTATCGTCTCTAGTTTTTTTTTTGTGTTTTTTTTTTTTGTTGAAAAAGGAACTAGGGAATTTATAATTTTTTTGATCAAAATAGTTTAGCCCCCCCCCCCCTGTTTTGAGAACCAAACTTCAACTCTTGTGATGGGTAACTAAAGGAATGAGTTGACATTTTTTATGAGAGGCCATAGCTTATTCAGGAATGTAGCTTATTGAGTTTGAGCAAGGTCGATAGATTGGTTCTAAAGATATTTGTGATGAAAAATTTCAAAATTCACCAACACCTTGAATAAAGCATAAAAGCAATCTTCACCTTACAAAAATTGATCTAATTCTAAATTAAAATTTTAAAACCCCAATTTTTTTTTAAATCTTCAGATTTCAAGAGATATACCTACTAAATATTGAAAATTAAAAAAATTTATAAACCTTTAAAGATTAGCTCAGTTTCAAAAATTTATTAAAATTTATGAATTGTAAAATAATGAAATTTTATTAAAATTTCAAGATTTCCTGAAGTTTGGATTTTTATCAAATTTTTAAAAATTGTAAAAAAGATTTGCCAAAAATTCAAGTCGTCATATTTTTAAACGTACTTTGAAAATGTTACTGAATTTTGAAAAATGAAAAAGTTCATCATATTTTAAAAATAATATTTTAATCAGTTTCAAAAATGAATTAAAAATTTAAAAAATTTAAATTGACAAAATTTCAATCCAGTATTCAATTAAGAATTTTTACAAAAATTTAAAAATTCATTGAACCTTTTAATAAATTATAAAAATTCATTAGAGTTTGAAAATTGACCTTTATAATTTTTTAGAAAATTTACATGATTTTTATAAATTTGAAAATTGGTATATTTTCTGAAATTTAATTAGATTTGAAACTACCGAATTTTAAGAATTTTGAATTTATCAAATTTCAATTTTTTTTTTCAAATTTAAAAGAAATAACAAATAAATTTAAAATTTTTACCTGAAACATTTTGTGTGTTAGCCTAATTGAGTACTTTCGTCGAGCTTTTCATTTCAACCGTATTTTGTATTTCCACCAGATTTTGAAAATTGATTAAATTTTGTATTTTTCCAAATTTCAAGGACTTACTTATTTAGAAAAATTTCCGAATTTTCAAAATGGTAAAAATTTATTCAAATTTGAAAATTGAATTTTTAGAAAATTTAGTTGAATAAATTTTTAAAAAAATGATCTAAAAACTTTTTTTGAAAGTTTGAATTTTCGTTAAATTTCATTTTTGACCTAATTTTAAATTTTCATTAAATTTTTAAAAATTTTCAGATTTTATGGAGTTGCTTGATTTAAAAAATTTCTGAATATTGAAAATTACAAAAATTTATTTCACATTAAAAAGTGAGCTTCTAAAAATTTTGAGAAATTTAGTTGAATTGAAATTTTTTTAAAAATGATCTATTGTTGAAATTTTAATAATATTCAAGAATTACCAAATTTTTGAAGATTTTCTCAGTTTTAAAATTTTTAACGTAAAATTATTATAAAATTGATGATAAAAATAGGTACCTACGCAGTACGCTTTTTTGTTCTCTTTAAATTTTCGAGAAAAAAAATTGCAACGTCAAAATTTTTCACTGCTAAATACAATTTCGAAAATACAAAATTTTTTTTTCAAATAAGTAGTTTTTTAAAAAAGAGTAAAATTGCAGACTTTGAAAAAATATTTTTTTAGTCAGCTTTTTTTGCGATAATTTTTGCAAGGCCAAAATTATGAATATTCTACAAAAAAAAGTTTTTATTTTCACAATTTTTACAAGGATAATTTGGAGAATGTTTGACATCAAAAATTTTATTTAAAATTTTTTAAATGGTGAATTATTGCGAATATTTTGCAAAAATTTTCCTTTTGTTTTTTTAGGATTTTGAAGAAAAAAAATTATTTGTAAAGCACAAAATTGGAAATACCTACCTACTTTTATCTTATTTTTGTAAAATTTTCAAACGTATTTTCGCATCTTTTTTTTTTAATAAATCATTTTTGCTATTTTGTCGTACTTCAAATTATCGAAATCCTTTTTATAGAATATTTGCTGTTGTTGCTGTTGGTTTCACGTGCCATGTACTGCCGCTATGGCCAGAGGCACGGGATTAGATATGGAGTTAGATTTTATTGAAAAGGTTGGTTTGCTTGAGGAACTGCAGGAGTGCAATTATTTTGGGAGGATCATCTGAGAGAATTTCAGAGAGGGTGTAAGGTTCATTTAGGAATTGAGATCGAATGGGATGAAATAAGGGACATTGCGTAAGAATGTGTTCGACTGTTAAAGTAGCTTTTACGATATTTATTAATTTTTTTAATCCAGAATTTTTCAAACAATTTTTAAAATTAAGAAAAAAATACCTATTTAAAAACTTCATTAAAAGAAAATTAAAATTAAAAAAATTCTGCTGAAATACCTTTAAATTCTGTTCAAACCACATTTTCAAAAAAAAAAATTCTCAGTCGAAACATCAAAAATTGTGAATCAGAAATCGTTTCAATTTTGCCAAGAATGTTGAAAAAATTCTTGAGTAGATTTTGTGAAATCATTTTTTAAATTTAAAACAAAAATTCCGAATGACTGGTAAAATGGTACCAATTTCCAGCCCCTTCTCAACGAGCCTAAAAAAACAAATCATTTTTGAAAAAAAAATAACAGACAAAAGTTTGATTTTTTTTAAAGAAATGAATCCTTTCAATAATTTAAAAAAAATGCTGGGACTTTTTTTACTACGCTTCTATTAACTTGCTTATTTAATTTTAGATAATTTTTTTACGGCCAGCCCCATACCCCCCCCCCCCCACAAAACAAAAATCTTAATAAAAAATAAAACTCTGCTATTTTGTCTTATCACATCGTATCAATTCATTGAAAAATCATTTTCGAGTATATACTTACTATGTAGATGACTATAAAAACACATACGTATACCTATCTAGTCATTATGCCTACGTACATAGGTATACCTACTACCTAGATGCAACAATTCCTTAAATCATTCTTGTACGATAAATTTTCAGGGTAAATAGTAAGCACGACTACGTACCACACGGTACAGTTGCAGCATTAATGGCAAAAGGTTTTTTTTTTTTATCGTCTGCAAATAAATTATTACGTTCTGGTTTTGTAGTCTAATTAACACGACCCTTTTAAATACTAAATGTCTCGTTTCAGAAGTATTTACCGGTGGAAGTACACGGCTGCCTTCTTAACAATATTTGGAAAGCCATTCATTCTTAACTGTGCACTTCTAACAGTAAGTACACGTAATAAAGTAGCAAGCAATTTATACGTTTGCATCGGCCGTTTTATCTTTTTCGTCTCTCGCGCCGCCTCGTTTTCCATGCAGTTTCCTTTTTAATTACGAACTGTCTCACCGTTAAAAGATTCAACTAAATAAGCGACTCGGTTGTTGTGAAATCTAAACTATGTTATCTGCGATTAATAATGACCAGTTTACTAGTTATTGTAGTTGCTAAGTTTCAGTCAGTGTTTCGAAATTTTCCGAGAGTAGTTGAAATAGCAGGGGTGACATCGTCGGCTAAATTGAAAATTTTCCAACCTAGTTTTGTATGGAAATGAGGAGTTCGGGGTTATTATTGGAAATGGTGTAATCAGTTTGGGAATATTTTTGGTAATTTTTATATTTTTTTGTCGTTATTAAATTCTCCAACTTTTGGTGATTTTTTTTTGTAATGTCATCAAATTGACCAATTTAAAATTAAAATGAATTAATAATTATTTTTTTACCTGATTACAACGTCTTTAGATTGCCATTCTTCATGTTTCGAAAAATTCAACAATAGTGCCAATATCTCCTGTAAATAAAAAAAAAACAATAGAGAACATAAATTAGGAGTTCGTAAAATCAGAAAAAAAATAAACGATTTTCATTTTTTTTTTTTTTTGTTAAATCCAAGGTTCAGTGAGAATAATATTTAAATAACTTGTTTATTAAGTACCTATACCTATTTTTTTATTAACTGGGTAATTGGTAAAAAAATATTCCCCCGAGATGAATATTTATTTAAAAGAAAACTCGTGTCTGATATCGTCGGACTATCAGAGAGGGAAAAGAGTACCTACTTCATTACCCCTTTTGAATTAGCCTTCTCATCGTTGCAGTTGGAAAACATTCGATAGGTAATTTGTACGAAGGAAAATTTTATTTAGGTCAACAGAAATGGGTAAATTTTTTCACGAGAATTAATATTAGGTACTTGCTTACATAGGCACACGTATTTTAAAAAATTAAACCGAAAAGTATCTAATAAAATATTTCTCACGAGATGGGTCCTCTTGAGCCAAGCCAGAGTTGACCTCGAGGAGCGAACGTCTTTTTGTTGTCAAGGCACATTGATTTTTTTAGGAATAATTTCACGTTTCCTTCTTTCGTTTTTTTTTTAAGCACACGAAGATAAACTGACTGATTTTTTTTCTAGAAATCCAATTATAAATTGTTTACATTCGCTCGTACGTAGGCAGGTATATACTATATACCATGTTTTGATGAATATGATTTCACAAATCCTAGCTAGGTAATTTCGTTAATTTGAAAATTTAACGCTTTGTTGCATTCTCCCTACACGTAAACATTTGTGCAAACGTAAAAACAGAATTACTTACGCCGCTTTTTCTTCTAAGTAAATAGTACCTAGATATAGTTTTTTGTATGGATTTTCAATGCAACGGTGTTGGTATTTTTACTGTTTATATTTTCGACTTTTTTTGCCCTTTTTTTTCTGCCCAATACGTATGGACTTTGTAATAATTTTTCGATTTGTTTTGTCCAAGTGTACTCGTTATATCTCCACAATTGAAAACATTGTAGTTACTATTTTGTTGTAAATCAAATACACTTCGGATTCGTCTTATTTTTCAAATGAAATATGTGACCGAGTATATACGTATTGCTAATAAGTATAATGAAATTTTATGGAGTTCCACTTTTGTCACTTTTTTACACTATCGGATGAGAAGGGTTTGCCCAATCTTCAGAAAGCTACGGAAAGATAATTTTTAAAGTAATTTATTAAGTAAGAAAACAATTTTTTTTTGTAAGTACAGATAATACTATTCTAGTTTCAGGAGTAAAAACTTGGAATTTCGTACGGTGTCGTTCGATTTTTTAGAAAGGGGTCAGGGGTGTCGAGTTGACATTTTTTAAATGTTGAATCTGTGAGTGATTTTTTTTCTTCCAAAAAATTAACATTTTTTTTAATGTAGAGATTTTTTTACTCCTAAAAAAATTAGACTAAAAATCAAAATATTTTCTTAAGCAATAAAATTGAGAATTTTTTAATCAAAAAGTTGAAGATTTTTTTCTTTTCTAAAAATAAAATATTTTTTTCTCTCTCTCTGAAAAAAAAACAAAAACAAAAATAGAGAAGCTTATTTTAAAGTGACACAAAACAACTTTTAAAAATCACAATTTTTTTATTCATAGAGAATTCAGAAATTTTTCCCTTTGAAGAAATTTAAAGATTTCTTTAAAGAGATAATTGAAATTTTCAAAAAAATTAGGCAAAACGTGATTTTTTTCATTCTCTGAAACACTGAAAGACATTTTTCTCTCAAAAACTTTAAAGATTTTTTCACTTATTTTTTTCCTTCGAAAAAATATGCTGAATTTAAAAAAATTACGATGAGCATTACTACTTTTATTTCAAGAAAATTCAGCAAAAAAATTTGAGAAATATTTTTACTCTGAAAAAGTCGAGAGATTCTATTCGAAAAAATTGATTTATAAAAAGAGATTCTTTCTCAAACAGGTTGGGATTTTTTCTCTATAAAAATTTTTCTCCAAGAAATTGAGACATTCTTCTTTAAAAATTTGTGAAAATATTGTTTCATTAGGTACACAAAAGTTGAGATTATTTCCTTCACAAAAAGTAAATTTCCTTAAAAAAGTGAAATATTTCTTTGAGGAATACCTAGGTAAATATTGAGAAATTGTTTTACCTACTTTTTAACTTTTAAAAATTAAGATAGGTAAGTATTCCTTATTTTGAAGAAAATTTGGGATTTTTTTCTGGAAAAATAAGTTGTGGGAAAACACACTTGGCACAATCTGAAGTTATGCCTGTGTTTTTATAACATTTCAAGTAATTGAAGGAATGGATTTTTACTAAAAAATTAAAAAGTAAACACTAGAAATTTGCATTATTTTTCAATAAAAAATTTTCAGTAATTAAGGTACCTCATACTGAAAATTATTACTTAGAATGACTTTTTTTGTTATATTTTTAGTGATAATTTTTCTAATGATTTTATTTAGTGAAAAACATCAGTAATTTTTAATTATATTTTTAGTGATTTTTTAATAATAGCTAATTTTTTAGTGAAAGACCGATAACTTTTAGTTATATTTTCAGTGATATTTCTAGTGATTTTTTAGTAATAAGTATTTAATTTTTTTGGTGAAAAACATGAACCATTTCTAGTTATATTTTTATTGACATTTTTAGCAACATTTTTAGTGTTAATTTTTTAGTGATCATTTTTAGTGATTTTTTAGTGTTGAAGTTGATTAATGATATTTTGAATGTATTTTTTTTCTAGTGATAATTTCTGATGGTTTCAGTAACAAGTTTTTAGTGAAAAACATCAACAATTCTTTGTGTCGATTTCTAGTGATTTTTTTTAATGATAAACATTGATACTTTCTTGTTAAAAACATTTTTGGTGATATTAATATTTCTGGTGATATTTCTTAGTGATTATTCCTAGTAAGTACTGCGGGTTTTTTTAGGATAATAAAAAATTCTTAGTGATAACAATTTTTTAGTGTTTTTAGTAATAATTTTTTAGTGAAAATGGTAGATAATTTTTAGTGATAATTTTCACTGTTTTTAGTGATAATTTTTTAGCTTGAAAAAACAACATTAATAATTCTTGGCAATATTTCCAGTGACATTAATAAATTATTTTTTAGTAATAATTTACAGTGATAGCTGCATTTTTAGTGATGATTGCTGTATAATTTTCTAGTGAAGAACTACACAAATTTTTAGTGATAATTCCTAGTGTATTTAATAATACCTATTTTTTTTTTAGGGAAAAACATAGATAATTTTCAGTGCTTTTTTTGGGGTATTTCTAATGTGTTTTTTTTTTAGTAATAATTTGCAAATGCTGCGTTTTTAGTGATATTACATTTTTTTAGTGATATTTTCCAGAAATTTTAAAAATAATTTTCTAGTGAAAATCACTGATGGTTTTTAGTGATAGCTATGATTTTTTTTTTATAAAAAACATTGATAATTCCTGGTGATATTTCTTGTGATATGCTTTTAGTGAACTTTAGGTATTAATTATTTTTTGATGATAATTTGCAGTGTGTGCTGCTTTTTTAGTGATAATTTCTAATGTTTTTTAGTGATTGTCTTCTAGGGCAAAACATTGATAAATTTTAGTGATAGGTATTTAAAAAAAATTTTGGTTACAATATCTGATGAATTTTTTAAAGTAATTATTCAAGTGGAGACTCTAGTCTTCTAATCCAAATTTTTCATGAACATAAATATGAAACCTGCGATCAATTGAGGCTTTTGAGAAAAACCAATTATAATTTTGTCCTATTTGATGAGTAAAATATTGACATATTTTTGCTGAAATGTTGGTATTTCTCAATTATGAGTCTCCTAGGAGTAAAAAAATGCAAAAAAAATCATAAACTTTTTTTTTGAAAATTGTAATATGGAAAAAGGGCGTTAACGGACTGTTACAAAAACGGATAGTGCCTAACTCGTCAAGATGATTTTTTAACTGGCGTTCATAACCATTTTTTCTTCTTCAATTTTTTAAAAACAAGTTTTTTTTTTCCAAAATATGAATAAAGTTAAAACTTTAAAAAATATGTGGGATTGGATCTTGACATTTTAAAATTTTAAATGAATAAATTTTCGTGTTTTGAAAAAATTTTCAATTTTTTTGAAAGTTTTTAAAAAATGATTTCATTTAAAAAAATGTTGACAACTTTAATTACCTCCTAGAACTTTTTGAATATTCGCACCGTCGAAAAATATTTAAAAGTTCTATACGCGCGCCCCGTGCGCAAAAAATTGACACCAATTTGTGAAAAAAACCCTCACAGAAATCGGTAAAAATATTCGTACAAAACTACGCCTAAATCTTTCGCAAAAAGTCAGCCAAACCGATGTTGAACTCGATGTGTAAACTTTTGTTGGAAAGTTATCGCGTTATAAAAACGTTAAACCTTTTCCTCCCCGCCTAATTCCTTCTTCTAACAACTAATCAGCTCCAAATGAGTACCATAGAAACCTACACACACGTTGTATTATGATAAAGTCGAACTTAACTCGTCAAGTCTAGCTAAAGTTATCGCGTTAGGAAAAAAAAAACAAATAAATAAACAATCGAAGAAAGAAGGAACTCTTCTAGCGAGCGCAATAAAATGAAATTCAATACACCACATCATCAGTCTGGGGTACAAAAACAAAAGTAAATTGCTTCCCTTGCTTGTTCGAAACGGCTGTGAAAAATTACCCTCTCAAAAGGCGGTAACATGTTTCTCTAGAATGATAGGTTAGTTCTTTTTTTTCTGTTTCTTTTTTTTGAAAAAGATTTCCATACGATTTTAACGCGATTATTAGGTTTTTGTGGGATTTTTGAAGGTTACACCTTTGTACCTTGGCTAGGTACGTAATCGAAACCCCAATGGGAGGGAAATTATCGACGTAATTAGGGCATTTTTCGAATACACGTTCGGATATTAGGAAAAATTACGAGAGAATACCACTAACGAATGGGATTTTCGTTTGATTGAATAGGTACCTACTTATATATCTTTTTCGTTATCATGTTCACAATTTGAAATCCACTCGAGAGGGTTTCCCTTATTCTCTTTCGCTCACTCAGCTCGGCTATTTTGAAAAATACAAATTCTGTTTGAAAACTGTTTTGTTAGCTCCGAAAGAAGAGGTATGTGATGTCGTTAGAGTTACAATCAATCTAATAATAGCACAAACAGGAAATACAAAATACGATAGTATTCTACTCCGGTACTTGCTCTTATTACCTAAGTAACTGATCAGCACGTAACTGGACGGCAAGAGGATTGCTAAAGGCTTCGTTTCCTATTTATTCGAGAATTCCTGTTAGAAAATTTCCACATACACATGCTCCTACTGTTTTCAGAATAGATTAGGCCCTTATCTTAATGGTCAGTTTATCTTATGGCCGTTTTTCCCGTCACGTATCGGCAAACGAACTTCCTCCGACTCTGTAGTTCTACTTTTTTAATTCTGTATATATTTTTTTCTCTCCCGGTTTCCTTCGACCCTTTATGTATTCTATCATTCTGTCGACATGTCTCTTAACAATTATGAGGCAGACACGATTTTATAGGATGTTAAATTTTGAAATGTGACACCTCTTTTTTAGAGATAAGCATCTCGATATTAGATATATTTTCTCACATTTATATACTTCAAAAATATCTTTACCTAAGTCCACACGAGCGATGCATCGAAAATAACGCCAGCATAAGAACGACGCTTGAATTATTTACACACGCAAACGGAATCTATAGTACTACAAAAAAGGACACCCTGTATATGGTAAAATATACATTCATCACTTATTCCGTGAAATAGAACAGCATTTACACTGTTTATTATTCTGTTATTATTCCGGAATAGAAATAAACGAGCAAAACAGTTCTTTCAAGTGTATGAAGTGGTGTATATCGAAGAAGAAAGTATATCATGTAATATTACTCTGTTTTAAAGGAACGAAGATTAAAGTTATAATTATTGTCCGAACTTTATAGCTAGATATGGGTTCTAGGTTTTCATTGTTAAAAGTATTGCAGGCCGACAGATGGTTAGACCGTTAAAAGTAAATTTAGTGACCCATTAAAATGTCTTACACAACATACATCGTGTACACCAAGTACAAAATACAAACCAAATGCTTTAAAATGAAATAAAAGAAACTAATATTTGAGTAAGATTATGCAGGGTAATTATTTTACCAAGTCTTGGTATTTTTGTCGTACCAAATGCTAGTCACTTATTGTCTTAAAATTTCGACTTGCTGAGTTATTATGGGTAGAGGTGTCTTTTACACCATTTTCGATTTATACTGATGATGATGGCTGTAAGCTGAACTGGGAGGGGTGGGTGTAGAAAATAGGCTCAATTTGTGAATAATGAATTTAATACCTACGAGTTGTTGAATTTTTATTGGTTGACAAACCTCAAGTATTTTACCAAAAAAAAAAAATTAATTAATTTCATAAATTAAAATAATTTTAAAGAATTAAAAAAAAAAAATTAAATCCCAAAACTTGAATTTTTAATAAACTCGGTGCTTCGCGCCTCGCCAGAGGGGCTTCTAGACCCCCCCCCCCCCCCCTGGTTGGCTCTATTTCCACACTACGTTTGAAAGTATGAAACATAGTATATGCTTTTACTCCGTGGCAAAATGTCTAAAAGTCATCAAAAATAATATCAAAAAGTCATTAAATTTATAAAAAAAAAGTCATAAGATTATTAAAAAAATTTCCAAGTTTCAAAATGTCTGACAAAATGTTCACAAGTCATAAAATTTATTTAAATCAGAATGTCTGACAAAAAGCATAAAAGTCATAAGATTAGGTATTAAAAAGTTTTCCAAGTTTCAAAATGTCTGACAAAATGTTCAAAAGTCATAAAACAATTTTTTTTTAAAGTATTAAAATTTTTTTAAAAATTTCCAAGTTTCAAAATGTCCAAAAGTCATAAAAAATTTTTAGCCGAATTTTTTTTTTAAAATTTAGGCTATTGTGTCCGACCCTGATTTAGAAGGAGGGGGGGTAGAAGAGTTCTGACCCCATTTGTCGACGTTTGGGACCAAAAGATGACGATCTGTCACATGTCACATATTTATATATATATATATATATATATATATAATTTTTCCCTACTTTTGGAACTCTAGGGCCGAGCCTAACAGGTCAAATGAGGTCAAACTTGATATGTAGGGTTCCCTCGGTGGCGGAAAGATGCAAAAAAAATTTTGGGGCCCTAACTCAAAATTGGGGATATGACCCTTTTTTGAGGAGGGTGCGGGGGAGCCCCAATATCATGAAATTTTTTGAAACTTGCCCCAGGGATGAAAGCCCTAATTACCTACACCATAGTCAAATTTCAGCCCCCTAAGTCATCCCCACCCATTTTAGGGCCCAATGGGGTCATTTTTTCACGTTGATCAGGCTACAGACCCCCCAAATAGGGCAGGGGGGCCAACATTTTCATCATGGATCAAATTTGTGCCCCTGATGTGCCTTTTGTAGGTTTCAACTTTTGGGCCCCCTTTGACCCCTGTCAAGGGTCAAAAATCAAGATTTTTCACTATTTTTAAAATTTTACCGCTACTTTTGGAACTCTGGGGCCGAGCCTAACAGGTCAAATGAGGTCAAACTTGATAGGTAGGGTCCCCTAGGTGTAGGAATGATGCAAAAAAATTTTTGGGGCCCTAACTCAAAATTGGGTATTTTACCCCTTTTTGAGGGGGTGCGGGGGAGCCCCAATATCATGAAATTTTTTGAAACTTGCCCCAGGGATGAGAACCCAAATTACCTACACCATAGTCAAATTTCAGTCCCCTAAGTCATCCCCACCCCATTTTAGGGCCCAAAAAGTGGATTTTGGGGTCATTTTTTTCACGTTGATCAGGCTACAGACCCCCCAAATAGGGCTGGGGGGCCAACATTTTCATCATGGATCAAGTTTGTGCCCCTGATGTGCCTTTTGTAGGTTTCAACTTTTGGGCCCCCTTTGACCCCTCTCAAGGGTCAAAAATCAAGATTTTTCACAATTTTTCATGTTTTTTCTCGCTTCTTGGTACGTTGATCAGCCTGCAGCCCAAACCAAATGACCTTGGATGCTAAAATTTTGTATTTAGGATAGGTAAGGGTCACTGAGGTGCCTTTTGGGGTTTTTGACCCTTGAGCCCCAAAATTGGGAGGTGGCCCTTTTTTGAGGGGTGCTCTAAAGAGGCCCCAATTTGACAAAATGATTTGAAATTTTTACCAACAACAGTGACTCTGATTGTCTCTACTGTATCTAAATTTCAGCTTCCCAAGTCATCCACACCCTATTTTAGGGCCCAAAAAGTGGATTTTGAGGTCATTTTTTCACGTTGATCAGGCTACAGACCCCCCAAATGGAGCTGGGGTGCCTAAATTTTTATAATAGATCGAGTTTATGCCCCTGATGTGCCTTTTGTAGGTTTTGACCTTTAAACTCCTTTTGACCTCGATACAGGGTCAAAAATCAATATTTTTCAAGTTTTAACCTGTCTTTTCTGACGCGTTGAACAGCCTACAGCCCAAACTAAATGATCTAAACAATCGAAATTTGGGATGTAGGGTCAGTAGAGGTCACTGATGTGCCTTTTGGGGGTTTCGACTTTTGAGCACCAGTTGACCCCCGTACAGGGTCAAAAATCAGAAATTTTCACATTTTAACCTATTTTTTAGGTGTGTTGATCAGCCTATAGCTCAAACCAAATGACCTTGGAAACTAAAATTTGGTATTTAGGATCGGTAAGGATCACTGAGGTGCCTTTTGGGTTTTTTGACCCTCGAGCCCCAAAATTGGGGGTCACCCCTTTTTGAGGGGGGCTCAAAAGAAGCCCCAATTTGACAAAATGATTTAAAATTTTTACCAACAACAGTGACTCTGATTGTCTCCGCTGTATCCAAATTTCAGCTTCGCAAGTCATCCCCACCCCATTTTAGGGCCCAAAAAGTGGATTTTGAGGTCATTTTTTCACGTTGATCAAGCTACAGACCCCCCAAATGGAGCTGGGGTGCCTAAATTTTTATCATAGATCGAGTTCATGCCCCTGATGTGCCTTTTGTAGGTTTTGACCTTTAAACCCCTTTTGACCTCAATACAGGGTCAAAAATCAATATTTTTCAAGTTTTAACCTGTCTTTTCTGACGCGTTGAACAGCCTACAGCCCAAACTAAAAGACCTAAACAATCGAAATTTGGGATGTAGGGTCAGTAGAGGTCACTGATGTGCCTTTTGGGGGTTTCGACTTTTGAGCACCATTTGACCCCCGTACAGGGTCAAAAATCAAGATTTTTCACTATTTTTAAAATTTTACCGCTACTTTTGGAACTCTGGGGCCGAGCCTAACAGGTCAAATGAGGTCAAACTTGATAGGTAGGGTCCCCTAGGTGTAGGAATGATGCAAAAAAATTTTTGGGGCCCTAACTCAAAATTGGGGATATGACCCTTTTTTGAGGAGGGTGCGGGGGAGCCCCAATATCATGAAATTTTTTGAAACTTGCCCCAGGGATGAAAGCCCTAATTACCTACACCATAGTCAAATTTCAGTCCCCTAAGTCATCCCCACCCCATTTTAGGGCCCAAAAAGTGGATTTTGGGGTCATTTTTTTCACGTTGATCAGGCTACAGACCCCCCAAATAGGGCTGGGGGGCCAACATTTTCATCATGGATCAAGTTTGTGCCCCTGATGTGCCTTTTGTAGGTTTCAACTTTTGGGCCCCCTTTGACCCCTCTCAAGGGTCAAAAATCAAGATTTTTCACAATTTTTCATGTTTTTTCTCGCTTTTCGGTACGTTGATCAGCCTGCAGCCCAAACCAAATGACCTTGGATGCTAAAATTTGGTATTTAGGATAGGTAAGGGTCACTGAGGTGCCTTTTGGGGTTTTTGACCCTCGAGCCCCAAAATTGAGGGTGGCCCTTTTTTGAGGGGGGCTCTAAAGAAGCCCCAATTTGACAAAATGATTTGAAATTTTTACCAACAATAGTGACTCTGATTGTCTCCACTGTATCCAAATTTCAGCTTCTCAAGTCATCCCCACCCCATTTTAGGGCTCAAAAAGTGGATTTTGAGGTCATTTTTTCACGTTGATCAGGCTACAGACCCCCCAAATGGAGCTGGGAGGCCTAAATTTTTATAATAGATCGAGTTTATGCCCCTGATGTGCCTTTTGTAGGTTTTGACCTTTAAACTCCTTTTGACCTCGATACAGGGTCAAAAATCAATATTTTTCAAGTTTTAACCTGTCTTTTCTGACGCGTTGAACAGCCTACAGCCCAAACTAAAAGACCTAAACAATCGAAATTTGGGATGTAGGGTCAGTAGAGGTCACTGATGTGCCTTTTGGGGGTTTCGACTTTTGAGCACCAGTTGACCCCCGTACAGGGTCAAAAATCAGAAATTTTCACATTTTAACCTATTTTTTAGGTGTGTTGATCAGCCTATAGCCCAAACCAAATGACCTTGGAAACTAAAATTTGGTATTTAGGATCGGTAAGGATCACTGAGGTGCCTTTTGGGGTTTTTGACTCTTGTGCCCCAAAATTGGGGATGGCCTCTTTTTGAGGGGGCTCTAAAGGGGCCCCAATGTGACAAAATGATTTGAAATTTCTACCAACAACAATGGTTCTGATTATCTCCACTGTATCCAAATTTCAGCTTCCCAAGTCATCCTCACCCCATTTTAGGGCCCAAAAAGTGGATTTTGAGGTAATTTTTAGCCGAATTTTTAAAAAAAAATTTAGGCTATTGTGTCTGACCCTGATTTAGAAGGAGGGGGGGTAGAAGAGTTCTGACCCCATTTGTTGATGTTTGGGTCCAAAAGATGACGATCTGTCACATGTCACATATTTATATATATATATATATATATATATATATATATATATATATGTATATATATAATTTTACCCCTACTTTTGGAACTAAAGGCCGAGCCTAACAGGTCAAATGAAATCAAACTTATTTGAGAATATCACTTTTTTGGGACGAGTTGTGAGGGGGCCACTAAATGAGGAAATTTCTCGGAATTAGCTCCAACGAAGCACACCAACATCACCTACAACATATACAAATTTCAGCTTCCCCGGTCATCCCCGCCCCTTTGTAGATCCCAAAAAGTGGAAATCAGCTTGATATTTGCACATTGGACAGGTTTCAATTTGCTTTTTAGCCGAATTTTTTATTTTATTAGCCGAATTTTTTTTTTAAAATTTAGGCTATTGTGTCCGACCCTAATTTAGAAGGAGGGGGGGTAGAAGAGTTCTGACTCCATTTCTCGACGTTTGGGACCAAAAGATGACGATTTGCAAAAGTCACATATTTATATATATATATATATATATATATATATATATAATGATAATTTTACCCTCACTTTTGGAACTCTGGGGCCGAGCCTAACAGGTCAAATGAGGTCAAACTTGATATGTAGGGTCCCCTAGGTGGAGGAATGATGCAAAAAAAATTTTGGGGCCCCAACTCAAAATTGGGGATTTTACCCTTTTTTGAGGGGGTGCGGGGGAGCCTCAATATCATGAAATTTTTTGAAACTTGCCCCAGGGATGAGAACCCTAATTACCTACACCATAGTCAAATTTCAGCCCCCTAAGTCATCCCCACCCCATTTTAGGGCCCAAAAAGTGGATTTTGGGGTCATTTTTTTCACGTTGATCAGGCTACAGACCCCCCAAATGGGGCTGGGGGGCCAAAATTTTCATCATGGATCAAGTTTGTGCCCCTGATGTGCCTTTTGTTGGTTTCAACTTTTGGGCCCCTTTTGACCCCCGTCAAGGGTCAAAAATCAAGATTTTTCACAATTTTTCATGTTTTTTCTCGCTTCTTGGTACGTTGATCAGCCTGCAGCCCAAACCAAATGACCTTGGATGCTAAAATTTTGTATTTAGGATAGGTAAGGGTCACTGAGGTGCCTTTTGGGGTTTTTGACCCTTGAGCCCCAAAATTGGGAGGTGGCCCTTTTTTGAGGGGTGCTCTAAAGAGGCCCCAATTTGACAAAATGATTTGAAATTTTTACCAACAACAGTGACTCTGATTGTCTCTACTGTATCTAAATTTCAGCTTCCCAAGTCATCCACACCCTATTTTAGGGCCCAAAAAGTGGATTTTGAGGTCATTTTTTCACGTTGATCAGGCTACAGACCCCCCAAATGGAGCTGGGGTGCCTAAATTTTTATAATAGATCGAGTTTATGCCCCTGATGTGCCTTTTGTAGGTTTTGACCTTTAAACTCCTTTTGACCTCGATACAGGGTCAAAAATCAATATTTTTCAAGTTTTAACCTGTCTTTTCTGACGCGTTGAACAGCCTACAGCCCAAACTAAATGATCTAAACAATCGAAATTTGGGATGTAGGGTCAGTAGAGGTCACTGATGTGCCTTTTGGGGGTTTCGACTTTTGAGCACCAGTTGACCCCCGTACAGGGTCAAAAATCAGAAATTTTCACATTTTAACCTATTTTTTAGGTGTGTTGATCAGCCTATAGCTCAAACCAAATGACCTTGGAAACTAAAATTTGGTATTTAGGATCGGTAAGGATCACTGAGGTGCCTTTTGGGTTTTTTGACCCTCGAGCCCCAAAATTGGGGGTCACCCCTTTTTGAGGGGGGCTCAAAAGAAGCCCCAATTTGACAAAATGATTTAAAATTTTTACCAACAACAGTGACTCTGATTGTCTCCGCTGTATCCAAATTTCAGCTTCGCAAGTCATCCCCACCCCATTTTAGGGCCCAAAAAGTGGATTTTGAGGTCATTTTTTCACGTTGATCAAGCTACAGACCCCCCAAATGGAGCTGGGGTGCCTAAATTTTTATCATAGATCGAGTTCATGCCCCTGATGTGCCTTTTGTAGGTTTTGACCTTTAAACCCCTTTTGACCTCAATACAGGGTCAAAAATCAATATTTTTCAAGTTTTAACCTGTCTTTTCTGACGCGTTGAACAGCCTACAGCCCAAACTAAAAGACCTAAACAATCGAAATTTGGGATGTAGGGTCAGTAGAGGTCACTGATGTGCCTTTTGGGGGTTTCGACTTTTGAGCACCATTTGACCCCCGTACAGGGTCAAAAATCATAAATTTTCACGTTTTAACCTCTTTTTTGGTGTGTTGGCCCTCGTCTGAAGAGCTGAAAGTGTGAAGGGGATTGAGAGCGAAGCCCTCAATCCTCTCCTGCCATGTCCCTATTGAGGGTAAAGCTCCCCAATAGGGGCATGGGGGCGGATCCCCCATCTGAAGAGTTGGAATTGACGAGGTGGTTGGGGGCGAAGCCCCCAACGCGGGGGTATGGGGGCGGAGCCCCCATCCTAAGAGCTGAAAGTGATGAGGGGGTTGGGTCGGAGCCTCAACGGGGGTATGGGGGCGGAGCCCCCATCTGAAGATGAAATCTTCAATGCAGAGAGGAACTAAAACTGAAGACAAAAACCTGACATTTTTAAACTGAATTTGAAGTTGAAACTGATATTGAAACTGAAATACCATGGATGAAAACGTTTTCAAAGAGGTACACTAACTTGAAAAAAAAAATTCGGCTGTCGCGGAGCATCTTGACTGCTACGCGTTTTTTATTTTTTTTTAATTTCTAAGTTTCAGAATGTCTGACAAAATGTCAGAAAGTCATCTTTCTAAAAAAATTTCCAAGTTTCAGAATGTCTGACAAAATGTTTAAAAAATGTCTAAAAGTCATAAAATTTTTAAAAAATTTATAAATTTCAAAATGTCTAACATAATGTCTAAAAAATCAAATTTATTAAAAAATTTCCAAGTTTTTTTATGCTATCCAAACCTAACCTAATGTAACCTAACCTAACCCAACTGTCGGATTTTGGGGTCGGATTTTCCTGTCGGATTTTGGTCTCGTTTTTTTCTATTTTGGTCTCCGTAAAAGCATAAATACTATGCTAAAAATTGGATTTTTACCACGATTAAAAAATTATTATGAAGCAAAGTTTGCGAAAGTGCGAGAGTTTTGGAAACATTTATTGTTTCAACGTTTTTTAACAAAAAAAAAAAAAAAAAAAAAAAAATCGTTTTGAAAATGAGTTTTCCTTCAAATTAACTTTTTATGCAAAGAAGGATTTTTAATTTTTTTAAATTGGAAATTTTAATTATTTTTGAAGTAAATTCATAATGTTTAAATAGGTCTATTTCTCTCCATCTCCCCCCCCCCCATAAACTAATGTGCATATTATCATAGAAGGAATTCAAAACCCAGGTAAAGTCAAACATGCTAATCTACTTGTATTCTTCTCTTTAAAAAAAAAAATCCTCCTTCTAAGTATTTCTGTTTACTAAGTATTATATTTTTTTATTCTTCTCCATTTCCCTTTAATTCTATTTTTATTTTCCATCTGTTTTTTATTTAAACTTTCTGTCTTTCAATATTCTATCAAGCCTAATGAAAATTGACAAAATTCCACATTTCTCTCTAAATTTTCAATGTTTTGATGAACATCACCGCCAGGGTCGAAAAGATTTTCATCTTTGAGTTTTTTGTAAGAAAAAATTAAACACAAGTTTCTGAATGAACTTGAAAATTAAAAAAAAATTTAGAGTATCTCTGAATATAAAATTCTTGAAAAAAAAATTTAACAAAAAAATGTAGGTATTCTCAGCAAGATTGAAAAAAATTTATCGAAAAAAAATAGTTTCTGGACAACATTACTTTGTGAAATCTGTCTGAAAAAATTCTAAAAAATTATTTCTGAAAAAACTGAAAAAAATTCCAACAAAAGTATATTTTGGGATTTTTGAGGTTTCATGAAACTGAACCACAAGCATTACTCAGCCTTTTCATTAGGTCGTTGCTCGTTTCAGGGGCAACAATTTGGAATTTTTAAAATGTGTATCTCAATTTCTTTGAAAAGATATCTGATTAAATTTTTTTAAATAAATGTGAGAATCGTCCCCTGCAATCAGGAAATTCCTTCGCTTAGACAATTAAAGAACTTTTTTACTCCAAAAAATTTAGAAAATATTTACGAGCCAGAAAGTGGAAAAATTTTTTGAAAAATATTGAAAGTTATTTTTCCACTACACCTAAATAAGAGATTTCTTTCAGGAAAAAAAAATGAAAAGTTTCAGTCACAAACAATAAAATATTTTTTCTGCCAAAAAATTGAAAGTTTTTTTTTTCAAAAAAGGCAATTTTTTTATGAAATTTTTTCCTCCCATAAAATATACCTATAGGAATTCATTTATATTTTTTTTCTTCAAAATTTCAGGCTTATGATTTTTGCTTCCAAAAAACTTGAAAAAATGTTTCCAAAAAAAAACACTTATTTTTTTATGAGATTTTTTTTCTTCTTAGGTATAAATTAGGAATTTTTTTTTTTTTTCAAAATTTCAAGACTTATTTTTCCTTTTTAATTCAAAAAATGATAAAGATGAAAAAACATTTTTCCATATTTCAAGAAAATTCAAAAAAATTTCTTCAAAAATTTGAAATATACAAGGTGTCCCAGTTCAGGTTAACCAGACTTGAAATTTGAGTATAACCGACTGCCAGTTATGAAAATTTCCATGTACATACACAGGTGCCTATCTTGATTTTGAAGGGCAATGGTTTACGAAAAATTCAAAATACCGCCAAGACAATAAATGAAGCAGGTCTAACTTTTGAGGGGAACAAAAAAGTTATGTACGTACAAAATTTGCCTGTCATTAAAAATAAAGGGGCTAAAAAGCTTTGAAAATTGGTATTTTCGAAGTTCAAGGTTGCATACTTGCATAGCACCTTCATTTTCAAAGATAGGCAAATTTTTTACATAATGTTTTTTGTTCCTCTCAAAAAGTTACACCTGTTCCATGTATTATCCTGATGAAATTTTGCAACTTTTATGAATCATCACTGCGCCTCTTTAAATTAAAATAGACAATATTTTTGACAGAAATATGCAGTGTTGCTATAACTACTTCAATTTCAGAGATAGGCAACCAAATGTGCTTGAAACTTTTTTTGACATTATTTCAAAGTGCTGTCCACTGACGAATTCGAAAAAAAATTTGATATCAGGGTTGCCAACCGATTTTGCTTGGAAAAATTCCAATTTCCATTGTTTTGTAGCTCCTTTATTTTCAAATTTAGGCATCATGAGTATATTATAAAGCTTTTAGTTAGTAAAAAATCAATATAAAAAATAAGAGCTGGGTATTCTCAATAAAAATGAGAATTTTTTTCCAAAAAAAAAATTTAGAAACTTTTATCTTTAAGAATTTTATTTTTGAAAAAAATGAGGAATTTTTTATTTAAAAAATTAATATAATTATTAGCTGCAGTTACGCCTGTGATCTGCTCGGTAATGTCACTTTAGGAGGGGGGGGGATCGTAGTTCAAAATTTTTAACTTCGTAGAGATATTTTTAAAATGAACTTAGTACTTACTTCATTTGTATTCCATCTACTCCTCTTCAATGGGAATTCATCAGCCTTTGGTAAATTTTCCAAATTTTCTGGTAATCTGATAACCTCAGGAACTGCAACCAAAAAAATTTACAAATCATTTTTTATGAAAAATAATGATCATCTTAATTTAAAATTTTTACTCAGGTGTAATTATTTTTAAATCATTGACGCTCAATAAATTGGAGACTGAAATTATCACTCGTATAAAGCTCAACTCAAACCAAAAAATATAGGCATATTAATGAATTACCTACTTATTTTTCTCGAATCAATTATCCTAAACGCATAAGTATTTCTTTACAACAGTTTGCGAATAAAAAGGGTAGATTTTTCATGATTCACGAATATCAAACACCTTGAATGCTTTTTTTCTCGTCCATCGCGTGTTATTCAAATTGCATAAGTCAAGTACCTACTTACTAAAGTACACAGGTAGGTATTTGATTTGAAGCCTACTACTTGAAAAAAAAAAAAAAAAAAAAAAAAAAACTTTTGAAATGAGGAGCTATAGTGGATCGTAGAAAAAAATTCTTTTTTTGAAACGTTAATTCAACTCACGAAAAAAATTGTCTATTCGCTGGTCATTAATAAACCACCCCCACCTCCTCTTTATAAATTCCAGTATATTTTTTTGTATTCAATAATGATATTTTAAAAATCTTAATCGAAGTCGCTATGTGAAAAAAATACGTTTCTGTTTCAACAATGTGTTTAATACAATAAAACACGGTAAAATGTTGATAACGACGTTACGTCAAAATGCTACCATTTTTCTGTATGATTGATGTTGTTTCATTTCGTGTGTTTTATTTCGAAATGCATCAACTCGCGGAATATTCTATCTATTCGGCGAGAGAGGAAGGAAAAACGCACGAGGAAACCATATTCTGAAACTTGAAGAAATCCCTGTCATTTTAATTCAAGTAAATTGTTTTTAAAAAATATTCTCACGTATGAGAATGAGTAGGCATAATAATTTTTTTACGAAATATTTTGGTAAATAAAAATATACTCACTCATCTGGGTATTTAGTTTCTCGTATTATGGTGTGACAAGATTTGAAAGAAAAAAAGAATCAAGATTGTTTCGATTTACCAGACGACGTGAGGTAGTGGTAGGTCTAGGTAGGCCTAAGATGACGAAAACAAATCATGAACTAAGGACAGCAGAAGTATAGGTATATCTACGATGAATAATAACGGCCATGTTATAAAACAAAGGGTAGTGAGAGATCTGTTGAGATAGATATTAGAAGTAATGGTTTGGAACAAAACAGAGTACAGGGACTGTGGAAATTGTTCACTACATCAGTTTACTTTGCGCGCAATAAGTGCATTCAAGGGATTAAGTGGCTTCAATGTATTATATTATCAGGATAGGAAAAGGCACTGCCTAACTGCAAGCTTCCTATAAATCATTCCAGACCTACCTTAATTCAAATAATCCTACCAACCGCTCCGTCGTATTAGGTTTCACCTAACTAATGCACTTTTCACTATCAAAATCCGATTTAACCCTTCATGTAAAAACACTATTCCATTTTTTAAATAGCTTTATTCATAACTCGTTATCGATATAATTGTAAATTTATATGTGCTGGAATTTCCACCTACGATAAGCCTAAATTACTTCCATTTTATATTACACCGCAACTGAATTTCAGTTCGGTGGTCTTTTTAAATGCACTTGTTTTACAATCGGTTGCTACTCTTGCGAAAAAAGTAATCGTATCGTAAATAAAGGCAAATAATTTTTCAAGTTTCTATTCTACATTTGTAGTAGTCGTATTTTCCCGTTGCTTTTAAAACCCTTAAATGAATTTGATTAGTGGAAGAAAAAATTTCAAGTAGGATGTATTTTTGATTGAATCAGACAGTTTTAGGAGTAAAATGTCGCTATCAAGTTCCTTCTATGATTTCACAATCACAACGAATAATTTGTTTTCAAGTTCAAACAAAAAGAGGGAGTGATTTGAATCTAGAAGAAAGCATCGCAAACTTATTTAATATAGGGTGTCACGAGAGTGGTGGACACTTCTGGAACCGAATCAAATTGACAATAAATTTTTTGTAAAAATATGCTCACCTGGACTAGTATACATATAGTTTACTCAATTTGTTTATATGGCGGTGGATCATTGATGTTGAATTTTAAGTATCAAGTTCAATACTGCATAGATACTTGATATTCAAAATTAGAGGGAAGGGAGGGGTCCTATCGAAATTTTTGTGATAATCAAAATTATTTCCAGGGCTTCAATCTACAACTTTTGTTTGAAATTTTTTTTTCAATTGGACCCCTCCCTCCACACCTATTTTGCATACAGCTCCGAAGAAACTAATTAAAAATTGTGACTGGGAGGGAGGTAGGGGCCAATTGAAAAAATTTTCAACCAAAAGTTGTAGATTGAGGTCTTAAAAATAATTTTTGTTATTATAAAATTTTCGATTAGACCCTTCCATCCCCTCCCATTTTGCATAATATGACTTAGATACGTATTATCATTAAAAATTGGTGGAATTAGAGGTCCAATTAAAAAAAATTTCAAACAAAAGCTGTAGATTAAAGTCCTAAGAATAATTTTGGTTATTACAAAAATGATGATTTCTGGCCAAATTGATTGAAAACACTGCGTTTAAAAAATTTCTAGCCTGTCATCTTTGAAAATCAAGGACTTGAAGCAACAAGAATTATGACAAAAGTATTGCTTTCCCAAATCTATTGAAGGCATTGTTGAGCGAACTCTGGCATGAAGAAGGAGACAACTTCAACTCTTAAAACTCTTTACCAAATTAGATTTTTTTTTGAATTGATAATCGCAAAAATTTGTAGAAAAAAGACCAATAGATCATTTTTTCCCCTTTCTTTTTTTAAAAAATTAAAATACCTAAATACAAAAGTTTTAAACCTTGAACAATATTTTTATTTTTTTTTAAAGGCTTAAAAACTTTTTAAAGCGGATTTCTTTTTCAAAATAATTTTTCCCATATAAAAATTTTTAAAATGATTTTTTAGTTTCTTTCAACTTTTGAAAAAAATACCTACCTTTGTCAAAAAAAATTTAGACTAAAAAAAGTAAAAGTAATTCGCAAGTTTCAAGTTTTTGAACAGTTTTTTAAAAAATTTTCTTGAAAAAATTTCTGGTTTTACAAAATTTTTTAAAACTCGTTTAAATAGATTTTTATTTATTTATTTTTTTTATTTTCGAAAAAAAATTGATAAGTACCTATACCTACTTGACTACTTGATTTTTTCAACAATTTCAACCAAAAATAGAAGATTTAAAAATATTTTTTTGGTTTCATGTCTTGAAAAAATTTTTTACAATTTTTTTTTTAGAAAAATTTTATGTTTTTTCAACTTTTGTAGAAAAAAAATGAATCTTTTTCAAAACTTTTTTTTTAAACAAAACTGAAAAAAAAACTTGAAAAAAGTAAAACCTATTTTTCATGCTTCAAAATTTCTTTAGAAGCACTTCGAAAATTGAAATTGAAGTAGTTGGTAATTTTCAAATTTGAAAGAATTTTGAAAAAAAAAATCCCGTCAAGTCTTTTTTAATAAATTGAAAAAATAGAGATTCATCTCTCAAAGTCGTTTTTTTTTTTTTAATGAGAAAATAATTTCTCTTTTTTTATTTTTTTCTATCTTGAATTTCAAGTAGCTCCTAGTCACCCCTCCCCTATTTTTATAAAAATGAAAAAATTGACAGATTTTCAAACTCTTGCCTTTTTTGTGTTATAACCCACGAGTATAAAAGGTATTCCTTTTTCATGAGAAAAAACATCAAATTTTTACCCCCATCCCCCACTTATAACTTCAAGTGATATCTTAAATCCTCCTCTGAGTATTTCTCAAAAAATGCAATAACCAAAAAAATTGTCAAATCTTCGGGGATAAAATTCAGTCCTGTTTATGCGGAAACAATAATTCATATGACAAACTAAATTTCTCATTGGCTCACTCGTCGAAAAAATTCACTTAATTAACGAATTGAAAAGTACAAAACAAGTCTTCACCCACTTCGCGAAATTATACTTACTGTAACAAAATTACGAGTATATCAAGGTCTCTCGTCATTCACTGGAACTGGAGCCCTTTTCATTGTGCGCCGAATATAGGCACATTTTAATATAAAACGATAGGTACCTATCTAATTTTGAGACACACTTTATGAGATCAAGCTGTTTGTTCGTTTTCAAAGGAATGATGTTTTTTTGGCTGTAATTTTATTGGACAGGTACTTTTTTATGAACCAACAAGGTATACACAACGATACGCTGTAGAATTTCATTATCAATTTTTCGGTAAAACGTCATGCAATAAACCTACAGTGCCGAAGGTATAAAATTGAAGCGTAAAAAGTTTTTTTTCTTTTTTTTCTTTTTTTTTTTTTTGAATAAATGAACGAGTACGAAATTTCAAAGAAATATAGAATTGTGTACAAAAGCCATTATGTTGGTACACTTGACTATGAAATAGGATTTTTTCAGGCACGAAATGTCTAATCATGCACTGTTGATTATATTATCGAACGTTGCGAAAAGTCAGTTTTAGATTTTTTTTTAAATCAGTGAAATCGTATCTATTTTTGTTACTTATTTTATTTTGAAGGCAACATACTAAATTTTCCCGAGTCGAACTACTTTCTTTTTTCGTTTAATTAATGGTCAAATCAAACAACACTTTTATTTTTCAATTGACAAAGTACCTAGACCTACTTACTCGTAGATAATGCTAGAAAAATTACCCTGGTCTAGATATTGAGTCTATTTGAGGTCTTGTTATGTTACTCACGTCTGCTTACCCTCGACTAGGTACCATCATCATGCACCAATCGAAGTATAATTAGGTATCAATTACCATCAATTTGTTATCGGAAGTTGTAATGCACATAAATTCACATTTTGTTTAAAATACTGTGTCCTATTTTGACCCAAATTTTACACATCATTTTCAACGAACCGTTTTTAATGATCGCAGGTTTCTGCACATAAGTCGTGTTAATCCGGCCATTTATAGCCTAAAGTTTTCGCAATTTTACGTAGGTAGTAAATTATTTTGCTGCACCCAAATAAGTTTATTTATGCATTTACTCGTTCCGATGAAGTTGGCTAAAACGTGAAATATATGACCAAGGTACATGTGGATTGACACGAGAGAATTATTTTGTCGAAAAAATTTATGGGGTTTTCTTACCTACTACTTTAGAAAAAAAAATTAGGTATTTCAACAGTAAAAATATCAAATATTTTAAAATAAAATTTTAAAATATTTTATGTTTGAGCCTAAACTTTTAAAAACTTTGTTTTTAGCATGAAACTTCAAAAATTGTATTTAGATAAATTTTTTAAAAAACTTTGCAAGAAAAGTTTAAAATGTTTTTTTGATAAAATAGGTAAATAAAATTTTGAAAATTTAAAATGTTTTATTTTTTAACAAGATTTTTAGAAATTTATTTGCAAAAATTTTTAAAATTAAAAAAAATACGTTTTAAAACATTAAAAAAAAATTTCAAACAAAATTCTAACATGAATTATTCGTAATCAATGGTTTTAAATTTATTACGACAAAATTACAAAATAACCTGTTTTAAATAAAATTTGAACAACACTTTTGTGTTTTGGAAAAATTTACAGAATTGCTTTCAAGTTGAAAAAATTTTAAGAAATTTATTGGAGCAAAATTTTGGAAAATTGAAAAAAAACTGCCTGTTTTAAAATTTGAAAATATACCTAGGTGTATTTTTTCAAACAAATTAAAAAAGAATGCTTTTAATAAAACTTTGAAAATTGTAACTAAACATACCTAATTTTAAAAATTTTAATTAGAGCATTAAATATTTATTTTTGTTTAAAAAGTTTTTAATAAAATTTGAAAATATTATTTTGTTTTTGAACATCGTCACTTTGAAGATTAATATTAGACCAAAATTGAGAAAAAATGTTTTTGTATAAATTTTATAGAATTTCTTTTTAACAAAAGGAACTCGAAAAAAAAAAGTTTCTAGGTATGCAAACAAAATTTTGAAATAAATGGGTTTTATTGATTAAAAAATCTATTGAAGCGAAATTAAAAGAGACGTAATTTTAAGCAAAGTATTTTATTTTTGAATAAAGACTTTGAAAAATCGGGTTTTCAGCAAATTTTGAAAAATGTGGGTTTTTGGATTATTAAAATTTTTATTGGACCAAAATTGTACAAAAAAAAATTGAAAAAATTGTGGGAGCGAAATTCTAGGTCGTGTTCAGAAATGGTCAACAGAACAACAAATCAACAGTCTAAAATTTTCATTTTCCAAAAATAAGATGTTATTATTGTTTTTAAATTAAAAATACAATTTGATTCAAACGAAAAATTAGTTTTTGATGGAACAAAACCTATTTTTTTATTCAAAACGAATTATATTTTCATTTATTATGAGAAATAGATTGTGGTTTGTTGACTTGTTGTTCTGTTAATCAATTCCTGAACGCAGCCCTAAATAAGTAGTTTTATGGGACCACATATTTTCAGAAAAAACGTAAATTATAAAACAATGAAAAAATACTTACCTAAGTACCTACCTAGTTTTTTACAGAAAAAAAGTCAAACAAAAATTTAAAAAAAATTGTGACTTAGGTATTTATACAATTTGTTTTTAAATAGGTAGGTAAATTTCAAAAATGGTATTTAAATCGAACTTATGAGTGCATTTTTGTTTGTTTTTCAATTTTTATAAAGAGAAAACGAATTCAATTTTTAATAAATTATTTCTTTAGAAAAAACTCAAAAAAATTATTTAAACAAAATTTTTAAAAATTTATTGGACCTGAATTAAAAGAGAAGCAGATTTCAGAAAAATTTGAAGAATCATGCTTTATTTTTAAAGATTTTTGAAATCATGAATTTTCTAAATTTTTAAAATTTTGATGAAATTGAAAAATTGAAAAATTCACAAAAATTAGATTTGAATAATGAGAACAGCTCCTGTACTTTTAAGGCAAAATATTACTCTGATGAAATTTTGTAAAAATTATGAATTTTGTAGAAATTATAAATTTTGTAAAAATTATGAATTTTAGTTATTTCTGAAAAATATTTTTTTTGTTGTAAAATTGCATTTGATTAATGAAAAAAGCTACTGTAATTTTAAGGAAAAATCCTACTCTGATGATATTTTTGAAGATGAATTTTTGATAAAAATTTAAAATTTTAATAATTTTTAAGAAAATGAGGATTTAATTTAAATTGCATTTGATTAATAAGAAAAAGCTACTGTACTTTGAAGGCAAAATCCTGCTCTGATGAAGTTTTCGAATATTTTTCGAGTTATGAATTTTGTAAAAATTTAAAATTTTAGTAGTTTTGGAAAAATGAGAATTTCTGCCAAACTACATAATTATTATGATTAAGTAATGAAAAAAGCTAGGTACTGTACTTTCGAAGCAAAATCCTACTCTGATGATATTTTTCAAATTATGAATATTTAAAAAAATTTGTAAGCACATAAAAAATATTTTTTTTGTTTTTAAAACTTACAAAATTTAAAAATTTCTATAGGAGCAATCATTTTTAAATATTTTGTTGTTAGACGAACTGTAAAGAATTTGTTTCTAAATACTTATTTATTGAATGAAATATCAAAAATAATTTTTCAATAGAATTTAAAAATAAATAATTGTTTTAAAATAAATTTTCAAAAATTATTGGAGCACAAGTAAAAAGGGATCCATTTTAAACAAAACTTCTTTGTTTTTTTATTTAATTAATTTTTTAATTTAAAAAAAAACACTGAATTTTTTTTTCTAATTTCCATATGTATTTTAATAAAATTTATAAAGAAATTATTCTTAAAGAAAATTTAATAAAAAATATTCGAGAAAATTTATAAACACAAATTGTTTTGCATGTAAAAATTTTATAGTGTAAAATTTTTTTTAAAATTGCTTTTCTACAAGATTTTTAATTTTGTAAAAAAATTTTCGAGTGAAATTATATTTGAAGTATTCTGAAAATTTGATTAATTTTTTTTCTTCTTCGATATTGCATTTGGGGGAAGTTCATTTTGTTATCTCTCTTAATTCAGAAAAATAACACATTTAGTCGTTTTTTCTCCTACAATTATTATCATATGCAACCCTTTTTTCACGTTTTCTACCATTTTACAACCAATCAGTTTTTCATCAAAAATTCCACGTATTTAACGTAAAAAAAAATGAATAAAAAAAATCTTACCTTTATTCTCTTGCGTATTAGTAACACTTTCGCCATCGACATGTTCCGCATTAGACTCGGTCGTGGACTTCAAAGTATTATGATTTTTGTCGCCAGCACCTCTGGACACGTTGGAATTATTTTTAAGGCGATTATCGATATTTTGAGCGACGACGTTCTGACTTTGTAATAAATTTTGGTGACTAATCGTATTGAAATTTTGCATCTGCTGAGAATGCTCGAGTTGTATCTGGTTCAGCTCGTTTGGTACATTCGAGTCCAAATTCTGCATAATATTCTGTTGCGAGTACGGATGAGTAACGAATCTATTATTATGACGTACGTGACGACCAAAGGGTTTTTCTTCGTGTGACATAACGTTTACGTAATTACGACGTTCCTTATCTTCGCTCATATCTACATGGAAATTATAATTTTTACATTCGAATTTAGTACTTATTCGATTTCCAATAAATAAAATATAAGAAAAAAAGTAGGTAAATTCAATGAATCTGAAATCATAAGGGAGAAAATGAAAATACGAAGCTCTAGGCGATGCAATACCGTTCATAAGTTACATTCGATTCAACATATTACAAAATAAAAACAAAAATACGACTTCTATTACTGGCGTACCGCTCAAATACTAAAAAATATAAAATGCTTAATTCAAGAAAAAAAAGAGTCGTTCAGCCGTTTCGGAATTTTTTATTAGAATTTCGTCATGAAAAATTTCCCTATATCGGGTCATGCATTTGCGATTTGTATTGCAAATACTTTAAAATATTCGAACTTATAAAGTCGACAATTCAACAAGAGTAATTAGCTCAATTTTTAAATCTGAGATAAGTAGAATTAATTGACTTTTTTCGTTTTAATGAAAAAGTCGAGTTTTTTGAGAAAATTATTAGCACGATCGACGAGCTATGATTTTTTTTTTCGCGTGAATTAATTTTTCATTTTACCATTTTACCTGAATAAATATTCCACTAGAGTGATTTTTTTTACCTCAATGGTTGGAAAATCGTCAATATCGTCACCAGAGGGCAGAAGGTGTGAAAACTTACTTTTATTTCGAGATTTATACAATATTCTGAGTAAATCTGATCGTGTGTTTGAAGAAGAATTTCATTTTTACCAGTGATTATGTCTTGTGATGGTTAGAAATGAATTGAAGGTGTCAATAAGCCTTTTTTTAAACTACACTGCCTCTAAGGAATAGGAAATGAAGTGCTACCTAATTTTTTAATAATTTTTGCCCATGAACTTGGTATGTAAATAGGTACCTACTTATTCGATAAAAAATATTTTTCATTTGATAGTAAATTATTATTTTTTTGTAAAATTATTTAGACAAAATTTTCAATTGATTAAATTTTGTTAAATTTTCATCTCTAGGTACATTGGGTACCTAATTTAAATTACCTCGTATATTTTTTTAAAATTTTTTTAAAATTTTTTTTTTTTGTAATTAAGAGTAGGTAAATTGATAAAAATTTAATTTCAAAATTAATTTTCGCATTTTTTTAATAACGAAAAAAAAATACGAAATTTTCAAACCTTGATTATAATCTGAAACATGAGTATGAATTTCAGATTACAAAATATTAACAAAAGCAAAATCTATCGAGTGAAGCTTTGTGAAATTACAAGCTAGCTTTTGTTCGATATAATATCGAAGCTGATTTTTATAATACTTATACTATTTTCATAGGTATAGGTTCGCTATGCCGTGTTTTAATTTGAGATTTGCTGGGTAAAAATTAATACTACCTATAGGCGGAGGAAATGACAGCGATTTTGCATAAATAAAAAATCTCGCTTACTCTTATAATTGCATATCTGAATAAAATTTTCGTTTTATAACGTAATACGTCTTGTAGATATTTGAAGAAGAAAAAAATATTCCAAGAGGAAAGAATGAAATACTCTCGTTACTAAGCTGATATTTTTTTATTAGATTATTTACAAAGTATAAATGTTGCATTGTAACACTGTGATGATGAAGCAAAAAAATATCGCTGCGTAAAATTAACATTACGAGTTTGAAAAAATTTCACGTGGAAAAATGATTGGTTTACGAAATGCATGTTAGCGTGAAATACACAATATTGTAACTGATGTCGGAGTCGCTTTGATTAAAACGTACTTTGTTAGTGGTATGCTGAGGATGTGGTGAAGGATATTATTTCGCCTGCGCCACAAAAACGTGCTTTCGTGCGTGCGCATTTTATTTACATTTTAAGATGAAAATTCTCACATATCGGTGGTAATATATCTTTTAGGTTTAATTTGTTCTGGTGTTACTTAAACGTCGATAATTTTCGACAAATGATTGTTTATTTCGTCGGAAGTTTCAGGAATTCGGAATTGAAGTTTTTTTTTACGAATTTTTATTTTCTTCTTTCTGGAAAAAAAAATGATTTTAAATGATAATTTAATTTTTTTTAAGCATTATTTTTCTATCACCCTGTTTTTTTTTCAATTTTGGAAGATTCTAGTTTATTAATTTTGAAAATAATTATATTTTTGAACGTTTTATTTATTTTAGTAAATTTTATCCATTTTTAGAAGTTTTTTCAATGGAAATTTCTAAAGGGTTTTTTATATAAGAGTGTTTTTTATTTTCTAAGAAAAACAAAGAAAACACAATCTGAGTTTTAAAATCTTTCATTTCAAAGGAGTATATAGGTATACCTATCTCATTTTTATTTTTTTCATTTGGCAGAATTTTCAATTTCGATTTTTTTTTTCTATAAAAAAATAATAATAATACTTAGGTAAAAATATATTTTTTTTAAAAAACGCTCTGAATTAAACCCCTTCAAAATAAAAAATCTTCGCTTGGAAATGAAAAAATCTTCCAAATTTTAAATCCCCTGAAATTGATGCAATTGAAAACATTTGAGAATTCTGAAGAATTTTTCAACTGTAGACATTTTTGAAAAACTTAGCTCTACATATTTTATAGAATTTTTGAATCATTTTTTTGAAGATTTTTCAATTTCAAAGGGCTTTTGAATTTTCGAGAAAATTTAAAATCGCCTACTTTGAAAAATCTCCAAAAATTAAAAAATTCGACAGAAATAACTAAAACATATTCTAGTATTAAAAAATTGGAAATCTCTAGAATTCTAAAGTCTTTTCATTTTTCCTTTATTTTTTTGAGTGTTTGATTCGATTGCATTTTTCTTTTAACACTATTTTCCAATTTTTCAATTTTGGATTTGTTTTAGAGGATTTCCTCCATTTTATAAAATTTTACATTTTAAAAAAATCATTTTCTGAGGATTTTTAATTATTCGAGATTTTTAAATACTTACTTGAAGTTTTTTTTTGAAACTTTCAATTTTTTTTTCAATTTTAGAAGATTCATAAGCTGAAATGGATTTTCTAAGTAAAAATTGTACAAAATTAGAGCAAGACTTTGTAAAATTATCTGAAATTGAAAAATACGTACAAAAAAATCTAAAAACATAATTTTGTTAAATAAAAATAAAAGCTTTAGGTAAATAGAAAAACCTTCTAAAAAAACAGAGCGTTCTCAGTTCTGAAGATAAAGTTTCATAACAATCTACGTAGAATTCTGAGGAATTTTTCGTTTTCGTATTTCTGAGAGTGTTTTTTTTATTTTGGGCAATTTTTGTTTCAGGTGTTTTTCCAATGCTTTTGCGTTTTTAATTTTTTAATTTTTTTTTATTTCGGAGAATTTCACCAATTTTAGAAAATTTTACCTACAATTTTCGGAGATTTTTAAATTTTGTAGGATTTTTTATTTTTTGAGATTTTTAAATTCTGTAGTGATTTTTAAAAAACCTTTGAATTTTTTTTAAACTTTGAAAAATTTTATAAAGTACCTAAAACTGAACTTCGTATACCTACATAAAATTTTCTGAAATTAAAAGAACGTATAAAACAATAATCAATGATTATTTTTTTTTTATTTAAAAACTTTTCAAAAAAAATCCTTCAGAATTTACAACAAAAAAAAATTGTGAAAAACATTTTTTGGTAAATACGAACTCTTCTGGAAAATTAAAAAATCCTCAAAGATTAAAAAACTATAGAATCCTGAAAAATATCAGCTTCTAAATTTCTGAGAGTATTTTATTAATCCAAACGATTTTTTAATATCAAACGATGATTTAATTTTTTTTAAATTGTTGTTTATTTTGTTGTTCATTTTTAGAGGATTTTCAAGGTCATTTAATTTTGTAAAATTGTTATTTCAGAGAATTGCAATCATAGTTTCTAAAATTTTTCCTTTGAAGTGTTCTGTTCGAGTATTGTTTTTAAATTGTCTCATTTGAGAGAATTTTCTAGTTTTTTAGTTCTTCAAAATTTTTATTCTAGAGAATTTCGATTGCTTTCCAAAAATTTTCAATTTTAGTATTTTCTAAAAACTTTCAATTTCAGAGGTTTTACTTTAAATTTTCTGATTCCAGTGTTTTCTGTATTTTTTGAAATTTTCAAATTCTAGTATTTTTCTTTGAAGTTTTTTATTTGAGCATTTTTTTTAATTGTCTCAATTTAGGGATAATCCTTAAAAAATTTTATTCTAGAGAATTTCGATTGCTTTCCGAAAATTTTAAATTTTAATACTTTCTAAAAAATTTTAATTTTAGTATTTTCTAAAAAATTTTGATTTTAATTACTTTCTAAAATTTTTCAATTTTACTATTTTCTAAAGATTTTCGATTTTAGTACCTACTTTTTAAAAATTTTCAATTTTAGCATTTTCTAAAAATTTTCAATTTGAGTATTTTCTAAAAAAAATTAATTTTAGTGTTTTCTAAAATTTTTCAATTTCAGAGGTTTTTTGAAATTTCCCTATTCCAGTGTTTTCTGTATTTTTTAACATTTTCAAATTCTAGTATTTTTTAATCCTCTTAAATTTTTTGAAATGTTTCAATTTTAAAGGATTTTATAAAACGAATTGACCTACTATTTTTTAATAAGTGTGCGAAATTTTAACTCAAAAAACAAAAAGTACCCCGAGCAGCACACTCGACAAATTATCGAAATAAAAAATCGACAGAATATCGAATTCGATAAAGTGTCGCGTTAGTTCCGCATAAATCGTGAAATTATCTTTCGATATATAGATAGATTATCGACGAATTATAGTTAGCAAAAATTTCGAGATTATAGTAAGATATTTTATCGATAATATATCTATAATATCGAAAGATAATTTCACGATTTAGGCGGAACTTTCGCGACACTTTATAGAATTCGATATTCTGTCGATTTTTTATCGATTTTTTATTCCGATTTTTTGTCTTTTACTAGCTTCTTTCTATAATTAAAAATCATTAATTAGTATAATTAATACATTAAACTATGCCTAAACACATTATTCATGTTACGGTAAGAGGATCATTTCAGAAAAAGTCAAAAAAAATTATAAAAAATCTGCCACCCGTGGGGCTTGAACCTTCTACCTCCTGCATGGTAATCCTCTTCCTTAACCACTATGCCATACCTTATCGTTGAGGAATTAGCAATAAAACGCTTATAATAGGCAGTTTAGTACTTCCAGACGTGTTGGACTTAGAAAAATTTTCACCAATTTGGAAATAATTTCAAATATCGTCACCAAATCGTTGAAAAATCGTTCGACAAATTTCAGATTATTTGTCGATAATGTAGTTTCAAATATCGCCACAAAATCGTTGAAAAATCGAATTCGAGGAATTTCATATCACGTGTCGATAATATAGTTTCAAATATCGTCACAAAATCGTTAAAAAATCGAAATCGAGAAATTGCATATTATGTGTCGATAATATAGTTTCAAATATCTTTACAAAATCGGTAAAAAATCGGATTCGATAAATTTAATATAATCTGTCGATAATATAGTTTCAAATGTCGTCAAAAAATCGGTAAAATATCGAAGTCGAGAAATTTCATATAATCTTTCGATAATATAGTTTTAAATATCTTTACAAAATCGTTAAAAAATCGAATTCGATAAATTTAATATTCTTTGTCGATAATGTAGTTTCAAATATCTGCACAAAATCGGTGGAAAATCGGAATCGATAAATTTAATATTCTTTGTCGATAGTATCGTTGACGAATATCGTCATAAAATCTTAATAATATCGAATTCGATAGTTTTTAGATTTTTTGCCTATGAAGTTGTACCGATAAATCTTTACAAAATCGTGAGAACATCTATAGATTTTCAAACGATTTTTTATCGATACGTTACATCTTCCGATATTATCGATCGAGTGTGCCGCTCGGGACCTAACGCTTTAAATTGAAAAATTCTTTAAAATTGAAAACCTTTCAAAATTTTTAGAAAATTTTACTACAAGAAAGAAAAATCTCGTCTCAATATTTGAAACCGATCAGATCGTCGTTTCGGCGATTATCACCGCCGAGAAATTAATATTCATAATTATTTTTTCCAAGTGGAAAATATAATATTTATGGAAATGATTTCTCGCTAATAAAATTCAATTGATGGAACATTAATATTACAAAACTTGTTATTTATTTATGAAATTGCAGTTTGAAAAGTATGTATCATAAAAAAACTAATGTTTTTCATTTTTCCGGTAATACTTTTTGTAAGTCGTATATTCGTGAAAAAAATTACAACGGTATATACGATTTCAAGTTGGCTGTTTATATCTATGAAAGGAGTGCATTAAAAATTTTCATAAAATAACTGATATATCTGTCGTTTACAATTCGATGGATTTAATTTTAAAAAGAAATTATACTGAAGTCAAAATAAAATAATTGCATTAGTGATATTTCAGCCTTGATGGGATCTACTTTGTAAAAGAGCTCTTTTGATCTGAAAAATTCTCCGTTCCATTATAATGTGCATAGAGTAGTGCATAGTAGACTGATTATACTGAAATGAAAAACCCAACTTAATTCCACATCCAGATCCACGTTGCGTACGAGTTCAACCTATCTCTATAATGTTTAACACCATAAGATTTAAAACGAATTTTTGATCAGCTGCGAATGGGGAAAAAAACCTTTATGATGAAACAACTTGTTATGAGAAAAAGTTCCTACCTTTGGGTAAATGTTAACTAATTATAATTAGATAGGTACCTACCTAGATCCAAAAATTTATTCGATATAAATATTATATCATCGCGAGTTGTGAATGTTTTCATTTTATATTTAAAATACCTACACCTATATTCTCTATTGTCGTGTTGAAAACTCATAAATGAAAAGATGTGAAAAGTCTCTTTAAAAGTTATATAGATAAAACTTTTCACCTTTTTCAAAGCATCTTGTTTAGTTTAGTTTTAGAAGTGATATTTGAGGGCTTAAAAACTCTCGGTATTATCAATAAGCTGACTATAAGTTACAGGATTTAGAGGCAGTGATGCTTAAATTATGATTTTTCGTCCTTCTGAAATGTTGAATTTATTTTCGAATAAATTTGCAGTATTTTATTGATGAAGGTCGAGTGAAGAGGAGGGGGTAGGTATTTTATTTAAATTTTCGATAAGTCAGACTTTCGACGATACATTTTTTTTTAAATAATTGAAAATAATTATGTAGATAATTAATACGTTGGGAGGCTATGACCTATTTACTTAGCAAAATATTCGGTATCATCACATTTTGAATTAATTTGAAATTATTTCCATTCGTTGCTTTGAAAACTCGCTCGAAAAAGAATACAACTAACTTGATGCGAATTTTGAGAACATCTGATGAGTACCTTTCAAATTACGCCTATAGAATATTTGAAATATTTTTATCGCTCACAATGGAGCAATGTAGGTGTGTATTTTATTTGAATTTTTTTTACATTTTACTCGACGTGGCTAAGAGGGCAGTTTTCTTTCTTTCAACATTATTAACCAATGAACGGTCAAAGCTCATGAAAACCATTTTGACGAAATAATCTGATGGAAACAAATATCAGAGTCTGCTGTTCTGTTATTCGGTCTATTATCGACCGAACTAGTCTAGCCTACTTCAAACTTATTTTTTCGTCGGCCGTATGCTATTTTTAAATTACACTCTTTGATAATACTTTTCACCCCTTTTTTCTTCTTCTTTTTTTTTATCAAATTCGCGAGTTTTCGATTTCGTGTATTTTTTTTTTGAGTTGATTCTTTTTACGATTTTTTACGCAGTTCTATACAAGGTGTCCCGAGTGTGGTGGGTATTTTAAAATTTGGATATAACCTAGTCCAATTAACCAAAAATGATGTCAGTTTTGGTAATCAAGGCGCTACAGAGCTTTGAAAATTGGTATTTTCTTGGGAAATGGATATCTCTAATTATTGCTTTTCGAAAACGAAAAGAAGTTTTTATCACATTGAGAAGCCTATTTTTGAAATTGAAGGAGTTATATAGCTGCAATAGAAAATTTTTCAAAGATATTGCTCTCTTAAATTTATTGAAGTTAAGGCTGGGACAAAAACTTGCAAAAACAATATTTTCAAATTAATAATTGCAGAATTTGTGGGGAGAGGATCGAGAAATTACAAATTTAGATTCTGGATTTTTTTTTCTCAAAAAACTGAAAAAATGGAGTTTTTTGAAATTTTTAAAATATTTTCTTTTTATTGAAAGCTTTAAAAATTTTAATTAAGAGATTTTCTCAATAGAAGTTTTTTCAAGAAGTGGAAAAAAACTATAATATCCATTATTTGTTTTAAAAATATTTTTAAAAAAAGTTTCAAAATTTGGAGGAGAAACAAGAAACTTTATCATGATAACATGTTTGAAAGAAGATAAAATTAGCTTTCAATGATGTAATCAGTGTTTTTTTTCGAACAATTTTCTAACCTGTAATTAATGGAACAAAAATGTTATGATTTAAGTATAAAATTGAACGAAATTGAAAAAGTGACTATATCAATAATTTCTCAGTGTCCTCACCCCCACCCCCAAGTTGGACTTTTAATAAAAATGTTTTTAGAAAGAATGTTGTTGTTGTTGTTGTTGTTGTTGTTCTTGTTGTTCTTGTTGCTGCTGTTGTTGTTATTATTGTTGTTGTTGTGTTTTTTTGTTGTTTTTTTTAAATAATTATTTAATTTTGGTACTTTAAAAAATCAAAACTTTAAAGAAGAAAATATAAGAAATTCAGTAGAAAAATTTGAAAGGAAATTGAATTAGACGAAAAATGTTACCTAATGAAAATTATTGGAAAATTTTGAATGAAAAGTTAAAAGAAAACTCTGGTGAAAATTTTGAAAGTGAAATTAATTGAAAATTCTTGGATTTTGTTTTTTAAATTGATGGATAACAATTTCCTTGAAAAAAAATCAGTGAAAAGTTCGGACAAATTTCGATGTAAAGCTCAAATAATAAACTTTATTTTAACAAGAATTTTTTTAATGATGAAGTTTAAAAGCATTTGGTGAAAAAATTATGAGAAAAACTTGAATGAAATTTTTTTTTAATCTTAATGAAAATCAACAAAATAAACCTAATTGGTTTAATCACGAATTTACTTGAAAAAAAATTTAAAGAAAAATTTGAAAAAATACAATGAACATATTTAAAGCATTTTGATGCATAAATTAAATATAGGATTTTTCTTTTATTTCTAAATTTTTCATCTATTTAATTTGACTGAGCTATAGTGACATTAAAAATAAATAGGCCTTGCTCATAAAAAACTTGTTTAATTTTTCTAAAATATTTTTAAAAATTGTACAATTTACATATTTAAAATTTTAAAAAAATCAATTTGCTCGAAAACAAACTTTAAATTTTTTGAGAACAATTATTTCATTGATTGTCTTTTGTTTTATTTTTCATTTTTTTTAAATAATTATGAATTTTACGTTTATGTTGAGGTAAAATGGGCGACATTTTTTTGCCCAGAAAATTTCATGAAAATGTCCTCTTCCCTTTCTTAAAATTGATCATATCTATTCCTCTCTAAGGAAATTAATACATCAGCTTCAAAAAAATTTCGGTTAATTCATCCTTGAAAATAAAAAACCAAATTAATACTCATAACTCCAAGAACTTACGTTAAACCCCTACCCCTCCCCCCAAAAAATATCATCGAACAAAACCTTAACCATCATTATTATTGTATGTACTTGGGTAAAATACCTGTTACGAAAGTTACAAAATGCAATACATTTTATAACATGAATATACCGGTACAGCATGCACGAAATTATAAACGTAGGTAGCTAAATTAATTATAATGATATTTTCAAAGCTTACACAAAGTGCACGATTTTGCTATAGACCAAGTATGGTATTGCGAGAAAAAAATTTTTTTTGTGTAATTTTAAGTATAAAGTTAAGTTTTAATTTCTTGAAGAGGAACCAAAATAAAAAGAACTTGACAATTAAAATTCGCGGAGCGAGATCTCCATGGTACGAACTTTTAAATAACTTTTTTTCTTCGAGTCTTCGAATACTTTTATTTTTTTATTTTTTATTTTTTTTATAATAGGTACTTTTGAGAAATAGGTGCCTTTCTGCGTGCCAATATAATACCGAGTGGGTGAATCTTGTCAATGTGTAAGGTATGCCATTTTGAAGACCTGGCTCAATGATTCGAGTACCCAGTCCTTCGTATAGGCCAATAAAACGACGAATAAATAAATAAAAATAAAATAACTCGGCACAATCTGGCATAGAACAATTTTCAACATTTTTTTCATGATTATTGCATATATTTCTCGATGTACGGGAGAATAATAATAATAAAGGAAAAAAATAGAGAAAAAAAAACTAATCAAAACGAACGTACGTAACGTAAATGGTGGTAGTTCGTTGCCAAGAGCTTTTCTTATGATTTTACAACATTTGAAAATAATTTAATTTCTAACAATACAACAGCCTTGCCATACCAAGCCAACATATAATTTTTACTAGGCACACATTACATTTCACATTTTACTCGTAGCTTATCACTTCAATGGTTTTGGATTTTTATAATTTTATATGTCGTCGATTTTGTATTCCACTCAGGTATTTGGCCATTTTTTATTTTTTATTCCCCAGTAGGTATAAGTACTTAAACGTGTGTTTCTTGAAAAAAGTTGCTAGAGAATTATGATTTTTATCATACTAATAAATAAGTACCTACTTATATAATAAATTTCGCAACGGTGAAATTGTGTCCTTATAAAAATTATGAATTTGAAAAAGAAGTTCAAGTTTTTTTCTACAATTACGACAAATTGAATTTTTGAAATTCTGATAATGTCTATCTCTAAATAAGTAATTAAGTACCTAGTTAGTAAAAATTGGAGAAAAAATTGTTATGAAAATTTTTTATAAAAAAAGTTGAAAATTAATGAAATTCGAAAAATATATATATTTTTTTAATTGAAAAATATTTTTGGTAAAAGTATTAACTATTTTTTTCATCAATTTTTTTTGAAAATAATAGAAAAAATTATAAATTATTATTAGATACCTAACTATTTAAAAATTTCAAAATTGATGAATATTTTCATCAGTTTTTTTTCTAGCGGAAAAAATACAATTTTGCCCTTTTTCATCAAAAATTGATAGGTAATTAAAAATAGATAAATACAAAAAAATAAAAATCGGAACGAAAAAAATATTTTTATTTTTTTGGTAAAGAAATAAGAAACACTCAAAAAATGGGAAAAAATTTCCAAAAATAATTCATAAAGCTTTCTATAAAATACCTAAGTAAGTATAGAAAAAACTCTTATGAAATTTGAAACTTGAAAACATTTCAATTTATTTTTTTAATACTTAAAAAAATTGTAATGGGAAAAATTAAAATACCTCAAAAAAAATTATAAAGTACGTTCGAAACTTGAAAAATATTTGGTTTTTTTAGTTCATAAAAAAATTTTTGGAACTCGCAAAGTATTTCTATTTTTTAATTTTTTTTTTCAAGTGAAAATACATCATTTTTTCAGAATGTAAAGAAGAAAAAATTTAAGAAGTAAATACTTCTAAAACCACTTCGAGAGATTGAGAAAATGATTTTTCGAGAATATAAAGATAAACTACCTAGAAATTGAAAAAGTGAATTTTTGAACATTGACCACTTCAAAATTATAAAAAAAAAAAAAAATATTGGTCACTTATAAATCGTGAAATTCGAACCAGAACCAATAAAACAATTTGAGCAATAAATTTTTTAGGTATGGCCCACTTCAAAATAACAACATTTTTTTAAAGTTTAAAAACCTGGTTTTATTAACTTTGAACAAAATTTTCAACAAAAAAATTGAAAATGAAAAATATATTTTTGAACAAAGTTACCCGAGCGGCACACTCGATCGATAATATCGGAAGATGTAACGTATCGATAAAAAATCGTTTGAAAATCTATAGATGTTCTCACGATATTATAAAGATTTATCGGTACAACTTCATAGGCAAAAAATCTAAAAACTATCGAATTCGATATTATTAAGATTTTATGACGATATTCGTCAACGATACTATCGACAAAGAATATTAAATTTATCGATTCCGATTTTCCACCGATTTTGTGCAGATATTTGAAACTACATTATCGACAAAGAATATTAAATTTATCGAATTCGATTTTTTAACGATTTTGTAAAGATATTTAAAACTATATTATCGAAAGATTATATGAAATTTCTCGACTTCGATATTTTACCGATTTTTTGACGACATTTGAAACTATATTATCGACAGATTATATTAAATTTATCGAATCCGAGTTTTTACCGATTTTGTAAAGATATTTGAAACTATATTATCGACACATAATATGCAATTTCTCGAATTCGATTTTCTAACGATTGCGTGAAGATATTTGAAACTATATTATCGACAAGTAATATGAAATTTCTCGATTTCGATTTTTTAACGATTTTGTGACGATATTTGAAACTAAATTATCGACAAATAATCTGAAATTTCTCGAATTCGATTTTTTAACGATTCTGTGAAGATATTTAAAACTTTATTATCGACACGTAATCTGAAATTTCTCGAATTCGATTTTTAAACGATTTTATGACGATATTTGAAACTATATTATCGACACGTAATATGAAATTCCTCGAATTCGATTTTTCAACGATTTTGTGGCGATATTTGAAACTACATTATCGACAAATAATCTGAAATTTGTCGAACGATTTTTCAACGATTTTGTGACGATATTTAAAATTATTTCCAAATTGGTGAAAATTTTTCTAAGTCCAACACGTCTGGAAGTACTAAACTGCCTATTATAAGCGTTTTATTGCTAGTTCCTCAACGATAAGGTATGGCATAGTGGTTAAGGAAGAGGATTACCATGCAGGAGGTAGATGGTTCAAGCCCCACGGGTGGCAGATTTTTTATAATTTTTTTTGACTTTTTCTGAAATGATCCTCTTACCGTAACATGAATAATGTGTTTAGGCATAGTTTAATGTATTAATTATGCTAATTAATGATTTTTAATTATAGAAAAAAGCTAGTAAAAGACGAAAAATCGAAATAAAAAAATCGATAAAAAATCGACAGAATATCGAATTCTATAAAGTGTCGCGAAAGTTCCGCCTAAATCGTGAAATTATCTTTCGATATTATAGATAGATTATCGATAAAATATCTTACTATAATCTCGAAATTTTTACTAACTATAATTCGTCGATAATCTATCTATATATCGAAAGATAATTTCACGATTTAGGCGGAACTAACGCGACACTTTATCGAATTCGATATTCTGTCGATTTTTTATTTCGATAATTTGTCAAGTGTGCTGCTCGGGTAAAAATAAATTATGTTGAGCAAAATTCTTAAAAAAGTGAACAATATTTTAGAAAGTTTTCTTCACATAAGAATACTTACTATGAAGAAGATATTTTTGATTTTTTTTCTTAAATCAAAAGAATTTGGTTTGAGATAGGTAAACAATTAGGTTCAAAATATTAACTGGGGAAAAATCGAATGAAGTTTTCAAAAAATTCAAAAAACTGGTTTCCACAACACTTTTAAAATTGAATAAAAGGTAATGTAATCAATGTTGGATCAAATTGTTTATTTATTTTTTTGAAAATTGAAATTTTTTTGAACGAAGCATTAAAAAATTGTCACCACATCCAAAATTTTCAAAAAAATCGAGAAATTGAAATTTTTTTAAAACGAAATTTATAGAGATTTGAGAATCATCTTCTGAAATAAATTTTTAAAAGCGTGTCAAATCATAGCAATAGTGGTATTACTAAAAATGTGTTATCAAAAATGCTTATTTTTGAATAAAAGTATAATACCTATTAATAAAAAAATGAGCAGAGTTTTCAAAATTTCGAAAAAAAATTTTCTGAACAAAAATTTTAAAAATAAGGTGGAGTTGAATTTTGAAAAAATTAACACAATTTTTTAAAATTTATTTCTTTGATCAATTAATATTTTAAAAATAAACCTACACCTTTAGTTATCAACAAAATTTTAAAAAATTTAATTTTAAGCAACATTTCTAAACTTTTTTTTGGACAAAATTCTAAGAAGATGAACGAAATTTATAAAAATTTCATAATTCTATCATCTTCCAAAAAAAATTTAAAAAATTGGCGTCACATGAAAATTTTTGAAAAATTCAAGAACATAATTCTAAATAAACTGTCATAATTAAAGTAATAAAATTTTTAACAAAATTTAAAACATTAATTTTGAACTATTTTTTTTTTAAATCAACTATTTTTTTGAAAAATTCAATAATATTGTCAGTTGTCACATTAATGAATTTAAAAAAAATATATAATTTCAAAAAATGGGGAAAAAATGAGAAATTTATTACAAGCAAAATTTTCATTACAAAGTTTTGAAACAGTAAGTACATAGACCTACCTAAATTAACTCTTAATGCAACTCGAATAGTGAGAGGAAAAAATTGGAAAATCAATTCCTTTTTTCACTTCCTAGCATTTTAACCATTACTATTCAACGGTTAGGCAAACCATAATACACGAATGTAATTCAAACAGCTTTAATCACTCTTCAAGGATTTGTACACAGTCGAGAAATACCCATCAGACGTAGTTCGGTTCAAAAGAACAAAACACGACGTATAACTTGGAACCATCTCATAAAACGTATTACATTTCTAATAGACCAGAACGACGATAAATACTCGATAGATATTTTTAATTTGAGAAATTAGAATTCGATGAATATATTTCGCACAATACATGCCAATCGAAGAAAATCCGTTAATCTTAACGCTCTCTCGACAATAATTCTTTCTTTTTTTTCTTCTTCGCAAACGAAGGAAATATATTTATTTGGCGCAGTTCTTTTTGTTTCGTTGGTAAGCGAACTTATTCTGGTCGCTTTTTCAACACGATCAGTCTTCGAGATAATATATTTCTTATTGGCAAACTCCATACGCGACAATTTCATTCACAATGAACACATAAAATTGTTCTCATCAAGATGAAAATTTTCCCTTTATTTGCACTCTATCAGATGTAAGATTTTTTTTCTTCTTCGTCTCTTTGTATAACTTAAATTGTTTTGTACCACATCTTGAGCCAGCAATCGGCGCCTCGGCGTTAAAATCTTGGTAAGGAATTCGCATCCAGATACGAAAATTAGTCGAGCTACTTTTTTTTCACGTCAACTTTTTGCTCGTTGACTTTTTTAAACTCGTCACGAGATAATCACTCGTTGCCATCGGATTGGAAATTTTTCATATGTGTCTGGTTTCTTTTCTTTTGGCTTCGCAAGAACAGAACAAAATAACAGACGTAAGCAAGGTTACAAAGAACTACGAGTAATGTTAGGTATGCATACGCGATTAATGCGCATTTGGTTCGTCCTATTTCCTTCTATAAGTTTTTACGATGTGCTATATAGTTTCACGTGTGCGCGCACCCGTTGCATATGAAATGAAAGCACGTTCAGCATTAAAATTGGATGAAGGTTGAAAAAGAGAGCAGATGGGCATCCGTGGTTAACATCGGCTGAAACTACAACATTTAAGATTCATTGAACAGGAAAAGAAACTATCGCTCAGAGTTTAGATAGGATGAAAATCGATGGAGATGACGAGAAAGAAACTGGGGATGGAAAATTGATAAGAGATTCAAAAAGCATTGTTTTATGGTAAAAAAAGAGAAGAAAGAAAGGGAGGACATCATTGTCAGCGGCTTCGGTCGTCGATAGATTTTCCCTCTCCTACTTATATATATATGTATTATATACCGAGCTGAATGTAAAATTCAAAGAATTTTTCCATTTCATTTTCTTTACATTTTTTTTCTATACTATCGTGTAATTCGACAGTTCTTGCAAGCGTAAACTTACTATGATGAGCGTCTGTACAGGAGGTACGACTGATATATCGTGGTTTGCGAAAAATTCTTCAGTCGGATTGTAGTTGTAAAGTCTAGACGCTTGCAACGTTATTCTTCTCCTCGTTAAACGGGCAAATAAGGGGTGAATAGCGATCTCACATAATTCGTGAATTATTGCCAGCAACTTAACGAGGGGGATACGACCATGAAGTGAAAATTATCACCGGACGAGTCTTCTTCGAAGATAGGAAAATCGTTTCTTTTTCGAGTTTCGTTCGATCGTTTGATTCATCGCAAATTTACAGTGCTCGAATTAAGCCGGAACGAGGTTCGTGAAAAATAAAAATTCTGCTATCCGGTTCGTAAAAAATTTAAAAAATCTCTGGTTCGTGAAAAATCCAAGTAACTATGTTCCATTTTACCAGCATTTGAAAAAATTCTTCGATCTTTTGTTCGGTTTTTCTGAAGTTCTCTGAAAGTGAGAAAAAAATCTTACTAAATCTCAATTTTTTGAAGAAGAAAATTTTCAGTTTTTCTAAAATAATATTTTTCAGATTTTTAGGTAAAAAATCTTTCAATTTTTTTTAGAAAAAACAATTCATTTTTTTTGGAAAAAGAAAAATGAAATCTCTTATTTTTAGGGAAAAAATCTTGATTATTGTCAAATATTTTGGATTACCCGAGCGGCACACTCGATCGATAATATCGGAAGATGTAACGTATCGATAAAAAATCGTTTGAAAATCTATAGATGTTCTCACGATATTATAAAGATTTATCGGTACAACTTCATAGGCAAAAAATCTAAAAATTATCGAATTCGATATTATTAAGATTTTATGAGGATATTCGTCAACGATACTATCGACAAAGACTATTAAATTTATCGATTCCGATTTTCCACCGATTTTGTGCAGATATTTGAAACTACATTATCGACAAAGAATATTAAATTTATCGAATTCGATTTTTTAACGATTTTGTAAAGATATTTAAAACTATATTATCGACAGATTATATGAAATTTCTCGACTTCGATATTTTACCGATTTTTTGACCACATTTGAAACTATATTATCGACAGATTATATTAAATTTATCGAATCCGATTTTTTAACGATTTTGTAAAGATATTTGAAACTATATTATCGACACATAATATGCAATTTCTCGAATTCGATTTTCTAACGATTGCGTGAAGATATTTGAAACTATATTATCGACACGTAATATGAAATTTCTCGATTTCGATTTTTTAACGATTTTGTGACGATATTTGAAACTATATTATCGACAAATAATCTGAAATTTCTCGAATTCGATTTTTTAACGATTTTGTGAAGATATTTAAAACTTTATTATCGACACGTAATCTGAAATTTCTCGAATTCGATTTTTCAACGATTTTATGACGATATTTGAAACTATATTATCGGCACGTAATATGAAATTCCTCAAATTCGATTTTTCAACGATTTTGTGGCGATATTTGAAACTACATTATCGACAAATAATCTGAAATTTGTCGAACGATTTTTCAACGATTTTGTGACGATATTTGAAATTATTTCCAAATTGGTGAAAATTTTTCTAAGTCCAACACGTCTGGAAGTACTAAACTGCCTATTATAAGCGTTTTATTGCTAATTCCTCAACGATAAGGTATGGCATAGTGGTTAAGGAAGAGGATTACCGTGCAGGAGGTAGATGGTTCAAGCCCCACGGGTGACAGATTTTTTATAATTTTTTTTGACTTTTTCTGAAATGATCCTCTTACCGTAACATGAATAATGTGTTTAGGCATAGTTTAATGTAATAATTATGCTAATTAATGATTTTTAATTATAGAAAAAAGCTAGTAAAAGACGAAAAATCGGAATAAAAAATCGATAAAAATCGACAGAATATCGAATTGGATAAAGTGTCGCAAAAGTTCCGCCTAAATCGTGAAATTATCTTTCGATATTATAGATATATTATCGATAAAATATCTTACTATAATCTCGAAATTTTTGCTAACTATAATTCGTCGATAATCTATCTATACAGGGTGTCTCGTCACCAGTTATCACCCCTTCACCAGCGATATAGTCAACTCAAACTAAGCTCATGTATGCATGTTTGCCGACCCTATGAATTGAAGGGGCAAAGATATGCTCAACTGAAAATTTTTTATTTTCAGTTTTGTTTCAGATTTTTAACCATGCGTCACTCGACAACCGAGATAGGTAGAAAGTTGCGCTTTGCGGCGTTGGAAAGGAAATTTTGTGTAGAATTTTTTGATGGGGTTGATAATTGTACTAGGTGATCAGGGGGGTCTGTACCGTATTAAATATCTAAAAAAACGTGTTCAAAAATTGAGATTTTTTGACAATTTTTGAAAAAATCTCAAAAAAGTTTCCTCATTTGGTATTATTATTATGATTTGCCTTACATGAAAAAAGTTCGACCTTTCGAATGCCGCAAACTAGACTCTTCTATCTCACTTGGTTAAAAAGTTATAGCAATTTCAATTTCGAAATCGAGACAGAAAAAAATTCAATTTATTTTTCATTTTTTTAAATTTCCAATTATTTTAATTTTTGGAAGTTGATACCTATCGTAACTAATAATTTTGAGTGAAACTCGATGTCAAAGATAAAAAGAAAAACATTTCGGTAAAAAAAATTTTTTTTGAAAAAATAATTTTTTGTTTTTCAGTCATGATTTTGAAATTGAAATGGCTATAACTTTTTAACCAAGTGAGATAGAAGAGTCTAGTTTGCGGCATTCGAAAGGTCGAACTTTTTTCATGTAAGGCAAATCATAATAATAATACCAAATGAGGAAACTTTTTTGAGATTTTTTCAAAAATTGTCAAAAAATCTCAATTTTTGAACACGTTTTTTTAGATATTTAATACGGTACAGACCCCCCTGATCACCTAGTACAATTATCAACCCCATCAAAAAATTCTACACAAAATTTCCTTTCCAACGCCACAAAGCGCAACTTTCTACCTATCTCGGTTGTCGAGTGACGCATGGTTAAAAATCTGAAACAAAACTGAAAATAAAAAATTTTCAGTTGAGCATATCTTTGCCCCTTCAATTCACAGAGTCGGCAAACATGCATACATGAGCTTAGTTTGAGTTGACTATATCGCTGGTGAAGGGGTGATAACTGGTGACGGGACACCCTGTATATCGAAAGATAATTTCACGATTTATGCGGAACTAACGCGACACTTTATCGAATTCGATATTCTGTCGATTTTTTATTTCGATAATTTGTCGATTGTGCTGCTCGGGTAATGAATTTGTTTTTTCAATTTTATATTTAATATTTTTAAGTGATTTTTTTGTGAAAATGTGTATGGACAAAGGATTTTTTAGTATAAACAAAATTTTCTATTTTTTATAACGAAAAAAATTCCAATTAGGTATTTAGAATGAAATTTTCATTTTTTTTTTCTAGAACTGGAAATTAAAAAAAATATAATATAGGTATCAAAGTGAAATTATCAATATGTGTATTTTAAATTCAGTTGACTGGAACTTAAATTTTGTCATTATTCCATCAATTCTTACGTATTTACGGCAAACTGAGTAGGCAAATCAACATACATCATAACACCATATTTACGGCGAACCATATATGCAAATTAACAAACACCAAACCGTCATACTGACGGAAAACTGAATAGGCAACTTATTATACTTGTTGAGCATTGCCCAAAATTTTTGTAATTTAAATTTTTGCAATTTCCTCTCCCCCTCCCCCCACTTCAATTCAGTCATCATTAATTTTTTGATTTTTCAATATTTTTGAGTCAAAATTTTTGTTGCATTAATTTGGCTGACTCTTCGGGCAAAGACATCAAAATATTAATAAATTCGGTTTTGGCACGATTTGGTCACAATTTTGAATCAAAATAGTCCCGCTTCTTGATTTTACTTAATTCGAGCACTGCATTTGTACCAAGTTTTGAATCACACAAAACACTGGTGAGAGATAGAAAAAAAAAGACTAGGAATGCGAATGAAACCGTCTGTGGTACTTATAAGCACCCTTGGTATGAAAAATTAGCCCCGACCGATATATTTGTTTCATTTCATTGATAATTGTTTTCGCTAGGAAAATATACTACGGGTATACGTGAGATGATATGAGTTAGCAAAGTGTAATAAAGGCTCTACTTTGAAGTATACAGCAAATAATATTATTTTTGCGCGAGGAAATGAAAAGATATAATTCGTCCTTTTTTAACGCTTTATATGAACTCGAAAATGGAAAATATTACGCTTCACTACACGTTACACTTATTTTTTCTCATAAAAATTTCATCAACTTTAGTTTATGTTTTTTCTACTATTTTTCAAATTGATAAAGTTAAATAGTTATGAATTACCTAGCGTCGTTATAAAGTAGAAAATATTATAACTTATCTGTCGTTGATCGTCAAAAGACATTTTAATGGCGATTTTGATAAGGCGAGAACTGAAGAACATTAATTTAAAAAAAAATTAATGCATGAAAATCCAAGTATATATTTTATTCTTATTATTAAATTATTTTGTCTATAATTGATACAAAATTTCAATAAATTTTTGGAGTTGAAACAGTTTACAAAATTTGGAACATTAATTGAAAAAAATCTCAAAATTCCATAAAAATAAAAAACCTAGGAAATTTTTTAATTTTAATAAATTTTTGAAATTGAAGGTAATTGCTTCTAAATTTTCTAAATAGGTAATTTTTAAAGTTTGATATAGATTTTTATAATTTTTAAAATTAAAAATATTGGTAAAAATTCAAAGTTTGGAAAATTTTCAATTTTGAAAAAAGTTTGAAAAATCTCAAAATTGGATTTTTAGCTATTTTTATAAATTTTTAAAATGAGTTCAATATTCAAAATTCGTTGAATACTTGATTTTTTTTTGATTTTCGTATCATGTTCAAAATAGATGAAAATTCGAAAGGCTTATAATTTTTAAATTTTAATAAAAACTTTTGAAGTTGAATCAATTTTCAGAAAAATTACTATTGGTAATTTTTCAATTTTAATAAATCAGTTTGAAATTTCTAAAAGATCTAAACTTGTAAGTTGTAAAGCTTTATGCTTTTTGTAATTTCATAAAAATTTTAAAAATATTGTAAAAATTCAAAATTAGGAAAATTTTCAACTTTGGATGAAAACTCAAAATGAAGCACATTCTTTACCTCTTGGCCAGAAAATTGAAAAAACTTTGAATGCACATCGAGGGTAAGTGCACTACACCGTTCGAGGGTGAGTGCAGTAGGTACACCAATTAAGGGTGAATGCATTACACCCAGGATGAGTGCACTACTCCGATCGAGGGTGAGTGCAGTACACCAATCAAGGGTGAGTGCGGTTCACTGAGGGTGAGTGCACTCACCATTGGTGTACCGCACTCACCCTCGATCGGAGTAGTGCATTCACCCTCGATTGGTGTAGTGCACTCACCCTTGGTGTAGTGCATTTACCCTCGGTGTGCACTCAAAGTTTTTTCAATTTTCTGACCAATTAATAGGGGAAGGGCGGGAAAGTTTTTTCGTCAGAAAATGTTTTTTTAGGGGTACCAAACAATATCCCAGATTTATTCCAAAATCAATAAGATTTTTGGTAATTTTGAAATTCTACAGTTTTTGAAATTCAGCCAATCTTTCAACAAAAAAAATCAAAGGATCCATTTTTTGTTTTGTACCTACTCAATTTTTTAATGCATTCAAATTTCTCATTTTTTCGTTAGTTCTCAACTTTAACTTTTTCAATACTTACCTACCTACATAATATTAATTTTTTCGATGTTTCAACTTTTAAAATGTTTTAATTATTAAATTTATTATTTTTTTCAATACTTATGACATTTATTTTTTTTAGATAAGTAGGTACTTAAAATTTTTCAATTTTTTAGGATTTTCAAATTTAAACAATTTTTTTCAATAATTAGCTAATTTAGCTAATGGGTAGGTATTTTTGAAATTATTCATTTTTTTATTTTTTCAAATTTTTTAGAAAAATTTTATTGACAGGTACTTGCTTAATATTTTTTCATTTTCTTTGTTTTTCAGAATTTTTGAATTACGTGCTTCAACTTTTAGAATTTTTTTGGATTACCTGATTTTGTCAAATTAATATTGATGTAAATAAGCTGAAGCTAAGCTACGAATAGTTACACCTATTTGTCTCATCCTTGATTAAATTATAATGCAGAACAATGGAATCAATATGGGACAGTACGAGACAAAAAAAATCACCAATTACTGAACTGATTCCACTCAAATGGAAATAAAAAGTTTCTGTTCCCAATGTCCAACCTAAAAAATGTTTTTGGATCAAATTTTTCGTTGATTTTGTCCATTTTTTCAAAATAGAAAATTAGGTTAAAATAATTAAATCCAAGATTCGTCCAACTTTTTTGATATTTTTTCACGAACACGTAGACCTAAAATGTTTTAACAATTTAGCAGGTAGAACGTTATATAATAAATCATATCATATAGCTTTAAAATTGCATCATTCCAAAGGCACCAAATTGCTTGGTTTGATTCACACTTGATTACAGTTGCTCTTTAATGTTTCGTAATATATAGAGGCTTTATTAAAGCATGTTTTGCTTTTTTCCTCAAAATTATTGCCTCTTATTACCCTGGCCCCAGATTGAATATGCCGTATAAAAAGAAAAAGCAAAAATCCTATTTTCTTTGCCAAATTTTAAGTGTTACGATATTACACTCACACATGTGCACATTTATATTAGATATGATTACCGCGATTCTTAGTAGTAAACGTAGAAAATCAAGTCTGCTTTGGCATTATCTATGATTTTTGGATTTTGTTCAAATAATGTGAAATATTTTGTTTTTCTTAAACTTTTTCCTTTTATTTCCCGGCAATATTAATTTTGAAATTAATGTACTAAACCCGTGTTCAAAGTAAAACTAGAAGTATTCGCCAACAATTGTATCACAAAACGCGCTACCCAACGTTCTATATCACTTTAAAATTTATGCTTTTTAGTGTGGAAAATTTACTCGAAATTGTACGATTTGGATGGAAATTTAAAATTTCTATACCTACCTATACGAAAAAGCCTCTATATAAACTCGAATCAAAATGGGATAATAATTTACTCGAAATATTTATTAAAATACAATAAAATTATGCAAATTTAAAATAAGTATTTCAAAAAAATACGAATCGAAGCAACGAATTAATTAAAAAAATATACGTTCGACATTGTGCAAAAAAATTTACACATAACTCACCACCTATATAAATTTTTTAGATACCTTATAAAAGCGGTAAAAATATACAAATTAATATTAATGACTGGTGTAAATGAATTATTTAAATTATCAGCGTTAAATATTCATAAAATCGAACCATTGCAACAACAGAAGCTTTCAAGCATTCTTATGTAGGTAACATTGTCGTTTATTAAAATGCATTTATGTTTTTCAAAAGAATAAAATCCTTTGGTACGAGAACATAAAACAATGATAATATTTCAAGATTGGAAACTCATCGGTAAATTTTTTAATTAATCTTCGCCGTTGATTTTATACATACGTGACCGTTTATTAATTACTGTAATTTTTCAATGAATTAATTAGCGTCGTTTCGATTATTTTCACTTTGTTATTCGTAATTTACAAACATACATACACGTCTCGTGAAAGGGCTTCACGACAGTATTCCTTATTTCAGTAGTGACTTTATTTTTTGTATTTTTGGTTGCATTTTTAACATGGTTGGCAACTAGGTACAACCAAAATTACCAAAGTAAAATGAGCAACATCACAGAAAACTCCAAAAAATGCAAAAATTTTGAACAAAAATGCTTAAAATCCGTGCTACTTTTTATCGTTAAACAATTTCTTAATTTTTTCACGTTAATAAAATTTTTAAATTATTTTTGTTCCTTCTTTTGAAGAGGAAAAAATCTCAATTTTCTTGGAACAAAAAATAATAATATTTTTTTGGAGTAAACAGGAAAAATTTCTCAACTGTTTTAAAAAGAAATTATTCAATCTTCCTTGAGAGAAAATTTTTAACATTTTTCCTTCAACAAAATATCTCAATTCTCTTTCAAGAAAATCTTCCAATTTTTGAAGAAACAAAATCTCTCAATTTTCTTGGAAAAAAATTTCTTGTTTTTTGCAGGAAAAAGTTTGTGGTTTTTTCCTGGAAGTAACTTTTTTTGGAATATTTTTTTTATAATTTTGTAAGGTACATACAATTTTTTAAACCCTTAATTTTTTGAAGAAAAAAATTTCTGAATTGATCTGAAGTAAAAATATTTAAAAAATTTTTAGGGATCTCCAAATTTTTTTGGAATAAAAAAGTTCTAATTTTTACAAAATAATTTTTTTATTCCTTACATAGTTTTTTGGGGGAAAAATTTTAATTTTTTTCTGGGACATTTCACAAATTTTTTTATTTATTTATTTTTTGAACAAGAAATTAAAAAAAAAATTATCACACAAAATTGTCCAATTTTTTTGTAACAAATTTCTCTGATTCTTCAATTATTGGGGGGGGGGGGGTTAATTGCTTGTGGTGCCAAAATTTCTGGACTATTTTCAAATCAAACTATTTCTCAAACTTTTGTAGAAAAAAATATCTTTCTTTGAAGAAAAAAAATCTCCATTCCAATTTTTTTCAATGGGATCAAATCAATACGTTTTTAAAAAAATTATTCTTCATTTTTTTGAAGAACAAAATTTCTGAATTTCCCTGAAACAAACATTTTTGGGGGAAACTACAATTTTATTTTGAAGAAAAATTTCTCAAATTTCTTTTTTGGAATGGAAAATTTTTTCAATTCCTCATTTTTTCATAGAAATAAATTTCATAATTTTTCTATTCAACGATTTTTTTCAACTTTTTCGGAAAAAATATTTTAAAATTTTTTGGGGAAAAATTTCTCAATTTTTGGAATATTTTCTTATTATTCCTCAATTTTTTGGAGAAAAAAATTTCTGAATTTTTTTTTTGAGGAAAAAGACTTCCTTTTTAATTTTTTTTTTAATTCGTTAATTTTTGGAAAAAAGTTTCTTAGTTTTTCTGAGGTAGGTATTTATACTTAATTAACTTACTACTTACCCGAAAATACTTCTCAAATTTTTGGAGAAAGAAATCTCAACCTTTTTTTAAAGTCAAAAATTTCTTTCACTAAAATGGAAATTTTTTGAAATAAATGTTTTTGGGTTCTTCATTTTTTGGGGGAAAAATTGGAATTTTTTAAAAGCAAAAATGTCTTTAAAATTTTGCAAAAAAAATATCTACTAATTTCCCATTTATTTCGGAGAAAAAATCCTTTAATTTTTTGAAATGAAATTTTTTCATCCATGCCTCAAATTTTCAAGGAAAAAATTTCTCATTTTTTTTAAGAAAAAATATTTCTTGAATTTTTGGAGACATAGTAACCTAAGTGTAGAAAAATTTTCTTTCCATTTCTCAATTTCTTGAAAAAAAATCCAATTTTTTTGAAAGAAAAATATTTTTGGAATTTTAAAATAAAATAGTCCCTTGAGAGAAGTTAAAATTTTTTACGGCAAAAAATTTGGAGATTTTTGTGGAATAATTTTTTTTTCAATTCCTCAGTTTTTTGAAGAAAAGAATCTCATAATTACATTTATGCCGAAGAAAAAGTTTAGTTTAAAAAATCTTTCACTTTTTTGGAGGTGAAAAATTGGCAAAAACCCAATTTTTTAAAGAAAAAAATACTTATTTTGAAAAAGAAATCCAAAATTCTTATATAGACGAGAACTTTTTTTTGGATCAAGTGGAAAAATTTTTAATTTTTTTTATTTAGAAAAAAAGAAGAAAGGTTTCTGAATTTTTCAAAAAACTATACCTATATTTTAAAAACTTTTTGAGAAAAACTTCTCTCATATTTTCGTAGAAATAAATTCATAAATTATTTCTTTGGTTAAAAATTTTTTTTTTTTTTTTTTTTGTAAAATATTCTCAAATTTCTCAATTTTTGGGCGGAACAAAATCTCTTCCTCTTGGGGGGTCTCAATTTTTGAATTTTTTGATATAAAAATATCTTCCAAATTTTTAAAGAAATATTTATCTACTTATTTATTTGAAGAAAATAAAATAATTTTCACATTCAACATTAGAAGGCTGATTGTATTATTAAAAATAAATTGAAAAAAAAAAAACATTCAACATTTGAAAATTTTCGAGGGTAAATGAAAAATAAATAAAACGAAATATTTATACGTATGAGTATTTCTTTATAAAAGTGTTTATTGGTACTTTCAGTTATAAGGTACATATAAATACTTTAAGCATGTAACACGATGATATTGACTTGAAAGTTTGTATGTATTATACAAATGTTATGAGATATAGATATAAACTAAAACAAATACATAAATAATTTAATGAATAATCAAATCCGAATAATATGAAACGTTCCTTCAAGCATAAGCGAGACAATTCCAAGCTATGATATCTACCTATTTATTATGTAAACCGATTAAATAGGATAACAGAAATACTATATTTTTTTGTATACGCTTATTATTTGCGGAACATAACGATAACATAAAATCATACTTAACATCTCGTCTCGTACAAACCACTTCTACCAATATATCTCACCCATTTAATAACATCGTGATCGGAGTAATTCAATTTTGGTTCGAATACTTTCAAATAACGTACCTTAAATCCGGATGGAGCAAATGGTACCTGAAAAAAATTACATAGAATAGAATCCAAAAAATGCAAATCTTTGGTATAAATAAATCGAACGTACTTCGAAGTTCATTGAAATAGGCGGTCTGGTCCATTTCTTTTTAGAATCAGTTTCCAAAAGTTCTATTTCGGCAGAGAGCTGAGTTTCTTTCATGCCTGCCATTCTTTTTATTCTGCGATGAAAAAAAAAATAGCTCGAATGAATACAAATTTATAAAAAAATTCGAATTAGGTAAAGATTATTACTTCCAAACAATGGCATTATCGGAAGCTTTATATTTGGCTTTTCCTTTCAAACATAACAACTGTACACCGGCTGTATTTAAAGGCGTTGGTATTCTGACTTCGATCTTCTGTCCCAACAGAGAAGGTTTAAACATCGACTTCAATACAGCTTTGACTTCCATTCGTGTACGTCCGACCTCTCGTACCAACGGAATAATACGGAAAGGAAGCGATATATCTTTAGTTGTCCGGTACCTAGAGATAAGGAAATGATATCATGATTTTGTCAAATCTCATTTAAATAATATTGCGGGGGTGTATCCTACCTCATGAGTTCGAATTCACCATCGGGAGGAATAAAACTAATGGAATGTTCGGTTTCGAATTTTGATAACTTTACACATTGGTGAAATTGGCAATCGTCTATGACCACGACGGGTTTTCCAGATTTCGACGCGTCGTCGTTCGATCCACCCAAACTGCCAATTTTGCCAACTCCTTTGGAATCCATGACCAGTTTATCATTGATTCCGAATTTACATTCGGGCATTCCGCTAAGATACGATTTCATAACGACACGTCCAGCGACATGGGCTGATAATACTTGTCCTTGAAAAAGAAATTCAATACGTATTAATAATAATGAAACTGTTGAATAGTGTGTCGTGATACGACTTATACTAACCTTGAGGCGACATTAATAAATTAGCGTACTCCAACACGTCTAAGAAGAGTTCATTTCGTCTGTATTTGATACCTTCTCTTCTCCAACCAATTTGACCGGTAACTTGAGATGTTATTTGAGATTGTTCTTCTTTACTTTGAGATTTCACTCCTTGCTGCGTGATGAACGTTTTTAAAACGCCAGTGTCGCTATTTTGCGGATATCCAAAGTCGAGAATTTCTGTAAATCGTTCGAAATTAATCATTTTTGAACAATGATAATGAGCTCCTGTCAATCGTAAACCTACCATCGAGAAGTTCGTAAATTAAAACGAAATTATTCTTGATATTCTCCTCGGTTACTTTTCCAAAATACGATTGCATAACAGAAACTAACTTATTGAGGAATTCGAAGACCATGGCCGCGTTAACATTCTGTTTCGTAACCGCAGCTACCCAAATATTGGCACGCTGATAACAAACAATTTTCGTCGTAATGACATTCTAGATACGTTTAAATTGGAAAAAACTATGCAATACTGACTTTGATGTGAAAGAATGATGTCCTAGCGATGTTCGAGACCGGAGACCGTACTTGTTGTCTGGCATGAATAACGTTGACACGAAAAGCATCGACGGCATTTCGCCCTATATCGTCACGATATACGCGAGAGATTAGGACTTCTCCTTTGTGATTATAAATGAAAAGTCCGCCGATCATTTTTCTACAGGATTATTTCTGTAAACAGAAGAAGAATCGCATGAGATATTACACCCAATAAAGTTTACCAAAACGGTTACTGGAATTGGTAGAAAACAGAGGCTAGTGAATACATAAGTCGAAGGATGATGTTCGGAATTACTTCGAATGAGTATCGATTTTCTATTTCATTTATAATTCTCTGAAACACTCTGTTCAGACATGAAATAGCAATACGTAACGAGAATATCAAAACATAATTCTTACCATAAACTTTGATGAATGATGTGGTAATGGCAACTTTCATTTCATCGCTATAGAAAGTATTCGTGGATATGATACAACTATTCACTCATTACCAAATATTTTGTAAATTACACTGTATTAATTAACGATAATATCACAAAATTTTACTTTACAATCATGAAAAATTGATGATCAATACAATTATTTTTGCATAACACCGACAACCGAAAAAGTGGGCGTCACAAAAAATTAAAAAAAAAATCGTATCATCATCAAAACATGGCTTCCTTTCCGTTAAATTTTGTTACTGGGTGGCGCTGGTGCTTTTGATAACGAAAATTACGTTATTATTACGAGTAATTACAGTTTAATAAAATTATCGAAACGAAAAGACAAAATAATTTTCAATTTTCATTTTCGATCACGCTTTTCTGCCTAAGTGCCCACTTGCCCAGACGTGTCCAAACGCTAAAGTTGTTCTTGCGAATTGCAAAAAGAATAGGATACGTTTTACGTTTGATCATCACTTCATGATCATCGTATAAAAAAGCGTCTTCTTTCATCCATCATCAATCAAAGTAATTTATAAAAAAATCAAAAAAATACCTAATGAAAAAGAAAGTTATCGTATATATTTACTTCACCACGATTTACAATAATAATAATAATATTTCAACAAAATTAATCACAATTAATCATCAACGAAACAATCACAGAATTACTCATTTCACAACTTTCATTCTTACGAGAAAACTTTACTCATTTTTACACAGTTTGTCAATTTTTCCTTCTTCTTTGACCTTCCCTGGGTTGGGAGTGCCAATCTTTCTCTGAGGAATGGCAGAACGGAAAGCTTCACGCCACGATGCTCCGTTAGCTAATGCCAACAATATTTCAAAAACTGTAAAAACATTATTACAAGCATTAGGTATACACAGAATAATCATAATCAATTATTTTCAATGCTCAATTTTCATTATTTTGTCCTCACCGTGGTTAATAGCAAGCACTGTTCTACTGTTTAATATGATGTTCTGTTGAAGAGGTAAGCGAGCATGTCGTACTCCATCCGCTTTTGCTCTTTTAAGACTCAAGCCCTAATATTGAAAAAATAGGTAATTATTCGAGCGAAAACGAGTACTCAAAAAATGAACAATTTATATCGAAACCTTGTGAAGATTATGATCCACAAAGCCACCAATTACGTACACCTCGTCTTCTTTTACGGTTTCCAAAACGTTTTCTGAATCACTGGTCAGGTATACGATTTTGTCTCGCTCGAAATAAAGTAAATATTTATGCTCGTGAAGATGGACCTAAAATTTGTAGAATGAACGCATAAAAAACGTATTGAAAATTTAATAAATTTCCCACTTACATCCAATAAATATTATGAAAACTTACATCCCATTTATCCATGCCATCAATTTTAGCAAGGTCTTCTTTTATTTTGGATTTATAGGAGCAAAGATGCAATTGAATGGGATTGGGACATCTACGATTCGCTGAGTAGGTACGAGCGACTTGATTAGAGCATTTGGACAAATCCTACGAGAAAAAAAGAAATTTAAAAAAAATGAATAAATTTTCATTATTGAACATCGCAATACTGACTTTTTCGCTCATGAAGTCCTCATATGATAAATCAATCACGACGGTATGCGTATGATTACTATCGGCCATCGAATAAACTTTTTTAGTCGGTTTAGTTACATTCAGAATTCCCAACTTGATTCTTTCTTTGCGATCTTTACGTTTATCTTTTCGTCGTGCTCTGAAAATTGTACAATTTGATTACCATCTTTAAAATAAATTATTATGGTAATTAGGTAAAAAATACTCACTTTCTAGCTGCTTTCATGTCCAAGTATCTCTGCAATTTTTTCTCCTTTTTCAAAGATTTTTTAGAAGGACCTTTATCAGCTGCTTCCAATTCATCATCCATAATTGAATTGAACTTACAATCATCAGGTATCACTAATTCGGAATACTCCTTTTCCTCGGATAAATTGTTTATGATGACAGAACCTTCTTTCGGAGAATTTTTTATTGGTTCTTCAAGAGTTGGAACATCACCAAGCGGATCTTCTAACGATAGCGAATCTTCCGACATGCTGTAATGCTCCGGTGATAACTGGAACTGAAGTAGTTAAATTACTGATTAAAGAATTAAATTTATTGTATAGAATGGGCTAGGAAATGACAAAGGAGGTTTTACGTTGTTAAATTTTCTATGTCGACAGTGGGAATAGCTTATAAATAAAGAAAACAATAGACATAATTTCAGGCCGGCCATTCAAATCAAATTCAGCCAAAGTTATCACTCGCTGATTTGCTGGTCTCCGAAAGGAAACAAAATTTATTCTTTGAAATTAAACATTATGGGGAATTGTATACATTACTTAGTAGTTTAGTTAGTACATTGATAAAAATTTTCATACCAAATTACCAATGAAACGAAGACAGATTCAGTAAAGACTTCAGTTTAACTTAATCAGTAAAGTTGATTGATCAATTACTGATATCAACTTTTGGCATCCTTTTGAATTATTAAACGAGCAGAAATTGCTTCTGATAGGGAGATTTTCTACTGATAACGATGAATTTGAAAACACGACCAGAAAAAAACGCACAAGTCTATTACAACTTTCAAATTTCGAACGTGTTTTCGAGCTTTCAAACTTTCAACTTTCAAGTTTCAAAAAAAAATATTTTGAAATTTAAAATTTCAGTTTTTGGCTTTCTGTATGATTTTTTACAGACAGCTTTGTTTGCAGAAAACGTTTTTTGCGACAACTTTTCGAAAAATTTCACCTTCGAAAAAGTGTAGTGTAGCCACTCTTAACCGAATGTAGATTTCTTCAAAAGGCAACACTGATTCAACTTATCTATATTTGGTAATATTGAAAATAATAATTTCGTGAGTAATGTGAAGTGTTTGAACTTTTGTAATTAAATTAAGAAGATTGAGTTAATTATTTCGCGAGTTTCTCGATCCATGATAATTTGCGATGATCATAAAGTGATATTGTGTGTTAATTTCGCGAAAAATAATCAGCTGAAACTTGAGAAGCAGTTCGTAACTTGGAGTACTCTAACCTATATCGCTCGTTATGCGAGTAACTGAAACACAAGATATCTTGCATTATTGTTTAAGGTAATTTATCATTTGATTAATTTAAATGCTGAAAATCAACAATTCTAACATTTCAAAACAAAGCACCATCAATTTTTAGTAAATATAGCATTAGAAAGACCATTCGCGTGTCTCACATCTATTTCAAAATTGACCAGAAACACCCCCACACTTCAGACATTATTATCGGAAAGTAATTTACAGAAAAGATTCCGCTATCAATTTTCATTTACTTCATCAATTTCGTAAACAAATGGAAAGTTTCTATCTCAGTCACAATATTAAATCCCTATCACTTAGCACCGTTTTCGGTAGTATCGACTTCTTTCGATACCGACTAATTATAAATAATGATTCATTGATCGGAATTAAGTTTTCGGTGCATTACATTGTAATACATCTCACGATAATCGTTGCACAGATTTTTGAAGCTTACGTAATTTTTAATTACGAATTCGGCTGATTCAGCGCGCGCAATTTTGTCGTAGAGGAAAAGGTGTGTGTATTTATGAATTAACTTGACAGCCAGATACAAATTCTGAATGTGAGTTTCGTGTTTCTTGAAAAAGTTGATGTTGTGGGTGTTTGCTTTCTTCATAAGTTGTTTGTAGTGGGCGGGCTACGTTCACAGGCGTGTACTGATGTTTGAAAACTATTTGCTTTTTAGAAAAAAATGATTATTTGAGAAGAGTAACTGCATGTTGTGTAAACAAATTGGTATTTTTCCGGTTTCTAAATAGAAATAGTCTCGAGGTGTAGTGAATTTTCTAATCAGATGATTTGAAAAATTACAATGATGCTATTTTTGGTCCAGTTGGGAATCACATCTGGTGTGGTGCACCTGTGTACTTTACTTGCCTCAAATCAAATGAATAAATTATGGAAGTAACTATCCGAGCAAGATCTGAGCAAAAAAATTTTTAAAAATCATGAAATTTAAATTTAGAAAAATGCACACCTCCTATTTCTTCCGTGTGACCCTGAAAACCATTAGTTACTTTTTCATTTGCATATAAAAATCCTATTTGATTTACGTTTTTGTTTTTTTTTTAACCAAAAAAATTTGATTGCAAATTTTACTAAAAAAAATTTAATTGCAAATTTTACTTTAAAAAAAAAAAAAAAAAAAAATTACGTTTATTATCTTTACTTCTAACCAATTTAGGATTTCTAAATTCAAACCTCTTTGCCTAGTCATAGTCAATATTGAAATGACAACATCCTCGAGTCCATCGATAAGAATTAGCTCGCTGCGATATTACATTCTTGTCAAATGCATTTGCATTTTTTACCTTCAGTTACCGTCATATTTTTAGTTGAAATGAAGAAGAGGAGTAATGTAACTTGTATGTCGCCGCACCTTTTTTCAATCTTACCTTGCTACCTATACCATTTATGGCAAGAGTGGGCTTTTCTATGTTCTGTTTCTGTTTGTTGTAGATCTTACGTTTTGTAGTTTTATCGTTCTTCTTACGGTTGTTCTTTAAAAAAAAAATAGCTCTCCTGGTATCAGAAATTTATCAACGAATCGATTGACTTACTATTTGGCATTTGGTTCCAATGCACTACTCGCTTATCAGCGATTAAAAAATGTGAAGAAAATTGTTTTTGATTCGTGTCATCGTCGGTGGTATAAATGTGGATGTGTTTGCGCGAGTTCCCGGATTTTAGTACCGATATTGAACCGGTTCGAGTGGTGTTTTCACTTGTAAAATGTAATCGCAAAATGTAGAAAAATTAGCTAAAATGTTACCAGTTTCGATATCGTTGGTATTTCCTCATCATTAAAATACTAATTGACGTGTACCTGCTACGAATACGAAATGTACTTGTATCGATGTCGTCTCAAATTTTACGAATTCTAGGTTCGTTATATTATGTTTATTTTGGCTTGGCTGTGTAAAAGATGATATCGAATTATCGTCTGTTCGGTTATAGTATATCGTCAATTATTTTAAAACTTTGTAGTTTCATAAACCACATGGCCGTAAAGTATATAATGAATAGCCTACTAAAATATTAACGAAAACCAGACGTAATGTCGTACATCAAACGCTTCTCACCTGGTATTCACTTTTAACCTATTTGGCATTTCGCCAGACCTTTTGCCAAATGTCACTAAATATCGTCGTGCACCCTTTAAATTTGTCATCGGTGATATTCAACAGGAAACCGAGTGGACACTCGTGATATTTTAATGTTTTTTACTGCTTTAATTCGTGTTCATTGTTTATGTACCTGAAGTTAGATTGCAAGATGATCTTGGTCTTTGGTTTGGAAACACGTGGGTGAACTTACACAGAGCAAGCATATAATAATATTGAACTAATAAAATTGAAAGAGGGGTTGAAGAATTATGATGACAGCACATGGAAGGTTAAAACCCACCATAAATTTCATGATCGGTTCAAAAATTCCCCTCGCATACCTATAGAAAGGGGGTTGGAAAATATTCAAAGTCGAAAATCGTTAATTTTTGATTTTTTTTTCTTATTTTTTTTTGCTGATAAGTGAACCTTAGCAACTTATCAACTCCCATTGAGCTGAAATTTGGCTCACTGAAAGTGCAATTCACCCAGACCACAGAACCAAATTTTGAGCTACCGAAGTGAATTTTTTGATTTTTGGCGAATTTTTGAAAAATGATAAAAATATCCCTTTAGTAAGTCAATTCTTTTTACAAAAGTTGTAAATTTTGAGATAAAATTCTGAAAATCGGTTTGTATACTCAAGGCGAGCTTCCGAATCGATTTCAATTATTTTCGAAGCCATCTGGAGCCTCCAACAGAAGTTGGATTTTCTCCAGCGCTCTGGAATTGATCCAGACAGCGCTGTAATCAACTTCAGAAATTGAAAATTTATTCCTAGTAGCGTCTGTGTGATATCATCAGTTGATTAACATAGGCGAAATCAAAATCCAAGGTGACGAGTTGACACGTGTTTTTTTTGCAAACTTGAAAATTTTGATAAATTAACTTTTGCTGGAGGCTCCAGATCGCTTCGAAAATGGTCACAGTTGACTCTGGGGATCGACTTTAGTATATAAATCAATATTCAGAATTTTTTCTCAGAATTTAAAATTTTTGTAAAAACTTTATTTACTTGCCCATTGAATTATTTTCTTCATTTTCAAAAATTCGCCAAAAATCGAAAAATCAATTTTGGCAGCTCAAAGTTTGGTTCTGAGTCCTGGGTGACATGCTCTCTCATGTCAGTGAGCCAAATTTCAGCTCGGTCGAAATCGACGAGTTACCGAGGTTCTTTGGTGAGTCATATCGCGGGCGTACATACGAGTATATGTACCGCAATGTTCATAGAGAGGACTTCAGACAATTTCTCAGAAATATCTATGCGTAGGAGAGTTAGAGGAATTTTTCGAATTTGTGATTCATGTTGCCATGCCCAAGGTACGATCTTGAAGAGGATTTCAGGATATACATACTATAGGAAGAAAGAGAGAATTTTCAAAGTCTATTTTTTTTAAAGAGCGGATTTAAGTAGAGATTTATCTTGAGAAAATAAAAAAATAAATAAAAATAAGTAAAAAACATTTCTAAGAGAATTTCAAGGACAAATTTATCAAAATTTCTTGAAACTGTATACAAAAATTTTTAGTTAACCTTGATCTTGACAAGAACTCCGAGTATTTTTTTTAACAATTTCAAATTTTGAAAAATTCCAAAAATTTTGAGCTGGAATTTTTAAACAATATTTTATTTAAAAATTTAAACGGAAATTTGTAGTAATTTTTTTTTTTTTAATTTTCAAATTGTAAAAGTAAAAATTCTAAAAATTTTGATCAATTTTTTTAAAAATGAAATTGTTTAAAATAAACGTAGAATGAAAGTTTTTCAAAATTTCTAAAAAAATAAATAAATAAAGCATAAAGTTTTTTTTAATTTATGAGAAAATTTTATAGACAATTTTTTGTGAAATTTCGTTAAATTTTTCAATTAATTTAAAAAATGTTACAAAAAAAAATTGAGAAAACATGTTGAGGAAATATGCCTAAAGTATCAATTGATCTTGGAATAGAAAAGATTTGGAATTTTTTCAAGTTATTAAAAAGAATTAAAATCCAAAATGTATTATTTTTCATTTGATTTGATTGTTGCACTACGTATGCGGTTGTTGTGAGTGCGACTTGCTCTACTTACTTATGAGATTTTTTAAAGTTATGTTTCAAAAAAATTGAATTCGTATTGTTCTAAGAAATCTCAAAATAATTTTCATCAAAAAATTGACATACTTTTTCTTACTAAAAACAGATATTTTTTGTCTGCTAAAGTTTTTAAAAAATGTACTAATTTTTTTACTTCGAAAAAATTGAAAATTTTACTAGGTAAGTATACCGACTTCAAAAAAATAAATAAATAAATAAAAAATTAAGTCATTTTTTATTTTTTTTAAAAATCAGATTTTTTTGAAAAAGAATTTAGTTTTTTTTCTCCAAAAAAATAAGTGAAAAAACTATTCTTATTCTAAAAAAAAATAATTTACTCCAAAAAAAAAATAGAAAAATCACTAAATTCAGAAAAAATTGAAAGCTTTTTTCTGTAAAAAAAAAAAAATTGAATTAGAAAAAAAAATACCAGAAACTGCTATTTTTCAAATGAATTAGGTAAGAAAGTTTTTCTAAAAAAAAAAACAAAAAAAAAACTAATTAATAGAAACCTTTTCAAAACAATTGAATAGTTTTTTAGCGTGGCTCAAGAAAAATTGATTTTTTTATTTCAAGGAAATTCAGAAATTTTTTGAACAAAAAATTTTAAGATTTTTTTTTTTAAACTGAGACCACACCAAAAATTTAGTATTTTTCAAAAAATTGATTTGTTTTTTTCAAAAAAATTTACTTCAAAATTTGAAAAATATTTTGTAACTAATTCAAAAAAATTGAGAATTTTTTTTCAAAATAAATAAATTTTACATTGACACGAAATAAAATGAAATAAAATAATTACTCCCGAAAACTTTTTAATTCTTTCTGCAAAAAAATCGTCTTTTTCGAAAAGAAATTAAAAGATTTTTATTTTCAATTTTAAAAAGAAATGACAAAAAATTAAGATTTCTGAAAAAAATTGAGAGATTTAAGAAAATTTTGAAATTTTTGTACACCACTGCATGTCCCTTCAAAATCGATATATGCGAATTTCACGTTTGACAGATCTCTCGCCGGACACGCTGTATATAAATTAATACTTCTGAAATGGAACTGAAAGCTGGGAGAAGAGTGTAAAATTCCAAATTTTTCTTAAACAATGGAAATACACTGAGTTTATTATCTCTGAACGCTCGACTTCGCACTGATATCTACAAAAGTGGGAAAAAATGGGAAATACCTACGTATTAGTATTACCTTACATAGTACATGGGAGATAAAGATACCAGGGTCCAATCATAAGAACATTCATCGTACCTAATTTCATACTCATTAATCATAATAGTTAAAAAAGATTATATTTTTCTGAATATCGAAACAGTCACGTTCGCAGACGTCAACTCAAACGTCCGAACGTTGACTGCGCGTGTATTACCAACGATGGAAATTCCTATTGCAGTGTGACGTACTATTTTTAAATAAACTTTTCCTCGTTTGGTTGTAGTTCGCAGTGTTAAAAATGAAACAATCAGCTGCCTTCGTGTTGCAAATATACCTGGCGAGTTTCCTAACGCAATGGGTGCTCGGTCAGCAGTCGCCGAAAACTTCAAGCTGGAATTGCGCTTCGAAAGGAAAATGTGACGAATGTATTCGATCTTTCGGATGCGTCTGGTGTTCGGATCCGGTGAGTTTTATTTTTAGAATAATTAATGCAACGTCGACACTGGACAGAGTTACTGAAATTTTTTCCCATTTGTAGAATCTGAAAGACAGAAGATGTTCAAGAGACACCGAGGCATCGAAATGCGCCAGAGAATTTATTATTAATCCCATCGTCGATACGGTTGCTTCTGTAGCTGTACCTTTGAGCGAAGTTGACAAAGCTCCACATCCAGCCGCCGATTGGAATTCGATCTCTGGTTCATCTAGTCAAGAAAATATCGTACAAATTACACCGCAGTATTTAAAAGTGAAACTTCGACCGAGTATGTTTGATTATTTTATTTGTACAAGTACCTACACTAGATACCAGAGTTGGACAGATTCGGATCCTAAAATTGAAAACTGGATCTAAAGATCCAAAAATTTGGATCTGATCTAGATCAGATCCTTCAATTTTGAAAAGGATCTGGTCTGGATCTTTAGATCCTTAAATTAAAAAAAAAAAAAAAAAAAAAAAAAAGAGATCCAGATCCAGAAAAAAATTTCTACTCATCACATTTTTCTCAGTGAATTGATTATTTTTCATGTGTTTTCAATTTTTCAATATTTAATCTGTTAAATGATTGAAAAGTAAACCGTAAAGGAAGCCAAAAAAACCTAAAAACTTCTGACTGTCCGGCGCCCAACTCTGCTAGATACCTACTTGAATTAAACGACGATTTATTAATAAACGACCGTAACTTTTCGCAGACAAAGATAATCCATACACCTTCAGAATGGCATACAAACAAGCTCAGGATTACCCCGTCGATCTTTATTATTTAATGGACTTATCCCATTCTATGGAAGATGATAAAGATAAATTATCATTATTGGGCGATCATCTAGCTCAAACCATGATGAAAATTACACGCAACTTTAGACTTGGTTTTGGCAGTTTCGTTGACAAGGTTGTAATGCCCTACGTCAGCATCGTACCTATAAAGTAAGTAATTGTTCGATGCTAACAAATGTATTGCGAACCTAACTCTATATTCGTATAAGTCTAGGAAGCTATCCTAAAATATATCTTGGAAAATTTGTTACCTACGTTTGAAAAGGAAAATTTTTCTCATTTGTAATGTTCATTTTACTTGATATCAGATTAGTACAACCGTGTGACGATGATAAAGATTTACAATGCGTACCTCCGTATGGTTTTCGTAATCACTTGTCTCTAAGTTCCAGCCCAAATTTCGCCGTAAGTTTTTCTTTCACGAGAGAACAAACGGATTTAGTAAAAAAAAAAAAACAAGAATTATTTAAAATTCAAAATTCCACAAGCGCACCCATTTCACGTAGAATTGTCTTTGTTTTTCATGAATCGTGTTTTTAAATGTGGTAAAAAAATTGCTTATACTCGTTTCCTCAATCTCGTTTGTACATATAGTTTTCTTTCTTTCATGTATATGGCAATTCACCTACCTAACTATGTTTTTATTGCCGAATGTATTGTAAATAATACCCCCAGCTGCCTCGAAAGCTTTGACTGATGTAGTCGCCGGCATCTTTGTTCGCGAAAAATGCAATGTTTAATTGTAAGACGCATGCAAAACCTAATAATTGTATCATTTTTAACGATTACGAAGTAGAGGAAGTTTTTATTTGGGTTTTAAATTTCCCTCTGCGGAGTACTCCAGTTGAATTTAAAATGGTTTTGGGAAAATTGAAAGATATCGTGTTTAGAATAAAATTATGTAAAAATTGTCTTAGTGCTACTTCCAATATTTTTAAGATTTTTTTTTTTTTCAAAAAAGTTTAAAAAATCGTTCTTTTCCAAAATTTGCTAGGTTACAGTTTTAAATATTTTTTACCTAGAAAATTGGTTTTTTTTTCTCTCTAAAAAAAATAATATAAATAAATTTTGTAAGTAATTATGTACAATTTTTTTCTTCAAAAAGTTGAAAAAGTTTTTAATTCCAAAAAAATTCAGTGATTTTTTTTTCATAAAAATTGATTTTCATCTCTAAGTAAAAAGTTTATTCTTGGGGGGGGGGGAGACTTTTTTTTAAAGAAAAATAAACTCAACAGTTCAAACAATGTTTTACTAAAAAAAAATTAAGTTTTTCAAAATTTAGACAAAAAACATTTTTTTTTTTTTTTCAAAAAAATGAGAAGTCTTTCTTACTTCAAAAAAAAAATTGGAAAAAAATTTCTTTTTAAAAAATCAAGATTTTTTACTCCAAGTAATAAGGTTTTTTTCTGAAATCAAAAAAAAAAAAAAAAATTCTGCATTAAAATAATTAAGTGATTTTGACTCCAAAAAAATAAGAGATTTTTTTTCAAAAATATGATACCTTGCCTTACCTACCTATACCTACCTATAAATATTTTTTACTTTAAAAGTAAAAAATATTTTTTCAGAAAAAATATAATAGGTATACTTCAAAGTAATAATGTAGAGATTTTCTTTTCAAAAATTTTGAAAGATTTTATTTAAAAAAAAAAAAAAGTTTACAACGAGAAGAATTTTAAAGTTGAACAAAAAATAGGTACCTACTGCTAAAAATTTTAAGGATTTCCTTCTCTTCAAGAATCAAGGAATATTTTTATTGCAACAAAGAAAAAAAAATTTTGCTCTAAAAAAAATAATAATTTGATATTTTTTTGTCTAAGAATAAAATTTATTTTTCTCTAAAAAAATGAGACATTTCTTTCCTGGAAAAAAATATTAAATAATAAAAAAAGTGATTTTTCGAAAAATTGAGGCAAGAAATTAAGATTAGATGCTTTTCTCTACAGATGAACCACTTTTTCTACAAAACATTGAAATTTTTTCTAGACTTCGAGTTACAATTTTTGGCCCCTACCTCCTACTATTTTTAATAATTCAAGTATTCTAAGTCATATTATGCGAAATTTGAAGAGAGGGAAGGGTATACTCGAAAATTTAATAATAACAAAAATTATTTATAGGACCTCAATCTACAACTTTTGTTTGAAAAAATTTTCTATTGGACCCTCCCCCAATTTTGAAAAAGTATCTACCAGATGTTATGTCAAATTGGAGGAAAGGGAGGGATCCAATCGAAATTTTTATAATTACCAAAATCATTTTTAAGATCTTGATCTGTAACTTTTATTTGAAAATTTTTTCAATTGGTCTCTTCCTTCCTCCCTTCCTCCTTCCCTCCTCTAATTTTAAATTAGTATCTTGGGAGTATTATGCGAAATCGTCGGAGAGAAAAGGGTTTAATTAAAAAAATATTTAAACACAAGTTGTAACTTGAAGTCCTAGGAATAATTTTGGTTATTACAAAATTTTCAATTGGACCCCTCCCTTCCCTCCAAGTTTAATATCAAGTATCTACGTATAGTATTGGACTTGGTCAACAACAACGATCCACGCCCATGTAAATAAATTGAGTAAACTAGACACTAGTATTAGTTTGTAGTATCTATATTTCAAATTTCATGAATTTTCGTTCGCTAAATCTCTGGATCTGAACTATACATTTCTGTTTCCTTGTCGGCTTATTCTTTTTTATTTATGTATTTATGGTTAATTTTGCTAAGTAGTTAAATGTTTGCTGGAATAATATAATTATTTTTTTACGTCACAGTTTAGAGCGTCCTTGTACTGGCTGTACCGCTCCCTATGGCTTTAAGAACGTTATGTCTCTAAGCCAGGACACCTTTAGATTCTCCGTAAGTTTCGAGTACCTACTATTTTTTTAATGAGTTGATTTAATATACGTGAGTGACTTCAATCTGAACTCTGAAGATAGATGTTTAGTAAAAGTATTTTGATGAGTGCAGTTGCTGAGACGAGAGATTGTGTTTGAATTAAACTTCAACTTCTTAGTTTTTACCCAAATTTGAAAATAGCTTTTCCCAGAGCTCAATAGCAAAGCATCTGATTATTGGAGGACCTTGGTTTGATTAACAAAGTTGATTTAATTCAACGCCTAATTACGTGTTCAATGTAATGCTTTCAATGTGTATATGTATAATACACCCGAGTGTTGTCGTCTTTTAATGTATAAATCATTAGTATAATTCACGAGTGCATTTATGGAAAACATTCAGTACTAAAAATAACACATTTTTTTCTTTTTTCTTTTCATCTCAAAGTAATTAACAATTTTGACTTGACAGGGACAAGTGAAATCTGCCAACGTATCCGGTAATTTGGACGCACCGGAAGGCGGTTTCGACGCAATCATGCAGGCCATCGTATGTAATGAACACATTGGTTGGCGAAATCGATCCCGTAAATTGTTGGTATTTTCTACAGATTCTTCATTTCACTATGCTGGCGATGGAAAAGTGAGTTTTTTCTTTCAGGTGTTATAGTAGGTATTTTGTTTATATTACGCCTAAATCACAAGGTAGACAAAAAAGGGGGGATATTATATATCTATCAAGCAAGAAATTTAACCTTTTTACACGATTTAGGCAAGTGTAATATCCGATGGTTAATATCTCATTTTTTTGGTCTCAATTAAAAATTTTAAAAAAATTCTCATAGTAATAAGATTTTCTCTCGTGTGGCGATTAAAATATTCCTTAAATTCTTGAAAAAAAAATCCATTTCTTGGAGGAAATAAACTAAATTTTTGAAAAGTCACAAATTTAAATTCTGAAAATGTCTTAACAAAATATAATGAACAATAAGTCAGAATTTTTTAAAAGGTTATGTATTAAGTAGTGTGGTGGGGGAGGGGGTTGTCAGCAGAAATTGTGGAATCGCAAAAACATAACCATTATTCAATGAAGTATGAAAATTTCTTAATTTTTTAGATAAAGAATTCTCAACTTGTTTTTTTTTGGAGGGGGAGTAAAAATAATCATTTTTTGGGGTGAAAAATCATAAATTTTTAATGATAAAATCAAATTCTCAATTTTTTCTTTGGAGAGAAACTGTTAAAAAATAGGACGAAAAATTATTAATTTTTTTTTTAAATAAAAAAATAATCAAATTCTCAATTTTTTGAATGAAAAAATTTCTCTTTTTTAGTTATGACGAAAATACTTGAATTCACAAATTTTTGTTGTAAAAACAAGAACTCTTTAATTTTTGGAGGTAAAGAAGTCTTTATTTTTTGGTTCGAAAAATTCTATTACTATCGATTTTTGGGGGTGCTCGAATTCCGACTATTTCCTAGGCATTGAGTGAGAAAATTCTAAAATTCTCAACTTTTGGTTTAAATAGTCTCAATTTTTTCGGAAAAAACCTCCATACTTTGAGAGGAAAAATTCTCTATTTTTTTGGATATTTTTTGGCGTAAAAAAATATTATTTTTTAAGGTAAAAAATTCTCAATTTTTTAAGAATAAAAAAATCTCAATTCCCAATTTTTCTATGTAGAAAAAAAATATCTAAAAATCTCGATTTTTGTGGATCTTCAAATTCTGAATATTTTCTAGTCCAGAAATTCTTCATGATTTGAGGTAAAACATTCTGAGTTAATTTTTTAAGAGTAAAAAATTTTCAAGTCTCAATTTTTCAAGGTAAAAAATCTATACTTGAATTTCGATTTTTGGTGGTGAATTTTTTCAATTTTCTAGTGCTCAAAAATTCTCGAACTGAATTTTTGTGGATCTTCAAATTCTGAATATTTTCTAGGCCAGAAATTCTTAATTTTTTTAAGACAAAAAATTTCCTAAACTTCAATTTAATTTTTAGGAGTGAATAATCTCAAACTGTCTAATTTGTATTTGTATTATTTTTTATTTTGGGAAAGAAATCTTTTATTTTGAGAGAAAAAATTTGATTTTTTGCAGTATTGATATTTTTTATGAAAAAACTAAAAATTAATTAATATAGGTATTTGAAGTGAAAATTTCTGGATTTTTATGTAGAAATTTGTTTTGTTCTGTTTCGAGAAAGTTTTTGGTCTCAAATTTTATTAAAATTGTATGTACTTTTACGAGTAAGTATATACATATTCAATTTTTTCTAGAAAACTTCCCTAAAATTTTTGGGTTGAAAAATTTTTCAACCTCTTAAATCATTTTTTTGAGGGGGAAAAATTGTCTTATTTTTGAAAAATAAAATAAAATCTTTCAATTTTGGGGGGAGGGGGGGGGGGGGGGTTCTCGCATGCAGAGAAAATTTTTTTTAGGAAAAAAGTTTAATTTTTGGGGGAAACAAAATATCAATTTTTGGTCTTTTTTTTTTTAGAAGAAAAATCTGTCAATTTCTTGAACCTTTAAAGTATTCGGATTACATAGAGTAATAATCTCTTGGCCGGGCACTTGGAAAAAATCTGGGTCAGTTGCGAGTTTACCTTTTGCGCCCCTTATTCTTATTCAATTGTACCATAAAATAGGCAATTATACAATTTAGGCGTAATTATCATTTTATATCGCATTTGTATGTAATTAACTAATTATGACGTCTTTGTTATTCTCAGCTTGGTGGTATAATCACACCTAACGACGGATGTTGCCATCTCGATCATTTTGGGGAATATACTTATTCCAAAATTCAAGATTATCCCTCCGTATCTCAGGTACCTTTGTTGTGAAACCTAATCATGTGCTGATTGCGTCTGTACGAGTATGATTTTCATATGAGAAATGTTTCAGATCAATACTAAGGTGAAAGAAAACTCGATAAATTTGATATTCGCTGTAACTGCTGATCAAATAGAACTGTACAGAGAATTATCCAATCACATTGAAGGTTCGTCTTACGGTGCTTTATCGAATGATTCTTCAAACGTAGTTGAACTAGTTCGAGAACAATATAACGTAAGGCTTGAAACGAAGTATATCTTTATAATCGGTTATTAGAAGACATTTTGTAATGTTTTGTAAATTTTAATTTTATAGAAAATCTCGTCGACGATAGAAATGAAAGAAAACGGCTTGGACCTGAATAATTTCAGAATAAGATACTACTCGAGATGCCTAGATACGACCGGGCCTCTACTGCAGACGAACAAATGCGAAGGTTTGAAAGTCGGCCAAACTGTCGAATTTGAAATCGAACTAGAATTATTGCAATGTCCTCTAGACAAAAAAGATTTTCAACATCAATTTACTATCCAGCCTATCGGTATCAACGAAACTTTAACCGTCGATCTTGAATTGGTGTGCGATTGTAGTTGCCAGTACCCTGAATTTAATCATCCGGTGAGTGATTCCATCTGCATCTGGCTTTCGAAAAAGTTTTCGTTACTTATGTGTAATCTTTGCATCAGTCTTTCGAGTTCAACTCGCCCAAGTGTTCCGGTCACGGTACGTTGAAGTGTGGAGTCTGCGATTGCGATCCTGGATTCTCCGGAGATGACTGCAGTTGTACCTCAGACGCGGATAAAACCGACCAGTGCCATCCAAACACCACCTCTCAGCTGTGTTCCGGTCGTGGTGCTTGCAAGTGTAATAAATGCGAATGCGAAACGTATTCTGAATTTGAAGTTAGTAATCTTTTCTATGGCAAATATTGCGAATGCAATAACTTCTCTTGCCCTCGAAGTGGTGGCAAATTATGCTCTGGACATGGAGACTGCGTTTGCGGTAAATGCATATGTATTCCCGGTTGGATCGGTGATGATTGCTCTTGTGAAAATAGTATTACCAATTGTCTGCCTCCTGGTTCTACTGACCCTAAGGATATATGCTCCGGTCACGGTCAATGTAAATGTAATAGATGCGAATGCGATCAAAAAGAACGTTATTCGGGAACATACTGCAATAAATGCCCTGTAAGAAAGAATACCGTGATTTAATTTTATTCGTTGCTGAAAAATATGACGATTTTTACGGCTTTGTTTTTGTTTTCAGACGTGTAACACGAAGTGTGATGATTTGAAGGATTGTGTGCAATGTAAAGTTCATCAGTTGGGCCCTCTGACCAAAGAACAATGCGATGCTTGTAAAGTTAACATTACCGAAGTTGAATACTTGAAAGGTATTGTTGAGAGATGTCATTTTGATATTAAGTATAGGTACTTTTGAATTTGCGAATAATTTGTTGGTTTTATTTTTGCAGTCAAGGATGACGATTATTTCTGTTCTGGCTATGATGAGCAAGATTGTCGGTTTACCTTCATATACGAAGAGATTGGAAAGAATACTTACATAACTGCTCAGAAAAATAAGGAGTGTCCGCCTCAAGCTCGTATTCCAGGTACGATTTTACCTATTTTGAATTAATCGAATGTCTGGCTGGCAACTGGGCAACAATTTAGGAATTTGAGCTATTTTCAAAATTTCAAACATAAAATGAGCTACACCCTAGAAAATTCCGAGAATGCAAAAAAATAATCCACATCACTAAAACATTGTAAAATCCATTTGTTTGCTTTTTTGTTTTTTTCTTGAGAAAAAGTCTCAATTCTTTTGGAGAGAGGAAAAACCTGCATTTTTTGGAATTTAAAAAAATCTTTGAGGGGGGGGGGGGGGGGGGGTCAGCATAAAAAAATCTCGGGCTTGTTTGTTTATATTTTTTTGAAGTCAGCTTTGAAAAATTGAAAAATTTTCAAGGAAAAAATGCTCGTTTAAAAAAATAATTTTCTGTCTAGACGGATTTAAAAAATACAATTTTTCAGAAAAAAAAACTGGACACTTTTTTGTGGTGAGAAAAAAATTTACTTTTTGGAATAAACAATTTTCCCAATTTTTTTCGAATAAAAAAAATATTTCAATTTTTTAGAATATAAAAATATTTCAATTTTTTAGAATATAAAAATCTTTGGATTTTCTTTAAGCAAAAAAAAAAATGTTTTTTGGAAGTAAGGAGGTAAGTAAATCTCAATTTTTGGAATAAAAAATTTCTCTTTTATTTGGGAGCAGGGAGAGGCGTCTGAAGTAGAGTAAAATATAATTTCCCAAATTTTTGTAGAAAATTTCAATTATTTGTGAGACGAGAGTAAAACAACCTTTCAATTTTTTTGAAGTAAAAAAATTTTCTAATCTGGAATAAACATTTTTTTGAGAGAGGGTAAATTTTCCAGAGTGAAATAATCAGTTTCTCAATTTTATTTGGAATAAAATGAAAAATTTCCTAATAAAATTTTTTTTTAAAAATCGAGAAAAAATTTCATTTTTTTGTAATTGAAAAAATCGTTGAATTTTTGGAATAAAAGATTTATTTCCGAGGAGGGGAGTTGTCTTTTGTTTGGAGTAAAACAATCTCTCGTTTTTTTTGGGGGGTTTTTAGAATTTAAAAATATTTCAATTAGGTATCTATCTTTTCATTTGTTTGAAATATAAAAGTTTCTTAATTTTATTTGATGAAAGTAGCCTCATTTTGTTTGAAGTAAAAAAAATTTCCACTTCTTCTATAATAAAATTTTTTTGAGAAAAAAAATCAATTAGGTATTTAGGAGTATAACAATATCTCTCGATTTTTTGAGGTAAAAATTTTTAAAAATTCTTCAATTTTGTTTAGAATTTTTTTTAAATTCTTTTTGTTTTTTAGAGTTTAAAATTCTGTTTTTCTATTTTTTTTTTCTTTTTTAAGGAAATCCTAATGTTTTACCTACTCCTATATCTTCATTTTTATTATTATTTTTTAAATATTTTTTTCTATTTTGTGGATTAATATCTCTGTTTTTCAGTAGGATTTTTTTTTATAATTTTCTTGAATTTTGAATTTTTTTTTTAAATGAAAAAATCTTTGAATTTTTCGGAGTGAAAAAATTTCTTAACTTTTTTGAAAATGAAAAATTTTCAATATCATTTTGGAGTAAAAATCTCAGTTTCTTGGGAGCAAAAAATGTTAAGTTTCTTTGGTGTGAAAAAATTTGGTATCTAATTTTTTTGAAAAAAAAATCCATTTTTTACGGATGAATCTTATTTTTTTGTTTTGAAAATATCTCAACTTTTTTTGGGTAGAAATTGTTGCTTTTTTGTTGTTGTTTTTTTTATAAAAAACCTTTGACTTCAAGTAAGCATTGATTTTTAAACTTTTTGGAATAATAAATTTTCTCAATTTTCTGGATTAGAATGTCTTTTTAAATTTCTTGGGAGTAAAAAATTTCCAAATTTTCATGAAAAAATTTAAAAAATAAATTAAGAAATTCTTTTGGTGAAAAATCTCTGAATTTTCTCGGTTTATTTCAGAATAGAAAAATTATCAATTTTTTAGGGGAAAAAATATGTGAATTATTGCCGAATAAAAAATATTTTCAGTCGTTTACCAACCCTGAATGAATTCACTTTACAGTTTGTAATTATTCATAATTAATTATTCTGTGCAGCTGTCGTTTTCTCCGTCATTCTCAGCATTGTGCTGATCGGTTTGGCATTCCTGGTAATGTGGAAATTGATTACATCGATGAGAGATCGCAGAGAATTCGCGAAATTCGAAAAAGAACGCATGATGGCCAAATGGGATGCGGTAAGTTATTCTTAGTAGGCTTGAAAACCCTCATTAAATAACCCTTTAATCGTTTCCATTGTAATTTCAGGGACAAAATCCGATTTATAGGCAAGCAACATCTACATTTAGAAATCCCACCTATTGTGGAACGTAAAACACCCGTCGCAAATGTTCATATTAATTTGTAATGGTGCTAATTTTAAAATTGTTATATATTTGTTTTCCTTGATGATGAATTTTATGTTTATAATTATTTGTAATACGTAAAGGTGTTTCCTTTATGATCGTTATCAGAATTCAATCTCTGATAAAGTTTTATTTTTTACTTAATGCCACATTGCGTAATGATCTAATTTTAATCATTTTTTTTTCTTGTTGTAGTATTATTTTTGTCACGCGTTTAAACGGCTGAATTTTTAAGCCGTAGAATGATTTTAAAAATTTATTTCACGTTACTTATGAGTACTTAATAATTAAAAGTGCATTTAACTCGTTTTTAAAATATTTTTTACCTTTGTTTTGACCAGCTTTCGACACACCAATTTTTATATATGTTAATTTATTTTAAATAGGTTTCATTTCGACTGAATTTGTTAGGTATTTATCAGTTACACTTTGATTTTAAATTTTTTTTTCGGTGTTTCTGGGTTGTAATATTTCAGTGAAGTGAATAGTCAAACAAAAATGGCTACAGCGAACACATTATCTAATTTTTAAAATCAAATGCCAATTTTTATTTTTTAAATATTTTATACTAGGGTAACAATTCGCCATACAAAACTCATTGAGTAGACTTTTTAGTTGCGTACTAGTCTTAAATATAAATACGCGCATTTTTCTCTTTTTTTTTCATTTTTAACATTTGTATATTTTGTGTAGTTATGTAACAAATTATACTTTTATTATTTTTATATGAAATATCGAGCTATATTTTCATTTTCATTTTTTAATTTAATTCTCAAATTGTTAATAAAAGTGCCTTAATATTATAACATGTGGATATATGAGTCATAAAATATAACGTTTTTACATACGCGACTAGTTTTTTCAGTTGAGTAAATAATTGAAAATGTCGGTACCTATAGCAAACGTAGGTTTTTTGCGGGGATATTCGGCTTTATTGTTTCTGTTTGTTAGTTACAGACGCATTGATTTTTATCATGTAAATAAATGAAGAAGAAATGCTTCAAAAATTTAGGCAATGGTTTCCAAATTCGATGTTCATTGCTAAGAAATAAAAAGCATGTTTCTTCCTGGTGATTTATTCGTAATCTAGGACGACGTGTTTTGAATAAAATGTGCTAGAGATCCATTTTTGGGGAGACCCAATTTTTCTGAGGCTCCGCCCATTTTTCAAAAAAGCTCCCTATTTCTGAATCTGAGGCATTGATTGAAAAATTTTTCAATTGAAAATTGTACACTGATGCGTTGGAGTAATTTTGGTTATTACCAAAATTTTGATTGGACCCCTCTCTCTCTTTCTCTCTTCCTTCCTTCATTCCTTCCAATTCTTCGTTCGTTAAATTTCACATAATACCTACATGTGAAAATTACATTTAAAATCAATGATTTTCATACGTATTATGCAGAATTGGAGAATAGGAAGGAGTTCGAATTCCTAGGTTTTGGCGTTAATGCACGTAGTGCTAATTTTTTGCTTTGGCATAACCTAACTTTTCCAATAAAAATTTTGAATTTTCTTGGAATTAAAAAGATTCAATTTTTTTTTAAGTAAAAAAATACGTAATAAAATAATTATATTGATTTTTGTAGCGAAAAAATAGCTAAAAAATAGATTAATTTTTGAAAAAAAAAATCAATTTTTTGAAGTGTACGTACAATGTAAATACGTACAAAATATTTCTAATTTTTTTTTGCAAAAAAATCCCAATTCTGGGGGAAAAATGTCCTGTTTTCATAGAGAAAAAAATCTTAATGTTTCGCACCATTTAAAAAAAAAACGCGTAGCAGTCAAGATGCTCCGCGACAGCCGAATTTTTTTTTTCAAGTTAGTGTACCACTTTGAAAACGTTTTCATCCATGGTATTTCAGTTTCAATATCAGTTTTAACTTCAAATTCAGTTTAAAAATGTCAGGTTTTTGTCTTCAGTTTTAGTTCCTCTCTGCATTGAAGATTTCAACTTCAGATGGGGGCTCCGCCTCCATACCCCCGTTGAGGCTCCTACCCAACCTCCTTATCACTTTCAGCTCTTAGGATGGGGGCTCCGCCCCCATACCCCCGCGTTGGGGGCTTCGCCCCCAACCTCCTTATCACTTTCAGCTCTTAGGATGGGGGCTCCGCCCCCAACCACCTCGTCACTTCCAACTCTTCAGATGGGGGCTCCGCCCCCATGCCCCTCTTGGGGGGCTTTACCCTCAATAGGGACATGGCAGGAGAGGATTGAGGGCTTCGCTCTCAATCCCCTTCACACTTTCAGCTCTTCAGACGAGGGCCAACACACCAAAAAAGAGGTTAAAACGTGAAAATTTCTGATTTTTGACCCTGTACGAGGGTCAAATGGTGCTCAAAAGTCGAAACCCCCAAAAGGCACTTCAGTGACCTCTACTGACCCTACATCCCAAATTTCGATTGTTTAGGTCTTTTAGTTTGGGCTGTAGGCTGTTCAACGCGTCAGAAAAGACAGGTTAAAACTTGAAAAATATTGATTTTTGACCCTGTATCGAGGTCAAAAGGGGTTTAAAGGTCAAAACCTACAAAAGGCACATCAGGGGCATGAACTCGATCTATGATAAAAATTTAGGCCCCCCAGCTCTATTTGGGGGGTCTGTAGCCTGATCAACGTGAAAAAATGACCTCAAAATCCACTTTTTGGGCCCTAAAATGGGGTGGGGATGACTTGGGAAGCTGAAATTTGGATACAGTGGAGACAATCAGAGTCACTGTTGTTGGTGAAAATTTCAAATCATTTTGTCAAATTGGGGCCTCTTTTGAGCCCCTCTCAAAAAAGGGCGAGCCCCAATTTAGGGGCTCGAGGGTCAAAAACCCCAAAAGGCACCTCAGTGACCCTTACCTATCCTAAATACCAAATTTTAGCATCCAAGGTCATTTGGTTTGGGCTGCAGGCTGATCAACGTACCAGGAAGCGAGAAAAAACATGAAAAATTGTGAAAAATCTTGATTTTTGATCCTTGACAGGGGTCAAAGGGGGCCCAAAAGTTGAAACCTACAAAAGGCACATCAGGGGCACAAACTTGATCCATGATGAAAATGTTGGCCCCCCAGCCCTATTTGGGGGGTCTGTAGCCTGATCAACGTGAAAAAAATGACCCCAAAATCCACTTTTTGGGCCCTAAAATGGGGTGGGGATGACTTAGGGGACTGAAATTTGACTATGGTGTAGGTAATTTGGGTTCTCATCCCTGGGGCAAGTTTCAAAAAATTTCATGATATTGGGGCTCCCCCGCACCCCCTCAAAAAGGGGTAAAATACCCAATTTTGAGTTAGGGCCCCAAAAATTTTTTTGCATCATTCCTACACCTAGGGGACCCTACCTATCAAGTTTGACCTCATTTGACCTGTTAGGCTCGGCCCCAGAGTTCCAAAAGTAGCGGTAAAATTTTAAAAATAGTGAAAAATCTTGATTTTTGACCCTTGACAGGGGTCAAAGGGGGCCCAAAAGTTGAAACCTACAAAAGGCACATCAGGGGCACAAATTTGATCCATGATGAAAATGTTGGCCCCCCTGCCCTATTTGGGGGGTCTGTAGCCTGATCAACGTGAAAAAATGACCCCATTGGGCCCTAAAATGGGTGGGGATGACTTAGGGGGCTGAAATTTGACTATGGTGTAGGTAATTAGGGCTTTCATCCCTGGGGCAAGTTTCAAAAAATTTCATGATATTGGGGCTCCCCCGCACCCTCCTCAAAAAAGGGTCATATCCCCAATTTTGAGTTAGGGCCCCAAAATTTTTTTTGCATCTTTCCGCCACCGAGGGAACCCTACATATCAAGTTTGACCTCATTTGACCTGTTAGGCTCGGCCCTAGAGTTCCAAAAGTAGGGAAAAATTATATATATATATATATATATATATATAAATATGTGACATGTGACAGATCGTCATCTTTTGGTCCCAAACGTCGACAAATGGGGTCAGAACTCTTCTACCCCCCCTCCTTCTAAATCAGGGTCGGACACAATAGCCTAAATTTTAAAAAAAAAAATCGGCTAAAAAAGAAGAAATCTTGCAACTTTTTTAGAATAAAAATATTTCTCAGTTTTTGGAGGAAAAAACAGAATTTTTTGGAATGAAAAAATAATGCTTCGGCAGGTACCAAGGTAACTATTTTTATTTTTTTAAAGAAAAAAATCCCTAATTTGTGTAGTTTTTTTTAGAAAAAAATCTTTTCATTTTTTTCAAAGAAAAAACTTTCAATTTTTGAAGCAAAAAAATCATTCAATTTTTTAAAATGAAAAACTTCCTAAATTTTTGAAATAAAAAAATTTATAAATTTTTTGGATTAGAATATTTTTTTCATAGGTATTAGAAAATGTTTCTATTTTTTTTTAATTTTAAATAAACAAATTCTTCAATTGCTTTGGAATGAAAAATTTCGATTTTTTTTTTTTTTTTTGAAGATCATTCTGGAAGATCATAGGTAAATACTCAATTTTTTGAAAGAAAAAAAAAATTGATTTGTTGAGATTGAAAAATTTTTACAATTTTTTTGGAATAAAAATTATGTTAGGTATTAATTTATTAATTTTAATCTAGGTATTATTATTTTCTTTTTTTGAATAAAAAATCTAATTTTCTTGGTTTTTGTTATGAAAAAGAATAAAAGATCAAAGATGTGTGTCCAATAACTGAATTTTTTGGCATAAGAAAATTTCTTAATTTTTTGGAGGGCAAAATTACTCTTTTTTTTGGAAAAACACCCGTTTCTTTTTAGAAAAAAATCATAATTTTGTCTCTATTCTTTTTTTTTTTTTTTTGTTGAAATGGCATCATTCAATTTTTCTTTTTCAGTATAGAAATCTTCCTCTTTTTTTGGAGGGAGGGGGGGGGGGGGGGGGTATTCTCGTGTTTTTGATGTGAAAAAATCTCTGCATTTTTTGGAATAAAAAATTTTCTCATCAGAGTAAGAAAATCAGAATATTACAATTTTTTTTTTAGAAAAAGTTTTCTCAATTTTCAGGCAAATAATCTTAAATTTTTTAGAAAGAAATTTTTCTGATTTTTTTTTGGGAAATAATTTCCTAATTTTCTTGATCTTGAAATTTTTTTAAATATTAATATTTTTGGAATAGTAAAATTGTACGTAGGTATTTTTGATTTTTTTTTTTAAATACCTACTATTTTTTTGAAAATATATCTTTCAATTTTTTGGTTTAAAAATCTCTTTCCTATTTTTAAGGGCAAGGGGGGGGGGTGTAAAAGTCTCCTAATGTTTTTGAAGTGAAAAAAATTCTCAATTTTTTTGAATAAAATTTCTTTTTCGATTTCTTGAAATAAATTTTTTTTATCTTTTTTGGATTAATTTTTTTCAATTTTTTAGAGGAAAAAAATTTCTGGATTTTTTTTGTTAAAAATTTAATATTTTTGGAGAAGGTAAAAAATATTTCAATTTTTTTAAGTGAAAATTTCTCAATTTTTTTAAGTGAAATTTTTTTTAATTTCTGGAAAAAGAAATAAATTTTTCTTGAAATAAAAAAATTTCTTATTTTTGAGAACTGTAAACCTAGTTGATGAAAAATTGAAAAGGTTTATTTACGCTTACCTATGTTCGAAGGACCTTAGTCTACAATTTCTATTTTAAAAACTTTTCAATAAGGGCCCTAGGATCGAGGCAACCTACATAGATCCTTATTATTCAAAATTGGAGCAGAAGGAGCGATCCAATCGAAATTTTTGTAATAACCGAAATCGTTTCTAGGTCTTCAAGCCGCAACTTTTGTTTGAAAATTTTTTTAATTGGACCCTTTCTTCCCCACATATTTAAAGAAGTTCTCAACCTCTCGATCTCACGAGTCACGAACGACCCTTTTTTCCCCATTTACGAGACTAACGTCTAGTTTGATAGTTTTGTTTACATTCATGGGGTGCAACTTCGATAAATTTTTACCAAGTCCAGTGCTACATAATACTTTATAGTCAAAATTGGAAGGGAGGAAGGGGTCTAATCGAAATTTTTGTAATAACTAAAAGTATTTGTACAACTTCAAGCTACAACTTTTGTTTGAAAATTTTTTCAATCGGGCCCCTTACCTCCCCCTGTTTTTAAAAATGTATTTGAAGGAGTTGGATTATCCAAAATTGGTGGGGAGGGAGGGATCCGATTGAAATTTTTGTTATCACCAAAATTATTCCTAGTACTTCAAGCTACAACTTTTGTTTGAAAATTTTTTCAATCGGGCCCCTTACCCTCCCCCTGTTTTCAATAATGTATTTGAATGAGTTGGATTATCCAAAATTGGAGGGAAGGGAGGGGTCCAATCGCAATTTTTGTCATGGCCAAAATTTTTCCTAAAACTTTGAGCTACAAGTTTGTTGCAAAAATTTTTCAATTGGACCCATTTCCCTTTCCCCCTTCAATTTTTAATTAGTATTTTGGGAGTGTTATGCAAAATAAGTGGAGAGAGAGGGGCTCAATTGAAAAAGTTTTCAAAAAAAAGTTGTAGCTTGAAGTTTCGCTAATACTTTTGGTTATTACAAAAATTGCGATTGGACCCCTCCCTCCACTCCAATTTTGGATAATCCAACTCATTCAAATACATTATTGAAAACAGTGGGAAGGTAAGGGGCCCGATTGAAAAAATTTTCAAACAAAAGTTGTAGCTTGAAGTTGTACAAATACTTTTAGTTATTACAAAAATTTCGATTAGACCCCTTACTCTCTTCCAATTTCGAATATAAAGTATTATGTAGCACTGGACTTGGTAAAAATTCATCGAAGTTGCACCCCATGAATGTAAACAAAACTATCAAACTAGACGTTAGTCATTTACGAGTGAATAGGTACTAAAATATGAATAATTATGCCCTCATTCTTATTTGTAGCTTACAACCCAATACAATAGGTACTTCATTTTTTCATTTGTTACAACTTACAAGTGAAGAAAAACGTGTGGAACTCTTCATGAATTATTCCCAATATAGCCAAAAATAAGAACATACGAATACAAGTACAACAACAGCTCAAACAGCTGTTTTTGGTTGAAGTCGTCACTCGTCAAGTACCACACGCGGACTAGAGTATTTTTTTATGGACACCCGGTATATGAAGACTTGTGCATTTATTTAGCGTTACGATGCGCGCGCATTATTTTTGTGACTTATCAAAATGAGTACTAAAAATTCACAATAATTATTATCTTCTTTGTTATTTGTTTTTTATTCAATATTTGCGTTATAATGTTCGCGTCAATACAGGTTTAAAAAATTGAAAACTTCGCGTTTAATCAACCATCGATGAATTTTACGTAGATATTTTGTAATTGTGTTCGGTGGTAGCCAGTTAGCTACAATTTTAGTTATCCTGAAAGCTTCAACTTTGTTGGTGTCAAGTGTTACGACTGTGTTACAAGTGAAGATCGTATTTTTCGACGATTGCAATATTGCAAGTCATTTCATTAAATGGATTTGAAGAAACCGTTTAATGAGAGTTATCAGTTCTTGAGACGGTTATTTGCATTGCCCAGAAGATGTAAACAGCCCGAAGTGGACAATCGTTTCAACAAGTATGAGTACTATATTTACAAATTTCAGAGTATCGTCATCTGGGAACGTCCTGTGCAGACCCTAACATGCCTTCTTGTAATACAACTGTTATTTTGGTACGTATTTTTGCCTTTTCCAACTCTCATTGTGACAGCGTCGACGTCGAACGAACATACGATGTTGATGTATAATATTTTGAGACGCAGTTGGACCTACATAAAAATATTTTTGTTTTTGTTTACACGCAGGATGGTGGTGAATTTATGCTGGAAGTTCTACGGTATCATTTTCACTCTGCTATTGGTCTTCTGCACGCATGATGTTTGGACGGAGAAAATTTGGCCCGAGATTCGAGTTGTTAAACCAGAAATGACGCCTTATCAAGATAAATGGATTTCATCGACTCCTAGGTAATCATAATTTGTATGTTATCATTCATTATGAATATTAATTACACATTGATCGATAAAAACAATCATCAACATCGTACCACTTCGTAGAAATCATTTATCACGTCGCCGGATTAATTAATCGTCCGATGTGTTTGTTTTGTTTATCTTGTGTAAAAATCCCTTCTGCCATGATCTAATTACACCTTGATGATGTTACATGATTTCAGAATCCTGAATATAAACGAGCTTAACGAATATTTCAATAAATTCGTGATTCATTTAAAAATGACTTTGGTTAAGCTGCGAAATTTACGTAATTCGTATCCGATGTTGGTATGTATTATTGGGTGTTTTTTTTTTGTTACACTTTTCAAATCATGTTAGACCGGTCGCGTGTAAATTGATTAGTAAACGAATAATTTCTCGTTCTTGTATAAATTAAAAATATTTTTTAAAGGAAAAATTGTTACGTTTGTTTTTTGATGATGGAATCATTCTAACAATGTAGCTAAAAATGTTCAACTCTTGTAAACAATTCGAAAATATTGCGCGATTAAGGCATTGTCGTTGAACTTTATTTTTCTATTCTTTATTTCAACCAGTCGAAAGCACTCGATGGTTTAAGAATTTGAAAAGTTTCGAAACCAATGACGTCAGGTTCTCGTTCGATTTGTTTATCAAATTTTTAAAAAATCAAAACACGCGATTATCGTTAAATTTATTTATTCCGAAGAGCTGAGTATTGTGGTGATAATTACTCCTAGGGAGTTTAATAATAGCCGAATTTATTTTTAAAATTCATTTTTTAGAAGGATAGGTACATTTACATTTGCATTCTGTAACTGTAACTCGTTACGTAGTGTTGTTTTTTGAAAGTTCAATATTTGATTTGTCGAAGAACAGTGTCGGTTGAGAATTGAAATAAACGTTAATGAGAACGTATGTTCATCATCGAAACATTCTTTCGTAATTATGAATAAGAAGTAACGAATTGTGGGAAATTTCAAAATGTAGAAAATTCAAAATTAACATCATCTGTGTAATCAACTGTGTACAAAGTTACCAACAAATGATAACATAAAAAAAAAACCGATTGTTGAATTTCTTTATTTTTTTTTCGAAAGACAATCTATCGATTTGAATGGAAATCATCGGAGATTAATAAGGTAATTAATTAGGTTCAATGATTAGATATTCAATGATGCGAATACGAAACGAGAAAAAAATTATAAATTGTAATTTCCAATCTTAGGCTACAGCTTTTAGCAAATTATTAATTAAAATCGTTTTGATTTCAGTTCTGCTCGACTCTCAGCTTTGTCTTCGGCATATTAACCATCGTCGGTTGCACAATTTCCGGCATATGGTTGTTGTACGTATTGGTAATGACGGTGTTCTTGTCTCCGGGTATTTACATACATGTTCTACCCCCATCGTATAAATCAGCTGCGAAGGAATATTTGAATATTTTCTGTCAATTGTTGTCATCAGGTGGGTTTTGGTTTGGTTTCGATCTTACTACGACTCCAAGTCAAAGAATCACTTTTGTACTAATGGAAATTGCTTTTGTTTCAGACGCTGCAGTCGTCGATAACGACGATGACGAATATGTTCCAAAAATGTCCAAAGAAAATTTGAAAACGCTCGATGAAGCTTATGCTAGCGTTTTCCATGTGGGAGATGGCGATTCCAATGGTGCGAATGCATTCGATGACGGTATTTTTTTATTTATTTTATCGATATGAACTTTATTGATGAATTGAATAGATCGTCGTATGATTTGTTTCTTCCAATCAGAAGAGAAATATGATGCGTTGACATTGGCTCGTCGAGTCGATCGATTAGATTAACTACGAATAAAATGCTTATCTGCATAATTACGTAGAATGTGGGGAGTGGCTAAATCCACAACAAATAATCACCAAAATGAACGAACGAGAATTCATATCATATTCTTGTTTGAAAACTCATTGTCGTGGACAATGGACATCGAGATTTTTCCACCAAGCTTAATAAAATTTAATAAAATATTTAAAATTTTTCCAAGTTTTATATTCTTCAAATTTTTTATTTTTTTTTCGTTTTCAATTTTCATTCCATTTTTGAAAAAAAAAATTCTTGAAGAAATTATTCATCACTCATCGAATAATTATTTATTCTTATTTTTTCCTCAAATTAAATTTTTCATTAAATATAAATTTTTTCTGTTTGTCGTTTAAAACAACTTAAAACTCATTTTAAAAAAATAATTATATATTTTTTCATTCAAACTTGCCAATAATAATTTTTTCATCAAAATGCAACCAATCTTCATTATATTTTTTCAAATTCATTTTATAAAATTTTTAATGAATATTGTTAATTAAATTTAGTTTTAAATTTTCATTTAGATTTTTAAACATTTTTCATAAAAAATTTTCATCAAAAATACTTCTAAGTTCTAATTCTACCATACTTTTTCAAATTTTTCTTTTGAAATTTCTTTCAAGTAAATTTTTTATCAAGTTTATTTTTCCGACTTTTTTAATTTTATTTTTTCAAGAAAATTGTTCATACTCCCCTAATTTTCCAATAAAATTTTCAATTGATTTCATTCTCAAATTGGTCATCAGAATGTTCCTATTTCTTCTCCAAACTGGCAACTTGACTTCTCATTCGAATTTTTCCAATAATTTTCGTCATTATTTTTTTGTCTTCTAATTCTTATCGAGTAATTTCTAATCGTGTAATTTCTAAATTTCTTCAAGTAGATATAAATTCCAATTTTTCTTCAAATTTACTAAAATTTTAATATTCAAAATTGAGTAAGTACCTAAGTAGCTAAGTACTTAACTACTTACTAAGGCTACTGACAGTACAGACTTGTTTAAAAAAAAATTGAAAAATTAAAACATAAAAAATACCTATAGGTAGAATGAAAAATATTTTGAGTATTTTGTGAAAGAATAAATTTGTTTTAAATAAAACATCAAAGTTTTCAGAAAAAAAAAACTTGAAAAAAATTTGTTTGAAAAAAAACTTGTACGAAAAAAAAATCATACAAATAATAAAGAAGAATGAAGATGAATAAAAAAGAACGAGATTGCCCTTACAATGTGATTACTTATTGTGGATTTAGCCACTCCCTAGAATGTGGATGTGGTTATATTCTACAGTGTGGTTGATAAGTTCTATGTAGATAGCGAAATAATTTCAATGGGTCTAGATTTAAATTACATTAGTCCAGTAAAATAACCAAATAAAATCTAATTTAGGATTTTAAAATTTTAAAATGTCCCTTCCAGTTTCCTGATCAATATTACCAATTAATCCACAAGTCCTATCCTTCGTAGTGCCCTCCCAATTGTGTACTAAAGTGACCCCGTGTTGTTTTTCGTCTGAACTCTTCTAATGTGCGTTTAAATAAAAAAAATCATTATGATCAAAATTAAAGTACATAAAATTTTCAACAAAAAAGGTTATACACTTTTTTTTGAAAAGTGAACGGGTGGCGCAAAAACAAACGTCAAAGTATACAAGATGGGAAAAAGTGAAGATAGCCCTCCATTTTCGTGAATAAGATACAATTTCGAAGGCAACATCGTGTGTGAGAATTATAATAAATACATCGTAAACCCCCTCCCACCAAAAAACCCTCAACCTTCTTCCCTTCAGAATAATTGTCTCATATTATGTGGATAACGTGGGACTGGGAACAGTCAGAACTGTAAGAGGGTTTGTGACCTTTTTTCCGTCACTGCCCCTTCAAATTTCTAGTTAGACAAAGTACGCATATGACAACTTCTACTCTCCTCTGTCCTCTCCCACATACTCTAATTGATTTTTGATTATCTCAAATTTTCCAGTTTTCTAATTTTCATTCCCTAAAAATTTGAGATAATCAAAAATCAATAAGTGTTCGAGGTAGAGGATGGTATGGAGAATAAAAATTATAGTATGCATATTTTGCCTAACCTGATATTTGAAGGGACAGCGACTGAAAAAAATAGCTAAAATTTTCAATTTTGAAGTTTGGCAACACTGTATCTCGTTAACTAGCTCCTTGTTTTGTGGTTTGTGGTGACCAAAATTTTTTCTAGCTCCCTACTTGGAAGGGAGCGGAGCTAGGGGTCCTCAAAGTGAAGTCACTTATAGAAAAAACACTGTTTTTTGCCACTTTTGGATACGAGTGAGGAAAAGATTCTCGAATTTTGACCATAAATGCTTGTAAGATGTGAATTTCGAGTTGAAAACCATCCACAGAAAATTTTAGCTCCCTAAACTCGAAAGGAAGTAACTTTTGAAAAAAAAAGTGATTTTTCCACTTTTGAGTAGTGCCACCTGAATGATACCTGAGCTACCCTTTGAAAAGGTGCAATTTAAGTTTCAACACTCCATTGACAAAAATTGTGGTTCAATTTTTAAAAAAAAAAAAATTCTGCTTGAAATGTGTTTTTTTTTTTATTTCACTGAATATTGTTCAAAATGAAATTTTTATGAATTTTTTAAATTTTCCTCAGAACTAACTTTTTAAAAAATTCATTTTTTTCAATTCTTTTGGAAAAAATTCTTTTGATTATATCCTATGTAATAGGTATAGATTAAATTTTTCCAGTTTATTTCAAAATTAAATTTCAAAAAAAAAAAAAAATTATTTTGAAAGAAATTGGAAAAATTTAATCTAGAACATAAAGTAAAAGACTTTTTTTTCCAAAAGAATTTTGAAAAAACGCATTTTCAATAGAATTAAAAAAAAAATTAAACTAAACCGAATTTTTTTAAAAGTTAGTTCTGAAGAAAATTTCAAAAAATACATAAAAATTTAATTTTGTACAATTTTTTTTTTTTTTTTAATCCCAAGCAAATTAAGCAGAATTTTATTAATTTTTTTTAACTTGAACCAAATTGAATTTCGTAAAAAAGTTAAGCTATTGGGGTAAATTTCAAAAAATTTATTTGAACAAAAATCAAAAAAAATCGTAACGAAATTTTAAAAAAATACATGAACAGAATTTTGGATTTAAAAAAAAATGGTTCAATATTATTATTCATTTTTTTTTTTAAAAATCCAAATTCTGTTTATGTTATTGTGTTTTTTTTTTCACAAATATTTTTTAAAATTTCTTTGGAAAAAATTATTTTGATTTTGCTCGAGATGGAATTTTTCTTTGAATTAAATTTTTCAAGAAATTCAGTTAAAAACTTGTTTTTTAAAATTTTGGTGAAAAATTAAATTCTCTACGTTTTGTTTGGTCAAAATTATTTTTGTTAATTTTTTTTTAGGAATTTTTCATTTTTTCATAAAAAATCACAATCGTAATTTTTTTTAAATTAAGTACCTCTAACAAATTTTCAAAAAGTTTACTTTGTAATAAAATGTTTCCAGATTTTTTTCGAACTTCCATTTATTTTATTTTATTATTTTTTATTTTTTTCAAAAAATTTGATCTGATTCAATCGATTTTTTTTTTTTTTTGAAAAATTTAGCAGTAATTTTAAATGTTATTTTCAAATTTCTTTCAAAATGATAGACTCGTGAAAAATGTCAAAACCTTTTTTTTCAAGTTATACCACTTTGAGTCTTGAGAACCCCTTTTATTTAGGTGGTCAAGCCACCCCCCCTCCCCCTCCCCGGAAGTTGTATCATATCATATTCAGATTGCCAAAAATGTAGGTCAATCTTCAATTTTTCACTCAGGTATATTATTTTGGCGCTTGTTTTTGCGCCACCCCTTCACTTTTCGAAAAAATTGATCAGAGCTTTTTTGTTGCAAATTTTCTGTTCTTCAATTATAGTCATGATCATTTTTTCATTTAATGCATATTTGAAGAGTGGTGAGCGAAAAATTACAAGAGAGTCGTTTCAAGTCCACATTATTGGGGTACATTCAGATTTCAGAGGGATGAATTTCGGGGATTTTTCTGTGGTTTATTAGGACATCGAATTAGACATAAACTGAAAAAATTTTCTGTGACTCTAAATTGTATTTTTATCGTCTAATATTACTGGTCTATAAAATGAACTTTCGATTATTAAAATTCCAGTTTCTAGTCTGATCAAAAAACTTGCAATGTTCATTTTTTCTACAACTTCAAAGTTCAAACCACGTTTTAAGTAATTTTTTTTATCGAATTAAAAAAACGTGATACTTGAAAGAAAATACTTCTGAGACATACTATACATTTACGTACAATGTATATAGTACTTACTCGACTCGTTTTAGTTTTGTTAACGTTTTCTTTTATTGCCAATGAACAAATACGTTCTAATAACATTGTACTACAATAAGATGAATCACTCCACGTGATGAAATTCGACACCACCTTACGATTATGGCTCGCCTTATTTTAATACTCTTTGTTTTAAATTCGCAGATTCGCTGGTTTCCGGATTAACAGCGATGCCTTCCTTCGACGATACAACCATCGACGGACTGCCCAAAAGCTGTCTCCTGGACGAAGAAAATATTAAACAACAGCTGGATATTTCGGATACCAGTTCGGTATGCTCGGATATATCGGAAAGTATGAAATTCCAAGGTGGTCATTTCGACCACGGCGACGACGAATTCGATACTTCCTCGGACGATAACGAAAATGCATTTATACCGGATGTATCGTCCTCCTCTCGTAGTTTACCTAAAGATAAACACCCTACGCAATCTTCCGATGTACTATTTAGTTCCATCGTATCCAAGTTAACTCTACCCGACATTAATCAAATCGGTAGAAACATCTTGACCAATATTTTACCCTCGAAGTCGACCACTTCTCAAAAACCACCCACCCAGCAGACAAATCAGTGCAGTACTGACGAAGAATTTGAAATCGTAAACGAGAGTGATATTAATTAAGAATCCAAAATTTATTGTGTTCTGATTTTACGTTTTTTTTTCTTCTTTTTTTTATTAATGTTTTATTTTTTGAACTAAAATGTGCTATAATGTTGTACTATTTAACAAGATCTTAACAATGTAGATTTTCCTTCTTATTTGAATTTTAAAACAATGTATAAAAAGTTTTTCTCTTTTTTTGTGTGTTTTACGTAGTAATCAAAAATACTCATTACCGGATGTTTTTGAGTTTTTAGGTTTTTTTATCGATTGTATAATGTTTACGTGTATGTAATAGCTTTTATTAGATATTAATGAAGTTGGATGAATGTAATATACTTTTGTAATATTTTATGTTATTCGTATAAAGAATTCTTACCTTTTTTTTCTTTCTTCCCTCCTTCTCCTGTCTTCATTTTTTTTCAAAAATAAAAAATTATTGCAAAATGGATTTTTTATGAGTTTTTTATTTTAAAAAGAAAACATAATTATTTACAAGTTTATAATTACTTACATTTAGGTATCTATAGTTGAAGATAATTTTTATAAGAATAACAGCACCTCCAGCATCGATCACAATTTCTGCTCAATTACCACCAGCCAGATTCTGAAATTAAAACAAATATTTCGTCTCAATTTCCATTCTACGTTATAATTCAAAATATACGATACGGGAGGGAGGGAGTGGGCTGAATCATTCGATAGGGAATAGTCTATTACAATCGATAGGGACGAGCCTGTTACATTCGATTGGGACTGAGCTAGAAAATTCGACAGGGACTAGGCAAAAACATTCTCTGGTATCTGGGTATAAGTATAAAATATAATGTTGGCATGTACTTTTAGTATTTGCGACAACAGGAGGCGGTGTCTCGATGGCTTTAGGTTCACTTTCGACAGAACTCTCGATCGTTTCAGTTTTGCAATTCCCTTCGGAGCATTCGGAGACAGATGTGAATGACCAACTCATCCATCTACTTTTGGTATTTTGGACACCTTGGGATGATGTTTCGTTGGCGTTGGGTTCACTTTGAGCACCATCTTGGATCATATTTTCAGAAGTTACTACGGTCCCGAATTTGAACGATCGATCAGCATTCCAGAAATTGTTCCATTCGATGGCTCGTTGCTCTTTGAAGCTTTTCCATTGCTCGGCTTTATCGGCCATTTTTTCTTTACATTGCCCTCGCAATGTAGATAATCGCTCCATTTGTTCCTGGAACAGTATCAGATTGAGATAGTAAATAGAGTGATGGAAAAAGAAATCTAACCTTTGCACTCGACCAAGACACCAACAGCATGATGAAATTATAATCGAAATCATTATACCTACAATTCGAAAACTTTTTTTGTGGAATCGACGAATAAAACGTATTTTTAAAAAATATATATTTATTCAATCAATTATGCAGTTAATTCAAATTAAAAATGTAAAAAAATCCCAACTGATTCCAAGTATGATGAAATTATCAAAACCGTTAGATATCAGAATGAAAAACCTTCATACAATTCCAAAACAATCATTTTTTTCAAATTTCATTTTGATATATTTTTTTAATTGTGTAGGTACCAATTTAATTTAATAAAAAAATGAAGAAAAAAAATCCTAACGTGAGAAATAATTTGTAATTTTTGTTGTTTTTTTTTTTTACTTGAATTTTTATTTTTTTCAAGTTTCGTTCATTTTTATTTTGGTTTAATTTTTTCAAATGTCGATTCTTTTTCTTGTGTTTTTATTCAATTTTCAAGTAATTATTGGTGCGGTGATTGTTTTTATTGGTAAAAAATATTGATTTCTGCGCTTCTGTATCATGGATTTATGAGCATACTAGATTGTAAAGTAGTGTTAGTTGGAATTTGAAACCAATTTGAAGGGCAAGGAATGCATTTAATTCGAGATACAAATCACGAAAAACAAAAGCAACGTTTCGTATACATACATACCTACCTACCTATGACTCGAGTTCGTTTTGTTTTTCTGCGAATCCGAAATTACACTCGTCGAATTTCAAGAAAGTCGAACATTCACGTACGAGTGGGCTAACATTCGAGCAGTACGAGGACGTAGACGTAGTCGTAGAACGCTTTCCACGAATTTACCATTTCAGAACGTTATCAAAGAGCAGTCAGTCACCTCATTCGCAAGTAGCACTGGCAACAGATTACGACTCCATGGTGAAGGAGTTTGCTGCAGAGGAACGAGGCAGGGGTGGTGCAGGGATGCTATACCCAGTAAAGGTGATTACTGATTAGTTTGGACGAACGATGGTAATTGGCGTGTGAAGGCTGATTAAAAAGGTACTCGTAAAACGAGAGCGAATTTTTCGATCACGATGTGCGACGGCATTTGATCTATTTAAACTGTTGAACTGGCGCGGCCGCATACCGCCTTTTATTAAAAGCTTATACGTCAATGAGACGGCCGTGGCGTGGTATCCGCATCTCGAAACTGGACACGGCGCACTTACAACGTTGCTCGCACATATTAAATGGGAAAATGAGGCAAAAGTCGAGCGAATATGCCGCGTCGAGCCGTGAAAATATGCGTACAAATCAGAAGGTGTGGGAATCTGACACCTAAACCGTAACATTATCAATATGAAACCCTACATTTACGTCAAGATGTAAAATAAGAGAAAAAATGATGGAACGAGTGGGTGTGAATAGCTGAATACCGTCACGTTTTTTTTTCACCTCCCATCTCCGTCTTTCTCTTTCTTATTTCTTTATATTTCACTCAATTTAATATTTTAAAAGATGGTTTTTAAATCAGTGATTTCCGAATCGCTAAATTGTGTTGAAACGCGGCTCTTTGGCTGTTGTAGTTTTTTTTTTTTTTTTTTTTTTTTTTTTTAGAAAGAAGTACCCATGGACGTATGCTAGGTCAAAGGATATGATGGCGAGATTTAGCAACCAGTTAACAATATATCATAAGTCGTACGTTAAATAAGGTAGGCGGGATTTCATATGACAGCTGTTACTATTCACAACTTTCTCGTTATTTTTTTCTCTTTTTTTTACTTTACTTTGCTCGAGCTCTCCACCAGTAAACATAGAGTTTTCCGCGTGCTGTAGTCTGTAATTTAGAGTACGCAGCTCGTTTGTTTATTATGAGCCTTCATACTACACCCGTTATTCGTTTAATTAGAATTTCACACAGTATATTCGAAGAGGCTGTGAAATTTTTCGCCTATTTTCGGTGTCTGTGATCAACGTACGTCGTGGTGAGATTTGCTGTCAATAATACCTAATGTAATTACCATTTTGCTGACGTTTAGGTATGCCCTGTGCTTATAATGAGACTTTAGGTCATATCATATTCGTAATTTTGGTATTTCAATAGAGTGACACGAGGCAGAAAGAAAGGTTTCCATGGGTCAGACAAATTATTATTTTTTTGTTACTATGTAATTGCTCGAAACAGTTACTCAAATTGATTTTTTTTTGAACAGAAGATTCCTCACTAGAAAAAATAAATGAAAAATTTTAGTCATCTTTTAGAAAAAATATTTAATTTTAGTAATTTTACAAAACTTTGACAAATTATCAAAAAAATTCGAAACCCCCATTAAAATTTTCATAAATTTTTCCACAAAATTATTGAAGAGTATTTCGGAGAAGAAAAAAAATAGATGGAAAAAATTTCAGAGTATTTGAAAAAATATCAGATTGTTACGTGGGGGAAATGCTTGATTTTGTGGTGAAAAAATGTTTAGTTTTGAGAAATATTAAACCTTTCAAATAAATCCTTCAAGAAATTATAAGATACCTATACTTACCTACCTACCAAATTTCTAGTGAATAATGCAACATTTTTCAGAGTGAAAAATAATTATCAGATCCCCCTGTCCATGAAAAAAATTTCAAAAAACATTTACAGGATTGTAAAAAATTTAGAGAAAACAGGATAATTTTCACAAAAAATTCAAAGAATTTTCTACAGAATTTCAGAGAAAAGAACAGAATTCCAAAAATTTTTGACATTATGTTGATTACGAAAATTTAGAATATTTTTTTTACAAAAATCAATTATTCAAATTCAAAAAAACTGATAGTACCGTCTCCCTTCCCCTTCTCTTCCCTTCCCTCCCCACACCTCCATTCCCAAAAAAACTGGAAAAATTATTTACCCCAAACAGATTGTGAATTCTTTTAATTATTTTAAAGAAAAAATTAAAATCTTTCTATTTAAAAAAAATATGAGATTTTTCTTCTGTATAAATAGAAGATCTCTTTCTAATTTTTTTCTTTTTTAAATTAAATTATGTAATAGCTGATTTTTTCAAAATGAAAAAAATCAGCTAAAAAGAAAACATATTTTTTGCTGTAGGTAATCAATTGATAGGATATTTTCATCAGAACAATTGAAAAATTTCAATAAACTTAGATTGCGAATAACTTGATTAGCTTTATTTGTAAAGATGTATTGAAAATTAGTATTACTTTACATTTGAATTATTTGTACATAACGCGATATATTGTCGTGCATATCGTAGTTCTTACCCTACCTTTATGGCGATTCAGAGACAGTAGTTGAAGATGGAGGTATTGTGGGGGTTATCCTGCCACACTTGTCAAAAAGAGGCAGTTGTATTTCTACGTTATTTTTATTATGACATACGAAACCTTTTATCTCAGTAATGTCGGGTCCGTAAAACGCCTTACGAAGTATATTGATATTCGTAATGTGCTCACCAGTCATGAACCAATTCTTGTTAATTTCGAATAAGTGGTACAGAATATCATCGTTCGTTGAATGGGCCAAGCTATTCAAAATATTTAAAATCTTGTTGTGATGGTAATTACAGAAGAAGGAATAATCGCGAACTATCGTGGCTGAAAAACGCTTATAAGTTTCATCGATATCTTTACCGTCATATTCTTGTTTAATTAATTCGCGTAGTTTTTTCATAAAACCAATATCATCATTAATTTTATCAGACTCCGGATCCTTCAGCCGAAAGTAAAAATTACGAAAATAACGTTGATGGTTTTGCATTCCGTTCTTGTCTACACCATCCCAGTCCAGCATTATATTCGAAATACTTAGCGGCATGTGAATAGATCGCCACAATGCTTTATCATTGTCTTTGATTGGTACCTCATGGAAAATATGTGTTTTGTCCATCAAAAAGTTGATTTCCGCCTTAGCCGTATTAATACCGCACATAAACTGCGTCGAGAGCTATAGAAACAAAAAAAAATTGGAATTTAAAAATTAAAACTACTATGGTTTGTAAACATCCAACCTGTCTCTCCTTTAAGGTGGTGGGGAGTACAAAACCGCGGTTTGCGCCATTCGATAATATTGTTTACTTCATAAATTCAGAAAATGTAAAAAAATGTTACTTCAAACTTCCATACTTGAGGGTACAGACTCCTCGTGTATATTTAGATGGAGTGGAGTTGGGGAGAAGTTTTTTACTATCGACTTTCTTCTACTGGTGTCCCAAGTTTTCAACATTGCTTGGTAACGTGGGACGCCACTTTCTTTTCAAAAAAGGGGGGTTAAGAAAAGGATAAAATTTATGTGTTCAGTGAGAATCGAAAGAGGAAAAATCCACTTCAGAAATTTGATACGTTTTTCATGTCAAGTCAGAAAAAAGTTACAAGTATTTGAATTCCAGTATTGTCCCAAATATAGATTTTTTTACAGTAGATATCTACACTTTTGTTTTCAATAGGTGTTTCACTCTTTCACTTCACTTACTAATTTTTCGTTAGCATCTGCCACCTTCTTCTCAGCATCTTGTACTACATCTGCCACCTTCTTCTCAGCATCTTGGTAGTATTTCCTTTTACGTTGTAAGAACCAATCTTTTAAATCACAATTCTTTTCAGTATATTTATTTAGTTCCTGCACGGACTCGGGAGAAAGAGTGACATCTACAAATATACATGAAATACATTACTATGTTTGATCGCCTAACTGCGGTAAAACCATTGGTTTTTTAATTATAATTTTTTTAGCTTTGACATTAAGGATTCTCATCTAGGCACCTATACTTAGTTGCTGCATAAGTTATTCTAAAGGAAATAAATGCATATGAAATTATTACTCACCATCATCTGAAGTACCACACGATTCATCATATATACAAAACAATATACTAATGAAAACGAACAAAATAATTGGTAAATTCATGGTTTAACTAGATTCAACCGAAGATTTTATAAGAATGATGCCCATGCAAAATTGACTATTTCCATTAATAGTGTTGAAGTAGCGAAATTAATTATTGCTTATCAACTCTTTATCTGTAAGTAATATTAATGAGATTAAATTCTTTGGTTAAAGTAAGTAGATATGGAGGAAAAAATTGAATGTTCAAGCTACTTTACGAAATGAAAATGTTAGGAATCTAACTGCTTTAGGCATGCCTCAATTTATCTTTTAAAGAGTATGCGAATCTAATATAGGAATCTAATTAAAAGAATATCAAATCACAAACTATAAATGAAAAACTGATTTTAGCTCAGGAAAATTAGCATTGCATGACGCAAAACTTCCGAGCAAGCTGAATTTTTGCATAGGGGTCTATTTTTATGTCCTAAACAAGGATCTGAAGAGTCCGGTCGAGTAGGTACGGGCTGTGGGTTCACCTCTATTGTGGATCTTAGCCCCCAAATTTGGTTTCTTCCTCCTTTTACTCGAAAACTATTGATTGCAGCAGAAAAAGTAGGTCTATGAATTTTAATCTACATCAAATTCCTCGTCTAATGAGGGGTCGGCGAAGTCTGTAACTCAAAAGGGGGTGGAGCTAATGCCACTCAAACAAGGGGGTTTTGAATTTGAGTCATAATGAGTACCTGAAATGTTTCTCAATGTTAAAAATGTTCATAAATGAATCGTGACCTCCCCCCTTCCCTCCCCGACCATGTAATGAGTTATGGAGGTGCCCCTGCCCCCACCCCTCGCTTATTACTAGGTATTCTTCAATAGTCTGGACTCCACGTCTGGACGGTTAACAGGAAAAACACCCCTATTATTCCGCATAACCGGGGAGGGGAATGTTTGGTATCGTTTCCACATAATTCGACTCTCCTGAACTCGAATCGATCATTGGTTTTCCAATCACAAGTAGAGAAGTGACACAATCGTGGTATTTGTGTCGCGGAAAACGCTCATATTTTTTGCAAAAATAGAGGTGAAATCACGTTTTTAAATTTTTGATGCCCTTCAATGATCACCAATTCAGATATGAAATATGTTTTCCATATAATTCAAACCCTTGTGGTAAATAGCTATTTAAAAAAATATTTTGTTAGAGGGGGCGAATACCCCTTGAACCCCTTAAGTTATGCCTATGCCATCCAAGACCCCTTTTTTTTGTAACCAAAAAAATATATGAAATTTTTTTTAAAAGTTTAATGAATACTTGGAATTTTCAAGGGTGTAATTCGATTTCTTCCCTAAAAGGCGGATTCTTGAAAATGTTTTCATGTTGTAATGAGAGAATAATTTTTTTCTTGAAAATGAAACGAAAAAATTTCACGCAAAAATTACTCCTAAAAAATTTTTAACAACTTTTTTAACAGAAACTCCAGTAATTCCCCCTCTCCTATAAAATGAGGAACTTTCAAGCTACCTCCAAAAACATAAGTTGAGAATAATTTTTTATCCCAATAAAATTCAGAGTTTTCCCCAAAAAATTGGGAGCACTAATTTTACCTACTAAGTATCTTCAGAAAAATTTAATACTTTTAGCTAATTATCTTCTCAAAGAATTTGATGTCCCAAAAAATAAATCCGGAAATTTTTTTCTTCAAAAAAACAAAAGGCTTTTTCCACCAAAAATTTGAAAAAAAAATTTCCGAGAAAATACAGAAAAATATTTCATTTAAAAGAAAAATTAGAGATTTTCTTATTTATTTCGAGAAAATTCAGAAATTTTTTTCTCATAAAAAATTGAAAGGTTTTTAGTGCAAATATTTGAACACCTCCTCTCAAAATGAAATTTTTTTTCAACAATAGGACATAAAATTTTAAAAAATAGATTTTTATTTAAAAAATAAAAATATTTTAAAAATTATTTCTTAAAACTGAATTAAAAATACTCAAGTGAATGTTGAACAAAACAAAAATTGCAATAAAAGTAGTAGATAATATGTGGTTGAAAAAAATTAAATTAAATTTCAACTTTTTTTCGATTTGAAATGAGAAAAAAATGAAAATTTAAAAACTGAAAATATAATAAACGAAAATTGAATTTAAAAAAATTCAAATAAAATTAGCCACTGAGAAAAACTAAATTTAAAATATTGTTTGCTAAGTATACTCGACTTACTTCACTTCTTTGACGTAGTCTGTCAATGAACGGATACATTTCCAAGCACTAAAGTTGTTTAATTAAACGAAAGCAAGCTCAATTGTACAAGAAAATAAAACAATAAAAATCTAATTCTTGAACACAGCACTTTATAAGATCAAAAAATTAACTATGATAGTTTTACATTTGCGAACAGTTCTCTTCTTATGAAATGTGTTTCTGAATTACTTTACTACTCAAGGAAATAAAAGTAGTGTAACGATTTTCAAAAATTTCATCATTACTATTCCCCCATTCCAGTGATCTTCGTTCGAATCCTGCGAAATCCTTGATTCTTTTCGTTTATTGATAACGGATCTTTCCATCGCAGGTACAACTTGTACGAACTTGTTGATGTCATCTTGTTTCATTTTTTTTTCAACTTAAATTTCGTTAAAGTTAATCTTGATGTTCGATAATTACAAGTGTTACTTACCTATAAATAGAAATTAGAAGTAGATATACTTGACTTCATTTCGAAAGCTTTTCATTTTTACAGTGCTCGGAAATAATTTTACTTTGATTTTAATGAATAATGTCTAAATCAATCAGAAAAATGACAACTAATAACTACTCGTACTCGTACCTAGTTCTGGTAAAAAAATTACCTACTATCACTAATTTCTGCAAAAATGGGCATATTTTTTCGACATAACTATTTTTTATTAGAAGAAACCCCTCTCTCCAAAGAAAAAATTGAATAAGGTGATATTGATAGTAGTAGACCTAATTATTTTGTGATCATTTTTTCGAGTGAACTTTGACTCTTTTTTTATGTTCATTTTTTGTTGTCAAGAACTTGAAATTTTTGTAAAAAAAAAAATTAAACCAAGTAGGTAGGTATAAAGAAATTATTAATTTTTTTACGAGGACTTTTCTTAAAACATTTTTTTTTTTTCATTTTTTGTCAATTTTTAAAAAAATTTTATAGGTACAAAAAATTGTCAATTTCGCGAATTTATGAAATTTTAACCAACTAAAAGAAATTCTCAATCAAAAAAAAAATTCTCAACACACCAAATTTTCTTAAATTTTCTCCACACGCGGAATTTTCTCAATTTTTTAGTCGTGTTCAATTTCCTTGGCTTGTCGAATTTCCTTCCCATGCCAAATTTTCTTGAATTTTCAAATCACGTTGAATTCTCTCAAATGATCTGGCATGCCAAATCATGCGCAATGTTTTCTAAATTTAAGTATAGAAAAAATGTTTTGGAAAAAATTAATTTTAAAAAATCTGAAAACTGAAAAAAAAATGATAAAAAATACAGAGAGAAAAAAATTACTTTGCAAAAAAATTTCAAATTATTTTCCATTAAAAAATGTTTTACAAGAAAAAATTTTAACAAATTTTGAGAAAATTTTGTTTTGAAAAGTTGTAATAGAAAAATTAAAGAAATTCTTTTTCAACTTTTTTCGTAACATTTGGAAAACTTCTTTTTAAAAAAAGGCAAAAATGTTTTTTTTTAACAATCAAATCTTCTTTAAAAAAATTTTTTAAAAAGAATTCCAGTCTGAAGTTGGTTTTATTTCAGCATAAAAAATCAATTCACTGAAGAAATTTTTTATTTAAAATAAACACAAAACCATAGAAAATTTCTTTCTTAAATAAGTTGAGTTACTTTGAAAAAATATATTTTCTAAAAAATTAAAAAATTAAATTTTAAATTTTAAAAAACTGTTAAGCTCTTCTGAAAAAAAAAATCATCAAAAATATTCTACATTAAAATAATATTCGAATTTTTTTTTAAATATCCATCCAATTTTTTTTCAAATATTTTCTTTTTCAACTTCCAAAAAATGTATATACCGACGAATAGATCTAAAATATTTTTTTAAAAAGATGCTTGAAATTTTTTTTGTAATTTTAAAAATACCTGATGTTTTGAAAAAATATATAATTATATATATTATATCGATCTAAGGTCAAAGTGACTTCAATTTGTATGTTCAGTAAAATGGCTTCAAACTTGAAATTATCGAAAGTATTATGATTCCCATGGCTTGCCCCCCCCCCCCCAACACACACACAATAAAAATTCATCAAAAATACTCTCCACTAAAATGAAGTTTACAAAAAATTCAATAAAACCATGCTCATTTTCTTAATAATTGAAAAAATTATTTAATTTCTTTTTCTAAAACCACTTTTCAAAAACTAATATTTTTTAAACACTATTTTCGAAAAAATTTCCGAAAATAAGTAAAAATTAGCACGAAATTATACCTGAGAAAAAAATCTTTCTCAAAAAAAACATGGAAAACATCTTCATAAAATAAAGATTTTTATCGTTTTAAAAAATCAATTCTCAATTAAATCGAGAAAGAAAACATCAGATGATTCCCCATTAAATGAAGTTGCTTTTAAATAAAAAGTTCAATGAAACTCTTTCCAAAAAAAATTAAGTACCTACCTCAAACGTTTTTAAAAGGAAATCTTTTTTTTTCTTTTCTAAAAAAATTTTATTATTTTTTTTTTTTGAAAAATTGCAAAAAATAATACTTGTCTACCTATTTATAAAAAAACTTTTTCTGAAATTTTTTGAAAAAAATCTAGGACCAAATCATTCAAAGGAAAAAGTAGGTACTTACCTCTTAAAGAGAAAAATCATGGAAAACTTCCTCCGTAAAAAAATTAATCCCCAAGATTAATTCACTCGAGAAAAAAACACCAATCAGATGATTCTCCATTAAATGAAGTTTCACATTAAAAAAAAGATGAAAAAAAAAAAAAATTAGTTCAATTTTTTTTAATTGAGAAAAAATTGCCTCATACCACTTCCTTTTTTTGTTGAAAATTGCAAAAAAATAATAATAATATTTGTAAAAAAAAAAAATCGAAAATTTTTTTGAAAAAAAAAATCTAGAACAAAATCATTCAAAAAAAAAAGTACTCACCTCTCAAAGAGAAGAGTCATGGAAAACTTTCTCCATAAAAAAAATAAATTTCCAATTCACTCGGAAAAAAATAAATACTATTTCAGAAAAACTTCTCCAAAGAAATTCTCCAAGAGACAATCTCTAGTAAAAATAAATTTTAAAAACTCTCAGGACAAAAGTAATTTTTTTGAAAAAAAAATCCTAAAAAGCGTCACAAATCTTACCGCTGGTCAATTTTGAAAAATGAAGAAATTTTATTAGAATATTTTTTTTTTAGGTATCAACTTTTTTTCACTCATGGGTACAATTTTTATTATAAAAATGTATGAATTTTAATTAGTACCTAATACCTATTAATTTTTTATTTATAAATTTTTTGTTAATAATAAGAAAAAAGAAAAAATTAGTTTAATGGATTTCCTCGAACCATGTCTCGAACAAAATTTTATTATTGATATATTTTTTTTAAAATGTCGAAAAATCAGAACAACACAAACGATATGAAAATTAAAAAATTAACAATATTACTTACATTTTTTAAACGTTTTCATCTTAATTATATTAGTATTAATGTATCGGTTTAGGACCTAAAGCTACATGAGGCCTTTAAACCATGGTGATCACCTTGCCATGCCGTGGCATACGGTCGCGATTTCTAAAATTTTTTGGTGATCTGATCTTTCGTCCTCCGGCGTGACATAACCCCTATCTACGATTTGTTCAAAGGCTTCTTCGATTTTCTGTTCAATAATGGACTCGTTATCCGTTACATCTCTGCCCTTGATGAATTTCAGTTCAAAAATAAAAAGGTATTTCAAATACGGATTATATAAACGAAAATCCGTTCTTCCACTATCTCCAGTACGTCGATTAACTGGTCCTTGGTCAGCTTCGGACATTTCTTCCCACCCAGGTACGAACATGAAGAAAATATTCATCGCATTTTGATGGTTACGTTCATTAGTTAATTCCAATGGTTTAAAATCTTCGAAGATTCGATCAAATACTGTCGCAAGTCTTCTGAAATCACAGTCACGGAATAGTTTGACTTCATATTTACAACTCGTTCTAAAAAGTGTCCGATAATATTTAAATTTTCCAAGTTTCCCGCCGACAATCCATAGGAACCTGCTAAACCTTGATTCTCTGGTAAAGACATTTTCAATAGCCCAGCAAAAACATAGTGGTATAAAGCAAAACTTTCCTCAAGTGGTCGAGTAAAATAGAAAGAATTCGTATCTATTCTTTTCCGGTGCACTTCACCGTCAACAAATGGTACTAGCCAACTCATTGTAGACTTCAAATTTATATCTAAGATGTCACAGCTTCGACGACACCATTTATACAAAAAAAATTCAGCATTGTGGGTGACGAATGCGATAATCGACGCTGGACAAAAGTAATTATAGGTATAATTTCCGTAGTGTTTTTCGACGGCTGGAAACTGTTCTAATAAATTATATCGTACTAAAATATCTTCAACTTCCTGGCGAGAAAACATGAAAAACTGAACGCACTCGTTCACATCGCGGAAGTCTAAAATCTTCCATGTTCGACTTCTCAGAACACCACTAGGCGGGTGGATCCCAAATGTTAATAGTAGTTCAATTGCCGAGTCACAGGCTAAATTGGTTAATATGTTATTGAAATCAATCTTCATTCTATCTTCCTGCGCCCCAGACGCCTTACGATGAATATACGAGTTGTAAGGGTAATCTAATTCGTCGATGATGACAATAAGCCATTTTTTATGCTTTTCATTTAACCACTGTACGACATAATTTAGGAGGTACGATGTACCTATTTTCTTTTGAAAATCTGGACTACTGACAAGATCTGGCTCGTCATTTTTCATGATAAATGCCAAGTAGTGTGCTAGAGGAACTTCCAAACTATCATTTGGAAGGTACGATAAATTCCTAAATTATAGTCTAAACACGTAATATTTACCTTCGTGTTTCGTAATTAATTACGGTTCCATATTTTTAGAATACGTCGGTCGGACTATGGCTCTTTCTTCTTCTTCTACCCGAAAGGAAAAGAAAAATTCTATGCCAAGAGACATGATTGTCTTTGAACACCCAGTCGGCATAAACACTGCGTAAGCTCTTTTTTTTTCACGACTCATGAGTGTATTCAATAATCCGAATTTGTTTACATAGTACTTTTGCTCGATTAAGAATTTGAACGATTTTTCCGTAGCTTCTAGTTCCAAACTCCACCATTCAGTCATCGATTTTTCATCCGCCAGTGGTAGAATGTCTTCTTCTTTGAGAAGACGAGATGGTGTAAACTCTCCTTGTGTCGATTTTGTAGAACCACCTGCGACCAAGCATTCTAAATAATAAGAGTTGATTAATATAATTCATACATATAGTAGGTACAACGTATGATACCGCTGCTTGGTGCTTCGCATGACTCCGCCGATCGTTTTTTCGGAGGCGATCTTATATCCTCTGATGAAGATGACTGTGTTTGCTTAGCTTCTGTGGACCCACCTACGACCAAACATTTTTAATGATTGAAGTTGATTAATTTAATCTGTACATAAATATTGTAGGTAGAAAGTATCTTACCGCTGCTTGGTACTTCCGATGACACTGTTGATGGTTTTTCCGAGGTGAATTTGATTTCCCAGGTGACGATAATCTTGTTCGCTTAGAATCCATTTCTACAAACAAAATTACTGCAGTTATAATAAAGCATCTATAGGAGTACATTTAATTTATAACCGATACAGATAGTAACTTACAGTAACACCAAAAATATACCAAATTTTTACTCCAATACTTGGGCTTAGGGATATTGTTTACTCATGAGTAGTTATTGATTAATTGAACAATATACGAAGCTTGCTGATTCTGTAGAATCGTTTATTTTTTTGTAAAATCTTACCTAAAAAATCTTAATTATTGATAATTGAAATCATGAAATGAAAATTTAGGTTTGTTTACGTAGGGCTAAATATCTGCCGTCATGTCTCATTTGCCATTTGCCATGTATTTATTTTCTGTTATCATGTCGGCCGCGCGCGCATGTTGTGTTGGTACTTTTACTTTTTTATAATTCTAAAATTACTTTAAACACTTAATATTCAAAATTGCGTGGGAATGAAGGGTCTAAACGAAATTTTTATAATAACCAAAATTATTTTTAGAATATTACTCTACAATTTTCATTTAAATTTTTTTCAATTTTGATTCCTCCTTCCCTTCTGATTTTGCATATTACTGTTATAAATGTGAAATAAGAGAGGAGAGAGAGGTCCAATTGAAAAAAGTTTCGTACAAAAGTTGTAGACTAAAATATTAGGAACATTTTTTGTTATTACAAAAATTTCGATTGGACCCTTTTTTCGTTCTCTCTTTACAACTTTTATACATAGAAGTGTCTATATTGTAGAATTATGCAAAATAAGAAGGGAGGGAGAGGTTCAATCGAAAAAAGTTTCAAACAAAAGTTGTAGACTAGAAGATTACAAACATTTTTTGTCATTACAAAAATTTCGATTGGACCCCTCCCTCCCATCTTATTTTGCATAATTCTACAATATAGACACTTCCAGAAATGTCAAAAATGTGAACCAAAATTTTAAAATTCTGAAAAAACCGCTAAATTCTCTCAGAAAATCAAAAATATCCACTCAAATCTCACTATTTCTTTTATCATTTGCAAAATTATTAATTTGACATCTTGAGCTATACGAATTATCGTTTTTTGGATTTTACTCAAAATTGAGCGGATTTAGGCGAAATTTTTATAGAACTTTATTTTTAGGAAATTAAATTTCCTATCAGATGATGTGGTCAGCGACATTTTTACCATTAAAATTTTTTGCAGCTCCATATTTTTTTGAAATTTTTTTTCGACTTGGCATTTTTTAAAAAGATGGGATGGAGTTTTTTTTAATGCATTCGCAGGTACCCTAGCATTAAAAAAAATTTAACCCGCTCACTTGGAGATTTCAGAGTGGCAATGGCAATCAGGAATCTTTTTTCAATTTAAAGTGTAAAACTGTTATATGCCCCAGTTCAGCAGTGATTTAGCCATTTAGCCTAATCAAAATACCACACAAAGCCTTGAAATCTGTTTTAATCTTGAGCATTGTTAACTTTCAGTTTTTCATTACATAGAGGGTTTCCAGCAGATTATTCACAAACCTATGAATAAGAAAGCAAATCGAGCATAAAATAAAAACGTCACTTTATTTACTCGTAGGTATTTTTTTGACAATAATGAACATTAACGAAAATGAACAACAAGCACGTATACACGATTACAACGAAATTTCATCAAATAAAACGATTCCACTTCGCGTAAACAATTGCGAATTCAGTTTCAAAAATGTCAAAGATGTTACTAATAAGTAAAAATTCCTTGAAAGTTTTTTTTTTTATGCTAAGAACCATCTAGGTAATGAAAATACAAGGTAGGTAAAAAAAAAGAAAAGAAAAGGTAGAAGCGTTAATTTTAACATTATTTTTTCAAATGATTGAAAAACGTTTGAAATTCTACATACGTTTTAAAAAAATGTCAGAAAACGTAACAACAATTACTCGTAATATCCGAGAGACGGTAATTAATAAATAATTACATTAATTAGTAAAATAATCAGGTATTTTCGGTTACACCTTGAATACGGTGGGAGTACACAATATACGTATTTGAGATCGCTGAAAATATTCGAAGAATAGACCGGCTCGATGGACGAATATTAATTGATTTTCAATCTTTTTTTCGCCATGCCCGACGATGGCGCTTGCTGTAAGGCCATAGCCCGAAATACTTCTGCAATCAAGTAAGGATGCGATTGTATCAAGACCTTCCACGATGCAGTATCTATCACCTCGGATGCGTGCGAATTGATATATTCGATGGTTTGAGCTTTGAGCTGCTCGGCGTTATGTAGATCTGCTAAAATGAGGATATTGGCGGCGTTCTCTATGGTCATGCTGCCGCACAGGGCTTCTTCGCACATCACTTTCAGCCTTTCCAAGTCGTACTTGTCGGCAGCTGCGAGTAAACTGTCGGCCATGGTTGTTAAATTTTGAACCTTGCCCGTGTATATAAAACGTAACATTTCCCTCAGTACTTCGTCGGTCACGTCGGTAATTATAACTTTATTTAAGCGTTTTTCTTTCATATTGTGTTCAAACATGGCTGCGAATACCGGACTTCTGGCTGCCAAGATGGCCTTATGAGCGCGAAACTCTTTACCGCCGACGGTCAACACGACATCGGTTAGCTTTTGATCTTCCAGCAGTACACCGAGATCTTGTGAAAGTTTACATTTAGGCACTCTAAACTGAACGGAATTCATTTGACCAGAAACATTAACGCAATCTGCCAGCACGCTTACTTCGCAAAAGATTGTCAATTTATCGTCCGGCAACAAACCGTTGGAATCGTCGAGTAAGAAATCGCGCCTGATGAATTTCTTAAATCCCCAATCTTTCCCTTGCACGAATCTATAAGCTCTTTGACTTTCCATAGCTTTCGTTTCTTCGCGTCTAGCGTTCAATATGGAGAATTTAAACTTGGCCCTGATTTCAGCCTTATTTGAAGCGACTAGCAATAAGTACAGCGAGATGTAATCCTTGCTTTCTTCGTCCAAGCCTTTCGGATTCACTCGCAGGCACCATTTTAGCTTATCGTTGGTACCCGCCGAGAACACGGACGATTTCAAAACTTCGCCCATTTCTTCGCGACAGAAACTGAAATTGTTTATCGTCCACATGTAACTGAATTTTGATACTTTGAGCTGCGTGTAACACCAGTTTTCAACGACCGGAGGTGTTGCTTCGTTCAATGTCGGACTTGGAATGCGAACCGGGACAGCAGCTCCTGAGAAAATCAACAAATAGTTTTAATCTTATACTCGACAATACACAGAGAATAAAATTTAATAATAGAAAATGCGAAAGATTCCATCGAGCTGGACTTTTTTTCCGAACACAAAGAGTATCCTTCAACTCGATGAATCATTCTAGGCACCTACAGATGATGCAGTTGGAAACATAGACGAATATTTTACAGTGAAATTAACATCAAGTTACAATAATAGCGTACCACTGAAACCGTTGAAGCTGCTGGACGATGGTGAAACATCATTCATTGATGGAATATAAAAAGAAGCACTGTGAGCAGGAAAGTACATCGCGTTCCTTGAACCGATTGTAACGCGAAATTCGGCGTTTACATTATTAAAACGCGAACCATAGTACGACTTTTGGCTAAAAACAATAGGACTATGTAAGATTGCGTTTGTTCAAGTATCAAACGATTATTTTAAGTATTATTAGGTAATCTGTCTCAATAAATGAAACTTTTCAAACTTTGAGAATTGAGAGCTCAAAACTGATATGAAAAACAAAACAATGATTACAAAAAAGTTCACACTCACACACAGGCACACATTTACACACTCACCTCACACGAGAGATTATCTACTTTGTGTTTTTTGTGTTTGTTGCAAGTGGAGTAAAATTTTTCAATTCGCGTTTTTACTTTTTTCACTTTTTTCGGGGTATTTGAATTTTCAATTTTTTTTGCAAATAAATTTAAAATTTCGAATAAAAGTTGCAGATTGAGTTCTCGAGAATAAAGTAATAATTTTGGTTATTACAAAATTTCGATTGGACTAATTGGACTCTCCTCCAATTTTCAATTTTTGAAGTTTGCCTAAGAACAAGAAGTAAGAACAGCCTTAGGCCAATAAACATAAAGTAGGTAATAATCGAGACTTTTTGTAAAAATTAAAATTTTCGAATAAAAGTTGCAGATTAATTCCCAAATTCCCAGGACCAGAAATAATTTTTGTCATTACAAAAATTTCTATTGGACTCCTCCGTCTGTTCCAAAGTTCCAATATTTCCTAATATTGCACATAGAGATAGAGATAGAGAATTAGAGAGCTCTTGACGTTTTGACTCTTGAGCGACTTAATATTCAAACTTGGAAGGGAGAGAAGGGTCCAACTCCAAGGTCCATGTAAAATTAAAAATTTTCTATCAATTTGACCTCTCCAAGTTTCCACCCATGACGAAGAGAGGGGCCAGACTGACCAAGAGATTTATGATTAAAATGGAAAAAAACGTCACCAAAATCCAACTCGAAAATCAAAATCTGACACCAAATCAGGTTTGGTTAGGTATAGGTTAGGTTATTTATAATAACTTTTTCTGAAAAAAAAACTCCAAGAATAATTTTTTTACTCCACAATATTTGAGATATTTGATATTTATTAAAAAGATTTCTATTTCTTCATCAAAACAAAAAAAAAAAAAAAAAAACAGAAATAGATTTCACTTTCACTCCAAAACAATTTTTAAAATTAACTTTTTAAAAAATTACGATTTCTTTTCCTTTTTTCCTCAAAAAATAATTAATAGGTAGATTTTTTACTCCAAAAGAAATGATTCTTTTTTTAATAATTGATTTTCCCGGGAAAATTGAAAGATTTTATTTCATTTTTTTAAATGGATAAGACCAAAAATAATGGCTTTCTCGTCAAAAAATAAGATGATGTTTTTTTAATGGATACAAAAAATCGAAAAATTTAGGAAGTTCATCTCCAAAAAAATTTAAAAATTTTTTAATCCAAAAAAAAAAAAACAGAGATTCTCATTTAAAAAAATATATATGACCAAAAATCATGATTTTTTTTTTTCTCTGCAAGAGTGAAAACAATAAAATATTGTTTCTGAAAAAAACAGATTTTTTTCTGAGTAAAAATCAAGAGATTTCTTACTCCAAAACTCCAAAAAATTTAATGAGTTTCCCGCAAAATTTAAAGATTTTTTTTCTTCAAAGAATTACCTAACAGAAGTTTTTTCATTTCAATCCCAAATGAGCGAGAGATTCGTTCCCCAATAAAGGTGAGAGATTTTTACCCCCCCCCCCCCCCCCCCAAAAAAAAACAACATTAAAAGATCTTTTAGAAAAAAAAATCTTTCACAAAACAAAAAAAATCTGCATAAACTCTCAAAAAATCAGACACTTTTTTACAAAGAAATGAACAAAAATCGTGATTTTTCTCCCTAAAAGACAAAAGTGTTTTTCAATAGTTGAAAAAAAATAAGAAAATAAAAGTCAATAGATTTTTACTTTTAAAAAAATGAATTTTTTACTCCAAAAAATATGTATAAAGGTCCCCTCCCTCAAAAAAATTTGAAAGGACGGTGTCATTTCATAAAAAAAATAAATAAGAAGCTGATTTTTTACTTCCAAAATTTGGGTATTTCTTCCTCCAAAAAAATGATATTTTAAATGTATAAAGAGTAGGTCGGTATCTTTATTTTATTACAACGCAAGAGAGAAAATTTCAATTTTAGGTAATTTAAACAGAAACTTGAGGTTTGTTTTTCTCACTTTCTTTAAAGAAAAAGGAGAAATTTTTCAATTTAAAAAAAATAAAAAAAATTTATTCCGAAAAAGTAGAGATATTTTTTCTTTAAAACAAATTGAAGGTTTTTTTCGAAAACGTAACACAGATTTTCATGTTGACCCCCCCCCCCCCCCCCCCCAATAACGTTCCAAAAGTCAACAGACAAATTTTTATTTCTGAAGATTTTGAACGTTTTTTTTTTCTCTAAAATTGAGAAATTGTGTAATACTTGCCTGCTTTCAGAGGTCTAGCAATCCGGTTGTTCGGGGGGGGGGGGGGGGGGTTCTCTCGAAAAGTTGAAAAAATGACTTTCAAGTTTGCTCAGTTGAAAAATTGAACGATAAATTTGTTGCAAATAAAAAAGGACAAATAACAAAAATTACATTAAGTTCATTTCCCAATTGAAAAATAATTTGAAATTTTGCCCCACCTGGAAAATACGTACCCATACTATTTAATCTTCCGATTGCACAGACAGTCTTTCTTTTTCATTTGAGACTCTACCAGAAACTCTGATCTCGATGGAGTCGAAGAAAAATCGCTACAATTCATCCTTACTAACATCATTTTGTATCATATCCAAACTATCAGTAGCAAAATGAGCAGACTTGAAAAAACCTCTGGTTTTGATAGAGTAGGCACTTCAATAATAATAAAAAAAATAAAAAAACACTATTTTATTAAAATTTATTCTGCATATGGTTAAAATAAATTAATAATCGATCGGAATAATTATTACAGTTTTTAAAATAATACTATGAAAAAAAACAAACAAAAAAGGAGTAAAAAATTATTGCGAAAAAAATAGCCCGATCTGACGCGAAGTTGAATGGAAAGTGCACACATTATTTAAATAATTTTTTGTAGGCTGGAAGCGGGCGTAATGAAGCCAATTTTTCACACATTTAAACCTATAAACGGATAAAAATGCTCGTAAATGAAATATTCAAGTTTAGGTACCTTTTTAAAAAACAAACTTTGAATTCATACTTTCAACATACAAATCAACTATTGCCTCCGGCAATGATAGTTTTCTTTTTTCGCATTTCCTCATCCATAAGTGCTTTGGCTTGTCCGGCGTTGATTACTGGATTTCTAATTCCTCCCATCATCGATGGATGCACCATGCTATGCTGACCAGCGCGTATCGGTTTGGCTGAAAAAAAGATAGATATTTATTTACTGATAAGAATTGCAACTGCGGAGAAATAAAAACGTTCGATATGGTACCAATTTGGGCACTGGGTCCGCGTCTAAAAGTAATATTCTTCTGTCGAACGGCCTCCTTGATACGGTCGACTTCAAACTGGTATCGTTTACGATCTCGCATCGCTCCTTCTTTGGCTTCTTTCAAAGCTGTTTCTAAAGCCTAAACAAAAATTCCATCGTAAATTACAAATTCCCTAATTTTAAAAACATATCAGATTAAAGACACGTACTTTTACTCGCTCCATCGTAGCACGTAAGCGTTTTTCCAATTTAGGCAATTCGCACCTAAGGTCGGCGTTATCACGAACTAGCTGCTTGTGAACCTTGGTCAATTGATCTAGGTTATTTTCTAGGAAACTAATCTTCTGTTTTTGGGCCAACGAACCACCGTCGTCTTCGTTCTCCTCGGTATTACCGGATTTCTTAATTCTAGACTGAATATCTTGCACGAATAATTTTCTAAGATTATGCAACGTTTGCAGCTCTTTCGAGACGGTATCTTCGAGACCCTTGAGGTCCTTCATAGCTTGATCGTGACGCTCGCTCTTTAATAAAAGCTCTTCAAGTTTTTGATTTTTATCCGCTTCTTTTTGTTTCAATTTCTCGTAATCCAGCTGCAATTGCTGATGAGCCAGCATGTATTTTTGATTGGTGTCTTTGAGCTCGTTGATGAGAGCTTGCTTTTCGCTAATTTCGTCACGTAATTCGGCCACTTGTTTGTGGTGGATGCTTCTCAGCTGATCCATTTGTTCTTCTAGGGCTGCCTTCACCTTGCTGGCGTTCTCTTTCTCTTCGGCTTTTTCTTTGGTTGAAGCTGCATGAACTTGTTCTGTAATGTAAATAAAAAAATTAATAACGAAAAATTGCAGCATTGATGATTTGCAATTTGATACAATTATACTATCTAATTATAATAAGAATGATTTAGCTGGGATCTTACCAGCTGCTTTCATTTTAGCACATTCTTCACGCAAAGCGTCGATGTTCTCTTCCAAAGTTCGTTTCTTGTTTTCAGCTTCTCGCATCGATTCTTGTAAAGATTTCATCCGAGCTTCATGTTGCGAAATAAGTAGTCGGTATTCTGCGAGTTCTTTTTCGTAATCCGTTATCTGTTGGTGAAAAAATCATTTATCAATTTTTTATAGGTACAATAACGCCGGCAACTTGAAATAATAAATGTAAAATTTAAAAAATATGTTTATTCAAAAAAATTGAAAAAAATGGAACTTTTTTTACTCAAATTAAATTGAAAATTTTTTACTTTTAAAATTAAAAAATTTTTCACCAAAAAAGTTGGAGGATTTCTTTTTCCTCTCAAAAATTCCTGAAATATTTTTACTTGGAAAAAAATTGAAAGAATTTTTTCTTCAAAAAATTTGAATAATTTTTGTTAATAAAAAAAAATTATTTCAAAAAAATTTATAAAACTTTTATTCAAAAAATTCGTAGGTAGATTTTTTTAAAGAACATCTAAATTTTTTTTTCAAAAAGACTTAATTTTTAGTTGCGATATTTTTTTCCAAAAGAACTGAGATCAAAGATTTTTTAGAGAAAAATATTGAGACAAAAAAATGAATTTTTTATAAAAAAAAATTGAAAGATTTAAAAAAAATAAGTGCATTAAAAAAATTTCTGTAAAATCAGAAAAAAAATTGAAAAAAGTTGTTCTCCAAACAAATTCAAAAAAATTTGAGAAGTATTTTCACGTCAAAAAAAATACCTAAAACGTTTAAAAAAAAGGGAAAAAAAGAAATGAGGGAAAAAATTATGAATTTGTTTAAAAATGCAAATTCCTTTCAAGAGACACCCACAAAAAAATTAAACACATTTTTTTCCCCAAAAGAAATTATGGGTTTAAAATAATACCTACCTATTAAAAATAGTTCAAGGATAATTTTTTTTGAATTTTATTGAAAGGTTTTTTTACAAAATAATTGGGACGATTTTTAGAGAAAATATTCAGACAACAAAATAGAAATTTTTACTGTCAAAAAAATAAAAAATAAATACCTATATCTGTAGAAAAAAAGGTGAGAAATTATCAAACAAATATTCAGAGATTTTATTTAAAAATTTAAGCAATATTACGAGTATATCATGAAAAAAAATTGAAGGGGGTTTCAAAAAATAAAAAAAAAAAATGAAAAATGAAAAATTCAGTACGTTTTTCTTTGTTCATTTTTTTTGAATAAAACTTTCCTCCAAAGGATTGATAAGTTTTTTCAATGCCCAAATTTGAAAAAAAAAACTATTTCAAAAGAATTAATTTTTTTCAAAAAAATTCAGAGATTTTTTTTAAATTTTAGAAATATTTTTTACTTACTAATATTAATTTCTTTTTAAATCGAGAGATATTTTTTCCAAGAGAATTGAGAAATGAAAGATTTTTGCAGAAAAAATTTTTGAGACTAAAGAATCAAGATTTTTGTCTCGAAAAAATTAAAAAACAATAATCTGTAAAAATTCAGAAAAAATTGTTCTTCAAAGGAATCTAGATTTTGGGTGGGGGGGGGGTGAATAAAAAATTACTATTTGTTCTCAAAAATTGATTTTTTTCCGAGAGATATTTTTGCCCTACAAAAACACAAATCTGTTTTTCTCCACAAAAATTGAAAGATTTTTTTTTCTTTTAATAGGCACTTAATTAAAATTTAAAAATGTTTTCTCCGAAGAAGTTCAGAGATTTTTTTCAAAAATCCAAAGTAAGTATGTTTTTCTCAAAAGAAATTGAGGATTTTTTTCCTGTAAAAATTGAGAACATTTTTTATTTCAATTTTTTTTTAATCTTAATTTTTTCAAAAAAAATTTGTAGGTAAGGTGAAAGAGTTCTTTTTTCAAAAAAAAATCATCTTTCAAGAGATAAATGTTCTATTTTTATTTTGAAAAAAAAAAGATTTTTTTTTCTTTGATAAAATTTACTTTATTAAAATCATTTCAAAAAAGTTTTCATGAAAACAAATTTTTTCCCATTTTTTTTTTTTGGTGAAAAATTTAAGCCCTTCCCTCCAGAAAACACATTACATTTTAATGGGTATAGTACCTTACGCATTTAATTTTGGCATTTACAAAGTTTTCTAGGGTGTAACTTATTTCACTTTTGGAATTTTGAGTAAGGCTCGAGTATCCGAGCTACTGCTAAGTTGGCGACCATGCGGTACATAGATAATTGTGACAAATGTAAAAAAAAAAGGTAAAACGACTGGAAAAATAATACCACAGTAAAGCGAAAAATTTGGCATGGATTTGACGTAAAGCGAATTCTTGCCAAATTAAAAAATTTACCGTTCGCAAATTTAGGTTAGAACCTTGTAAATTGTGACCTAAATTGTAGCTCGATTTCGAAATAATTTTTACCTTTTTGTTGGATTCAACTTGATGAGTTTCCAAACCTTGATACCTCGTAACTAGATTTTTAACTTCGGATTTCATTTTCGAAATGTACAAACGAGCGACGGTGAATTCTTCCTCTAGTTTACCATTACCATCGGTGACCAACTAAGAAGGTGAGAAATAATACACGATTGATTAAAAGAACCAAGAATAATTTTCAGAACACTAAAATAATTATTACCTTGAGGTCGCTATCGTTTCCGAAAGTAACCCCAATTTCAGCCAGGTCTTTCAACAGATGAGTCAACATTTCAGCAATACGACGTTTTTGATGAGTAGACATATCTTTCAATTGTTGCAATTCCGATGCAGTTGCATTTAAAGCGCTCTGAATATTAAAAAAAAAAAAAATTAATCATAATTACCGTTTTAAAATAATAGGCGATGTAATATAAACAAAAATTAAAAGTGGTATACTTGTTTAGCGGATAATTCTTCGGCCAGCGTTTCGTTTTCCTTATTTTTGGTCTCTACTTCTTGACTTTTTTGATCGTAGTTGACTGCCAATTCTTCCAAAGCTTGAAGTACTTCTTTCACTTCCTCTTTGGCGCTTTCGTTTTCTTGAGTTATACGATTCATTTCTTGTTGCAGAAGCTCGTAGTCTCGACGAGTAGAAGCAATCAACTGTAGAAATGAAATGGTTAAGGAAACTCTTTTTTTTAGAATATTAACACAAACGAACGTACCTCTTCTTGCTCCATCATTTGGTCTTTCAATTTTTCCACGTATTGGCTGGTCTGATTGATTTCTTCGTCTTTTTCGTCCAATTGCAAGTATAATCGTTCTCTTTCTTCTTCCAATTTCTGTCTTTCTTCGTTTGATAACGAACCGAACATGATGCCAGCTCCAGGAGTCGCAGGCATTGGCAAGTCGGGAACTGTAAAATTGAATCAATCGATAAAATATTCTAAAAAGCTATTATTCCAAGTGAATTTATATCATCGAATTGATATCGACCTTTGGGTACTTCTATAATGCTGGTCACCGGAGTAGAAGCTTCCAGAGGCTCTTGCAAGTTAACTTGCTCATCTTCTTTGACAGTTTCACCTTTTCGCCATCTGTAACGAGTAATTTCTCAAGTAAACCGAGCCAAGATGGTGAAAAATCGAATAATTGACTTACCTGCTAATTTCAGATTCCAATTTTTCGATTTTCGCTTTGAAACGGTTACATTTTTCGCGTTCCCTTTCGAATCTTCGTTTCCATTCTTCGGCCGTTAGCTCTTCATTGACAGTAACGACGTTCTTAATTGTTTTAGCTCTGAAAAAATCCAACATCGAGTCAGAGTACTTGACAGGTGCGAAAATTATGACCCAATCTGAGTACTCACCTTTTACCAAAATCCAGAGTAGATTTACTTTCGGCTTCGTTGAATGAGGCGGGTGAGCAACAAATGATAATCGTGGTGCGAGCATTACCACCGAGAGATTCTTGCAGAATACGCGTCAGTTTGGAATCTCTGTACGGTATATGAGTTTTATTTCCGTCAGCAAGAGCTGATATCACATTACCCAAGGCGGATAACGATTTGTTAATGTTTTTAGCTTCGTCTAAGACCGTACCTTCAGCACCAGTTTTGCTAACCTATAATAACGGGTGATAAATTAAACACAGAAGGTGACAGAATCGATACGAGATGATAAAACGAACCTTTTCACTTCCAGCTAAATCGACGAGGTATAATTTACCGGAAAGTTTTTTCTCGTTTTCTAAATTCTCTTGTTTTACATTAATTAAGAATACGCTGTGACTTCTAGAACTGTGCTCGTTCATGTCTGCGTGAAAATACGAAACGTGTAAGCCATTTTTGAAATAAAATTAAAACCTAAGTTAAGCAATCTGCGTACTTGTGACAGCTATGTGCCTGTTTGCTTTTCCTTCTTCGATTACTTCGAAAACTTCTTCGGGACTGGAAACGAACCGTTCTGTTGCACCTTTTACAAATGGTACGCGATTTTTATCCTCGTGTACGCTCAAGTTGACTTTAGAAACTGTAACATGGACGTTCAAACGTAAATTATCGATCGTTTAAAAGTTTAGAATTGATTTATGTAGCATTTGACTCTCTTACCATCGAGTAAATCTCTAATCTTATCCATGTATATTTCAAAATAGGAAACTTTTATATGGAATTCTAGATTCTCTTCCATAGCATAAATATGGTTAAAAATATCGTTCACTATCCTGGGAATGATGCCCTGTTTACTAGGATCACCGATAACTCCTTCCATAGTGTGAGTTTTACCGGACGAAGTTTGACCGTAGGCGAAAATCGTACCATTGTACCCGCAGAGTACATCTAAACAAAATCAAAATCAGTATCCAATCGATCACAAACTAAACCTCATCACTCGAGGTTTACCTTTAACAATTGACTTTGCTGCTTCACCATACACTTTGTCTTGAGACGCATTTGGTTTGAAAACTTTATCGAACAGGTAAACTTTACCCTGAAATTAGAATTAAAAACACATCGAAGTATTAATGATGGGAAAATATTCATAGTTTGATTACGTAATTCCTAACAATAATCCGTAAAATTAGAAAATATCGTCAACTTGGTTGGAAAATGGAGCACCGAAGTGTGCTTTCCACTCGAGCCATAAATGAATCGAATTTCTGAATTAGATTTCAAAGAATATGGAAATGATTCATACATGGTATGATTTCAAAGCGAATAATAGTTTAATGATGCTAATCTAACGAATAAATATGTGACAAATGGCAAATCGATAATACGTATAACAAAGAAAGTATCTGTTGATATATTTCGACACTTCGTACGAATGGAAAATAACATCGAGGGAAGTGTATACGAGATGAATATACTTACGCCGATTGATATACAATTTTCTTCAGGTCCAGAAGGAAATTTTACGATAAATTTCGACCCAGCTTTTTCTTCGGAATCGTTCAGAGGTCTAAATCTACATACTACTTTGATGCTATCTTCTCCAGCATTTTCACGTTCCCTTTGTTCGCCCATTGTTTAAAAACTAATTAGAGATCGAATCACAGTGTGTATTATCAATAATTAAACATTTTGAATATTTTACGTCAATATATCGCATTATTAATCAAAAATGATACTAAACCACGAAATTAATGAACACTGAACCGAAACGAAATGACGAATCATTCAATGTAGCAAACGTACGCAAAAGGTTCGAAAATTTTTTCCTGGTGTTTTGAATTTTTTCAAAATTGACGTCTTGAAAAATTTAAAATTAGTTTTTTTTTCATTTATTTGACATTTTCCATCGAATTAAATAAATTTTAATTATTTCAAAACCGAAAATATCGAAAAAGTAGTCAAATTAAGGATTAATTTGTATTACATTTTGTACCTCTATTTTAGCTACACTGTTTAATTTTCGTACTTGTAATTCGTTGAGTTTTTCACGGTGATGAATCAGAGAAAAGGGTTCAATGAATATGCCTAACGGGAAAATGATTCCACTACTCCAGCTCACGACTTCTGCCTCGGTAGCGAAGGAAAAGTGAAGAAAAGTTTTCTTTATCTCTTTCTTTTTACCTGTTTAATGTTACCATGAAATAGTTTAATAGTTGAATAGCGTGAAGTCGAATGTAAATGGTAGGGAATGGAGTTTACTTTGCTCGAGAGAAAGCAATAAGCTAAATTAGTACATTGCATTTGTTTTAGATTGTTTAGCGTTGTTTCTTTCCTAATTTAAACTTCAGAGTGATATTAAAATTGTAATGACATGGTTATGTATCATAAAATTGAAATTAATTTTAAAAAGCCTACATTTTTTCAACTTGGAAAAATTAATACCTACAAGGGGGAAAATTACTTCACGTACATATATTTTACAACGTAAAAGTGGAAATGGAATTTTCGTAGTGTTTCAGAACTATTTATAAGTAGTAGATAAATAGTAAGCAATTAGATGGAAAAAATCAGAGTCTGCTACGTCAATTTTGAAAGTAAATATTTGTCTAATTACCTACTTGGCACAATCGAAGAGCGCTGGTTTTTAAAGCATATTTTTAAAGGCCAACTTTCGGTAATGAAAATTGTGCGAAGTATGATCATTGAACCGAATCGAGTAATGAAGAGATGAAAATTCACCTACTTGGAATATTTTCATCAAAACTAGGACACCTCGTTTATGAAGACAAAACTTTTAACGTTAATTTTTTTTATATTGATAAAATTGTACCTAGTAGTAGTAGATTCAATTTTTCAATATTTTTTTTCAAAATAAATTTCCCTAAATTCGTTTGGAATAAAAAAATGTTTTAAATAAAAATAAGTCTCTAATTTCTTTTTTTTTGGTGAGAGGTTGGGGGGGGGGGGTGTCTCTGAATTCTTTTGGAACAAAAGATTTTTTCAGAGATTTAAAAAAAAAAATTGCATTGATTTTTTTTCTAACAAAAAATTCTCAATTCATTTTAAATATTATTTTTCAATTTTTAAGAGAAAAAAAAATGGTAATTTCTTTGTAATGAAAAAATTCCTCAAATTTTTGTAGAAAAAATCTTATAGGTAGGTATAACTTTCTTTGGAATGAAAAATCTCTGAATTTTTTTGGAATAATTAATTTTTTTAACTGTTTTGGAATAAAATATACTTTCGGACTGGGAGGGCAAGGCCGGGAAAATTTCAATTTTTTGGAATCTTTTTTTTTGGAAAAATACAAAGTCTATAAAATTTTTTGAAACAAAAAAAAACTCATTTTTTTGGAATAAGACAAAAATCTTATTTTTTTGAATAAAAATAATTTATCGATTTTGTTTAAACTTTCAACAAATTTTTTTTTCAAAATTTTGATTTTTTGTGAATAAAAAAATATAATTTTTTAGAATAAAAAATCTGAAAAATAGTTTCTTAATTTTTTTTTTCAATTTTTTCTACAACAATAGATACCTATCTACCTACATTTTTCCAGTTCATTGGAAAAGAAAAAAAATCAATTTTTTCAAAGTTGTGAAAAAAAAACTTCAATAAAAACACCGAATTTTTTTGAAACAATAAAAAATTTCTCGTTTTTAAAAAAAATTAAAACGTTTCTCAAATTTTTAAGATAGGTAAAAAAATTAATCACTGTTTTTTTGAAGCAATGAATTTTTCCAATTTTTTTGAAGCAATAAATTTTTCCAATTTCTTTGAAACAAAAAAAATCATGAATTTCTTCTGCAGAAATTAATTTTCCCAGTTCATTGGAAATGAAAAAAATTCTAAATTTCTCGAAAAAAGAACATCTCTCAAAGTTGTGGAGAAAACCCTTTCATTTTTTTGAGATGAAAATATTTCTTCTCCAAATTAATTTAGAATTGAAAAATTTCTTCAATTTCTCTTTTTTTAGAAAATGAAAAAATGTTTCTCAAATTTTTAAGATAAAAAAATCACTGCATTTTTTTTTTTTTTTTTTTTTTTGAAGCAATGAATTTTTCTAATTTTTTTAAATCAAAAATTTTTTTAATTCTTCTGGAATAATTTTTTTTTCTCCATTGAATTGTCGGAAATGGGGCTCAATATTCACTTTTTTCCACGCCTATATTTTGACGCTTGTTTTTGCACCACCACTTTTTGAAAAAATATATTATATAGGATCATCTTTTTTGTAGCAAATTTTACATACTTTAATTTCAGTAAAGACCTTTTTCTGTTTAAACGCATACTTGAAGAATTAGGTATAAACGAAAAAGAACGAGGGGTATTTTTGGGTCTTCATTTGGGAGATTTCTCGTCAGGACACCAAAAAGAAAACATTATAAAATCAAAAAAAAAAAAATTGTTGATTCAAAATTTAATTTGCTCTATTTTTTTTTGGACTATTATTTCCCTGTGTTGAATTGTTTTTCTCAATACGATATCAATTTAGTAAACAATCAACATTCAACATATTTTAACAACTCGAGTTTGAGTATTTCAAAAATAAAAACATTAAATAAAAAGGACCAAAAACGAAACATACAATTTCATTAGATCAACTTATATATTCATAAATTTACAAATGAAAAAAAATACATAAAAAAAATTCAACTTAGTGTATTTTAAACATTGTTGTTTGTAACACAGTACTTAATACTTTGCGTGGCGCAACAGAAAGAAATTTGGTATAAAAAAGGATATGTATCGAAAAATTGATAAATCTTATACAAAAAAAAAAGAAATCAAAAATAACAAAAATAATACACAGCATAAAAAATTAACAAGGAATACCTCTATCAACTATTACTTCGACGGAGGTTAAACTGATATCGTTACGTTCGCTTTCTTTCGAGTTGCAGAATTCTTGTGTATCGCATTTGTTACAAATTTCGGCACAAATGTATTTCTTCGTTTCGGTTTTGTTTCTCGTATCGATTCCATTATTACTATTTTTATAAACTGTTTCATTATCGGAAGGCAGGATTACGTTGAGACACGATTTCAGAGGAAAGTTATTTAACCACGGATGATCCAGACATTCGTCTATGTTTATTCTTTGGCTGAAACAGAACCAAATCAAAAATTAGTCGCCTAATCGAAGAAATTCAATTTTTTAACCAATAAAGGATATCAATCCCTTACCTTGGTTCAGGCATCAGTGTAACCATTATGAAATCTCTAGCATAGTCGGAAATGTTACTAAATAAATCTTGTGGAAAAGATAATGCGCATTGGGTTATGTTGCAAAAAGTTTCTTGTTTCGTTTCGCCAGCAAAGGGCGAATATCCGCTTAGCAATACGTAAGCTAGAACTCCGACACTCCAGATATCCGTTGCTAACGATATTGGCTCGAAATTCAGGACTTCTGGCGCTGAAAATATATCGTATAAATTAGTACAGAATAAATTAGCCGAATGAAAATGGGTACTAAATTTCACACGAGATGAAAAAGGTCGCTGTGAAGTTGAACGTATATTCTTGAACACGTTTGTCAACTTGAAATACTCGAGCGAATTCCACTTTTAAGAAAGCTGAGTTCGTAGAAATGGAAAAAAAGTAAAAAAAAATTCGACTTTTTCGCAATAAAAAAAACTATTAAGTACTTTTCTTTAAATTGAAAAATTGAGGAAACTGAAAAGAAATGGAAAATTTGGAGTTTTTCTCAACAAAAAAAAATCCTCTATAAAAAAGGGATTTTTTTTCAAAAAATAAAATCTCAAAAAATTGTAATTTTTTTTTCTCAGAAAGTTAAAGGATTTTCTTCAATTGTGGAATTTCTAAATTCCAAAAAAAATTTTAAAAAAATGGAAAATTTGGAGTTTTTTTTTGTTAAAAATGCAGTATTATTTTTGATTTACGTTACAAAATATTGCACTATTTATTCAACTTTTCATAAATTATTTCATCAATTTTCACAAAAAATCAACTCGCAAGAATATTTAAAAAACGAAAAAAACAAAACAAAACAAATATCTAAAATTAATACGAACCGACGTAATCGGGCGTGCCCAGTATTTCTCTCAACTCGACCCCATTTTCAATAACTCTGGATATACCAAAATCGCACAATTTGATATCACAATGTGGGTATGAGGACGTAATTAACAAATTTTGTGGCTGTAACAAAAAATTCAACATTATGACATATTTGTCGATTGGATTTTTTTTTTTTTTTTTTTTTTTTTTACAAAGTAGATAATTATTTTTAAAAAGTTACCTTTAAATCGAGATGAGCTATGTTATTCGAATGTAGGAAACGAAGACCTTTAAGAATTTGTTGCAGAACGTGTACGACTTGAACTTCGTCTAAACCGTCGTTAATATCTATTACTCGTTGTAATTCGCCACCGGCGACCCTAGAAGAAAAAAAAAAAATCAGTCAACTTGAAGTCATTTGACAATTCATGATCAAAAATATAATATTATGTACAAATTATTTTGCAAAACTATAAGGTCAAGACCCAAGAGCAATTCATTAATGACTAAATAAAAAAATTAAAAATTTGTGCAAGGCGTCTGGGGGGAGCATTTTCCAAATTTAAAGCATACTCGTAAAGTGCCCATTTCAAAAATTGAAGAGGCAATTAATTTTTTTTGACAATTTACGAAAAAAAAAGTTAATGAAAATTTTGGAGTAATTCTATGAAATATTTTGATTTTTTTCGAAGTTGTACAAAGTCACGTTTTAAAATTTTTCTGAAGCTCTGCAAAATATTCGTGGAAATTAAAAAAAAAGAATTTCTGAATAAATATCTAAACATTGATGAAATTTTCTGAAATCATTCTCTCAAAGCTTTATGAAAAATTCTACGAAAATTTGTACAAAATTTTTTGATATTTTGTCAAAAATTTTCCTAAATTTTGTGGCGAATTCTCTGAAAATTTTGTGATTTTTTTGAAATTATTTGTGATAATTTTCAGAAGTTTTACAAAAAAATCTGTTTTTCTGGCATTGATCATTTGTGAAAAAATTCTCAAGATTTACAAAAAGGATTTCTGTAATTTTGTATTTTTTTGAGATGTTTTCTAAAATGTTGGTGCTATGATCTGTTTTTTTTTTAATTTGTAAAAAGTTCTATATGACATTTTGTGAAAAATTTGAAGCCTCTTTATTAATTTTCTATGAAAGTTTGTGTTTTTTTCTTTTAATTTTTTATGAAATATTCTTGAATTTTGAAAAAAAAAAAATTGCTAGTTGTTTCTTGAAGATAAAACAATTTTTCCAAAAATTTTATAGGACAAAAAATGCTTAGATTTAGTTTTTTGAAGTTATGTCAAAAATTTCTTAAAATTTTGCAGAGAAATCCCCTGAAAAATTCGTAATTTTTTCGAAATTCATTTTTGAAAATTCTCACAAACTCTGTAAAATTAATTTTCAAATTTGTAAAAGTCTTTGATATTTTGTGATTAAGATAGGTGGGTGAAATGCCCTTGTTCTCAGATTTTGGAATAAATCTGGGATATTATTTGGTACCCCTAAAAAATATTTTCTGCCGAAAAAACTTTCCCGCCCACTCCCCTTTTGGCCAAAAAATTGAAAAAACTTTGAGTGTATACCGAGGGTCTTGGTGTAGTGCACTACACCAAGGTTAAGTGCACTGCACCGATCGAAGGTGAGTGCACTACACCAATCGAGAGAGAGTGCACTACACCAAGAGTGAGTGCAGTACACTGTTCAAGGGTGAATTTCCACAGGAAAATTCAAAAATCGCTGCTCAGAGCCAAATCACCCCTATAAACCTAGCTAGACTCTTTTGTAGAAAAAAAATTCTGAGATTTTATAAAATTTTCTGAAAGTTTGAGAATTTTTTTTGATAGAAATCTCTGAGGTTTTGTAAGCTCAAATTTTGAAGACCTAATTTTGGGGGAAATCCATTAAAAATTTCGCGATTTATTCGATTCATGAAAATTCTCAGAAGTTTTGTAAAATTATATTTCAGATTTGTACAAAAGTCTCTGAAATTTTATGATTTTTATTTATTTTTATTTTTTGAATCTTCGGAAAATGTCTGAATTAAGATAAAAAATTCTGAAATTTCGTGAAATTTTCAGGCTTTTTTGAAAAATTTTCTATTATTTCGTAGAGCATTCTCCTCAAAAATTTAGTTTTGTAAAATTACATTTCAAGTATCTATAAAATTCTCTGAAACTGTTATTCACTTTCTTGAAATTCTGCGAAAAAGATGTTTGAATATTTTTACAAAAAATTCTTTGACTCTTGGCGAAAAAGTTTCCTGTTTGATAAAAGTTTCCCGAAGCTAAGTGAAAATTTTTCTGAAGATTTGGTGAGTTTTCGTAAATTTTTTTGTGTGGAGAATGAAGAGGGGGGGTGTTTGAATATTTTCTAACGTTTCGGGAAAAATATTTCTACAATTTAGTGGTTGTTAACTCTGAAAATTTTGTAACTTTTCTAGAATAATTTTACAAGATTTTTTTTCGAATTTTCAAAACATTGCTCGACATTTCGTGAAAATTTTTCAGTTTTTTTTTTTTTTTTTTTTTTTTAAATTTATTGTATAAAATTCTCTGAAAAATCAATCCTCCTTTTTCAATTTTTCCAACAGTTTTCTGAAAAATTTTGGAAAATTCTTTCTCTAAAAATGTTGTAAAAAATTTTCTGCGATTTTGTAAAAATCATCTGAAAACTACTTCTTGCAAAAAAGTCATTTTTTTGTCTAGTTTGAAAATTAAGATGAAATAAAATTTTAAAAATGGCCATTTCCGAAGTTTAGGACATCATAGAAGTCTTCACTTTTACAAATTGGCAAATTCATCACAAAAGTTTTTTTTTTGAAAAACATTTTTTAAAAATTCATTTTTCAGAAAATTTTAAACAAAATGAAAAAAAAATGAAAAATTTTCACAAAATGTCGAGCATTTTTTGAATGCAGTATTGCCAATCGTTTTTTTTTTTTAAATATCAATTTCGAAATTTGTTGGGCCTTCATTTTCAAACGTATCCAAATTTCAAGTTTGGTAAACTATTCACCAGAGAGAGGCAGAGACCTCGCATTATTTTTATAAGTTGGCCATAAATGGTGCCTATCTCTCACATCAAAGGCAAACACACTTCTTTCAGAATCGTTTTAAAACGTCAATACCAATACCATTCATGCAACTTCAGTTTATCGACTCTCACTTCTCCTCGCAGTCTCGTCAATTTCTAAAGAAAAAACGTGTCAAATGCATCTGAAAAGAATTACGAGTGCACACTTACAATTCAAGTACTAGAGCCATTTCGGTCGGCGTTTCATAAACTTCGTGTATATTTACAATATGGCCGCAATTTTGAGCTAATTTTAATACAGCAATTTCGTGACAAATGTCATTTCTTTGGTCCATTGATCTTCTTCTTTTGCGAATGAACTTCGCCGCGTACTCTATGCCAGTAACCTTATGAGTGCATTTCCGTACCGCTGCGAATTTACCTCTGGAAACAAAAAAAAAACACAAACCGAACCATTATTATTTATGTCTACACATAGTTTTCGTTGCAGCGTAAAAAAAAAGTAGTAAAAGGCTTTTTCCATTAAGTACCCAGTCGTACCCAAGTCGACTCTTGGAACAATAAAGTTGCAAACTTTTCCAACGTGTATGCGTTTTATTATAGGTACTTTGCAGTAGCAGTTTCTATTCAAAGTATGAAAAAATAAGAAGGGGCTTTTGGAGTTTCAACGGGCAAAAATTCATTATAATTAAGAATTTTGTGGCGTGTGGCACGCAGACGCATGTACAACAGCTTTTTATACGTATGTACGTACTCGTAAGTACAAAGAGGTACGAAAGAATAGAAACTCGAAGAATACGAGTAGGTATAACTTTTGAAACATTTTTTGCATAATTTTTTAGTAGGCACCGTGCAAAGTGTAGAGGCCAGCTCTTAACGTATAAGAAGTGAGGATATGAATCCATTACGATGATATCATCGAGCGAGAATGCGAATAATTACATATATCTCATCTGCTTTATCTTCACTTTTTTCTACTTAGTAGACACGAGCATAAATTAATACGCGAGACAGGCAGAACAATAGCTGAGTTAACTGCGAAATACGTTTGTTGATAAACACCTATCGTACTAACGTACCTAATGTGGAAACGAGTCGAAAATTTTGTTTACATTTTTAATTCCACGCTTGTTTCTTGGTTTGTTAAATTAAAAAAAAATTATACCAATAGACAAAGGGACGTACGTGAAGAAAAATTGCTAAATTAATTAGTCCTATCGTGTTTCTTTAAAATTATTTTCCAAAAAATTTATTTAGAAATTTTTTTCCTGAAAGGATTTTTTGGTAGAAAAATTTTTGAATCATGGGAATTTTCTTCATTTTTTTTTTTTTTTTCAATAAAATATATCCTAGAATTTTTTAAAGTACCAATGTATTAAACTTTTAATTATTTTTGAGAGAATAAAGGTATCATGCCTAAATTTTTACCAAAAAAAAATCATACTTACTGATAATACGAGTACGAGTAAAATAATGTTCTTGTGCATAAAAATATAAGTACCTAATATTTAAGAAGTATTTTTTTTCTTGTAATTTTGTGAATTTTTAAAAAATATACTGCAAGTTATTCCCGCCTCCAAATAGTTTTATTTATATTTTAAAATTTTCAAAATAGGTAATCATTTTTAGAAGTTCTTCTGCACTTTTTAGTAAATTAACTTTAAAGAAATTTTCTCACAAAATAGAAGTTTTGAAAACGAATATTCATTTGAAAATTTTTCATGATATTTGTTGGGAGATTTTTTAGCTTTTGAGAATTTCTCAAACATCAGGAATTAAGAAAAAAAATTTCAAAAAAGAATTTTTTTGATTTTTTTTTTTCAATGGAATGTTGTTTTTCAAGTTTTTAAAAAGAAAAATTGTAGGTAATTTTTAAAAAATTTCATATTTTGAAGATTTTTTTTGCACTCTCTTGATGATTTTTTTTAAATCAAAAAAAATTTCCTATAATAAAATTTTTTAATAGAATTTTTTCTAAAAAAATTAATTTAAAATTAGGCAACTCAAAAAAAAACAATGGAATTTTTTAGAAGATTTTTTTTAATTTTATAGAATTTTCAAAATATTTTTCTAAAAAATTTGATTTTTATTTTTTTCAAAAAAAAATTCATAGTAGGTAGGTATTTTTATGTTTTTTTTTTTTAAAATTTCATAGGTATTTGAAGCAGTTTTGAATTTCCAAAGAAAAATTTTTTCAAAACGATTTTTTTAATTTGGTAAGTTTTTTTGTTCTTTTTTTCTGTTTAGGAAGAGCACTAAAAAAATTCACTTACTTTGGGAGTTTTTTAGAATACCATTTTTTTTGTAGTTTCAATAGATTTCTTTCAATTTTTGTGAAGGTTTCATTATTAATTTATTATCTGCAATAAATTTTTTTTAAAAGTAGAAATGATGGTTGAATCTTTTCTGAGGTAAAAGTTCAAAATTTTTTTTGCACTGGGATTTTCAAGAAGTGAACAGGAATTTTTAGCAAAAAATTTTATTCTCTAATTTTTTACAAAAAAAAAAAAAAAAAAAAAAATGAAGGTAATTTTAGACATTGTTTATCACATTTAGAATTTTTAAAGAAGTAATAAGTACTTAGGTAAGGAACGCGTATATAAAAAAGTATATAAAATCTATTCATCTTAGTTGGAGATTTTATGTGTTTTTGAAAAATTGCTGAGGTGTTTGGAGATTTCTTTTCCAAAAATTTTATTCTCAAATTTTCATTTTTTTTTTGTTTTTTTTTTGTTTTTGGGCGCTTTTAATTACCAGGATTATTGCGCCCCTACAATGAGGTTTAAATTAGATTGTAAAGATGGGTTTTCTTTAAGAAGGTTATTAGTCGATCTATTTTTTCTAGATTGTCAGATGATAATATTTGGGGGTTTATATTTTCATTTAAAAAATTTTAAAGGCATTATTTTCCAAAGTTTCTTCTTTAACTTGGATAGAGTGGTGCTTATTTTTGAAAAAAAATCATACTTTACTTTTGAGAGTTTTGTAAAAAGTAATAATTTTTTCAAAAAAAATTTCATTGCATTTTTTTGAATATTTAAAAATTGTTTCAATGGACGAATCTTTGTGATTTTCCAACATCTTTTTTTCCACTACATTAATTTTTGAAAATTTGACGAAATTTGCTACTTTTTTACTACTTTCATTACCTGTAGACAACCAAAAATAAGAAGGTACTTTATATTCTCCTTCAAAATTTTTTTCCCCAATTAAAAAAAAATTACGCCATTTGTTTTAAGAAAAAATCCATAATATTTTTTAGAGAATAATATTTTTCTAAGAAGAACAATTTTCCCAGAGATTTTTCTTAATTCAGAACAAAATTAAGAAGTTAGGTACCTACTCATTTTTTGAGAATTTTTCAATTTTTTTTCCTCCAAAAATGTTTGCTTAATATTTTTTAAAGATTTCTATTTTCTTTAAATTTTCACCTAATTTTGAAAATTTACAAAATTCTGGAAATTTACCAAATTTTGACAAGTCACCTCCTTGAAAATATTTCCATTGAAAAAAAAATCAGCTGAATTTTTCAAAACAAAAATCAATTTCTAAGAAAATCAATTTTTTTAACTTTCTTTTTAGAAAATTTTTGGTACTTTGAAATTTTTTTAAAAAACTTGAGAAAATTTTTATTATTTTTTTTCTGGGTGGAGGGGGGGGGGGATTTCCCTTACAAAAAATGCAAAATAATTATACCAATTTTCATTATTTCCAAGAAATAAAATTCTCGAAGGAATCCTCCCAGAAAAAAATTCACTCGAAGCAATTCCTTTCTCTCTGCAATCGAATCCCAAGTCTCGAATTTGGTCCAACCTAGAAAAGAGCAAGACGGATATACCTGAGCGATTCAGGCACATAATTCGACTCTACTGGTCCGTTTAATCGGTCGTTTAAATATACAAGGTGGCTCGTCTGTCGTCTCACAGTAAGTAGTTATAACTCTCATTTTTTTAATAATCTCGTTTCTCGCGTGCAAGTTTGTTATACCCGTTTGATCGGATATTAACAACTCGCTAGTGGGAAATGATCGGGAAATCGAGCGCAAATTAGGGCAAATGATTTAACGACGACGTTTAATTTTTCATTAATGAAAGTATTTCTTTTTATCGTTCGAATCGCAATTAACCAGTAAAACGATGCGACGCGATCTGGAGAAAAAGAAACACAAAACACACGAAGAGGACGAGGCGACGATGCAACCACACGCAGAGATACTAATACGCGAGCACGTAAGAAAAATCAATACTATTTTGAAAAATGCTACTCTCCCAGGACTATTTACTCGACTCGAGAATTTCTATAATAAGAAGATGCTATTTTATTACCTACTTGACCAAAATTTCCTCTCGTTGTCGTTTCACCTTTTTTCTTCTTTTTTTTTACGTCGAATAAGTAATAAAAATAAAATTATGTACCCATCACGTAATAGTTTTTTTTGCCTCTTTTAGGACGTAATATTTTAGTAGAATTTCCCCATGGTTTTGGTTTTCCAATAAAATACTCTGTTTTTACGATTGAATCGGCTGAATATTGAATTTTATGTACGGAGCCAGACGCAAATATATACGTACGATTTTAATCGTGCTCGTATGTTTAAGTGGATGGTTTTAATGCTGCTATTTTTGGACGCGATCGAGGGTGAACGATCCAGTCGCAGTCGGCTTCAAATGCTCGAAGGAAAAATTTCACAGGAGGTTTGATTTTTTATACCTACCTAATGTTACGCCAGACGGAACGCACGGACCGGAGAGACGGAAGGTATGCGTAATTAAAAAACACTGATGCGATAATGGCGCTTTTATAAGATATTCTCCTTTTTATAATGTGTAATTTGATGAAAATTACCAGGTGTAACGATCGTGGGTGTGGGAAAATTGCTTAATAATCTGGCGTCTTCGTCCCTTTGTTTCGCGACGAATCGTACGTTACGTACCAACAGAAAATGACGGTCGAAAAAAAATCAAAAATAAATTAACGCCGATTCTACGCAAGTCCACACATACCTTCGACTTGGAGTAATCTGCACATTTGTCTTGTTCAAGTTCAACGTAATAATAATTACGTAGCCGGTGACAAGTTGAAATTGACGTAAGTTCTTTATTCGATTTTTTTTTCATAAAAAAAAATATATATATATCCGCCAAAAAACAATTATCTGAGCTCTAAACTACGTTTAAATATTATACGCGGCGCTAAATATGGCATTAATCAGTATAATTTGTTTCCAATATGTTTGATAAAATTACGTGATTGGTATAAAATTAATTTTAGGTACTATCGGAAGCTGACTCGATGGTACAATGAAGACTGAAAAGAGTAATTAAACACGAAATATCGATATCGATTAATTTTAAGCGTATTACGTGATAGAGTGATTGTTAAATTTTTTCATCTTTACGAAAGGAAATCCTGTACCGAGAAATGTATAAATGAAGCATATTGCTTGAAACAGCGAACGAATAAGAGATCCAACGGTAATAGTAGTTTAGTATTCTAAACGTTCCTTAGGGATTAGATATCTACCTACTTCCTGAAGAAAAGTACAAATACGATGAATGAAGTTTGAGGACCATTTTTTCACAAGTTTTGGTCATAGATGAGAAGATGACTCAGAATAATTTTAGAAAAATCTCGATGAATAATTATTCAACTTATCAACTATGATAAATCGAAAAAATTTTCTGGGTATTTTTTCAATTTTGGAAATTTATCAAATTTTTGATTTTGATAAATTCGATTTTTTTTCTTCTAAAAACATATTTTCTTAGAGAAATAATGTTTTTCATTTTTATTAATTCCCTCGCCCCCCCAAAAAAATAGAAAAAAATAAAATAAAATAGGTAACAAAAATGAAAAATAAAAATATAAATTTTTTTTACTTCGAACAATCGATGAATTTTTTATTTTCGATAAATTGATTAATTTTTCCTCTTGATGAATTTGATCATTTATTTTTATTGATTTTGATGAAATGAACTTTTTAAAATTTCTATAAATCAAAAATCGACAATTTTTCAATATTTTACCAAATTTTTGATTTTTTGATTTCGCTAAATTGATCAATTTTTTTCTCGATAAATTGATCGATTTTTCAATTTCCACAAATTGATTCATTTTTAAAATAATTCTGATATTTTGTGAAGTAATGACTTTTTTCCTTCGTAGACTTTTTAATTTTTTTTTTTTTTATTCAAGTGATTCATTTTTGATTTTTTCATTTCATTTCATTTTTTTTGAGGAGCAAACATCTCCAAATTTAATCACCATAGCTTATTTATGATCGATTTTTCGAATTCGATAAATCAATTTAATTTTCAAACATTTTTTTAAAAATCATTTTATTTTATTTTTCATTTTTTTTTTTTTTAGTTTATTGAGAAAAAAATAATATTTTTGATTTTAAATTATTCAATTGAGAAATTTTTCGATTTCGATAATTATTCGACTAATTTTTCTTTTCATGAATGGTCGATTTTTCAGGTTTGATAAAATTTTGTCGTCTTTTCTTCCTCGATGAATTAATCGATTTTTCGATTTCGTTAGTTCGATCATTATTTTCTTTCGATAAAATTATTAAAACTACTGATTAGTTGATTTTTCGATTTCGATAAAAATCGATCATTTTGAAATAGCTGTTCAATTTTTTATTTAGTTCATCATTTTTTTTTATTTCATTTTTTTTTTTGATTCGACAATCGATTATTTTTCAACAATTATTATTAAATTTTATCAATTCATCAAATGTTTTGATTTCGATAATTGATCCAGCAAAAAAAAAAAAAAATGTTGTTACCGTATAAAACTAATTTTTTGTTTTCGATTATAGTCGAGGAAATTTTCAGTTTTAATGAATCGATGGATTTTTTTAATGAAATTGGTTGATTTTCCGATTTCGAACTTAATGTGTAATACTTTTGATGATTAGACTTTAGACTGACTTTTATTTCGATAAGAAATAATAAATTTTTCTGTTTTAATAAATCGATTTTTCTTATTTTGTTGGCAAAATTAATTTTTTTTTTAAAGACAGTTGTCTTATTTTGTAAGAAAAAAATAATAACTCGTATATTTTACGAGTACTTTTTTTGAATAATTTGTGAATTTTTTGATTTCGATAAAATCCACTTTTGAAGAAAATTTCCTATTTTGTTAATGAAATGAGTTTTTTGATTTTAAACAATCGATAAATTTTCCATTTTCGATAAATCGATGATTTTTTTTCTTCCAATGAATTGTTGATTTTTTGATGTACCTAAATAAATCGATCATTTTTCAAAAGTTGTCGATTTAAAAAAAAAATTATTTAACAATTTTTAAAATTCGATAAATCAATAAAAAAAAAATTTAAAAATGAATTGATAGATTTCTTGATTTTAATACTTGAATCAATAAAGACGTTTCCTTATTTTGTAATAAATTTTTTGATTTTGATTACTCTTAATGGATAAATTTTTCAGTTTGTTCAATTGTTTTTAATCAACAAAAATTTTGATTTCGATAAATCACCAATTTTATCAGTTTCTGAAATATATAAATTACAGGCACGATAAATCGATTACGTTTTTTTTCTCGATATTAGCACCTGAAATTAATTCTAACTTTCTTTCCAAAAAATCATAAGACGTTCGATTTAATTAAAATAAATTTATTAATATGTATTATTCATAAATAAAAAATAATAAAACTACACCAGTAAACTGGTTGATTTTTCGACTTTATACATCAGTTTTTCATAAATTGATTGATTTTTACGATTTCGATTAATCGATCATTTTTCAAAAATTGTTCAATTTTTTATTAATTGGATGAGTGGATTATTTCTTTCTCAATAAATAAGTTGATCAATTTTTTGATTTCGAACGATAATTTTCTCATTAATTGATCGATATTACGATTTCGATAGATTATCGATCATTTTTCAAGAATTGTAAAATTTTGTTATGATTTATCAAATATTTTGGTTTAAAATAGATCGTTTTTTTTTTGTTTTTTTTTCGATTTCGATTTTGTAACTCAATATTATTTTCCAACTATTATTCAGTTTTGCCAATTTTTGATGGTAGTTTTCTCCAAAAATTTAATTCTTGCCGAAAAATCCAATACTTTTGTAATTTATTAAATTTTTCTGATTTTTCTTTTCTCAATTTTAATGATTTTTTTTACGAGGAAATCTATGTTTTCTGTTAAAAGTTTGATAGTTTACTGAGGAAAAAAAATCCCCAAGAGTATTAAAAAAATATTGCAAAATTGATCGGCGACATCTGAACCACGATACGCGATATGAGGGTAAAGATAAGAGATTAAAAATGCGGATGCTCGAATACATACAAGGTATATCTATAGACCTACATGTGTATTTATAATATCTAGAGCATCTGTTAGCCATTAATTTTTCACCACCTAAAACCAGCTGTTTTACCCGGATAAGGGATTCTTTTCGTTGCACAAATTGCAACCATTGAACGAAATATTACGTATTATAGGCAAAAAAAAAAAGGTAAAATCTCCTATATATATTTGTCAAACAAGCAGGCGCCTTCCCTAGATGAAATTTCACAACGTGTCGCGAAACCTAATAATTTCAAAGTGTACTAGGCGTAAAGTAAAGGTAAACTCGAGTACTCGTAAAGTAAACCCGCATACATTACGCGTATTTAGTATCCGTTTATTCTACCTATTTCTTAAAAAGAAATTTTAACCAGCCACAGCCAGCTCGTGTTTTATATCACGGTGTAGATATTTTTCTCACTAGGACCGTGGCCATGTTATTTGTGTCATAAGAAACCGGTTGAATTATGTAGCGTATCAAAAACGTCACAGTCGCGCCGCATAGATAAGCGCATCGCATCGCCGTCGCGATGCTCAGCTTGCTTTTTTATTTTTTTCTTCAAAATACGAGCGTACGATAAATTACACGCCAATTTACATTAGCGCTGAAAAGAATTTAATTTGTTCACGCTTTAAATGGATGCGTTTCTTCGCCTTGTGGCGCAGCGTGGACCGACCAACGGAAAACCGATCCTACAATAGACGCCGCGTCGCAACGTGTTTCGCTCCGAAAGGCGAACTATTGATCTAGAATCGTCGGACACGAAATATAAATAACGGATAAGTGTACTCTCAACGCTCACTCGTCGACTTCTATAGGTGCTGGTGCTGGTTGATGCGAAAATTTAACATTTTAAACGAGCAATTTGCGTATTTATGTTCGTCTCTGTAGTATCCGAAGGTGGCCTGAAAATTATTCTATGTATAAGGTGGAACAAATTAGCAAGAAGGTTGAGTCTAGATCAAGGTAGCCGATGATTTCCTTATTGAGGATCTAGAGTATTATTCGCAATTTTATTCTATGGAACAAAATGTTCTCAAAAAAAAAAAAAAAAAAAAAAAATGCATAAGACACTGGAATGTTGAAAAAGCGGATTGGGTCATTTTGAATCCACAGTTTAATAAGGAAAAATAAATTTAAATCGAAAACAGCAATAAATTAAAATTGGGCTATTGTTTAGAACTTATCGATTTATTGGCATCCAAAATTCGAAATCAAAATATCTGAAAATTTTAGGAAATTCTTTTTGAAAAATGAATGATTTATCGATATTGTGAAATCAGTCATTTTATGGAGAAAAATCGATTTATGTGAGTAAATTAAAAAATTGATCAATTAATTGATTTATACTCATCGAAATTGTAAGATAGAATCAATTTGTCGAAATCGAAAAATTGACTAGTTTGATTTAAAATCGACAATTTTATGACTAGATTTACCAAAATTTCAAAAAATTGCTCGGTTGATCGAGAAGAATTAATCGATTTATTGAAACCGAATTGAAAAATGAAAAAAATGACCAACTTCTCAAGAATTTTCGATTGGGCGAAATCGAAAAATCAAACAATTAATCGTTTTAAGGAGATCGTAAAATCGATCAATTCATGAAAAAATAATAGATTTATCAAAATCAAAAACTCATTCAATTAATACTGAAAAATTGATATCGACATCAACATACTTGAAAATTGAGAAAAATCGTTCAACTTTTGAAGAATGATCGATTGATCAAAACTGAAAAATCGATCGATCAATTTATTTAAAAAAAAATCGAAATCAAAATGTTTGAAAAATGAAAAAAAAAAAAATTGTTCAATTTTTGAAAAATGATCGATTGATCGAAATTGAAAAATCGATCACTTAATCGAAAAATCAATCAACTAATTGAGGAAAATTGACCGATAAAAAATTGTTCAACTTTCGAAAAATCGACCAATTTATGAAAAAAACAATAGATTCATCGAAATAAAAAAAATCGATCAATTAATCGATTTAGGGAGATCGTAAAATCGATCAATTTATAAAAAAATAATCGATTTATCGAAATCAAAAAAATCAATCAAATGATCATTAAAAAAAAAAAAAAAAAAAAAAAAGTATTTTTGCCTACTAACCGCCTTTCCAAGGACCCGGTCACAAATGTATTTGAAAAATAAAAATAAAATTGTTCAACTTTTGAAAAATGATCGATTAATCAAGATTGAAAAATCGATCAATTTATAAAAAAAAAGATGTATCGAAATCAAAATGTTTGAAAAATGAAAAAAAATGTTCAACTTTTGAAAAATGATCGATTAATCAAAATCGAAAAATCGATCACTTAGTCGATTCTAAAATCGAAAAATCAATCAATTAATCGAGGGAAATTGATCGACGAAGAAAATTGTTCAACTTTCGATAAATCGTCGATAGATCGAGATCGAAAAATCGATCAATTGGGTAATCAATTCATCAAAATTGAAAAACTGAGAACGTGATAAGTTGACAAAATTGAATAAAAATCAGTAACAAAAGAGAAAAAAACGTCGATATTCATCAAACGAAAATAATTATTCGATTTTTATCGGACAATTATTCAAAATCCAACAAGTCGTTTGCAAACAAAATATAGAAGAATTAATCAATTTTATTGTCAAGCTCAATTTATGACAAGGAAATTTATCGATTTATCAAAAAATGAAAAATTTTTGTAGTCGTTTCAAAACGAAAAATGATCTAAATTTTATAGATTTTCACTTGAAAAATTCGTAAAATTTTTAAAGGGCAAAAATTTATTAAACTTTGAAACTGCATCCAATTTTAAAAACTCATTAAAGAGTAAAAATTGAATTTTTCGCATTTTAAAAATCTACATTAAAAAAATTGCAATGTTTTTAAATATTCGAGTATTTTATCGATTTAAAAATCACAAAATTGGAAAATTTGGTAAAAATTCAAAATTGTAGAAAATTTAAAAATTCGATAAAAACTGAAATATTTCTGACAGGTAATAAAATTTGTTTAATTTTTAAAAATTGGGTAAATTTTCATTTTTCAAAATTTTAAAAATTTGGCGAAAATTAAAAATTTGGTAATTTTTGATAATACGGCGATTTTCATAAATTTGAAAAATTTACTAAATCTTTGAAATTTGGAAAAATTTTAAAATTTAATACAATTCAGAATTATAGATAAGAGGTAAAATTTTGGTAATTTGGAGTTTTTAAAAATTTTTACAGCCTTCAAATTATCAAAATTTCATGAAAATTGTAATGGAACATTCTTCATAATTTTGCACACAGGTTTATTTTTTTGACGAGTGTTTTTGCGCCACGTTCACTTTTCTAAAAAAAATGAAGGGATACTTTTTTGCTGCAAATTTTACCAAAGTTGTCTCTTCGAGTCCACTCCACATTGGTGGATTATTCAAGAGCTGAGGTTCGGTGATCGAAAGGGACATTTTAAAATTAAAAAATCTTCGCTCACCCAAAATACAATCTCTTACCACGCTTCAGTGGTATAGTACGCGTGTCTACAATTATCGAAGTGAAATTCATTCGTATAATTTTAATCGATAACCTACCTCCTGCCATTTTTTACAATGTTGCATTGTCATCTATCTTTTTTTAAATTATCCATTCTTCGAAGTTGAAATATTTTTTTTTTAAAAAACATACGTCCCAATTACCAAATCGATTAAAAAAAAAGAAAATCACCAATCACGTGCCCTAGTCTCGCATATGTAGGTATCTACGGATCTATACGCAGAATACAAAACATAGAAAACCTACTACCGAGAATATAAACAAAAATCTATTACAAAATTTTCAAATAAACAATAGCCTAGCTGTACACTCGATATCAGTACAATACAATCAGATATCATAGTACCAAAACTGAACAATTTAAACTAATTAAATATGCAATTTATAACTCGAAAATCGTGTAACGCTGACGATATAAAAAAAAGTAAAAATAAAAAACGAACAAATGATAATGAAGTCGTGACTTCGAACAATCCTACTTCGATATACCTTACCTATAAGCGAAGCGAGTAACCAACTTTTAATTTTTAAAGATACCGAATCACATTTCGAAACCACTAATTGTATTTGCATTAGGTACATAAGCTTAATTCCGTGTATATGGTACGCACGAAATTCTACAACAACGTGGTTTTCTTTCTCTCTTTTCCTTTTTTTTTCCTACTCCACGAGCCTATTCTGGAGTTGAGACAAACTCTCCTAAAACGAATTTCTTGTTTGTTTTAAATGTACAATTTGGTCGGACTAATTACCTAAATATTCGATAGCGTCGTTTAATCATTTGTTAACCTTCGTATTCGTATAGAGAAAAAGAATTAAGAAGCGTTTCGTCATATTTTATATTTTTATTATTTATCTTCTTCGGTATCCTACGTAGGTCTTTAGGTGCATGAGAAAGGTCTGAGGTGATGAAATTTGCTTCGATGGCACCATTTTTTTGAGTTTTAGCATATATCCTTTTTCTTCCCCTTCCCAAGTTGTTCAAACTTGAGAATTTATGCTACCCTGATTTAACCAGAGTTAGACAAACTCAGACAAAAAAATATTGCGCTCTAACTAACTCTTTTGCCTAAAAAAAGAGTGCACTCCAAATCCATTCAATTTTTAAGTACAAAATATAGAATTTCGACAACTTGGAATTTTCTTGGGTGAAGCTCAATTTTTTCAGAAGTAACCGATTTAAAACGTTTCAGTGTTGAATCAGAGAATGATTTTTTTTATTCCAAAAAAATTATTCATTTCGATTTTTTTTTACATCTGGAAAAAAAGGAAACTTACGTAGATATCGCAAAAATTCAAGACAGTTATTACCTACTCTCAAAAAATTGTAAGATTTTTTCAAATGAAAAAATAAATAAATAAATTTTGCTTTTAAAAAAATTTAAAGATTTTTTTCCCTGCAAAAACTTGAGAAATTTCTTTTTCTATAAAAAAATCAAAACAATTTTTTGCAGAAAAATTGAGACCCATACTAAGTCTTTTTTAATTCCAATGAAAATTCAGGATGTGTTTTCTCTGAAAAGATTTTCCTTCCAAAAAATTACTTACTAGATCAAAAAATTTTGTTTCTCCAAAAAAATTGAAAAATTAAAAGATTTTTTCCATGCAAAAACTTAAAAAAAAAATCTATAAATTGAGACACACATTATTATTTTCAATTCCAATGGAAATTCAGGATGTGTTTTCTCGGAAAAAATTTTTCCCCTAGAAATCACTTAATCGAGAAATTTTTTCCTCCAAAAAATTGAAAAATTTTATTGTTTCAAGACAATGAAAAAAAATGAATTCCAAAAAAATTCAAAGATTACTTATTTTTCCAGCAAAAATTTGAGAAACAATTATTTTTTTTCTAAAAAATAATTAAAACATCCCCCCCCCCCAGAAAAATTGAGACACACATTAAGTATGTTTCAATTTCAAAAAAAATTCAGGCTGTGTTTTCTCTGAAACGATTTTTTCTTCCAAAAAATACTTGATCGAGAATTTTTTCTCCAAATATTTTTTCAAATAGACACCTAAAAAAAAATTGAATGCAAAAATTTTGAAAAATATTTATTTTTTCAAAAAATAAATACATTTTTTCACCCAAAAATTGGGAGCCTTTTTTTCAAAAATTTAAGAAAATTCCTATTATTTTCAAAAAGTTGAAATTTTTTTTTTTCAAAAAAATTGAACGATTTTTTTTACTCCAAAAAATTGAAAAAGTTTAACCCGAATTTTTCTAATTCGAAAAATTTGAAAAAAGTTTTTATTCTAAAAAATTTGAAAATTGATTTCATCAATATAAAAAATTTCAAGATTTTTTTTTTTAATAGTGGGACAAAAAGTTGAGATTTTATCTAAAAAAAGATGAGATATTTTTTTCTGCAAAAAAATTAGTTAAAAACGCACCTGGTATATTTTGACGCTAGTTTTTGTGCCACCCGTTCATTTTTGAGAAAAAATGAATGGAACTTTTTTTGCTGCTAATTTCATCTAGTTTAATTTTTGTTACATTCATTTTTCTGTTTAAACCAATATTTGAAGAGTTATAACTTATAAGCAAAGAGCAACAAGAGGGTCTCTGGAGATTCACTTTTGGGAGACTTCTCGGGGAGGATGGGGGGGGGGGGGGTGATCAGTGACTTCCTGGTGTTCAACAAGAACACTGAAAGGAATATTTCAAGATCAAAAAATTTCATGTAACTCAAAATAATGTAATTTCATGTCCTCTTTTCATTGAGCCATTATATTTTGAGGGTTGTTTTTGCACCACCAGGTTCATTTTTCGAAAAAAAATCAATAGAACCTTTTTTGTAGACAATTGAATGTACTTCTATTTTAGTTATGACCATTTTTTTGTTTAAACGTATATTTGAAGAGTTATACGCATAAAACAACAAGAGTGCTTTTTGAATCCATACTGAGAGGATTTTTCTAGGGGGTGGGTGTGGGTTCTTCGTCTCACCAAAATAAATATTTTAAAATCAATGAAATCTTTGCCCAACTAAATGCAATTTGATCTATTTTTATGGTCTGATTGTACCGCACCACAGCACGTATTATTTTTATAACAGGTTCTTCTCTGATTTTTTTAGAACGAAAAAAATCATTCATAATTTTTTTGGTCTCCAGAATGATACGAAAATTAAAATTTTAGTCTCGATATTCGATCAACTGTGAAGAAAGATGATTTTGAACGTATCCTGTCGTATGATTTTTTATTTACGATTTAAAATCGAATAAATTTTACGCACGAGAAGCCGGTCTGGTTTTCTAATTGATGATCAGCAAGATCACTGCTCGCAGTCACCACTCGCCAGTCGCCAGTCAAAAGTGAATATTTCTCTCGGCGCATTATGGCATTGACATTCGAATCAGGTTTATAGGATACGAAAGTTAATCACGGTGGCTGGTGTCTTAAAAAATATTTCCGAATAAGCTACTGCGGCCACGTTGACGCTGCCGCTGCCGTAAATAAATCCATAAAAGAGCTTGGCGATCATCGATTGTTATGATGATTAAGGTTTAATCTAGCGACGCGTACCTATATCGCGCATACTGGACGAGATATCTAAAACTACTTTTCTGAATTACCTTATACCGTAATATACGATAGATACGTATAAAATAACGAGCCGAGCGCTCCGTTCGTCCGATCGTTTTCGCCTACTTTACCGTAATTGTAATTATTCATGTGAAAAAACGCATTACTTCGCGGTAGGTTTATCAGCGAATCGTGCTGCGATAGCGTAGCACGGTTTTTTTTTCTAAATTTCCTACATGCGCCTGTGTGAGTGCGTTTTTTTGCGTTCGTACAATCACCTATAGGTACGATCTTCGTGTAGTAACTTACTAGTGTGATGAATACACGTAGTAAGCACAATAAGTTGGCAGACTTTTTGTCGTGCATGTACGTATACGGGTTCAAAAAGATAACGTGGAAATGGAGTATGGCACCGAGGTGAGAAGGGCCAGGCTTCGAGTATCGACGCGACGGTGGAAAATTTAATGCTGAAAATTAAACGATTAATATTTCTCTACGAATGTGTGATAAGGCGTTGCAAAATATGAATAATAAAATGTTTTCATATCAATTTTACTCGTAAGTTAGGCTTGGAGTATTCTAGAAATTGAGAACAGAGGATTTTAGTGAATTAAAAAAAATCAACTAAGCATATTTCTTATAGGCTATAACAAGAAGGAACGATAGGTCAACTTCTAAATTGAAAGGGGAGAAAACAAAGGAGTCGTCTACAAGTATTCTAAAATATTTAACAAAATTTATTTTATAACAATGCGAAACATTAGTCCAAAATCCACAATTATTTAAAATAATTCAAAAATTGCTGAAAAATTGGTAGCGGAAAGAAAAATCTAGATAAAATTCAAAAGAACTAAAAACTGAAAAAAAGAAAATGAAAAATGAAGCAAAATTGTTGATTGAAAAATATTAAAATTTGAGCAGGAAAAGTAATAGAAAATAAGAAAAAAAAAAGAAGAAAAATTGATCGAAAACAAACTAAAACAATATCAAAATTTTATCAAAAACGAATAAAAAATATCCAAAAATTGGAAAATAAAAATTGAAAACAACCATAAATTAAAAATTGAAAAAAGTTGTCAAAGTGAAAAAATAAAAATTGTATTAATCTAGAAATGACGTAAATTGAAAAAAAAATTAAAAATGAAATCTAAAAAATGATATTATTACCTACTACGTATTAACATACAAAAAACAAAATCACTGAATTGAAAATAACAGAAAACTGAAAAATAATTGAAAGGAATAAAAATCAACAGCTGGAAAAAATTGTCAAATGGAAAATAAAATTGAATCGAAAATGGCTTAAAATTAAAATTAATAATATCATAATATTTGGGAAAAAATTTAAAATGTAAAAAAAAACTTTGAATGAAAAAATTTCAAAATGAAGTCTCTGAGAATGACAGAAAAAGATTGAATTAAATATCCATTGATTAAAAAATGTGATTACAAATTCAAAAAAATGAAAGCAAAGTCGAAACAATAAATCAAGAATAATTGTAATTCAAAACTGAACCAAAAAAGGCTGAAAATTTAGGGAAAATGAAAATAAAAAATAATTAATAAGAGAAAAAAAAACAAAATAATTGTAAAAAACTCATTCAAAAACTGGAGGAAAAAATCGAAATAGAATCAAAATTGGGAAAACTGACAAATAAAAAAAACTAATGAAAAAAATTGCCAACTGAAAAAATCGAAATCAAGTCAAGAATGACTAAGAATAAAAAATAATAAAATTGGAAAATGATAAATAGGTAAAATTTTAATCAAGAAGAAGATTAATAAACTTCCCATTTATTGAATTAAAAATCATAAAAAACTTTTAAAAATAAACACATAAACAGTGAAATTGAAGAATGAGAAATAATTGAAAACAAAAAATAGAAAAAAAATAAACAACTGAAAATAATTTTCAAAAAAAAAAAAAAAGTAAATCACATATAAAATTGAGAAAATACTTAATTGAAATTAAATCTGTAATTTGAAAAAAATTATCGAACTAAAAAATCAAAATTGAATAGAAAACAACAACAGGTTGAAAATGAAAAAAAAATTAAAAATTTGTCAATTGCCAGAAGTTGAAATTGCCAAATTAAAAAAATTGAAAATTGAAAAAAAATTGAATTCAAAAAAGCGAGGAAAACAACAACAGGAATGATACTATTTCAGCCTTCAATTTTTTTTTTTTAGTGACTTCCTTGAAGGAAATTAGTGACAAAATACGGGAAGGGCCTAAATTTTGAAGAAAAGGCAGTTCACTGACCAAAATTGCAAGATAGTGTCCTCACCTCACCTCACCTCACCTCAACCCCGTTCATCCAAAAATCACAATAATGCTTAGGAGAGGAAATAAAAAAATCAAAAAATCCATGAAAAAATTCCAACAAAAATCTCAAGATTTGTCTGAAAATGAAAAAAAATATATTTCCTTTTGAAAAAAATTCTTCATCATATGAAATTTCAAAAAATCAATAATAAGACTTTTATTTCTTTTTTTTAGGGGGGGGGGGAGGGGGTGTAGAAAAAAATATTTAAAAAATTAGGATTTTATGAAAGTACCGAAAATGAGTAAGTATTTTGATAAGACTTTGAATTTTTTCAACAAAAAAAAATATGTCGGAATTCTTTCAGCTGTTTTTTTTTATGTGAAAATTGAAGAAAAAAAAAGTGATGAAATGTTTGAATTTTTTAGAAAAATTCTGAAATACTTTCTTTAAAAAATAAAAAGATTATTTTTTGAAAGCTTCAATGTTATGAAAAATTTTAATATGATTTTTTTCAAAAAATTTCTGAGATATTTCAATTTATTATTTAATCTGCACTCAAAAACTAATTTTTTCAGACAATTTTTTGTAGTTAATATTGAAAAAAAAATGTTAAGATTTGTAATTTTTTCAACAAAAAAAATTAAAACAGTAAGAAAGTAAAATAATTACTATACCCACATTGTATTTCTTTTCAAAAATAAAATTAAACAATTTTTTGTCAAGTTTTCAAAAATTTCTAATGAAGGATAAATATATTCTATTTTGTACAAAAATAACTGAAAATGAAATCAAAAATTGGATAGAATTGTCGTCTAGCGAAAAATATCAAAATTTAATTATAAAAATTACTAAAAATTGAAAAAATACTTAAAAACAGAAGTAAAATTAAAATTAGAAAAAAATTGTAAGATTTAAAAAAAAATTCAACTAATACATTCAAAGTAAGTTATTGAATCAAAAGTATCGAAAATTCAAAAATAATAAAAGAATAGGTAACCAAGATGATAAAAAAACAATTCCTATCTAAACGATTCGCAATTTGGCCTTCCTACCTCACCATCCAAAATAGCACTTTTGATCCAGATATTTCAGCTAAAATATTACCCTTATTTTCGAGACAAAATAAGGGAGAAAAAATACGTCTCGACAAAACAAATCAAAAATACCACCCCTGGAATGTCATTTCAGCGAACATCTTCAAAAACTTAAAATTACCATTCCAAGTTGCCTCTATTTTAATTTGTCTCGTGCCAATTGGAATTTTTGTCGTTTTTCAAATACAAGCACTCGTATATACAGCACTCGTGTGATGAATTTCATAAATTCTTTCTCAATTACGAGTACAATACAGTGTAAGTAGTATGTACACCAATGAACAAGAATGTTACTCCGGTATACGTAAGTATACTCAATTCTAAAAAAAGAACGGATTAAAATTCGTCGACTCGTTTCAAATACACGTCCGTTCATTGAACGTACGAATAGAAAAAAAATCAAAATACACGACGTAATGTACTATTACTCAGAAATCATCCGAGGAGAAAGACCAAAAAGAGTAAAAAAAAAGGAAATGAATGAATATGGGAAACACGAATGAGTATACGAGTATTTTACGTAGAACTCATAACGAACGTTACCTACATTGGTATAATATATCGTTCGGTACAGCACTAAAATTAAATTAAAACTGACCTTAGGGTACCATAAATGGCGAAAATTGGTGAATTATAGTGGTACGGATAATAACCACGTTACGTAATTACCGAAAAAATAACATAGTCCAGCTGTCCAGTATCCAGCAGCTGCGAGATCTGAACCAAACCTCGTGTTACCATTTGGTTTGGATTCCGCGAAAGGTAAATTTTTCGCTCAGGTCGTCAGCCTTAGCAATTAATATATCAAAACGACGACGAAGAGGAAAGCTGCGCTGCGACATATTGAAAAATTAACCGCCAAAAGATTAAACCCGTCTACGAGTGTTTATATAAAAGGGCAACGAAGCGATACTTGACCAGGTAGTGGCCTTCTTCGGAGCACGGTACAAATATATGCGAATTCACGCAGCGAATAATTTTTTCGATGTTATCTTTATCTCATATTGTACGAGTAGGAAGTAAAAACCGAACAATTTTTTTTGCATAACACGTACCAAGGTTATACTCGAAAAGGCTAATGCGTGAAATTGGTCATTTTCAGTACGTACTAGTTACATACGCTTACGATTCGTGTACTCGACTGGTACACTCATCGTCGTCGTAAATGTCGTAATACTTTTCATTTTACGTTATATCGTACGGACGTCGACGTAACATTTATCATTGTTTTGACCGGCAGCGGACGTTTTAGCTCATTTATCGTGAGATATCTCTTTCGAACTGGGTATTTCTATCTGGATGACCTACAATTGACGAAGCGAAGCTTACTCTCCGTAATTGTCGAAAAAACCAAATGCGAACGATTTTCAACCAATCAAGGTTTCCCTTCGCACGTGAATCGTTCTTAGGTTTAGGTTCATACCCCTTTCCCCTCAAACTCCCTAAATTACATACACCATCGAAAGGTGAATATTTTAATAAAATTGCGGCCGGATACGCGGGATACCTGAGACTCGATCGATAAGCCATTCTGTGAGGAAATAACGATTAAAATCTTACCCATCGTGTGAAAAACTTCCCCCCATATTTTATTGTAATTTTGCATGCGAAATTGTAAATAATACCGGTGCCAATCTGATTGTAATTGAAGCTCTTCGAATGGTTTCTCTTTTTTCATATTTTTATCATTTCGTCTTCGACTACGTCTGATATGACGATTGAACGTGAAACAAGATGGAAAAACTGCCAATGAAATTTACTCCAATTCTGAGAAAATTACCACTTTAGAATATTCCAAAGTGAAAAAAAAAAGAAAGTTCCAAGAAAGGTTCATTTTTTACTGCAGTGTTGACGAATAAGTAGGTACATAAAATGATAAAATTATTGAAAAATATTTTTCTACGTAGGTTTGTAGAATATTTAGAAAAATTATTCCTTTTTAGAGAGTTTCTATCATACGGTTTCTCGAAACGTCTCGAGGTCTCGTAGGACTCTCCTCTTTCCAGTTGAATATGCATCATGGTCTAGGTAGGTATACATTGTAAAAGGTTTCCACAATACGATGGCAAAGCAGCTATTCAACCGACTAAATAGACCAACTCTGATAATGGTTAAAGTTTCCAACATGTGTTCTTCTTTCTTTATTTCCATTTTTTTTTTGTGCGAAGATCTTTAATACGCAGTAGGTATAGATGGCTGCTGCGTAAATCTTTAGTAAGATGGCTGTTTGGTGTACGATTCCAAAGTCCAGCATATGAGTATTTAAACGAATTGTATACCCGCTGATTGGTCGCAGCACGTGGTAAGTTTTTGGAGTACGTGCAGAAAATTAGAAGATAAAGAAATGAACTTTTTCGCTTGGTCAGTAAAAAATCTTATTGAAAAATCAGCAAGACAACATTGGAAGTTTGAGGTCAAAAATTATTTTGAAAATTTTTTCAAAAATAAGATCAAAATATTTCTATTTGAAAAAATAGTGAAAACATTTTTAAATTTTCAACATTTTCTTAAAAAAACATTTCAACAAAAATTTTCTACAAAAAAATCTAAAAAAAAAAAAAAAATCCTATTTGAAAAAAAATCTCAAGAAAAAGACTCTCATAGAAAAAAATTCCCAGCAAAAAATTACTTCAATAAAAAACGTTTGTTTAAAAAATACATCGGAATAAAATTCTTTGAAATTTTTTTCAAAAAAGGTCTCTCAAAATTTTATTTAAAAAAAATATACTTCTAAAAAAATATTTTTCTAAAAAAACTCTGGAGAAAAAATGTTTTTTAAAAAAAAAATCACCAAAAAATTTTCTATTAAGAAATCTTGATATTTTTCTAGTAATGAAAATTTTTTTAGAAAAAAATTTCATTCTGCAAAAAAATCTTTTAATAAAAAGTCTTCTCAGATTTTTCAAAGATTTTTTTTGAAAAAATCACTTCCAACAAAAAAAAAAAATCCAAAAGAAATCGAGAAAAAAAATCTCGGCAAAAAATTTTCTGTAAAAAAATGCCTTTAGCAAAAACACCCTCAAACAAAACGTTTTGACAAAAAAATTCTTTCGATTCTTTTCAAAAAAAAAAAACGCAAAAATACTCTAGAAAAAAAAATTAAGAAAAAATTATTTAGACGTAGTTTTTAAAAAAGCCCTCGAATAAAAAAAATTTCTTCCACTAAAAATTTGTTCTAAAAAGTATATAATTAGAAAATAGAAAATTCCCTGATCATAAGACATTTTGTTTAAAAATTTTCTCAAAAGACTTTTTGAAAAAAAAAATCGCAGGAAAAAAGTCATAAGAGAACAAATATAATTTCTAAAAAATTCTCCACCAAGAAAATTTCGCCAAAAATTTTTCTAAAAAAATTTTGTTCAACAAAAAAACTGCCAATTAAATATTTTGTCGAAAAATTCTTTTGAAATTTTTTCTTAAAAAAGAATCCTCTCCATGAGTTGAAAAAAAAATCCCACAAAACATCTCCTAGAAAAAAATGTTGAGATAAAAAAGTGCTCACAGAAAAAAACTCCTGTAGTAAAATATCTAGACGAAAATTCTATTGATTTTTTTTCAATAAGAGAATTTCCAATAAGAAATTTTCAAGAAAAAAGTAATCGGTAATTTTTTTCAAAAAAGTCCTTCTGCAAAAAAAAAAAAAAAAAATCAACAACAATTTCAGTCTAAATTTAAAAAAAAAAAACATTTGCCAAAAAAAAAACTGACAAAAAATTTCCTGTAAAAAATCTTCAACAAAAATCCTCTAATAAAAAATCATATCGGAAATTTTTTTTAGAAAGAAATCTAGAGAAAGAAGTTCTCCTCCTCGCAACCTTTCAACCTTAAAAAACAAAAACAAAATATTAAAAAAAAAAAATCTGTTTTAAAAAAAAGTTTTACAACCAAAAAATCCTCTTCAATAAAACACTTTCTGCAGAAAATCTTGAAAAAAATCTTCATAAAAATCCAATAAATTATTTTGGGAAAATGAATTTTTTTTTTCAATTCCAAGAAGGGAAAAAACGCCAAAACGTGATAAAATTATTTTAAAACATTTTTGCATTTTTTTCAACAAATATCTTCAAAAATTCTATCACAGGAGCATTTTGCATTGAAATTACAGTAGCTTTTTTCATTGATTTAATGCAATTTGGCAAAAGCTTTCGTTTTTCAAAAATTACTGAAATTTAAAATTCTCACAAAATGGAATGTGCCAAAATAAGCTGGAATCATTTTTAGATTTTTTCAAACAATTCAGCACGATGTCTAAATCGTTCAAAAATATTCGTCGCAAAAATAACCTTTTTCAAGAAATGGCTCACGTATGACTAAAAATTACAGTAGATTTTTTTCTGATTTCAAAATACAAATAATCACTCCCTTCTCGCGTCGCTCTTCGCGAAACTGAAAAAAATAGGAAAAAACTCAAACAAAAGGTTACGCAGCCAATTGCGAAACACCTTCTTTGAAATATTGTTCTCCAATATACGTAGTAGCACTATTGCTAATAGAAATACAATATACTGGTAATTATAATAATCCAGGTATAGAGAAATTTAAAATCACCTGTTACGCGCAACCTCAGGTTGTTATTTTTTTTTCAACCAAACAATGCACTTCAGAAAGTGTTTCAATCATCTCGCGATTATTCATTAAAAAATTTCGAATTTACTCGGAGAAGTGTATTTACCTTGAGGTACGTATAAGTACCAAAAAAGATGGACATTTGTCCAGGATGTAACAAAAAATAGAGAGACGGAGACGACTCGATAATACGTGAATATAATACAAACCGAATCACGCTATTTGCATATTTTTACCGAGAAACGAATGAATACTTCGGAGAGGAAATGAGTTTTTTCGTGTTTGGTAACAATTGTCAATATCTTTTTAAAAATTATACCTACGTATTCATAAAATTTTTTCTTTCACACGTTTCGACTGAAATTTTTGCCACGCTGGGTTTTCAATTTTTATAAATATTGACCAATGTTTTGGAATAACGGTTTTAAAAATAGTTATTTATATACGAAATAGCTTCGCTCCCGGTTTCCAGGAAACGAGAAGTAGAAAAATTAGCGAATTTTATGCAACACGTAGTAGGAACAATAAGTCAATTTTCTTTCGGCTGATTCCTAAATTATGCTGATTTTTTCCTCAGCTTGGTTTAGATCTAGTTTCGAATCATGAATTATTACATATTTTGCAGTTGCGGTAGGCGAGTGTTGGCGAAATGCGGGATAGATTTTTTTTCTCTTTTAATTGGTAGAAAATTCATAAAAATGAGAAGAAATTTATTTTCTCGACACGTCGCGTCGCGTCTTGTATATCTCTCGCCAACTCGTCGTCGTATTTTTTCAATTTGAAGTTCAAAGACGAGTTTTCACATGTCGATTACTCACATCACATGCGAATTGTGATCAATGTACGATTTCTTTTTCACTTTTATACGCTTACTTTCTGTTAATGGCGTTCGTTAAATTCATTAATTGGTTAATTTATCGTCGTTACTCGGAAGGTAAATTTCATTACGGGTACTAACGATCTGATTTTGAGAAAATACTTTCGTTCTTATTCGACGATCTGAAAATATCTACGTGAAAAATTTACCAAGTATTTTAATTAACGTGTTCGACAAATTTTCTGAAGTGTTTTGTTCTGAAAATTGCATCGATTCCGAAAAGTCGAGTTGGAATATTCGAGAATTGTAACTCGATGACGGGAATCTGGGTAGATTTTTGGAAATGTAATTTCATTTGATATGAGTAGTACAATAAAAAAATAAAAGCGAAATTTGAAAAAAAATAACTTGGGTAACCTACAATTTCAAAAAAGTAACCAAAATTATGGAATGAAGTACCTAACCAAAATTTTTCTATTTCCACTCAAATGATGACTCATAAACCCGCACCCTCTACCATTCCCACCCAATATTTTCGTTGATTTTGACGTTTTGCAACTCCTAAAATCGAGAGCCAAATTTTTGAAAAATTTCCAATTACAAACAATTTTCAAGTATTTTTTTAAAACTATCTCATTTTCAATTTTTGATTATTGTTTTGCCTTTTCGAAGTAATTATTTTCCAAACAATTTTCAATTTCTATAAATTTCAATGTTATAAATTTTTTTTAATTTTTTTAAATTTTGTTTCCTAAAAAGTCCTGAATTGATAGAAATTAAAATTTTGAAGTTATATGATTCAATTTTCTAATTTTCAAAAATTTTGATTTCTAAAAAAAATTCATTTTTGAAAACTTCTCAATTTCTTGAAAAGTAGTGTTGTTTCTAAAATTAATAATATTCATTCAAATAAAAAATTACAAATTTATAAAAATCAATATGTCTAAGAAATCATACGTTTAAAATAATTAAATTTTTGTGTACGTTTTGCAAAGTGAATAGATCAATTTCTTTCATTTTTGAAAAGTCTTCACTTGCCAAAAAAATTAAATTTGTAAAAATTCCAACTTTACAAAATTTTTTCATTTTTAAAAAATTCAATTTTTGACGGCTTTCAAGTTCACGAGTGAGAATAATTTTATATTTCGTTTTTGAGGAGTTCTCTATTCTACTAAGTAATCATTTTCAATTTTCAAACATTGTTTTTAAAATAAAAAAATTGCTGATTAATTCTCATTTTAAAAAAGTTTTTAGTGCGCAGAAATCTTTTTTATTCTTCGACGAAGTAACCTCTAATTTTTCTGAAAAAATTTCCAATTTTTTTGAGTGGAAATGCCGATTTTTGGGAGAAAAAAAAAGTTCATTTGCAGAGAAAAAAGAATCTCTCAATTTTTCAATTTTTGGTAAAAAATTGTTCTGTCTTTTCGCAATTTTCAAAAATTCGCCAAAAATCGAAAAATCAACTTCAGTAGTTCAAAATTTAACTCTGAGGTGTAGATGGCATGCTCTTTCAGTATGCCAGCAAATTACAGCTCAATCAAAAGTTTACGAGTTGCCAAGGTTTCCTTGCAAGCATAAAATCACAACAAAAATTTTTCTCTAAAATAGTAAAAAATTTTCTTCATTAATAAAAAAAATCAAAAAAAATCCTCTAATAAAAAATCGTACCAGATTCTTTTTTAGAAAAAAATCTTCTTAAAAATACCCTGAGAAAAAAGTTCTTGCAGAAAACTTTTTCACAAAAAATTCCTTTCAACAAGAAATATTCCAAAAAAATCCATGAAAATTTTTTTGATTGGTTTTTTGAAGAAAAAACTTCTAAGAAGAAAAATTGTAAGGAAAAAGTTCTCAAACAAAAAAAAATTCTTCAACAAACACTCACTTCATGATGACAATCTTAGGAAGTCCTCTCAGAAAAAATCTAATCAAAAAATTTGTTGTCAAAAAAATCTTCTAATGAAATATTTTGGTAAAAAATTCTCTTGATAATTTTTTTTTTCAAGTCCTCTCAATTAGTTTTTCTGCATGATTATAAAAAAAAACGAAAAAAATATTGTTGACAAGAAATTCTTTCCAACAAAAAGATAATCTGACAAAACATTTTCATCAAAAAGTCGTCTCAAAAAAATTGGAAAAAAAAGAAAATCAATTCAAAATCACTAGAAAAAAATCTCTCACCAAATTGATAAAAAATCATTCTTTTAGAAAAATTCTCTCGATTACGAACTCCTTTCAGAAAAGTGCTCCTCCAAAGGAAGAAAAAATCTTACTATAAGAAAATTCCTCCTTTTCATTACAGGTTATCCAATTTCAAGAATAGGTAGTTAAGTACTAAGTATTCGAGAATGAATATTTTGAATCTAATTCAGCAATTTTGTTTCAAGAAGGAAGCGGTCGTTTCAGGAAGGCGGGTACGTGAACGGGCGGGTCATGTCCATTTCTATCTAAATATACGAATTCTCTTCGCATAATTATTTCCTTTCGCCTATGTCGATGGTTAATGACTTTTTTCTGCATAATTTGACGAAATATCCGTTATGTCATCGATTCTAATTGATCATTTGCTCGAGCGAACGTTCACGAATTACGATGATGAGCCGCAATATTGCGAGACTGCTTAGAATTCGAGCTCTTATTACGCCAGTGTCGAGATACTTAGTTTATGAATTTTATTTACATCCGATAAAAACGAACGCTGCTTAATCGAAGATTCGTGATCTGATTGTTTTTTAAAAACTGATCAATTTCTGATCGCGATAATGTAATCGAAGACGGGTACTCGTATTTTCACGAGATTTATTCTGCGGTAGGTCTGGTCTAGCTCACTATATCAGCTGCATTAGTTCCGCCATTTGATTTCTGCATTTTACTCCGTATTAGAAGGGTCTCGACTCGCGAGCCGTGTACTTGACCTTGACGATTATTTTTTCTTTTTTACGATGCGATTTTTTTTCCAGCTCTGCGGCGTGTTAATTCATCAACGCTAGCGTTGAATTTTTACTTATCGCTTCCGGATACGTTGTCGTTATGTAATAATTGTTTATAAATAAGCGCGACGACAGATGTGGAGTTGTGTACACGCTTTATGATTATAACGGTTTTAGCCGAACTTGGCCGATTTTTTTTTAGCACGAGATACTCTTTAGATTCAAAATTCACGCGAATTTCAAGCAGGCTCCAATTTCAAAGTCAAAGGTCACCAAAAAATTTCATCAACTCGATTCCGGTTGCATTAAAATAAAAAACCGTTCCGAGCGATCCGTTTAATTATGTAAATTTTTTCCAAACCATCATCGAAACCAGTTTCTATATTCGCCATTTTTAAATAGTGGGGATTGGTAAAATTCCCCTGGAATAGATTGCGGACAATGGCTCATCAAAAAAATTTTTCAACCGAAATCAAACAGAACCTTTCAGAAGGTATCTCGACTCGAGAGTTTTCACATTTTTTTTGTTTTGTTTGCCTTATCTACCTAGGTGACTAATTTGGAATGCAGCTAATGGTTCTTTCTTATCGTTCCAATAGCACTCGCGTATTTTTAGAAAGAATGCGAAAGTTTTCTCACTTATCGAGCTGTAAAAAAATGTCGAGTATTTTACCAGCTTAACGGATTTTTATCGAAAGTGATTATCGAGTATCTTTCGATCTCTATGGGTTTCATTTTAATTATGATTCTAACCTGGTAAAATGAGACCATAAAAATCTAGCAAATTGCATTTTCGATCACGTATAATTTTTTGGGTTTGAAACATTCCTTTGGGTGTTCTGATTAACCACAAAAAATCCTCGAACCGAACCTCTCCGGAGATTCTCCAAATAAAAATATTATTCACAATTTGGACCTTAACCACTTGATCACTTCAAATTCCAAAATTTTTTCAAATATGAGCCATTTTTTAAGAATTGAAAATTTTCTAACAGAAATTTACGAGAGCCTATATTTTGGCAAAATGGCATTTCAGAAAAATTACATTGTGACTGGCTGGCACGTTTACATTACAAAGAATACAAATTCGTGGAATTGATATTTTTTCTCAAAAATAATCAGACTGGCACTTTGACAATGCAAAAAAATAAAATTTCGAAGGCACGTTTACATCACAAAAAAAATTAGTTCGTAGGTGTCATTCTAAAAAATGCCAAAAATTAATAGAGTATTTCAAATTACAAAAAAAATTTCAAATCGTAAGCCGCACTCGAAAAGCTTTTTAAAAATGATTAGGTTGGCTCATTGAGGTTACAAAAAAAAAATACAACAGTGGTTGGCGTATTTACACATACATCAGACATCACAAAAAAATTGATTCGTAAGAGTCGTTTCAAAAAAAAGTTCGAAAAATAATTTTAGAATATTTTGGCACATTGACCTTACCAAAAAATTCTACAAATTTTGAAGGTGTCGTATTTACATTGCAAAAAAAGTTTTTCCAATTTTTGAGCTTTTTTATGAAATCATCATGGATCAATCCTACATGTAAATTACTGACGAAATTCCCAATCCAGATGGTACAAATACTCCAGAGATCGTCATTCGGGTTCATTAACCCTTCACTTCTGCTTGTGCTTATCGTTAGGTTAGGTTAAGTAAAACCCAAACAAATCGCCTTTAAATTCCATCCAATCCAAATACAACCTCAATTGGCACTTCTGTAAATACTACAATCGTTCGTAGAAGATCGTAGGTATCGAAATCGAAACAAAATCTAAGCCAATTCGATCATCTGATAACCTACATTATTGGTTCACCTATCAAATCTAAACTAGTCGCAGTCTGGTACAAGTACCAAGTACGATAAAATAATCTCGTACAAATTTGCCCCCGCACCGATTATTCCATACGGATATGAGCAACATGAAGAGCCCAATTTACGTACATACGTACTACGTACACAACTACTCGTACACTATACTCGAAAGCGTCAATGAATCAGTTCCGGAGCAGATTAAAAAGACGTATTGCTTATGCTTACCCTATGCATGAGGTTCTTTTCCTTTTTCTCTCTTTTTTTTTTTTGATCCGTAATTATCGTTCGATGAACGCGAAGTTAACCAACTCGTTGGTATTTATTTTTAATCTGCTCGTTGATTTACACAACGTGGAAAAAAATTACATCCGAGGATGCTTTCGTACGTATCGTTCGAGCATATTTATACGACATTTCCTTTCGTGTAATAATTACACACGTTCGCGAGTATAGTTGCACATGACGTGAAAAAATATTTCGACAATGAAATTTCGATAGTTTTTATACATAGGGTGTCTGGAGAGTGAGGGGAAAAATATTTGAGATTTGGGTATAATCGAGTCAAAGTAACAAAAAACTCTATCAAAAAAAAGTCAAATTTTGACGTAATGAATTAATGATACATGAAACAGGTGTAACTTTATGAGAGAAACAAAAAGGGGCCTGAAAAAAATGAAGGGACTGGGCTACAAATCTTTGAAATTTTCAAAATAAATTTCAATTACCTATCTATCATTTTACATTAATATTATATCTAGATACTTCTACCTAGACCTACTTACTATTTTTTAAATTAATATTTTTAAAAATTCAACAGTTTTCAATCGATTTCAATACTTTTTTCAGGTATCTATTTTGAAAAAATAATTTTATCCCGAGCGGCACACTCGATCGATAATATCGGAAGATGTAACGTATCGATAAAAAATCGTTTGAAAATCTATAGATGTTCTCACGATATTATAAAGATTTATCGGTACAACTTCATAGGCAAAAAATCTAAAAACTATCGAATTCGATATTATTAAGATTTTATGACGATATTCGTCAACGATACTATCGACAAAGAATATTAAATTTATCGATTCCCATTTTCCACCGATTTTGTGCAGATATTTGAAACTACATTATCGACAAAGAATATTAAATTTATCGAATTCGATTTTTTAACGATTTTGTAAAGATATTTAAAACTATATTATCGACAGATTATATGAAATTTCTCGACTTCGATATTTTACCGATTTTTTGACGACATTTGAAACTATATTATCGACAGATTATATTAAATTTATCGAATCCGATTTTTTACCGATTTTGTAAAGATATTTGAAACTATATTATCGACACGTAATATGAAATTTCTCGATTTCGATTTTTTAACGATTTTGTGACGATATTTAAAACTATATTATCGACGAATAATCTGAAATTTCTCGAATTCGATTTTTTAACGATTTTGTGAAGATATTTGAAACTATATTATCGACACGTGATATGAAATTCCTCGAATTCGATTTTTCAACGATTTTGTGGCGATATTTGAAACTACATTATCGACAAATAATCTGAAATTTGTCGAACGATTTTTCAACGATTTTGTTGAAATTATTTCCAAATTGGTGAAAATTTTTATAAGTCCAACACGTCTGGAAGTACTAAACTGCCTATTATAAGCGTTTTATTGCTAATTCCTCAACGATAAGGTATGGCATAGTGGTTAAGGAAGAGGATTACCATGCAGGAGGTAGAAGGTTCAAGCCCCACGGGTGGCAGATTTTTTATAATTTTTTTTGACTTTTTCTAAAATGATCCTCTTACCGTAACATGAATAATGTGTTTAGGCATAGTTTAATGTATTAATTATGCTAATTAATGATTTTTAATTATAGAAAGAAGCTAGTAAAAGACGAAAAATCTGAATAAAAAAATCGATAAAAAATCGACAGAATATCGAATTCGATAAAGTGTCGCGTTAGTTCCGCCTAAATCGTGAAATTATCTTTCGATATTATAGATATATTATCGATAAAATATCTTACTATAATCTCGAAATTTTTGCTAACTATAATTCGTCGATAATTTATCTATATATCGAAAGATAATTTCACGATTTATGCGGAACTAACGCGACACTTTATCGAATTCGATATTCTGTCGATTTTTTATTTCGATAATTTGTCGAGTGTGCTGCTCGGGATGCTAATTTTTTCCAATTTTTACTTCGAAATTAAAACAAATAAAACAAATTCTTTTTTATTAACTTCTACATTTTTTTTTATTTCAAAAAAATAATTTCAATCACATTTTTCAGCATTAAAAAAAGATCGTATTAAGCCAATTTTCCAAGTTAAAAAAAAAAATCTGAAACCAATTTTTATATCAATTGATTTTTCTTCATTTTGAAAAAATAATTCAACATCAATTTTTTCATTTTGAAAAAAACGTTCACACCAATTTTTCATTTTTGAATTTTTTGAATTTTATACCTAGTGTTATCAAATTTCTCACTTCTCAATTCCATCTATTCAAGCTTTCATTTTCCATTATTTTAATCAATGTTTTCAATTTTTCTGAATTTTTAACGATTTTTAATTTTTTAATATTTTGAAATTGGTTCATTTTTTTATACTTTCAAATTTACCAATTTTTTGTGATTTCCCAAGTTTTTTTTCTTTCTAGTACTTAACTTTTTCCAGAGTTTTCATCCTTCAATTTTTTTCAATTATTCATAATTTTTTTGTTTTTTCAAATATTTTTCATTTTCAAGAAATAATAATTTCCCGATTTTTTTTAAATTTTTCAATCACTAGGTAATTTTTTGATTTTTTACGATTTTTTTTCTATGTTCTAAATTTTTAAATTTATTTAAATTTCTCGCTTATTCGTGATTTCTCAATTCCATCAACGGTTAATTTTTTGAATTTTCATTTTTTAACATTTTAATTCCTGACATTTTATTTTTTCAATTAACTCAAACTGGATTTTTAATGATTTTCCAATTTTATTAAATTTTTAATTTTTTAAAATTGATCAATTTTTTATATTTTTATAATTTACCAATTTTTTGTGATTTTTAAATTTTTTTTCAAACATCCAACTTTTGAATGTTTGATTTTTTAAATATTTTAACTGCTTACCAATTCATTCAAATTATTTTGAAAATTTTGAATATTCATACCTAATAATTTTTTTTTAATTTCCAATTTTTAAGACAAATTACCTAATGAATTTTTCAGTTTTGCTGAATTTTCTGATCATTTACCTACTTACTATCGAATTTTTCGATTTTTTCATGATTTCTTAATTCTATAAAATTTTCAACGCTTCCAAAATCGCTCAATTTTTGTAATATGTACCTTCAAATTTTCAACTTTTTGTAAGTTCTCGATTTTTTCAAAATTTCCTAAAAATTTGATTATTTACCTATTTTTAAAATTTCTTATTTTTCTAAAATTATTTTCAATTTTCCGGAAATTATGATTTTTTCATTTTTTTTTTAATCTTTCAATTGCTTCAAATTTTTTGATTTTTATGATTTCTTAATTTTATAACATTTTCAATGTTTCCAAAATCGCTTAATTTTTTTAATATCTTGAAATTTTTTGTGTTTCTTAATTTTTTCAATATTTCAAATTTTCCTAAAAATTTTGAGATTGGCATTTTTTTTTATTTCAAATTTTCAAAAAATCATGATTTTTCCAGTTTTTTTGAATTTTTTAATTACGCATTTCCTCAAAATTTTCCAATTTTTTATGATGTTATAGTTTTATAAAATCTTTATAATGTTTCCAAAATCACTAAATTTTTTCAATTCCTTCAAATTTCTCACTTTTATGAGTTTCCACATTTTTTTCTTCAAAAATTAAATTTTCTTAATATTATTTTCTAGGTATTAATCTTTTCAAAATTTTTATGAAACCCCTCATCACATTTTTTTGTCAGTTGCTAACATTGGCACATTATTTTGTTTGAGCAGTTTTGACAATTCACAAAAAAATGCATTGAGAGGAGTTACGTTCTCCACCATATTCAATTTTTCAAATCTCAAATATTCGCTACCACTCACCAGACACCCCGTACTTTTTCAAAGAATCATTCGAGCAGAATAAGGAAAATAATAAGTACTTTGTTATTGTGTACGTTTCAAAATGATGCGATGACCTCTGCATCAACATAACGAATTTTCTGGACACCGTCCGCCATCATCGTCATGCCAACCGCCAAAATACATAAAATAAAACAATACCTTAAAAAGACTAAAAAAATAAACTGGAACTGGACAACGACTGCGAGTAAATTAGTCCTTGGATCGGGACGTCGTGTACGCAGTTAGGTACTCGTATTTGAAAGATGAAAAATTTTCCGCCCTAATTTACCTAATACCTAATGCGACGACCTTTCGGGTTTCAGCTTTGATAATAAAAAATTGGTTAAAATGATTTTTTACAAAACATACTAGCAGCTAACATCGCATCGCGCCATTCAACATTGAGATGGAGCAGAACACGTGGGTTCTTTTATTACACACAAAATGCGTCATCGTATTTCGTTCTCTCATTCTATGTATGGTAATGTCTAGGCCAAGAACTCAGCACTAAACAGAGTACAGAGGTGATCTGGTATATAGCGTTACCATTGCAAACAGTCATCCTCCAATAACACGTTCGTTATAACATACAACTACTATACTGCTGCTGCTAACAGGTTATATGTAAAATGAATAAAAATAATAATAATGAGAAAACAGATGCGTAAATTTTTTTTTCATCTCCTCTTTGCTGCTCCACCAACGTAGGTACCCGCCTGGCTATGACTTGGTACACGCGTACATCGCACATTACGTCTCGCTTTTGTGTACATAAACCGGCTCACAGTTCAGCTTCCACATACACGATTCTCATCTCTTTCAGTCTCCAAACTCATGTAGGTATCAGAAAACCCTATAAATATTGATACCTCGAGATCAATTTTATCAACCGAATTAACCACATCCTTGGCAGGTGTACCTAATTGACTTGATGTCAGAAAACTGCACGTCTGTCTCTGTGTGTCTCGCTTAAAGTCGTAATCTGCCAAACGCATTAAGGCGCTGGCGCAGGCGGTCTAATCGAATTAGGCATTAAAAAAATACACCTCGATTACAAAACTGTGCATTTGAAACAATGGTTGGCATCGTATGTACACACCAGAGACATATACGTAGCCTGCCATGTTGTAGGAGTACGTAAAGCCTACATGTTCCATTACACATCACGACAAAATCCGTCATCTTTTCCTTTTCATCTGCTGGGTAATTTTGTAACCGCAACATACTCCCAAGTCCCAAGCACAACCGAGTATTTATACGTTTTAAACTTGAACCCTCCTGCGAAGAATTTCATTCTGGAGAGAAAATTCTTCGACGGTTACGTGTATGCAGAATTGCAGATCCCCCCCATTATGCACTGGTTCATTCGGATCATCATCATCATCGATTACCATTATTATACGGCGACGATTTGGCATCGGCCAAAATCTCATAGATCAGCTTCCATAATATGGCCATATACTCGTATATGTACTTCAGACACGTTGCCAATTTCAATATTCATAGGTGTGTCGAGTATATACCTACATACGTTATTAGTATACCAGTTCTGTAAAATCAATCATTATGTGAGGCCAGTGACGTCACGTAATCTTTGACAGAACTATATACTTCTCTGACGGGCTCCCCCTTCGCAAAAAAATCCAATCCTCAACTTGATTCGAATCGAATTCACTCACCCAACTTGTCAAATGGTTTTTTCGATTCGAATGAAAAATTTAGAAAATATTACGTGTTCATGTTCCAGGCAACGTAATAGGATGGTACTAATATGCATAACAAAAGAGTGACAAAATTCGCATGTGCACTTCTTTGGTGACTAAAATATGCAAAAATATGTAGCCAAATAGGCAAAAACATCGAAATACTCGGACAGGTTTTTATAGATTATAGCGAATAAATTTGTAAATTTTATAAAATTTCAATATAAATGAAAATTTATTATTATTTCAACGCGTAGAATGGACATTTTATTGTTAAGCATTTCAAAATAAACCATAAATTTTCGGTCAATGAAACAATATTTTTTTTAAATTTTAATTAATTCGAAATTTATTCTAGCAGTGTTGCGAACGCTATAAGGTGTAATGTGGAGAAATTATAATTCAACAGTAGAGTTTGAGCTTGCAAAAATAACCTTTTGAAAAAATGATTATGAAAAAAATCCGCGTGAAATAGTGCTTTGATTTTCTCAAAAAATTTCCTTCGAATAAAATTCTCAAGTGTTTTTTGAAAAAAATTCGTCGTTAAAAACTTCACTTGAAGAAACAAATCTTTGAGAAAGTACTAGGTACTCTGAGCAAAAAAAAATCATTTCGAAAAAAAAGCTGTTGAGATCTCTTCTTTAAAAAAATGCTTCTGGCAAAAATAAAGTGTAATTGGAAAACAATTATTCAACAAAAAATAATAATTGGGGAGGGAATTATCTTTAAACAACAAGCACCCCCCCCCCCCACCCCGTAAAAATCCTGAATACTCACAAATGAAAAATTTATTTTAAAAAATTGGTAAATTAAATAAAATAAAATCTTGCTCTGGAGAGAAAAAATGAAAAAACTATTTTTTTTAAAAGAAATCTCTCTAGAAAATTTTCTCTGAAAAATTGTTTTGAGAGACTCAAAAAACTCTTGCTGAAAAAAAAAATCTTGAAAAAAAAAATTGTTTTGGAAGGTTGGAAAAAAATTCTTTTGAAAAACCCTTTCAATAAAAAGTGGTTTTAAAAAAGAAATACTTTGTAAAAAAACATTTTGAAAAAAAAACTTCAAAATCTCTTGGAAAAAGATTTTAAAACGCTTTATGGTAAAAAAACTTTTTTCAAGGCTCCAGCAAAAAAAAAAATCCCTTTAAAATTAATAATTTCAAAAAAATCGTCGCAGAAAACTTCACATGAAAAAAAAAAGTCTTAAAAAGTGCTCCTAGTTAAGGAAATTCCTTAAAAATTGTCAAAAAGATACCTTCAACTGTTCTTGAAGAAAATTGTCTTATAAGAAAAAAAATTCTCGTACTAAAGTAGGTACCTATTCACCTGTTTTTTTTTTCATTGAAAAAAATTTCTAAATAATAGAAGTGAACATTTTTTCTAAATAAAACATTGAAAACATCATTTTGAAAAAAAAACTTTGGGAATCTTGGAAGAAAAATTCGCTTAAAAAATTAATTTGCACTTAAATAATTGAGAAATTTTTCAACGCTGAATTCAAAAATATAAAAATTTTTTATTGCTTCTCTCCAAAAAAAAAAATCCTAAAAAAGAGCTTCAAGTTTGAAAGAAAAATTCTTCAAAAAAAAAAAAAAAATTTCTATAAAGACAAAAGTGCTTTAGGTAGAAGAAAATATTATTTTGGAAAAAATTTCACTCCAAAAAATTGTCGAATTGGTTCCTCTTTAAAAATTACAATCAGAAAAAAAATCTCAATTAGAAAATTTATCTTGAAAGAACAGTCTAGCAAGGGTATTTCCATCCAAAAAAAAAAAACATTTCAACAAACCTTGATTGAAAAAAATTGAAAGACCCAAATAAAATCTTCCAAAAAACTGATATTAAAAAAAAAAAAAAGTTGGAAAAATCCCTAAAAAGTGATTTGGATAAAAAAATTATCTTAAGAGAATGATTTTGAAGAAAAGAAGTTTTCATTTCAAAAACAGGCTACTCTAATGAGATTTATTTTTCTCGAGTGAGTATTAGTTTTCGCAATTTTTTTTTTAAGACCAGTCTCGAAAAAATAGCCTGGCGAGACTATTTCACTTCAAAAAATTCTTATAAAAAGTATTTGAAAAAAAAATGAATGAGAAAAATCACCTTTCAAGTTTAAGAAAATTCTTCTAAAAAACAAGTTAAAGAAAATTTAAAAATGTGATCAAATCAAAAAAAAAAAAAACTTCCTCTAGAAAAATCCTTTTTTAAAGAAAATTATTTTTTAAAAAACAGTCTCTTAAAAATTGAAAGTCTAATTATTTTTCTAGTAAAAAAATATTTTGAAAAATAAATCATTTTTCCTCAAAAAATTCTTTTCAAAAAAAACTTCTTCAAAAAAGTGATGTCAGACCTCCATTTTTCTTCTTTACATTCCTTCTAACAGTAAATAAATAAATCACGCAGGTAGGTACAAATCAACTTGAACCATTTTTTATTTCGAATTTTTACACGACAAAGAATTACGATCAGCAATCGACGTGATTTAATGTCAATGAACATTCAACTTTCAAGATATCTCATAGAAATAGACCGACAATAAAGAAAAATGTAAAACGTTTTGTTTACAGATATTCAAACAAAAAACGTACCTCATATAGAAAAGCTGATTCATTTTAAATTATCTAACAACGATAAATAAATATTACACGTTGAATTCTTGTGGAAAAAATTACTTCGATAAGGCAACAACGAACATTAAAAACAAACACCTTCAACAAAATGATGCATCTAGGTACGAGTACGAGTTTGAGTAGATATCTCGGATGGAAAATACAGAAAGTAAAAATGACTCGAATAAAATGAAAACTCGTGTTATTTCTTGTGCGATTGACACGTTCGTATTTACATCGCGTGTACACTTAACGAGGCCAAAAAACTCGCTTCTATTCGGTTGACCGTGATTCGTAGGTATATACGTAAATTATTACCCAAAGATTATATTAGCTTACTCAGCACGGTGCAATTTCGCATGATCAACTTTCGTGTCGTCTGACTAATTCATAGACCCACTTGATATGTAAAAAAAACCGCCGATTAAGTTTATCGAAAAGAGCCAGAGGGGGGTATTATCATGCAAATTTCGATGCAAAAATATTTTTCGAAAAAATGAACGAATATAAAAATCGGTATTAAAATTCCTGCAATGAAATTCCAATTAAATTAACGTCATTTGGTATATAAGATAGACCAGTTCGGACCGGATATCATGAGTCGGTAATTAACCAAAGTGCTAATTATAATTCCCATTTTAGCGTATATAATTGTCGTATAAATTCGTTGATAAAATTGTCATTTGGCGATGACAAAATATTCACGAGTCGCAATCGTTTTTGTAAACATTTCAAATAAAACTGCTTCCTCGTAATCAATTCTTCGCTTCTTTTTTTTCCTTCAAATTTTCTCATCGTTAAAATATCGAAAGTACCATGCGAGGTCCTCGGCCATCGCTAAATTCCAGTCCGAGCGAATATTTTACATAAATTTTCCATCCCAAAGTGCAACTTGAACAGTATATTGGTACATATACGAAAGCTGAAATCTCGTGGATGTCCCACTTATGGACCGGTTTTATATAGACTAATGAAACTATACAGTTTTAATACCTTAGTCATGTATTTTGTTGGCGGTAAACTTAGGCGCGCGACATAAATGAACTAGTAACTTTTGAACTCGAACTATCTATGAGTATTTTACGCTTATAATCGTTTTCTATAATATTATATAGTATAGTATGCGTATTTCTGTTTCTGTTTCTCTCTCTCTTTCAATATGTGTATTTTTTCCACAAATAAATTCTATACGCTTAGACCCATTCCAATACGTCTTAAGAGAGAATAAATGGCATGGCTTTTATTCGAACCAGTTAGTTTGTACCTCATAAATCATATAATATTATACATTTCACACAATTCTTACAAGTTTTGGTGTATTTCTATACGAACCTAAGAATAAGAAAGCATACCTTCTCAATGCTCGGATCGATATGAATACATTGAATAGACGTTTCGTTACAACTTTCCATCATTTTAAATTCCTCGAAATTGTCACTAGTATTTCATTTTTACTCTCGTAGAACTAATTACTGACAAATGAAAGAGAAAAATTAAGTAATAGGAACAAACAAACAAGTACCTTAAAAGAATCTCAAAACATATTTCCAAAAAAAAATGTGCAGAAATTACACCAATTTTAAGACAAAATCATTCAAATTCTGACAGGTTATCATTGAATGGAATGCATTCCAGAATGCAACCTCAAAGTTTAATTTTTAAAAATCTTAAAATTTGCGAAATTCTACAATTGAATTGAACCTAAAATTAAAAATCCAAAAGTCGATGTCTCGAGGCATAAGAAACTCGAAATTTGATAATTTGCCTCAGAATGAATTTGGTTCAAATTCTATTTTCAAATTTAAATTCTGATTCGTAAAATTTCTAAATAAATTCTGAATTCGAAATAAAAAATTGTTTTAAAATTAAATTTTTAGTTTCCAAATTTTTAAAAGAATTTGGTTTCAATTCTGATTCAAAATTTCAAAATTAATTCTTCATTCTAAAATATTCTGTCTCAAAATAAAATTCAATTAACTCGAAATAAATTCGATTTAAATTTTCCTTCATTTCAATTCTAATATGTAAAATTTCTAAATGAGCTATAATTTGTTAGTCAGTATGGGGCAAAGAGGATGCCCCGAGCAAAAAAATTTGAATAATGTGAAATCACTCTACAAAACGTAGAAATCATTTTTCAAACTTCTTCCTTCTAAAACATGAAAACAATGCCCTCTAGAGATGTTCAAAGTATTCGACGTCGAATTCAAGGCTGTTTCTAGTGATCAGAAAAATCTGAAAAATTTTACATCACTACCCTCGAGCCCCCTTTATTTACAAATCAAGTTTGAGGAAAATCAATAGAACACTCGTGAAAATGACATTTCATCTCATAAATTACGTTTTTTAAGGTTACAGGAAAGGTTGGCTCTCCTGGGCAAAAAGGAAATTACTGAACAAAATTGCAAGTTAGTCCCCCTCAGGGCCGGGGAACTCATAGATAATTTTCCTGACTCATGATATAGTTCTTCAATTTATCGCTATTAGCGCTGTTCATTGAATTTGAAATTACGTAGTTTTCAAAAGTACTCATCAAAATTTTCAAAATTGCAAAAAATTCCAAATAAATGATTTTTTGTTATCATTTCGTCGTGTGATTCAGTCTTTTTGTTTCTACCTGAATAATACGAATTAAATTAATAAAGGTACTTAACGTGTTGAAACATGGAAATTAATTACTAATGCAAATTATTATTATGTAATGGTTGATCGTTCGAATCATCGACAATTATTATCGAAGAAATACCTAGTATGTGCGATATATTCGAATTTCGCGTCTAATACAATGGTGAAAGTTCTTTGATCTAGTTTCGTGTATAATTTTTAATTATTTCCCTTCCATATATTATGTCGTAAAGTAACTCCGAATTTTTGTCTCATTTCAAAAAGTAAGCGTGTCTATATTTTTTATTCATGTGTAAAAACTCGAATACCTAAATTAAGTACCTAATTGTTTTAAAAATTTTGAACGTTTTTCTGTACGACGCGACTGTACTTAAATCATAAGTTGATTTTTTGTTATCTACTTCAAAATAATGTAATATACGTTTGTCATCTATCTTTGGGTTTATTTTCTCGTCAAATAGGTACATTTTCAAATTAAAAAAATTATAAAAAATTTTGTATGCCAAAGCACCGAAGATGGAAGTGCTATTTGAATTTTCATATATTTTAAAAAATTATAAAAAATTCTGTACACCAAAGCACCAAAGATGGAAGTTCAATTTTTTTCGACTTCGAGATTTTTATAGTTTATGAAAAACCTCAAAGTTGAAAAAAATTTGACTCCCATCTTCGATGCTTTAATGTACAGAATTATAAAATTGAAAGTAAGCTGAAAACAATACAAGGATTGACAGTAGCGCTCGTTCACTGCAGTGATAAATTGAAGAACTAATTCATGTACCTTACTCAGCCACATACAGTTTCCTATCTATTTAAACATAATGTAAAGTATATTATCTATAGTCCCCCCCTTCCTCAAATTTCAAAAATGAACAATTTTTTTTTTTTTTTTTTATAGAAAATATTCAAAAATTCTATCAAAAATTGAAAAAAAATCACCAAAAATAGTGTATAATATTTTTTTTGAAAGGAAAATAAATTCAAAATTTTTCTCGAAAAAAAATTCAAAAATTTACCAAAAAAAAACTTTACAATTTTTTTTCTTCGAAAGAAAATTTTGAGACAATTTTTTGTAAAATTAAATAATTACCTATCTACATACTTTATCAAGATTTTTTTAAATTTTCAGAAATTTTTTGAAAAACTTCTTTTCAAAAAAAAAAAAAATGTGTACATGAAACTATTTTAAAATATATTTTGAATTTTTGATAACTAGCATTTAAAAGTTTTTCAACAAATTTTGAAATTGTTTTTCGCTTCACAAAAATTTTTCAGAGGATATTTTGTGAATATTGACGCAATTTTTGATACCAGGTACTTGATTTTTTTTGGAAAATTTTTAAGAAAAAAATTAAGAGATTCGTTATTTTTTGTGCAATTATTTCAAAATATTTTAATTAGGTAACAGGATTTCGATTTTTTTTTCAAATATTTATTTCCAAAACAATTTTTTAGATTTTTTGTGCAAAAATTAAGGAAAACATTTTGATGGAATATTAAAATTTTTCAGAAATTTTTTTAAATATTCATTTTCAAAAAAAAATGTTATTTAAACGACTATTTGAGGATTTAAAAAATGAAAATGACATGTCTTTTTTTTAATTTTTGAAACAAGTATTTCCTTTCCACTAAAAAAACACGCTGATTTTCCGTTATTTTTTTGTTAATTATTTTGTGTATAGGATTTTTGATTTTTTAGGCGAATTTTTTGAAAAAAAGAACAAGAAAGTAATTTAAGTATATGTGATGCGCTCTGTGAAAAGGTACCTAAACTCGGAAAGATCGAATCTGAAAGAGAATTTCTTCCTGCGTAATATAAAAGAAAAAAATCGAAAATTGCTTGAAAATTGACTGAGATACCCCACTTTAAAGTTCTCACATTGAAAACGGATGATTGGAGAAAAACGCTCCGAAATTGCGCCAAAAGTATTTGTTTTTGAGAATCCAATCAAAAAGTGAAAAATCGATTTTTTCGAATTTTTTCTCATCTGAAAAATTTGCTTTTCCGAGTTTAGGTACCTTTTCACAGAGCGCATCACATTATAGGCATTTTTTTCAAAAAAATTTTAAAAAAAATCGAATAGAGATTTTTTGTGAATGTTGTTGAAAAATTTTTTGATTTGATTTTTTTTCAGAAATTTTTTTTAAAATATCATTTCTTTTCAAAGTTTTTTTTTTAGACGAAGTTTTAAAATGAAAAAAAAAAGATTGAATAAAATAAGGGTCAAAAATTGTTGATTTGAATTTCTTTCAGAAAAATTATAAAAAATTTTCTTCTAATCAAATTTTTTAGCCAATTTTTTGTCATGTTTAAAAAAATTGATATATTATTTTTTCTCCAAGATAGAAAATATAGATTTTTTTGAATGAAAAATGTAAGTAATAAAAAAGTGACTCGCAAACACACGTGAACAACATTGATAGATTAGAACAAAACAATCCAAAAATTTGAAAATTTTTAAATTTTTTCAGAAATCGAAAGCTGTTGTACACTACTTAAACCTCAGTTTGGGGGAAAACAGAAAATTGGGAAATTAATTATCATTAAAAGGAATAACTTTGATGGGTTGGAATAAAAAAAATCCAAATATTTGAAAATTTTTCTATTTTCCAAAAATTAGGGTCTACGCTACGAAACACCACCTAAAATTTAGTTAAAGGAAAAACAAAAAAATTGTGGATTAATTCTCATGAAAAAGAACAATTTTCATGTGTTAGAAGTTAGAACTAAAAAAATGCAAAAGTTGAAAATTTTTCGATTTTTTTTTATTTTTTGAAAAAATAGAGGTTTACGAGGCACCATTCACTTGAAATTCAGTTAGGGGAAAAATAAACAAATTGGAGAATTAATTTTCACAAAAAGAGAAAACTTTGATGAGTTGAAATCTAAAAATACAAAAGTTAGGAAATTTTCAATTTTTTTTTCCATAAATGAAAGGTTGTTTGGCGCCACTAATTCAATTATGAGAAAAACAAGAAAATTAGAAAATTAATTCTCATGAAAAGTGATAACTTTCATGGGTTGAAGGCAAAAAAATGCAAAATTTTCAATTTTTATCTATCGACAAAGTACAAATAACATCCAACCATACTAAAATAATTGCAATATGTAATTTTTACAACGTAGCTGTTCTCAATATTTCAGGAACCTATTGATAATAGCTAATGGGTATCATTCGCATTATCGACGAATGAAGTAACATATTTCACCTCATTTGTAATAATACTAGTTGAGTGATAGTGGAATATAAATCTACAACGAAGGTCGCAGCCAAACGCACCGTTCGCACTTGACATTTGATTTTTTCGCTTTCGATATCGTATCGATGCTGATTATTATTTGGCTAATTTAGGTACAATTTTTAATTGAAAACTCGCTCGTGTCGAAATACGCCATATTTTGTTCTATGGTTTTTACGTAAAGAGAAAAAAATTTAACAAATAAAATTATACGCTGCATTAGCGATACTATTTGCTCTTTGTCTCGGTACTCTAATGCGACGATGGCGCCTTATTCATTGTGTATGGCAAACGTACGTCGTACACCATATACATTGATAGGATATTAGCAAATTTTTATGGTCACGCGTGTACTTACATTGTGTCAGCATTCTTTTAAAAAGAAAACAAAGCGAGAAAACCAGAAAAGACTTCAATATTTTTTTAACCTTCTTCGACACTTCCATAAGTTTATTAGTCTCGTGTACGTATACAGGGTGTCCCAAGAGTGATGATTATTTATTTTTTTTTTTGATTTGAACCCGAGTCCAATTAACCAGAAATTTAATGGAAAAATTTTGCCTATCTTTGTAAATGAAGGAGTTACAGAGCTTTCAAAATTAGTACTTTTTAAGCAACGCCGATTGGCAACACTGCATTAAAAAAATTTCCGACCTCGCCAGTGGATAGCAATTCAAAAAAGTAAAAAAAGTTCTAATCACATTGAAATACCTATCTTTGAAATTGAAGGAGTTATAGCAAATGGAAATATGCCCCTCAAATTTATTGAGATTTGAGAATTGAGAAGCACCAAGAAGAAATGAAAATTTCAAAATTCCCTCAAAACAATTCACGAACCAGGTGTAACTTTTCGAGGTAGGCAAAAAAAGTTATGCAAAAAATTCGTCTATCTTTGAAAATGAAGGCGCTAAATAGATTTAAAGTTTCGTAGCACCTTCATTTTCAAAGATAGACAATTTTTTCACATAACTTTTATTGTTCCTCTCACCAAGTTACACTGGCTTCATGCATTGTCCTGACGGAATCTTGAAATGTTTCAACCACTGTCCCTTCAAAATCGAGGCTATACCTAGATCTCGAAAAATATTCACAACCAGGACACCCTGTATAAAAATTTCAGTTAAAATGCATCATAATTCCCACACAGGTCTCATATTTGAATCAAACCCAACGCGAAATGAAATAATGTGAATTGTGGAAACCCAAATAAAAAATCCAGTTTCATTGTATTATCCTTTGGCATTCGCGATCTACATAATATTCCTTGTGTGAGTGTGCGAGATTACCATGGCGAAATAAATCTTACAAAATTGACGACTGCGATTTTTTTTCTCCAGCATGGAATATCATACTCGTACGTAGACGTTTTCAATTTATTTTTGTTTCACTCAATTTTAGCATGCATAATTGGAAAGTGGGTGTTTGATTAATATGGCAGTTGTTTTACCAGACGAGAATCGCGTTTTATAAAATAATTGTTTTCATAGTAAACACGGTTATACCTACAGACATTACGGACGCGGCAAAAGAATAACCTTCGTTATTATAGAATTGAGATAATTTGCTCGTTTTGCAGCATGTTTGGAGAATGTAACGTAATTGTTAACAACGTGTTAGTCATGTTTGCTAATGCTAAGTACTGGATAAAATCGTTGTTATACTATTTGCTGATTTACTTAATGCACTTTGACGCGATCGTTTTGAAAATTTTTCCGAGAAAATATTTTTTTTACGAGAGGTAGACGCATGGCATTGTTTTTGTCGCCGTATGGAATTTTTTCCCAGGTGAATAAAAATAATTATGACGTGATGTAAATTGAAGGGGGTATTGTGAAAGTGGGGTGTGTGCTGATTGAGAATATCGAGTGAATTAAAACAAAACAGATATTATTTTGATAATGCGACGAACGGTTCTTTTTATGATTTTAAATCATTTTTCTATAAGAATTCCAACAGAGTTAATTCTGAAATTATTTTTAAAAAAATTCATTTTAGTAGAACTATTTTGAAATTTTCCATCAGAAGTTGAATAAAATCTATTTTCTGTTCCAACGTTCAAATTGATCTTATTGTGGGGAAAACTATTAAAAAAAAAAAAAAAAAATACAATTTTTAGAGGTTTTCAAAAATGAGGGAAATTTAAAAATAGAGAATCTCGCATAAAAGTACATTTTTGATCAGTTGAATGAAACCAAAAATAGAATAGGTAAATAATAAAAGTAGTACAATCGTTTGAGTTTTTCAATTTTCACCCGGGGGGGGGGGGGGTGGTTAGTCTCTACAACGTAGAAAATAGAAATAAAAAAGTCTTCATTTTTAAAACTTTGCTCAAATTTTCAGTTTTGGCATTTCATGAAAAATTAAGGGAAGCCCTAAAAGGCACAACTGAAATTCAGTTAAAACAAAATGTAAAAGAGTGAAAATTTGGTAATTTTTTTTTTTTTTTTAAAGTTGAGGTTACTGCACTAGCTAAAAAATTCAGTTAAGAGTAAAAATAAAAAAATAAAAAATTATTTTTTCATAAAAAGAGAACAGAGAAATTTTCGACTTTTAAAATTTTTTTAATTTAGCCAAGCGAAAAATAAAAAATTGGAATTCATTTCCATTGAAAAGGAAAAACTATAATAGACTAGATCAAAAAAATTTAGCAGTGGAAAATTTTTTCAATTTTTTGTTTATACCTATAAAAACTGGGAAGGGGCAATGAGTCACTAATTAAAATTCAGTTGGGAGAAAAATTTTTAAAATGCGGAATTATTAATGAAAAGGAATACCTAATTTTTATGGGATAGAAAAAAAATACTTTAGTCCGAAAATTTTAGATTTTCAATTTAATTATTTTTTCAAACGGGTGGCTAATAAAGCACCACTTGAAATTTAGTAAAGGAAATAATGACAAAATCGGTAATTAATCCTCACGAAGAGGAACAAACTCTGATGGGACAAAAAAGAAATAAAATGATCAATTCTTTCATTTTTACAAAAAATGGGGGGGGGGGGGGGGGCTACGAAGTACCACTTAAAATTCAGTCAAGGAATTAATTCGCATGAAAAAAAAACTTTGATGAGTTGGAACTAAAAAAATGCTCAAGTTCGACAACTTTCTGTTTTCTCAATTTTTTTTTTCAAAAAAAAAATCAAATTCAATTAGGAGAGGAAATCAAAAATTGGGGAATTAATCCTCAAGAAAAGGAACAACATTAATTGGTTAGAAGAAAATAATTCAAAATCAAAATTTTCAATTTTATCAATTTTTACAACAAAAAAAAAGGCTACTAGGCACCGCACCCCTTGAAACTCAGTCAAGGGTGAAATAAAAAATTGGGCAATTAATTCTCAATAAAAAGAACAAATTATTTAAATTAGACTTAAAAAATTCAGATATTTAAAAAATTTTCTGATTTTTTATTTTTTCTGAAAAAAAAAATTGAAAAAATTAAACACTTTTACACTTTTTTTAATCTGAAAAAAAAAAATTTTAATAAAAAAATCACCAACTTTCTTTTCGTTTCTATAAATATTTTTTTTATCTAATCCCAAAAAATTGACCACAATTTTTTTTCAATTATTGATGAAAATTAATTCAACTTTCCAAAATTTGACTTATTGTTTAGGCAGTTTGAACTTTAATTTTTCATCAGTTTCCTTTTTTTTTTTTAATTTCAAGGGAAGAAAATAGGCTATTATTTCTTGTTAAAAGGGCTAAAGGAGCAAGCCGGAGCAACATATAAATGAGTGGGAACCAAAAAAAAAAGAATAATAAAAAATAAAAAGTCGAAGTTTGAAAATTTTAATTTTTTTTTTATTTTTCACAAAAAATGAGGCTCATACGAGGCACCACTTGAAATTCAGTTGAGCGAAAAATAAAAAATTGGGGAATCAATGCTCATGAAAAGAAGCAACTGATTGGATAGAACCCAAAAATTGTCAAACTTTGAAAAATAAAAAAATTGTACAAAAGGCAGCAATACTGTCAAATTAGATCCAAAAAAAGCAAAAATTAAAAAATTTTCAATTTTTTTGTTGAAAAAAAAAACGTATGACGCACCACTGAAAATTCAATTAAAATAAAAATTAAAAATTGAGAGTCAATTTTCTTCAAAAAGAACAACCTCAATGGGTAAGTTTGAAGATTTGTCAATTATTTAATTTTCTTAAAAAAATTAGGGCTGCTAAGAACCATTTAAAATTCAGTAATGGGGGGAGAGGAAACAACCTGAAGGGTGGGAGTGAAAAATTCAAGAAAAATCACCATTAAAAACAAGAATCGCTTTAGATGAATTTTAAAAATTCAGTTTCAAACAAAATTTAAAATAAGTTGTTTTCAAACAAAACAAAAAAAAAAAATCAATTTTTTTTGAAAAATTCATTTTTAAAAAAATCAATTAATTTTCCACGTTTCTCGCTCAATCCATTTTTTTTGACAATAACTTCGAAAAAAATATTCTGAGAAATGTTTTTATGAAATCGTTTGGAAATGAAATTAACCAGAGTAAAGAATGGTGTAATTTTTTGAAACGATTTTTATAGCTCATAATGGTGGTAAAATAACCACCGTCGTAATATGTACTCGCATTATATAAGCTCGTTGATTGCATGTAAAATCCACGAACCGAGTTACAAAGTAATTACGTGATTCTAGAGATAAAAGTACCTAATCGGATTATCTAAAATACCATCAAAAATAATACGAGACAACGCACGTGAAAAAAAACTTCCAAGTGTTAGGGCCAATTAACGTCGTCGCATTCCTCATCAACATCCGTGTACATAAAACGCGAATACACTTCTCAAAGAGGTTTTAAAATCCAATAAATAAATTTCCCAAAGGAGGTGCCAACTGCCAACGTAGGTAATTTTTTACGAAAAATCAAACTCGAAATATTTCCACGTTAGACCGAAGGCTAATTCTGATAAAAATTTTATCTCGAAATTAATTTTTTCTAGATAATCTTTGCTATCGAGCAATTTTACCAATTTTAAATCAAAAAGCTGAACTAAAGTACGTTTAAAATTCAAGAAAGATGAGAGAACACTCGGTATACAAGCTATTTTTCAAATACATTATTAATAGAAAATAATTGAAAAAAATTCGACAAAAAACAATTTCAGATTCAAACGATCAATAACGTTCGAATTTAGAATCCTCAAACTCGTACATTTTTATTAATCAAGTATAATAAAAAAATAAGACTTTGACGAAATATTTTTTCATCATACGAAGGATATATCAATTAGAAACAAATTGAAAACTGATTTGAAATTTTGCTCGCAAAATAAAAAATATGCATAAGTAATAACAATAGATATTTGAACGGTTCAAGGTTTATAAGTATGTAATTGATTCGATATTGATTTTTTTATTTTTTTATAACGTGTGTAAAAAAAACTAAGGCTTCCCCTTTTTTTTAGCGCATAATTTCGGTCTTATAAATAACTGAGCTTGGAAACATAAGTCTTACCTGGCAAATGGAGTTTGTTCGACATGATAGAAGTCTGTAATCTTCTCGGTTTTAATTAAAGTTGACGATAGACTCGGATGTAAGCTTAGTAGTCCTCTGCATTCGGTATTGTAGGATATACCGTCAGTAAATGACATGGCAATATGAATTTTCAACAGATTCACTCGACGAACAATTTCAATTTGTTAATCAACGACATTTTTCAATTCAGACAAGCTGTAATTTATTATAAAAAGAATATGTTAATAAAGCTAAACGAATCAGCATCAATGAACATATGAATAATAAACAATGATAATAGATAAGCAAGATTATTACCAGTGGCTGAAAATATTTTACATTAAATTTCCACCAAGACTTATTAATTTTATGGCCTTGATTACGTTTGGTCGAATTTAAAAAAAAAATTTCAATTTCGATACACTCGAATGGAATTTCAAATCATGTTCAAAAATTTATCTTACTCGGGTATTTTATTTTCGTTCATAAATCTCAAATAGGAAGGTGTTAATTTGTTAAACAATAAATTCCAGTGCTCATTTTACATGAAATTTATGTGTGAAGATTGTCGTACAAAGTTTACGCCTAATGCAAGTGTTAAAGAATGCACATAATCATAAACACTTCAACAATCAACACGAGTTATGCGTTGGGTAATGTGAAGTTTCCGTTAGATAGAGAAAATTTCTTGGGAATCGTCTATCAGTTGGAAAAATTACTTCGATAAGAGACCGATTATATAACCTACGAATTTCACTCTTCATCGATAAATTTCCTGAGCAATTTTAAAATAACGATTCGGAGATTTTTACGTCATGCGTGGAATAATTAAATATCGAAAATTACGAATACAAAACAAGTGCGCGGCGAAACAGAAAGAACTTTGAACTATGAAGTAGAATGAAGAGGTATCGTAAAGAGGAATCGACGAATTAAAAATTTTCCCAGATCGGTACAAAACTGTGAAAAAATTAATTTACCAAAACCAGTAGTAAATTTTTCAGAGATAAAAGTATTAACGGACGGTTGAAGTTACTCAACGTACTTCTACCTGAACAATTTGTTAGCACAAGGTAGCGGATTCGATGTACGAAACTTACTTCTCAGGGTGTCTCGTCTTCTCCTTCCCGGGTACTTTTTTCGACAATTCTTAATTAGTAAAATTACAATTACGAATTATACGCACAGTTTATGTCACAAAGCACACCACGAAAATATGAAACACCAACTTTTCGAGAAAAAAAACGCACAGTTTTGACGACGTCGCTCAGCTAACAAAAACAGGAAATCAATCGCCTTCCGCCATCAACTTTAGTAAATTCGTATTATTTCATTTTGTAACGAACCTAAACAAACCTGTTTTTGATTCAGTGATAAATTACAAGATAGCCAACTTTCAAATTGAGAAGAAAAAATGGCAATCAATTTTTATAGCTAATTTTAGTATTACTTAAAAGATAACACTGGTTTTACAAAAAAAACTAAAATAAATCACATTTTCATAGCAGAAAGCTAACAAAATTTCGGCTTATTTTGATTTTTTTTTTTTTTTTTTTTTTTTGAAGAAAACTTGGATTTTTCGAATTTTTCTCAACTTTTTTCGATGAAAGTATCCGAATTATGGTCTAATGTTCGTAGATATTTAAATTTTCGCGTTTTTGACAAGTTAGACAATGTTCAGATTCAATTTCAATGTCGAGAATGACCAGGATACTACTCACGAATCCAACGGAATATCACCGGCGAATGATGAACCCAAGGTAAAAACACATGGAATAAAATCCATTTTTACGAACTGAGCTTTTATTAAATATGATCTGTTACCTAGGAAGGACAAACATGCAACTCGAGTAATGAAATAGTCATACCCCTCGTCCCTAAGAACACATCAATAGACGATTACTCGTTTAGATTAGTCAGCGTAGAAAATCATCACTTCTCGATTCGTTATTTTGACAAAGAAAGGGATAATTTTCAAGCAGATGAATTTTTATCAAAATTTTACTCGACATGTGATGTTACTCCGTTCGTTTACGAAGGTAAACATTCAACGTTTGATTTTGTACCAGCACAGTTTAGTATATTTCATGTTACATGATAATTTCAGGTGGACTGAAAGTTTGGGAATGTACATACGACTTATTATCATACCTAATTCATAATGATATCGAATTCAAGAATAAAACAGTTCTAGACTTGGGCTGTGGCTGCGGAATACTAGGAATTTACGCCGCTCAAAAAGCAGCTGAGACCGTTCACTTTCACGATTACGTAAGTTACCAGTCAAAATTTACGATTCATGAACTTGACAAGACGTTTCTAATGGAATTTTTATATTACAGAATATCGACGTTTTGAGTAAATTCACCGTGCCAAATGTTACCGTAAATGAGATCAAGTCGAAAACTATGTTTATTGGCGGAGATTGGGGTTCATTCTGCAATTTATCTGCTCTTGAAAATGTAACTTATGATTACATATTATCGTCTGAAACGTTATATAATCCAGAAAACTATCCCAAGTTATGCAAAATATTTTCCAAGAAATTGAAAAAGGATGGTAAAATGTATGCATCCATTTCATTAATATTATTTACCTACATTTCGAAAAGTAGCAATTTAACTTCTTTTTTTTTTGTTGCAAATTCGATTAGAATTTTAGCTTCCAAGTCGTACTATTTTGGAGTCGGTGGAAATACCAAACAATTCCTAGACTATTTGAGTCACGATAAGAAATTTGAATGGAATGTTGTATGGAAAAATAATGAAGGTAAGTTGAGGAATTTTTCTCTTTAGTTTCTTTGCATTATTTGGTGTTTATTGCTGTATTAATTTTCAGGTGTGCAGAGGGAAATCATCAGCATAACACTTCGTGATATTACAGTTTAGTGTTTTTTTAAATCATTTTATTTTTATTTCTAGAAGTTATTTCCTGCGTTTTGTTACTTATTTTTATATGAAATTTTCAGTATAAAAGTTATATAAAAATGTTGATTTAAATGATTTTAATCTGTCAGTTTTTCAGTGAATGATTTTGAAGTAGTGGACTGGAAATAACCGTCATGATTTTTCTGTCGCGCTGTGATCCTCGATAATATCTCCTTTTTCTAAATAACTCTTGATGTATCGCATCACTAGAGTCTGTGGTCTACTTTGCCATTCTTTCGATGTTTCCTTCGAATAGCGAATCTGCACGTGAAGAAATAAAAAAGAAAAGCTTTTAGTACTTCGATGCGAAACAACTTTCGTAAAACTGATAATTTCCTTTCTCACCTGATCATGTTTTAAGCGATCCACAAGGGTGACACAAACTATGGCGCATTTAATACCAGCATGAAAAGTAAACGCTGCCAAAGCAGTGCACTCCATTTCAATATTAACCACGTTGTTTTTTTGCAGGGTTCGAAAATATTCGACCTTATCAGTTTCGGAAATATCGCAAAATGCTCCATCAGCACGAGCTTGACCTGTACCCAACAAATTAGTCAACCTTGCAAGATTGGGAATCGCCTGAATGCACCACAAAGAGTATAAAAATAAGGCAGACAGTTATTACCTTCGTAAAAATCATTCGCACACATAGTTTTACCAGTAATTGTCGAGTAAGGTTCTTCAGGCGATGCCAATGCTTTCAATTCTGGAACGAGCTTCTCATTGAGTAAAGCAGGACGTTCTACACTCCTACCTAAAACAACCTTTGAAAAAAAAACTTCCAATTAAGATTCATCGAGGGTATTTTTGATAATTACAGAGCTCTTTTATGTTACCATTTTGTGAATGGGTTTCAGCTCTTCGTTGACTGCTTCGTTGGTAATAACAACGCTGCCCGGTGTCACTCCTATGCCACCGCTTGTGCCGATTCTAAAAAATATAGGATCTTTGACTTTGGCATGATACATAAGCTTGCTGATTTCGTGAAGAAGTGTCGTCAAAGATGGTACACCCATTCCATGCTGCGAATAGGAAAAACATAATAGGAAGAAGTAGACTGATACACTTAGTAGGTACCTATACTTACGCTAACTGATAACACTGGTCCGATTTTGAACATGGCGTAGGTATCTGCAGCGCTACTAATATTTTGAATACTTGTTTCTGTTTGTAATTGGTAATCAATTTCTTTCATCACGTAGTTGGCAAATTTTTCCATTCTATCGACTGATCCTCCCATACAGACGAACTATAAAATTGGCTTAAATTCGCATATGACGGATAATAAAAAAATTTCCTCGATGCAAGATGCTTACTTTCACGTCACCAAACATTTTTACAAAATCGTGCGATTTATTGCTCAAAGCCAAGTGGTAAAGAATGTCTTCGTTCTTCGAATCGATGTTTGGATTTCTCAACTTGACCCCACCGTCTTCTTGTATGCTGAAAAAAATACGAAACCAAATTGTACCTAAATTTTTATTTCGCATCTCTAACTCCATCTTCTAATCATTTTTTGAAAAATTTTATTCTGATATGTTTTTCGATTTTTTTAGTCAACTTTTTTACATTATTCAGTTACCTACTGAGGACACCAACAAACGAACGAAAGATAGGTTAATAATAATATTAAAAGTTAGCCTTTAATCAACTTACTCTTCAGCTTTCTTCTTCTCAAACGTCATGATAATTCGAATTTTCTGCAAAACATAAAAATAATCACGTGGATAACTAGATACGCGGGTTGAATTTTGTAAATATATGTAGTAGTGAAAAATCAAAACTAAACATTACACAATGTAGAAGGTACTTATAATGATATCTAATATGCACTCGATACCTTAACCCTTATCAGTAAATAAATATAGGACCTTGATCTTATGCGGAATTGAACGAAATGTTTTGAAATCTCAATAATATATCTTTTCTTAGTCTTAATTATAACGGTCGTAACGATCCATTCACAATTACATCGTCCTGGAGGACCAAGGTGAGCACGTAAACTGATTAAAATGCACCCTTTTCACCCCTTTCAAATCATTTAGAGCAGGGTCTAACAACTTGGAATTTTCAAGGATGTAGCTTGATTTCATCCCCAAATGGCAATTTATTAAAGTTTTATTTATTAAATTATTGTTATTAAATATTTCTTTAAAAAAAAATTATTAATTAAATTTAAATAATTAAAATAATTTAATCAAAAAATTTTTTTTAAAAATAAGATTATAATAAATATTAAAAAAATATAATTTAAAGGTATATCTATTAAAATAGGATCAAAGGGTTAAATTTTTCCAATCTTGAATGTGAGAATGATTTTATTCTCCAAAAATTGGGAAATATCTTTACTTCCAAAAAATTGAAAGATCAATTAAAAATAAAATATATCTTCTGTGAAAACAAATAATTTCTTTTTTTTCAAGAAAATTGGGTCAAAATAAAGATTTTTTCTCTAAAAAGACCTGACTTCTTTAAAAAAAAAAAAAATCAAAAATCAAAAATAAATAATATGAATTTCTCCGGGGAAAAATGTTTTTTGAAAAATGATTTTATTCCTTTTTTTGCTTTTGAAAAAATAAGAATATTGTTTTATTCTAAGTACAAAAAAATTGAAATTTTTATTTTAAGAAAATTCAGAAATTTCGTTCTTTGAAAAAATTGAAATTGTTCCCAAAAAATTTGAGAAATATTTTGAGAATTGAAAATTAAAAATTGTCCTTCTTCAAGAAAATTGAAAGATTATCCAAAAAAAATTTTCCATAAAAATTAAAAATTTTTAAAAGAAAATTCATAATTTGTTTTCTTAAAAAAATTGATGTTTTTTATTTTTAGAGAAAATTTAGAATTTTTTTGTTCTTCCAAAAAACTGAGGTTTTTTACTCTCAAAAAACAACATTTTTTTTCACTTCCAAAAAAGAAATATTTTTGAATGAATAAATGAATGAATGAAATCATTCATTTAAAAATTCTTCAGAAAATTTTTTCTTAAAAAAATTGAGATCAAATTTCTGAATATTCTTGGATTAAAAAATACCTCAATTTATTGATTGAAAATTTTTGTTTCAATTCTTTTGGGTAAAAAGTTCTCTCAATTCTCAAATTTATTTCAAGATGAAAAATCTTTGTTTTTTTGGAGAAAAAAAAATCACATTTTTCAAAATTAAAAAATACTCATCTCAATACACAGATTTTATTACTTCGCCTACAAAAAATGTATAAAAAAAAGGAATGGAGAGAAAAAATTGAGAAATTTTTATTATCACTTTTTTATAACTTCAAATAAAAAAAATCGTTCTCCAAATATATTTGAGGTAATTACTAAATGACTTATATAATTATATTTTTTTCAAAAGAATTAAGAGAAAATACTGAGTTTTTTATCCACTTTTTCACTCAAAAAAATAGATATTTTTCATCTAAAGAAATTTTTTTCGGCAAAACTCGAGATTTTTATTCTTTAAAAAAATGAAAATTTTGTTCTGCCAAAAATAGAATTTTTTCTTCAATTATTAAAGTTGGGGAATTTTTTACGTATTTTTTCAGCTCGAAAAATTCTGATGAGTATTTTTTAATTTAAAAAATTAAGATTTTTTTTTTTTTTAAAACAAGGATTCTTTTTCAGAATAAATTTGAGAATAGAGAAAAAAAAATCCAAAAGAATTATTGAGTCAAAAAATTATTTTTTTAATCAAATTGATATATTTTTTATTCCAAGAAGATTCAGAAATTTTTTCCCCTAAAAAAAATTAAAATGTTATTTCTTTTAAAAGAAAGACACATAAGTTTTGATATGTACGTATTTTAATTTTTGCATTTTCGGAATTTTCTAGGATATTGGATGTTGCTCATTTCATCTTTTGAATGTAGCTCGAGCACAACAGCTGGTGGTAAGTTCCTAGTCATGATTTAGGAGACCAGCGGAAGCAATCCCTGAGTCCAAGTACTTGGAAAATAAATACGCGTTCATTTGACTTCATATTATTTAATTATTAAAAAAAAAATCAATAAAAAAATGTATATGGCTCAAAGTTCATGATAATACAATTTAAAAAACAAACTGATCATGATTTGAAAAAGCGACATACTTTTAATGCCTTTTTTTTTTTTTTTTTTAATGAACATATTCGTTATGATAAGGTAACTAATAAAAGGAAAAGAACAATAATATCGAAAACAAAGGTTTAAAAGATTGATCTCAAATATTCATACATTTTACACGTATTTTAATTTGTTTCTATAATTTTTCCGCGACGGATTCCAGTATCTAAAAAGATAAATCCAAATAATAATGGATATACATGAATACTGAAACATCCATAAATAGGTATTTAAATCTAGGTAGCTACTTTAAACAGCGAGAAATATTTCATTTGAAATTAATTGACCTAAATTAACTACTGACAGGTTCATAAAATGCTATTAATATTTTCTAAAAAAAAAAATAATAAAAAAAAAATAAAATGCCAGAAAATCAAAATAAATACGAAATATGAACTAAAAAAGAAATTTAAAAGAAAATGAGTCGAAATAAAAATTCGTTAATAAATAATTGATTGGTGAATATAATTTTTAAAAATAAATAGAAAATGAACAACAATATCGTTTTTTAAATAACGAACAATGAAAATGATGCATAAGTTCTACATACAAAATGTCGACGCTACAATTTTTCAGGTCCATTCTATTCAACTATCACATGGTCAAGAAATAAATATAACGCAATATTTTATACAAAAATCATCCTAATATTATAAGACTAGAACTTGTTCACAACTTACTCCTTTAAGTATAGAATGAAAATAATAACAATATAATAGGAAGAAAATTCAAATTATTCATAAAAGAAAGACTTCGATATAAAAGTTGGTAGGTAAATCAATATTTTTTTTCTCTTAAATTAAATAAATGCAAAAAAAGAGAGATAAAATTGCATTTTTATAACGCGATACTTTCGTAATTAAATTTCTAAATTTTTATTAAGCGTATTATCTTATATTTTTTAATGCTTGAATATAAGCTCGAAATCGAGAAAAAAAAATTAAACTAGAAGAAAAAAGTAAATAGGTAAGAATTTGAATGTGAAATGGTTCAAAAGTTACACAAAATTTGGATTTGATTTCGATGTTGCACTTATTGTTCTATGAATTGGCTCGATTTCAAGAAGAAAATAATTATTCGACAAAGATGAATACATAAATGACGTTTTTGATATGTCAGGTAATTGAAACGGGTTATAAAAAGAAAAAAAGAGGAAAAATATTACGCAAACCTAGATGATAAAGGAGTAATTAACAAAGCGAAAAGAAAAAAAGATATCAAAATAATGAAATCTAAATACTACAAAAAATTGGTAATTATGAAATCAACTAAAATAACAAGTTGAGAAAAATAATTTCAGTCAATAAAATGAAATCTAATATAAATAAACGAGAAACGCTAGAGCAGAATTTGTTTTGTACATTCTATATAGTATTAAAATATAAGAATTTCTCCCATGATATGAAGAAAAATAAAAAATCACAGTAATACAAAAAATTAAAGAGAAGAACGGAATTTTTGTCCTATACCATTTCTAATCTCATTGAGGGTCGTGACCTCCGTTCCTCAAGCCCGCTTTTTCATCTGGTGGAATCTGTTTACGAAAACAGTCGTCTAGAAAAACGCCCATCGATCGATACAAATGCTTTTTAACGCCGTTTAGACTATGATTTTCATCCGGATAGAACTGTAAAATGAATACGTATGTAATGAAAATACTCGTTTTAAAGTCTTCCTTATATATTAAAAATGAAAATTTCAATTATTATTTAAACGAAGGTGGAAGAAAAATCACCTGCTGTCTGTAGACGATTCCTGCTTCTGAGAGAGCTTTTGCTAGTAACATCGATTGCTGAAGGTGAACATTGTCGTCGGCTGTTCCGTGGACCAAGTACAACATTCTATCTTGCAATCCACTCACTCGCTTGGTTAACTCGGCGTTGTGGTATGCTTTGTAATTAGAGCTGGCGTTTGGCATACCTAAATATCTTTCTGTGTAGGCGGAATCTAAATGGTTGGAAAAATGCAAAAAATTTAGAATAAGTAAAAAATTTGAAAATAAATAATAAAATTAAATTTTAAGAAAAATGAAGAATTCAAAAAAAGAAATAAAAAAAATAATAATATATTTTTCTTAAATTTTCAAACACTCGTAGATCCAAATAAATTGAAAATTTTAAAAAAAGGTAGAAAACGAAAAATTTTAACCCCCTCCTTAAGATGAATGATTGACCCTTTCATCGCACTCTTCAAAAAATTGCTCATTTTCTTCTACATTCAAAAATTTTAGCAGGTAGGTACATTATTCAATTTTTGAAGTAATTATTCAGTGTTTTTGGGTTTTGTAAATTTTTTACGAATTTCAAAAATTCTATTTTTTTTTGACTATTTTTTTCCAACGATTTTGTGACAATTTTAAATTTCAGAAATTTTTGAAAAATGAGAGTTTTTGCCAAATTGCATTTAATCAATGAAAAAAGCAACTTTAATTTCCATGAAAAATCCTCTTCTGATGGAATTTTTATAGATTTTTAAAACCATCGATTTTGTAAACATTTTTATTTTCAGAAGAAATTTTTTATGAAAATTTTTCTCAACAAATTTATTTTTAAATAAATTTTATTCTGCAATGAGATTTTTCTCGAGAGATTTTTTTTAGGGAAAAAGGTCAATTTTCAACAAAAATTTTTATTGAGAATTTTTTGGAAATAATTTATTCAGGCAAAATTTTTAAAGACTGAAAAAATAAACTTTACTGTTCAAAATAATATTTATTTCAATTTTTTTTCCAAAATTACGAAATAAAATTTTCAAGTAAAATCTGAAGAAAACGTTAAATTAAAAAAATAAATCATGATAATATTTCAAACAAAATATAAAAATATTTCAACAATTTTCCCAAAAAATTTTTAAAGAAAATTTTTAATGTTTTTTTTTGAATTGCTTTTTGGAAAAAATTGATAAAAATTGAAGAAATATTTTCAAAAAAAATCTTGAATAAAAGTTTATGTAAGAAAAATGAGGGAATTTTTTTTAGAAAAATGATAGACCTATACGAAAAAGTAAGTATGTAACAATTCAAAAAAATAAATACCTACAATTTGTTTTTTAAAAAATCTCAAAACGGTTTTTTGAGATGAAAAGTTTTAAATAAATATTTTTCCTCAAAATCATTCTCTTGTAAAATTCTTTTCCGGGAGAATTTTAAGATGAGAAAATATTCAATTTTCATCAGGAAATTTTATTGAAAATTGTGTAGAGAAGTTTTTTTTCAATTGTATGAAAGAATTTTTCCAAGATTTCAAACCGAAATTTTCAACAAAAAAAAGAAAATCATGTGAGATTTAAAAAAAAATTGATAGAATTTTTTTATTACCCAAAAATTTTATTGAGAAAAACAAGAGATTTATATTGAGAAAAAATGTTCCAATCATTTTTATCATTATTAAAATATTTATACTAATAAGTATTTTTTTAAAACAACTTTTTCAAAAAAAAAAAGAAAGATTTTTTAGAATTTTTCGGGGGGGGGGGGAGGATATATAACACAAGAAATACATATGTACCTAAGAAATTTCATAAAACATTTTCCCGCTATTTTTTCCCAGAAATAATTTTATTCTGCAATGCGAGTTTTCTAGGAGAATTTGTTGGGGAAAAAATTTCAATTTTCTTCAAGAATTTTTATAGATTTTTTTAGAACAATTTTTTTTTAAATAAATTTTTCTTACAAAATTATTAGGTAGATTAAAAAAATTTTATGTGAAAGGATTTTTTTAAAAGAAATATTTCGAGATGTGAGAATTTTTTTCAATATTTCAAAGAGAACCTCAGAAGAAAAAATCATCAAGAAAAATGGAAAATTTTAAAAAGATCTGGAATAAGAATTTTTTCCCCAAAAAAAAAATCAAAAAAATTTTCAACAATCTGTTTGATATTTTTTCTAAAAAAAATTGTAGAATGTGAAGATTGCACCACATCATTTACCATAATAAAAGGGAGGTTGTACCATAATAATAATAATTTAAAAAAATAATTATCCTTACCGTATAATTTCCACGATACCACCGGTGAAACAGCAATACCACAATTGAATATTTTCTGCTCAAGACTCGAAAGCAGCATCGTTGATATGAAACCACCATAACTCCACCCCCAAACTGCCAATCTTCGATTATCAATAAAATGCAACTGTTCTTGCAAATACCTGACGAAAAAAAAGCAACAAGTCAAAATACAATTTTTTAATTTCAACCCCTCAAATCCAATCAGAAAAATAAACTAATCAGACCAAATGAAACACTCACTCGATAACTTCCAACTGATCTGCTACTTCAACGGCGCCTAATTTTCTATATATTTGATTCTGCAATTTATAACCTTGCCCGGACGAACCCCTTCCATCAACTTGGACAACAATATAATCCCGAGAACTTGCCAAATACGAAGACCAATCCATTTTCCAGCGATCGGTGACCAACTGGGTGCCTGGTCCTCCATATCTATAAAAAAATGAAACATTACACCAATCGTCGACTAGATACGATAGGTACTTCGAATATTTGTACTTTTACTTACACTTGAAGTACCAAAGGATAACGAGTGATTTCTTGTTCTTGCAAAGCAGGTGGTAGGTAAACTCTAACTTGAGCGGTGTTTTCACCTGATATGATAATTGGGAATGTCTTTATCACAGGCACAGCCAAAGATGATACTTTTTCCTAAAAGTAAATTGAAAAAAAAAAAACAGGAAAGTAATTTCCATATGAGTTCGTTTTTATCTTAGGTAAATTATCGGTCTTACTCTTACTTACGTATAATTTCGTATTATTTTGCAAAACAAGCAAAGGTTTTGGCATTGGTACAGGATAAGTGATATTTGGACTAAAAGTGACATGTTTGTTGTTGGTAGCGTAGAGAGTGACTGTTGGAATTCCAGGACCTAGACATTCCAATAAGAAATACTCCAGGTTGGCGCTGAACAGCACATTGTGATAGGTGCATGGTTTGTAAAGAGGTTCTGGATCATTGTAGGTCACTGCAAAATTAAGAAAAATGATCGATATTAATTTACAATTAGTAAATAATAAGGAAGGTATTTCATTAGCGTTGGTGGATTTGTATTTTTGGTGCATCGAAGCATTTCTTAATTTCCTCAAATTCTTGGAATTTCATAACATACATAAAGCTACTCTAAGATCCAATACAAAATCCTCCTCTAGCTGAATTTAAGAAAAAAAAATTATTTTCAGAAAATTTCAAAAAAGGGAAATGTTTGCAAAATTACATTTAAGTAATTGATGAAAAAAGCTACCCCCCCCCCCCCCCAAGATCCAATGAAAAATACTTTTCTGGCTAATTCTGTAAAAATTTAAATTTCGGGAATTTTCAAAAAAAGAGAAATTGCATTTAATCAATGGAAAAAGCTACCCAAAGATCCAAAGGAAAATCCTCCTTTGGCTAAATTTGTGAAATTTTTATTTTCAGTAATTATCGAAAAATGAAAAATTGCATTTAATCAATAGAAAAAGCTACCATAAGATCCAATACAAAATCCTCCTCTGGCTGAATTTGAAAAAATTTTCATTTACTCATTTATTTATTAAACCTGAAATTTCAAAAAATGGGAGTTTTTGTAAAAATGCGTTTAATTAATGGAAAAAGCTACCATAAGATCCAATGTAAAATCCTCCTCTGGCTGAATTTGAAAAAATTTTCATTTACTCATTTATTTATTAAACCTTATTTCTTAAGAACATTTTTTTTTTTTTCATCAAGAATATTTCAAGAGCATTTAATTTTTGGAAAAGATTATCCAACTTTTTTTTAAACTCTTCTTTTTATATAAGATTTTAATGCCTTTTTGGTAGAAATTTTCAATTTTGAAAGGATTTTAGAATTTTTAAAAAAGGTAATTAGATAGATAGATAGATAGATTTATTTTATTTATGAAATACAACAATATTACCTGTATCAAAAAGTATTTTTCAAATCCCCCCCCAAAAAAAAATGTTTTAAAACATTCTTGTTGGATTTTTAAAAAAAATGAAGGGATTTTCGACTACCCCCTCCCGCTCCCTCCCGCTCACGAAATTGAGAAAGTTAAAATATTTCCTTTCCGCAAAATTCTTTCTTGGAGTTTTTTTTTGAATTTTTTATGAAATTTTTTAAATATATTTTTGGTAGTTTTTCGAGAGTATTTTGCGAATTTTTTGTACGAAAATTTTAAAAACTTTCTATCTGCGAATTTTTTTAGGAGAATTTCTTATAAATTTTTTTAAAAATAATTTGAGAATTTTTTTACGAGAATTTTTGAAACACCTTCTTCCCGAGAATTCATTTCTTGTATGAGTCAAAAATATTTTTTAAAATGATGAAAAAGTTTTTAAATTCTTTCCAAAAATGATTTTTTTTTGAAAAATTTTGAAAGGATTTACAAATTTTTGTCGCAAAAAAGGAAATAAATTTTTTTTGGAGAAAATTCTTTTCCTGTTCTCTTCGAAAGGAGATACTAGATTTTTTTCAAGAATTTTTTTTTAAATAGGTAGTTATTTTCTCTCTGTGGATTTATTTTTTTTTTATTTTTCAAAAAAGTTTTTGATTATAATTCAAATTTAAACATTTATAAGGCCTCAGAAAAGCATTTTCTCAAAAACAAATTTAATGAACGAAAAAAATTTTTATGTCAGATTTTTTTTCCCATCGCAATAATTACACACCTATTTCTGTGTTAAGATTTTTTTTTTTTTTTTTTTTTGAAAAATTATGCACATTTGTTTATTTTTTAGGGCATAATTATTTGAGTATACCTATCCGGAAAAAATAAAATCATATTTCACCCTGAAAGATGTAAATCTATAAATAAATTATTTAAAAAAATTTAGAATACCAAATTGTGTACTTTATGAACAACAGCTTTGAGCTGAAAAGATAACCAGGCACGTTGAGCACTTTACCCGCAGCTTTAATGCCCTTCATTGGTAAAATCTTTCCATCGTGATAAAGCGACCAACCATAAACGCGTAACAATTAACAAACAACCGCAAATTTAAATCAAGCGTGTATTCGGAATGCGAGGCAGCTCTAGCGTGACATTTCCAAACGCTGTGGAGTGTGGGTGTACTTGCATTATCATGTCGAGCGAATTTTTATTCCCCCGGTTTTAATCCTTTTCCATGTCATTTTTTCTCACACTTCCAGTAAATTACGATACGATTTTCGAAGCGTTTGTAAATATTACTTAGATTCGATTGCGATTTTTTTAAACGCTCGCTTACTTTTTTTCTTTTTTTTCATCGTTTCCATCGTGACCGTAGATTGGGTTGTTTCTGGGCTCGATTCTTCGTCGTACATGCTATCGAATATAGATATGAATTTCAGCGTGTGATCGTGCTTCGTATGAGCATTCTGGGTTTTTGGTCTGATCCCTGGAAGCGCCGGACATGTCAGACAGCGTGGACTAGATACGCTGGTTTCCTTTGGTAATACGCTGCTAATGGAGAATAAATGTAATTCTCCCGGATTGTCGGTTCGTACTCCGAGAAAATATCTGCGAAATTACTCTCTTCGTTAGATTTGCTTTGGTTAAAACAACGATACAATGAGAGAAATGGTACAAATATTTACACTAATTGCAAAGCACGATCCCATGCGATGATATTATTCACTGTGAATTTCCCCAAAGTCAACGGGATAACGCTTTTACGAGTGACGTTGACGGATACTATATGTCTGTAGTATCCATTCGGGGCATCTTGAACTGGAGCCAGAATCAAGAATAGATTTCCATCTGGACTGAATAAGGGAGGATCGGTGATCTCAATCCATCCTTTACCGTCGCCCGAAATCCGATGAGTCTGTTGAATGAAAGTTTGTGTCATTAATGGGATTGGAAATTTATGGGGAAGAAAAATATAAATCGAAAGATTGACGAGGTTACCTCCTGGCAATGCCACGATGGATGTTTGCATAGTGATATTATAGAAATATTTTGCAGACGATTCATCCATACGACAGATACTTCGTTTCCATTCACCCACGTTGCCGCGCTTATGTAGTAGTCTCTGTAATTTTACAAAAAATAATACGATTATTTTTTTTCGCGAAATTTTTGATTTAAAAAATTTCTCAAAATTGTATTTTTGATCTAAAAATTTTGAAAAATAATTATCCTTTTCAAAAACCGAATTGAATAATCAAATTTTGAAAAATTCGATGCAATTATTACATTTAAAAATCAATTAAATATTAGTCGATTTTGGAAAATTAGGAAAATTTTGATTTTCAAAATCGAGTACAAACATTAATTTTGAAAATTAGATCAAACCATGGAGTTTTGAAAAATTCGTCAAAAATTATATCAAATTAACCAATTTTGAAAAAATGTTGACTTTGGAATAAAATTCAAATTTATGCTTTTTAGTTTTAAAAGAATTAACTGAAATTATTGTTTTTAACAATAAAATAAAATTAATGATTTACAAAAAAATATGACGAAGGTAATCTGTTCAAAACATCGATTAAAATCAACAATTAAAAGAAATAATAGTATATTAGTGAATCAATTTGAAAATAAAAAAAAAATCAACGACATTAAAAATTCTCAAACTTCAACTTTTCAACCAAAATTACAACATTTCAAAAATTAAAAAAAATTGTTTTCAAAAACGAAATTGAATCGTTGATGAAATTATTCAATTAAAAAATTGATTTTTTGGAAAATGGAAACTCGTCTATTTAAAAAAAAATCTCAATTTTGGAGGAAAATATATTCTTCGTTTTTTTTTTTTTTTTTTTTTTTCTTAAAAAAGAAAAAAATCTTATTATTAGGTAGGTAAGATAATAAATTTCTCAATTTTTTCGAATTGAAATATTCAATTGTTTTAGAGCGAAAAATTTCTTAAATTTTTTGGTCAATTCTTAAAAAATTTTGGAAGGTGTTGATCTTTCAATTTTTTCTGGAGAAAAAACTCAATTTTCCCTACATTTTCTGAAGTAGGTAAAAATATTTGATGTTTTAATTTTTTTTTTTTATATAAGAAAAATTCTTGATTATTTGAAGTAAAATATTTTTGATAAAACTTTGTGATCAATTTTTCAAAACTTTTACGGCATGAAAAAAATTTAAACCACTTTTAAGGAAATTTTTTTTTGTTATTCTAGAGAAAAAATTCTATACCTATTTTCATGCAAATATGCATAATAATATTTTTTTGATTTTATAGAAAGAAAACGTTATCAAAGTTTTAATTTTTTCTGGAAAAAACTCATTTTTTTAAAAGGAATCCTTCAAATTTTTTGAAAAAATTTCCAACACTTTCTGAAGTGAAAATATTTTTTAAACTTTTGGAGGTGAAGATATTTCAATTTTTTCGTAAAACTTTTTTTTTTTGGAAGAAAAACATTTCTCAATTTTTTTTTGGAGCAGAAAATTTCTCGAATTATTGGTACAGATTTTTTTTCAATATTTATGGAATGAAACCAATTTTCAATAGGTACTTTTTGAAGAAAAAATCTTTGTATTCCCTTGGAGAAAAATTCCAAGTTTTCTCAGAAATTTTTATTTTCATTTTTAAAGAATCTTTTATTTTTTTAGAGAAAAATTTCTATTATTTGGAGGAGATATCCTTCAATTTTTTTTTCAGTTTTCAATATTTTCTGAAGTAAAAATATTTTTCAAATTTTTGGAAGTAAAATTAATTTTGATTGTTCCTCATAATTTTTTGTTGTGATTTTTTTTGTTGATTTTTTGTGATTTTTTTTCGATTTTCTAAGTGTTAAATATTTTTAATTTTTTCTTTTGAAGCAGGAAGTTTCTCAAATTTTTTCTATGAAAATATTTTTGAACTTTTTCGGCATGAAAAATTTTTAATTGTTTTTTAGAGAAAAAATGCTAAATTTTCATAAAACAAAATTTTTTGGTTTGTTACAAAAAATCAAGTTTTTGAAAGATTCAATTTTTTTTTGAAAACAAAAATCATTTTTAGAGGAAAATCCTTGAATTTTATTGAAAAAATTTTTTTCATAATGTTTGGTGGTAAAATCTTAATATTTTTTTTTTAAGAAAAATTTTTTTGTTTTTGGAGAAAGACAAGACATTCTTAAGTTTTTTATAGCAAAACATTTTTAAATTTTCTTCTGCAATGTGAAATGTCTAAATTTTTTTGATAATTACAGAAAGAATTTTCAATTTCTTTCGCATGAAAAATTTTGCAATTTTTTTGTAAAAAAATCTTTCTACCTATTTCTTTGATTTTTTTTCAATTTTTAAGAAATGAAAACCATTTTAATGTTTTTGTAGGTAGTGACAATCTAAATTTTTATAAAAATTATTTTTTTCATTTTTTTGCAGTTGAAATTTTTTGATTTTTTTTTAAATTTTAGATTTAATAGGTAAGTATACTTTTTTGGAATAAAACATTTAAAATTTTTTTTTTTAGGTACCTAATTATAAAAAAGTTTTCTATATTTTTCAATTTTTTGGCATATAAAATTTCTCAATTATTTTTCTTGGAAAAGGGGGGGGGGGTCTCTCTCTCTCTATTCCTGTGAAAAAATTCTGAATTTCTTATGTTAAAAATGTTTTTAATTTTTTGGAAGATGAAACCTTTTAATTTTTTCATGGAGAAAATCCGTTTTTTTTTTTTGTTTTTTTTTCAGAAGAAAAGATTTACTCAGATTTTCTACAGTAAAAATAATTCTCAAATTTCAGGAGGTAAAAATATTTCAATTTTTGTAGAAAACCCCTATGTTTTTTGGAGGAAACTACTTATGTAGGAAATGTTATGTCACCTACTTTCACGTTTAAATTTCTCATCTATACTTACGTTGTAAACGAAAATTCCATCGGAGCCTCTAATTTCTTCACCTTGATATTTTTCACATCAAAAAACTCTGCCACGAATAATCTAGCAACGGGATTATTTGTTCCAGCCTGAAAACAAATAGAACAAAATTTAGTCAATCATCCACATAGGACAAGATGTGTGAACATATCAAGGAACTCCGTTTGCCAATCAAGTACTCACTTTTGGATATCTAACTTTTTTAATTTTAGGGTACAGATGGGTATTTGAATCATCTAATGTTCCATACCATTGGTAACTTTGTTCTTCCACAGCCGAATCGTTAAAACTAATATATAATAAGCGATGCCCATCGGGTGATGACCACAAAGCGGTATTGCTATTTAGAATCTCCTCTGGAAATTAAATTTCGCGATTTTAACGTCATATATCGCATTGTAGACCGAAAAATACATATAAATTATTTAGACGAAAATTTACCTTCGTATAACCAGTCTGGGACCCCGTTGTAAATTACTCCGGGTGCAGAATCCTGGGTAACTCGGTAGGTTGTTTGAGCACGAGGATCAGGCTTATAGTAAATATCATATTCGTGCACTATAATTAAAGCCTGTCCCTTGGGTGACCATTCAACGTGTATCATTCTCGTATATTCTTTACCTTGCCAGTGTATCTTTAAGGTAAACAGTTCTCTGGAAAATTAGGTACAAATTTACTTAGTTAAATTCACCTACTACCTCGAGTTCAGGAATAAATTTGAAAAGCCCAAGCCCATGCAGGCAATTCGAATCCGAACGGAATTTTTAACTAGAAAATGTAATCGTTGTCGAGCTATGCGTCGTTATGGTGGTATAAATTTTGCACCAGAGTTTGCGCAAATCATTCGAATTCTGTTGGGATACTTTATAATACACTTGACAATTGTTCGCGAGCCTCGCTAAAAATCTCATCGCCATGCGTAATGTACCGGAATAATTAAGTTTGCACGAGAGTTGTGTATCAAGTTTCAATGTCTAGTATACGTAGATATATCATTAAAATTCTGAAATGAAACGAAAGAGCAATGTTGCAAATGCTATTAAAAAACTCAAGTAGGTATACTTATTATCAATTAAACGTCAAAGTGTATAACAAACACAGCTCGCGGTGTAGGAAATTTCCAGATTTTGAAATTTAAATACCTATCTACACATTCCGGCCCAAAACGAGCAAAACTTTCGCGCATATTTTACACATTCAATGAATTACGAAGCGGCGGAATTTTTAGGGCGAATTTGACCTATTTCAGATTTTACAAAAACTCTACCAACGTGCTCGACGCTTTTGAAAATTTTGAATACCTTTGAATTCGCACATATCTGCCTAATTTTTCATCGTAAAATTATAAATTTATATTCTTTTGACTATTTGAGTAAAACGTGTATAAGTACAACGAATTTTTTCATCAAGAAAATAAATAGGTACCTACTTAAAAATAAAAAAATAAAATCTGAGCACTCACTTGGATTTTGTGTCGAATAATGAATAATCTGCCAGATACGAATAACGATAGAGCTGAAAATGAATAAATTTATTTATTAAAATGCAAATTAAAAATTAACATTAATTAGTAAAAATACTGAAATTTAGGTACCTTTTGTACGTCATGAACTAATAAAATGTATTGATGGTCTGGCGACATGGTAAATTTGGTTGGATTTATACGTCTCTGAAAGAAAGAAATACGAATAAGCTTTAAATTTCAATTCTTATATGTAGTTGCTGGTTATTTCACAAGTTTTAAATAGGTAGATAAGTACCTACCTACGAAACTTATTCATTAAAATATTATATTCTTAGTAAATAATAATTACCTATGCATAAAAAATTTCTCAACAGTATTATTTTAAAACCAAAGTTTTGAAACATTATTTTTGAAACATTTTAATGAATTTGTGATTAAGCATAATAATTTTAAGAAGTAAAAAAAATGTTTTTGAAAAAAAAAGAAGACAAAAAGCCCTTTTTTCAAAGTTACAATTGAAAAAGAATTCATAGCATTTCTTTAAAAAAAATTTGAACAAAATTTAAAAAGAAATTTTAAAAAAATGTATCGACTCATTTTTTTTCTCAAAGTTTTTGAGTATACAAAAAACTCTTACAAAGTAAAAAATTGTTTTTGAAAAAAATAATAATAAAAATACAAAAAGTGTTTTCTTGAAACTTGAGTTATTTGAAAAAAGAAGTTTGAGGAAACAATTCAATTTTAAACAAAATAAGTAAATTTCAAAAAAATCATGCTTTATTTTTTTTAATTTGAAAATTAACAACAAATTTTTGAAAAGTAAATTTTAAAAAAAGAATAGCAAAAATAGGCAAATAATAATTCTGATCAAAATTCAAAATAAAAAAGGATTATTTTGAAAAGCATTGGAAATTTAAATGAAATTTTGAAACACAATTTAAAAAATAAAATAAAAAATGTTTAAAAAAAGTGTTTTCTATAAAAATTGAAATTAAAAAAAAATTGTTTGAATAAAGTTTAAAGCAAAATTAAAACAAGATTTTTAAAACACAATTTATAAATTTAATTTTTGAATCGATCTCTCAAAACAAAACTTTGAAAAAGTAAGTATACGAAAAAAATGAAAATTGAAAATAATACCTATTAAAATGTAAAAAATCGTTTTAAAAAAGTTGACAATTCCGACGAAAATTGAAAACATTTATCCCACGAAAAATTCTTCAATTTCTAATAAAATTTTCACAGGATTAACGAATTTCTTTTCGAATTTCTTACGCGTGATGATCTACATTATTTGTAGGATTAAATATTGTTTAAAAAACGTCGTTTCTTAAAAAAATTGAAATATTTGTTCAAAAAAAAAATCTTTAATTTCTAAATTTTTTGAATATCAAGTTTCCAAAAAAGTAATAGGCTTCAAAAATATATAATTGGTATGCTTAACATACATTTGTTGAGTTCATGCAGAAAAACTTCCAATTTCAATAAAAATTGAAAAAAATACAAAAAGTGTTTTTCTGTAAAATAATTAAGAAAAACTACGCTGGGAAAAAATGAAAAAGAGTAAAATTTAAACAAAGTTATTTTTGTACAAAAAATGTTAAAAAATCAATTTTGAATTTTTTTTTCGAATTCGAAGCTGAACCATAGGTAAATAACTATAGTTATGCAAAAAACTGTTTTTAAAAAATACAAAAAAATGTTTTATTTAAAATTAAGATTTAAAAAAAATTATTCAAAACAAAAAATTATTACAATCATAAGTTATGTTATAATTAAGTATGTAAATTTCAAGAAAAAAATTTAAAATTTATTTATGAGTAAACTTCAAGAAGTTTAACACAAAATGTCAAATAGATATATCATTTTCTTGAAAAATGAATTTAAAAAATAAGATGGGTATTTTTAATTTGTACCTAATTAAACTAAATAATTTTGAAAATTGGCAATTGTTTTTTTGTCATAAAAAAAATGCAAAAAAAAAGGTGTGTTAGAATTGGAATTTGAAAAAATTAAAAATTTGAGTTACACCTATTAAATTTTAACAAAATACTGTTTGAAAAATTACGATTAGGTAAACATAATAATTGCGTGTATTAAAATTAAAAAATGATTTTTAAAAAAATGAAAAAATGCTTTTCAATTTTTTTTTATTTCATTAAAAAATAATTTATTATTCATATCGCCACCTTCCACGTAAAACTAATCATGTCCATCTGGCTTTGTTTTTAGAAAGGTAATTAGGGGCAAAAAGTTTTTTTTTTTTTTTTTTTTTTTTTTTTTTAAAATAAAAAACACCTAAAAACGTCTAAATCTGAAAAAACAATTTTTTCCCATTCAAGTGCATTTCCAAATCCCAATAACCAGGTCAGACTGACTTGGTTGTTTGACTTGGCAGGCGACGACATAGACATTAAAAAAAAATTAATCATTGGAAAATTTTGGAAAATAAAATTTTTCAACTTTAAAAAAAATGTAACTAGGTAAACAAAAAAGTAAAAAACTGTTTTTGAAAAAAAAGAAGTGTTTACCTTAAAATCGGACTTTAAAAAAATGGCACGAAAAAAAAAATTATTTGAGAAAAATTAGGTAGGTAAATGTTATTTTAAAAGAAAATTCATTTTCTTTAAAATTAAAAAATGTAAATAAATGATGTTTTCAAAAAATATCATTATAGAAGCTTTTATGATTAAAAAATATTTAAAACGCAAAACTTACAAATGTTGAATTTGGCATAATTATTCTAGTGGTTAAGTCGGTTGCATTCAAAATCACAATATCATCCCATTCGTTCTTGAACATGAATCCATCTCCTGTAATAACAATCAGTGAAAATATGCATTGAAAAAGTAGGTACCTCTACTTATTATCATTTCTCCAAGTAGTTGAACAAAAATTTTAAAAACCTAAAATAAATTCAAAAAGTCTGGTATAGATTGAAAAGCTATGTAGAATTTTGAACTTCAATTTTTCCAATTTTTTCAAAAAAATTAAAAAAAAAAAAGCATTACTCATTTTTTGGCAAGTTTTCAGAAAAAAAATGAGAGAGTTGAAGTAATTGTGAAAATAATTCAGTCTAGTTAGAAATGAACAATTAAAGGGAATTGGCGAATACGAGAAAAACATTTCTAAAAAGTGAAAAGTAACTACCTCGTGTACTTTCTTTCACATTTGATACTCAACAAAGTACTTAATTTTAGTATAAAAAGTAGGTACTTTATAGCCTAGTTTAATTTCTTTCAAGTAGTTATTTCTATAAGGGAAGATAGGTCATATGGGTGAAGTAGATACTTTAGAAAATGTAACGATAAAAATGAAGAAAGAAAAGTAACGATTAAAGTGGCTAGGTAGTGAGTGGTTATAACAAAAAAAAAGCTCAATAAAATCTACAATCTTGAGCCGTTCTTAAAATTGATTTCAAATGGTTTTTGAGAACTTTAATGATACTTCATATACGCGAACAAGTTCCCATTAAAAAGATCATTTGTAATTTTATCTTCTTCTATTTGAGTAGGTATTTTGATATCTAAGTATACAATATGCATACATATGTCAATTATGTACATGTGCTTAGATGTTTTTATTATTCAAAGTAATAATCCTCCTCGAATATTTACCTGATATCCACGACCCGTTAATCCTCAACGGCGTCAAATCATGTCCAACAATATCCTGAAGCTTCATCTTATGCCCTTTCCTGTTGAACTCATTATTGGGCGGCGTTAGAAGCACCACGGACATCACAATCAACGCTAACACCGCCATTATTACCAATAACGCTATCAAGATACCGCGCCAGTTCCTCTGATTCGGATTACTCGATACGAGATCCTGAAATAATGCAATTTTTTTTACCAAACAAATTTCATTTCATTAGCAAAGTGTTTTAGAAAATTGAGAACGTCGCATTTTGTTGGTTTTTTCCTTTGTAATGTCAGACGTACGTATTCGGAATACATTTATTATTACTACGCTGAGAAAAGAGTGAAAAACAATTCGATCAAATTAAATTACACGATTTGTAAATGGAAATTGTTCGACTATTTTCTCTAAATTGAAAGTTTAGGTACCGTTTCGCGAGACTGATTTAATCAGGCATGTTTCTCTGTTACTTTTTTCAGAAAAAGTTACTGTTGGTCACTTTTTTCACTCAAAAGTTACTATTGGTTACTTTTTGTTACAAAAAGTTACTTTTTTTGAAAAAAATCAATTAGAAAAAAAATAATGCAAAAAATGCATTATTATGTCATTAAAAATTGTAGATTTTCCAAAATTTTCCCCCTCGCTGCGCTCGGGCAGCCTTATTTCCGGTCAAATTTTTATTCTCACTTCGCTCAGGTATTCCATCAAAAATAATCTCCTATTTCAAAAAAAAAGTTTTTGAAAAAGGAACTCCTTACCCATCTTTAAATTTATGCATTAAATTCTTATTTTTAAATCCCAAATCTTAATTTCCTCAAAACTTTTGCCACAACTGCGCTGAGACAGAAATTTTTCAGAAAAATTTTCGCCCTCGCTTCGCTCGGGCAACGTTCGTCTTTATTTTTACAATAGCAAAATAAGCAGAGATTCAGAACGTATGGAAATAATTTTTATTTTTTCAATTCTGACCGTATCTCTTTAATTCCCCCTCCCCTTTGTTTTGGTTTAAGTTTTTTAAAATAACTAGAAATTAATGGAAAGATAGTGAAGAAGGAAATTTTCTGTTGTTGGAGTAGAAAAATGCCGTCGGCTTGTTACTATAGTTTTTCGAAAATATATAAACCTCGTGAAATTTTTTTTTAAAGCAGGTGCCGAAAACTTTAAAACTTACTCCAAATTAAAAATCGTTCGTCCACTCTCACCATTGCAAACAGTGATGGTGTTGCTAGACAATTCACTCAAAAAGGGCGTCTTGACCAACAAAATTGGAAATTTTGGTAAAAAAGAGCATTAAAAATCTGAAATTTCCTCATTTTTACATAAAACTTTTTCTTCGTCAAGGGGAGGGGTCTGGGCCTCCTTGATCCCCTCAAAAACGTCACTGATTCAAAAAAAATCATATTATTTGTTCAAGATTCAGAGTAGGCCTACGAGTTCGAAGACTGCAAAAAAGAACTCATGAAGAAAAAATTGTACAATAAAAAAATTATACATGAAAATTTCGTTCACTGTACCTAGACCTACTACCGTGAAATTTAAAAAAAATGGTTACTTTTTTGATCAATGTTGGTTACTTTTTTCATCCGAATAGGTTACTAAAGTTACTTTTTTTTGGAAAATTTTGAGAAACATGCCTGTTTAATGTTTCTCTTTCCATTTTGGCCCCTTTTTGTACAGTTTTTCAGGTAAAATTGTACAGGATTTCCGGTGAATAATGGTCAAAACTTGAGATTTGCAGGCAATCGAGTACCAAAACCCTAAGATTACCTAATTTTTTGATTTCAAAAAATAGGGGGAAATTATTTCAATTAAATTATAAATTATTCATTTCAAAAAATATATTTAAAAATTTCTCAAATTAGGAAAACTTTAAAAAATTTAATTTCCAAAAATTAGGATTTTTTTAACTTGAAAAAAATCAAAATGAAATATATTTCAAAATTTTATCCAAAAATAGGTTGTCAAATCACAGAAAAAATTCAAAAATTTTATTTAAAAAAATTTTGAATTTTTTTCATTTTAAAAATACTTTTTTATTGCACAAAATTGAATTCTAAAAAAATCATTTTTTTATCCTAAATAATTCTGAATTTTTTAAAATAAATTTTTTTTTTTTCATGAGTTGACGATTTTTTTTTTGAATAAAATTTTGAAACCTATTTCATTTATTTTTTTATTCCATAAAAATTGAATTCTAAATTTTTTTATATCCTAAGAAATTCTGAATTTTAAAAACGAATTTTTTGAATTTTTTTTTTTAATGATTTGGCGAACCTTTTTTTGAATGAAATTTTGAAATCTGTTTCATTTATTTCTGATTTTTTCGTATTGAAAAAAAAACTAACTTTTGGAATAACATTTTTAAAACTTTTTCTCAACCTGAGAAATTTTTATTTTGTGTAAAATTATATATTTTTTGAGATGAATAATTTCTAATTTTTCTGAAATAATTTCCACCCATTATTTTTAAATAAAGAAATTCAATTTCTCAAATATGTCTCCGGAAAAAATGCTTCTAAAAAAATTCAACTTATCCCCAAATTTTTTTAAATATCTTTAAAACTGAAAATTTTTCCATCATTTCATTTTTTTTATTAGATTAATCCGAAGTGATCACGGTGTACTTTTTTGTTGTTTTCCATTTGTTCAGTTATTTCTATAAAATTTCTGCAATACGAAGTCTTTGGTTGCATTTTTTCAAAAAAGAACCCAAATTCAGAGGTTTTTTCTTGAAAAAATTTGAGAAAACTATAATTTTTCTATTGCAAAAAAATGTTTCAAAAAATGATGAAAAATTATTTCCAAAAAAATTTAAAAATTTTGTTGAACCAGAAAAAAAGTTCCAGCATTTTTTTTTCTTCAAAAAATTGGGAATTTTTTTTGCATTGTAAAAAAATCAAAATTAAAATAATATTATAATTATTCCAATTTTTTTTAAACATCCAAAATCACGAAAAAAAACTCAAAAATTTCATTTTAAAAAATTTAGAATTTTTCCCCCAAAAAATTATAGAAAATTGGATTTGAAAAAATAATATATTTTTTTTATTCCAAAGAATTATTGATTACTTTTTTACTTCAAAAAATAAAAATCAAACTTACTTATCCAATTTTTATTCAAGTCCCAAAAAATTGAGAATTTCTATTTTATTATCAGATTTTCCTTTATTTTTGCACATACTCGTAAGATCTTAAATTGGTGCTCCAAAAAAAAATCAGAGATTTTTTTCTGGGAAAATTTTGAGAAAATTATAATTTTACTAGGTAGGTAGGTATTTCAAAAAAATGTTTTAAAAATGGTGAAAAATGATTTCCAAAATTTTGTTGCACCAGAAAAATACATTCAAACATTTTTCAAAAAATTAGGATTTTTTTGCATTTAAAAAAAAAATCAAAATCAAATAATATACTTAAGTAATTAATACCTAATTATATTCCATTTTTTTATAAACATCCAAAATCACGAAAAAAAATTAGAAATTTCATTTTAAAAAATTCAAAATTTTTATTTGAAAAAATTAGATTCTTATTTCAAAGAATTATTGAATTCTTTTTCACTTCAAAAAAAAAAAAGAAAAAAAAAAAAAAAGAAACTTATACCAACTTTTTTAAAGGTCTCAAAAAATTGAGAATTTTCATCACTTATTTTTTATTAGCTTTAGATTAATTCGAAATGATTCGCTGTTTACTTTTTTCGTTGTTTTATGTTAGTTCAGTCGGTACCTATATTTGTCTCACTGCAGTTTACCGATCACCCTGTAGATAATTTGATTAATGTATTTTTGAAATCTTTAATACGAATTCCTGAAAATTTACGTTGATGTGATTTTGAAATTTTGACAAGTGTCTGTTGATACTTATAAAAAAATTACAACCTAGGTACAACACTCCAACCACATTTTCTTTTTTTTCTCTCAAACAAAGGCTCGATAAACATAATGGTTCACCGACGTACTCACACATACTGAAAAACTATCAAGTAATAGGTACGTCAAAAGCAAAGGTGATAATATGATAGGTACTCTAAAAAATTCAAGTGACACGAGCGTTAACAGACTTTGAAAAATGATGAGCATCGTGAAAAAAAGCGAACATCAAAATTGACGAGATGATATAAAAACGCCTTATCGATGATATTGGCGTACAATGCTTATGTGAATAGAAAAAAAAATCGCCTTTGAATCAGATCAACCTTTAAATATTTGCTGAGCCAGGAAATGTTTCCCAAAATGCAATCATCAAGCATAGGTATTCGTACATGTAGGTAATTCGTTGGAGAAAATTAAATTCTACCTATTTAAAAAACATCGATCAAATTACTACGTAGAATCAAAATGAAACAGAGCCAAATTTGGAATTCACCATTGTTTTTGGATAGCATCCAGAAAATTGGTACAAAACGATGGTTTTATTTTATGGTGGTTTATTTGAAAAATACCATTTGGTCAATTCACCGCAAAAACCACCAACAAAGGATTCCAAGAAAGGGGTTTTTAACGGCTAGCTATTAATTATACTTATTTCTTATTTAAATATCGCGCTCTAATACGCTCGAATAATGACGTATTGCGAGGCGACGATTTGAAAAGTTTTTACTCATAAATTCTGATCAAATATTATGTACTCTATAAATAGGTAGAATCGCCATTCGATAAGTATCGCACTCGTAAAACAACTTAGATTGGCATGTGGGTTTATTTATATCCCCGAAGCGTATATAGGTACTTTTTCAGCATTTGGACATGCGAGGTTCGAAAGATAATCGACAATGTCCGTCCGTAATAGATATCAAAGGTAATTTATATATCTAACTGCAGGAAACGGAGGATTATTAAGAGCAACATTAACTACGTAGAGTATAATTTTGCCTCAATAAAATGTTGGTAGGTTAGGTACCTCGTTTGCAAAAATCGATTTCACTATAGTGTATGCCCAGTTACTCTCTGTCTCTGTCTTGCACATACCATACCACACCAAACTGCCAGAAACGAAATCATCTTCACGAGTTGGAAATTTTAAATTTCACACATTTCGAGAAAATTACCAAAACATATTTTCATCATTTTTTTTTTCTTCTTCTATTTTTATAAAGCGATGATACGATTGTGGGGTATTTGCTGAACTTATAGGGCTGTGACCTTGAATTTTACGAGAATGCTTCGTGGGTATACGAGTCGCGCGAGTATGCAAGGAATACAAAAACCATATGGGATGCTTATACTGTACTTAACTGAAGCAGCAGCGATTACAATATTTATTCGGGAAATTTTCAATCTTTTGTCACGAAATAAATTTATTGTAATATTATTCATTTCCTGAATTATTTAAGAACATTTTTTTCTCTACAATTTTTTCTAAAAATTATCATTATTATGAAAATTTTTCTCAAAAATTATTCTGCTAGAAGAATAGAAATTTTAAAAGAAACGACGATGACCAATTAATTTAGGAAAAAATTTTGATGAAAAATAATTTTGGAAAAATTTATGAAATGAAAAAAATTATTAGAAAAGAAAGAAATGTTTTAATGAAAAACTTTGAAGAAAAATTTCTAGAGAAAAATTTTGAAAAAGTACTTACTAAAAACGTATTCAAAAGAAGTGGAAATATTGATGAAAGGTATAAAAAAGAATTCTGAAAGAAACCAAAGAAAAAATTTCACGAAAATCGAGCTTATGTAACGGGCCTACCAAATTTGATTTGATTTTTAAAAATAATGAATCAAATTGGTAAAAAAGGTTGAAAACATTGTAGAAAAACTTGAAAAAATCGCGAAAAAGAGAAAAATTTCTCCAAATAAAAAAAGAATGAGAAAATTTCCATAGAAAAAGTTCAAAAAAAATGTGAAGAAGCCACAGAAAACTATGGGAAAAATACAGTAAAAAAACGAGACAAAATTTTCCTCAAATAAAAAATTTTGAGAAAATATTCCATTTCATAAAGGAATTCAGATAACAATAGGTATTGAAAGTTTTATTTTTATTTTTATAAAGAAATTAGCACAGCAAAATCGAAAAAATTTTCCAATGTCAAAATTCGTCACATACCTAAACCTGGAGATTAAAAAAAAAAAATTCAACAGAAAAAAAAATAACTGAAAAAAGATATTAAAAAAAAATAAAACAAACATTAGAAAAAACTTTATGAAAAAATAAGAAGAAAATTTCTTTTTACAACAAAAAGTGGAGAAAATTTGAAGAAGAAAACTGAAGGAACAAATTTTTTAAACAAAAAGTTCCATAAATTTTTTTTTTAAATCTGGAAAAAATCCACTTCTACAAGAAAATTTTTGTAGCACAAAATTGTGGGAAATTTTTTTTGAATAAAAATTTTTTTAAAAGAGGGTTCATAAAAAAAATTGAAAAAATAAAAAAATAAGAGAAAAATTCATTTTACTAAAAATATAAAAGAACATTTTTCAAATTTGAAATTTATGGCGAAGAACTGAGGGAGACTGAAAAAATTTTCTTAAAAAGTTTCACAGAAAAAAAAAAAAAATCAAAAAAAAAGTTTTAAATTGAGAAACACCAAAACCACCTAGAGATACAAGCCATGAACGTAGAAAGGCAACGTCGCATTTTCGAGTAGTAGACGGCCGACTTTCCAATCCGTTTTTTGACGATAACTCGGAAAATATTCATCGAATCGAAATTCTGACAACACACTAACGAAAGAAAATTTTCTGCTCTACAATTTTGGTTCAGATTAATTTTTACGAAAAATGCTTCGTTCGCTCTGAAAATGAGAATAAGTGAAAATTTGCATATCCAAGAAAACATTTTACGCTGAGAAATCGAGGTATTTTCGTCAAATCGAAATTTCAATAATTTTAGGGTGAAAGGATTTTTCTTGCTCTACAATTTTGGTTCGTATCAATTTTCACGAAAATCGCTTCGTTGACCGGGAAAATGGGAAAATTTGGTAGACGGCCAACTTCAAAATCAGTTTTTCGACGATAACTCAAGAAATATTCGTCAAATCGAAATTCCGACTACACCAAACAAAAGTAAATTTTTTGATCTACAATTGTAGTTTTTATCAATTTTCACAAAAAAGGGGTCGTTGACCTCGAAAATGAAAAAATAAATAGTTTTTTGACGATAACTCAAAAAATTGGTCGAATCAAAAATTTTAAAAGCACTAAAACTAAAGGATTTTTTCTGCTCTACAATTTTAGTTCTTATCAATTTTCATGAAAAACGCTTTGTTTATCCGCGAAATAGGAAAATATGAAAATTTGCATATCTGAGAAAACAGTTTTTGCTAATGAATCGAGGTATTTTCGTCGAATCAAAACTTCAATGATTTTAGGATGAAAGGATATTTTTTGCTCTACAATTTTTGTTCTTATCAATTTTTACGAAAATCGCTTCTTTGACCGGGAAAATAGGGAAAATCTGGTAGACGGCCCATCTTCAAATCAGTTTTTTGACCGTAACTCGAGAAATATTAGTCGAATCAAAATTCCGAATACACTAAACGAAAGTTAATTTTTACCTCTACAATTTTGGTTCCCATCAATTTTTTCGAAAAACACTTCGTTTGCCCAGAAAACGTATTTTCAATTGCTCAAGTCGGCCGTCTTCGGCAAGGTTGCCAAATTTAACTTCATGGCTTGTAGTGTCTAGGTGGTTTTGGAAACACTGTTTCAGAGCTGTGAAAACCTTAAACTTAAAGTTAAAGGTTACGGTTGAAATTCGGTTATTTTTTTTTTACAGTTAATGGTTACGGTTAAAATTCGGTTATTTTTTTTTTACAGTTAACGTTTACGGTTAAAATTCGGTTAATTTTTTTTTACAGTCAACGGTTATTTTACCGTTATTCAGTTTAAAAATGTCAGGTTTTTGTCTTCAGTTTTAGTTCCTTGTCTGCATTGAAAATTGGGACCCAAAAGTTGAAACCTACAAACGGCACATCAGGGGAACGAACTCGATCTATGATGAAAATTTGGGCCCCCATCCCCATTTGGGGGGTCTGTAGCCTGATCAACGTGAAAAAAATGACCCCAAAATCCACGTTTTGGCCCCTAAAATGGGGTGGGGATGACTTGGGGAGATGAAATTTGAATATGTTGGAAAATTTCATGATTTTGGGGCTTCCTCGCACCCCCTCAAAAAGGGGTCATATCCCCAATTTTGAGTTGGGCCCCAAAAATTTTTTTGCATCATTCCTACTCCAAGGGGACTCTACACAACAAATTTGACCGAATTCGACTCATTGGACTCTCCGCCAGAGTCCCAAAAGTAGCGGGAAAATTACTAATAAATATATATATATAAATATGTGACATGTGACAGATCGTCATCTTTTGGTCCCAAACGTCAACAAATGGGGTCAGAACTTTTCTTACCCCCCCCCTCCTTCTAAATCAGGGTCGAACACAATAGCCATCACTTTTTTTTTTAATTCGGCTAAAAATTGAAAACATTTTATAAATGGATATGGAGAGACAAATTAAAAGAGAAAGATTATTTTATAAAAGGTTCCGTAATAATTTTCTATTAAAAATCGTGATAAAATTTGAAAAAATTTTATGAAAAAAATGAGTCGAAAAATTTTCAAACTAAAAAGACATAAGAAAATTTCTCATTTCAATTAGAAAATTTGTGAACAAAAATTGAGTCAAAAAGGCTCTACTCACAAAAAAAATTTTTTTAAATAAAAATGCGATAAAAAAGTTTAAAAATTTATTTTGATACAAATCTGTAGGAAAAATTTCATATTTTGAAAATCGAAGGATTCCCATACACGCGAATTCCACAGATCCACACCAAAAACGTACAATTTGAACGAAAAAAATTCCAAAACGTCAAGAGTTCTCAAGGTACTTAGCTCGAAAAAAATCCCCTAGATTCTTGGCTCATACGTCATATTTCATTACAAAAAGATGAAAGAGGGCCTGTGTTGAAGACCTGCTCTTTCTGATAAATTCTACCACATCCAAAATCCACGTCAAAAATAGAACTTGGTGGAAGTTTAACGAGATTTAGCGAATAATAAGGTGAAAATTTAATTTTTCAAGACAGTCGTCTCGAATATGAAAATGAATGAACTAGGTACCAACCTACCAACCTACCTACCTACCTACCTACCTACCTACCTACCTACCTACCTACCTACCTACCTACCTACCTACCTACCTACCTACCTACCTACCTACCTACCTACCCACCCACCCACCCACGTCAATATTAGAATACCTTTTTTGATTTCTTTTCAAATCCATTCATTAGAAAAAAATTCGATCCAAACTGAGAAAAAAATACCAGATTACTTTCGAAAGAATTTTATAATCGGTGAAAAAAAAACAAAAGTCAACAAATATTTCCCAATACCACCATCGATAGTTCTATGGGGTAGAAAAATATATACAGATGATTTCTTTGGCAAGCTCGTTTACATATTATACGGTTCGTATCGATATAGCTCGTTGTTTTATTGGTTTGGTGTGATGCTCGTACGCGTACTTCTGACGTACGTACATTTTTGGGGCGACATAAAGCGCAAATATAATCTTACCGCCTACTTGGAAAGTTTTTTTGTTTCTCAGCCCGCTATAAAAGTTATCCCAAGTAATCGGATAACTATTTTGAAAACACAGTTCAACGGGAAAAGGTTAAGTTTAAAACCCTAAAGTTGGTGTTTGGATTTGTATCAGGTATTGATTTTCGGTATTTCTTTAGAATACACAATGGACGTGTATACGCATAAATTCGAAACCATTGACAAAATAGAAATTCAATTCGCGCCGAAAATTGTTGGTACGTAGGTACGAGTACGTACATCTGGAGCTGGACGTTAAACAACATTTTCCACACATAAATTCGCCCTCTCTATTTCGTGTCTCTGGTACGTCTGTGTACAAAAAAGGGCCGGCATGACGCATTTTTCACCAGCCACCAGCGCTTTTTCAGTATCTCTATCTGCTACACGATGCTGAAAATGAGACCTAATTTCCGCGAGCAGCTGTAACGTTAATCCGACGCTGGGTAAAAATGTGACCTAGAACACGACTCGCGCCATAAATTGCAGTTCTAGTCTGCCTGTGATGAACAAGAGCCCGAACACATACCTTTGATTTCAAATACCAAAATTATACTCGTAGTATAAATACGCGTCAACTTCGTACAAAATATTTCGTCCACGTTTTATAAATTATTCATTAAAAATAAACTCGTCGTTTTAGACTCGAAGCAAAATAATTTTCAATTCGAAATGTTTGAATGTGAATTGTGTATGCAGGGTGTTTCACTTGAGAATATTCCCCTTCAACCTGGCAAGTCGTCAACTTGTTTTAACAATGTGTAGATATGTTCGACTAACCTTCTTATTGAAGGAGCTAAAATACCAAGGAAAATACGATTTTCGATTTGAAAATTTCCCTAGTTGCAAATAATTGTAAAAGGTAATTAATAAGGAGAATTGCGGATTTTTTTGCAAAAAAATTATCAAAATCGACGCAACAGGGTATTCAAAAAATCCCGCTATATAAACAATGGCACCTATCTCAAGAATTGAATGGGCAAGGCAAAATAAAACTGAGAAAAATAGTTTTTGATTGAGCATATGGGTTGTACTTGAAAAAGTGAACATTTTTTATTCTTGAGATTTTTTGTCTATCTTTGAAAATGAAGGCACTACATATCTTCCTAAGCAAAATCGATTGGCAACACTGCATTCAATAATTTTCTGACACAACTAGGGATAGGGAATAGTACTTCAAAAAATAAAAAAAAGTTTTGATTACATCAGGAATTCAGGATGTCTATCTTTGAAATTGAAGAATTTATTGCAAGAATGCATGTTATGGGTATAACCCTTTGAGAGAAACAAAAACCCTTTGAAAATGAAGGAGCTACAATGCATCAAAATTTGAAAATCCAAATTTCAAAGCTTTGTAGCACCTTTATTTACGAACATAGACAAAAAATCGCTAGAATAAAAAATGTTTAATTTTTCAGGTACAACCCATATGCCCTATCAAAAAAAAAAATTCTCAATTTTATTTTCACTTGCCCCTTCAATTTTTGAGATAGACACCATATGTGAATAACATTTTTTGTCAGTGAGACCCGGTTGTATCCAAATCTGAAGTTTTGTACAGTGCTCCCCGGAAACCCTATAATATAGCAATTTAATTCACAAACATACAAGAGGGTTTGTCGACCTATGAACTAAAGGGGCAGAATGCCACTTGGAATTTTTTTTTGGTTGAGTTTTGAAAATTTATTAATAATAAACTAAGTATGCCAGATTATGATACGAGATTTGCATAAAATATATGGAATACGATCTAGCATTGAAAATTTTATTATTATTAGACCAAGTCCAATACTACATAGAAACTTGATATTCAAATTACTGAGGAAGGAGGGATTCAACCGAAATTTTTGTAATAACCAAAATTATTCCTAAAACTCCCAGCTACAACTTTTGTTTGAAAATTTTTTCGATTGAACCCCTCCCTCCCCAACGATTTTACATAACACTCCGAAGATACTAATTAAAAATTGGAAGAGTAAGGGAGAAACGGGCCAATAGAAAAAATTTTCAAATAAAAGTTATAGATTAAGATCCTAGAAAAAATTTTGGTTATCATAAAGTTTTCGATTGGATCCCTCCCTCTCCTCCGATTTTACATAACATCAGGTGGATAATTTTTCAAAATTGGGGGAGGTGTCCAATTGAAAAATTTTTCCAACAAAAGTTGTAGAACGAGGTTCTAGGAATAATTTTTGTTATGATGAAATTTTCGAATAGACCCTTCCCTCCACTCCAATTTTGCATAATATGACTTAGATCTTGAATTATTAAAAACTGGTGGAGGTAGTGGTCCAATTCAAAAAAATTTCAAAACAAAAGTTGTAGCTTGAAGTTTCAGAAATAATTTTGATGGATATAAAAATTTCGATTTGACCCCTCCTTCCCCTCTAATTTCGAATATCAAGTATCTATCTAGTATTGGACTTGAAAAATTTTACGATGGTGCCAAAAAACACTACCTACTGCGACAACTCACTCGTGTATTTTTTTAATAGGGAAAAATAGATGTTGGAAAAACAAATTGATTTATTAACAAAACATTTTCAAACTGTGTCCAAAAATTCAGAGTACGTAGTATTATATCTGCCCCTTCAATTTCAAGGGACAGCAAAACCTCTTGCATTTTAGTGAATTAAGTTACTCTACATATTATTGACAGGTGGTATGCCCGAATTGAAACACCCTGTATTCCGATTTCAACATTATTTTCTAATATATACCTACGCCTTTAAATAAATTCGAAAAAAATACTCACGTCATCGTCGAAATGTTCCGGATCAGACATGTCGTCGGTACCGCGATCACTTTCTCATTAAAACCGATTTTGTATAATTTTGGAGTTCGTTTCGTAATTCGCTCACCTGAAATCAGACAAAAAAGAAATAAATCAATATCGTGCGAATAAACGGTCAGACAGACATTAGGTGTACGCAGGAAATGTGCTCGTAGTAGAATCGTTTAAGCTGATCAATGGCTTTACTGGTCAAATAACGCTGTTTCTAATTAAGAAGGATACAGTGGGCTATGGCGAGAGGTGCGATAAAACCTCAAATTTGCGGCGCTGCAATAGTGTACGAAACAAGGAGTATAATTGCGACGAAGTAAATTTAAATCAAATAAATTAATCAATCGGGTGCGCTAATTCGATTATCGTTTCGAGCTGAAAAATTGAAGAATTCAGTATTGATGAGAATTTAAGTAACCTGTGTAGGAAATACACGTAGCGTAGGGTGGAGTGAAAAAAATCTTGGATTTTGACCATATGCAAGAGGTTGGGTCATGATGGTGAAAGTATGCAGATGTTACACATGATGTCTATCTTAAAAATTGAAGGGACAAAAGGAAATAGAATTGAGATTTTTTTTTCGATTGAGCTAATATGGGCACCCGGATAGTTCCAAAATAAGCTTTTTTTTACTCTCATAGTTTTTGCGCAAGTTTGAAAATACAAAGGTTATAAAGCTTCGAAATTGTTATTTTCAAAGTTTGATACACTATAGCTCCTTAATTTTCAAAGATAGGCAAATTTTCCATATAACTTTTCTTGCTATTCTCAAAGAGTTATAATTACTCATTACATGCATTGTCATAACAAAATTGTGATATTTTCACGTCTCGCTAGTACCTCTTAATAAATTTTTAAAAAGGCAATACCTCTGGCTTGAATTTCATCTCGTTATAACTCTTTTTATTTTATTTTAAAGATGAGCACCCCAGAATGTAATTAGTACTTTTTTTGTTTTTTAAAAATTCTACCAACTAATGAAGTAGAATTTTTTTTAAATGCGGTGTTGCCAAGTGATTAATTTTCAAAGCTTTGTATATATAGCGCCTTCATTTTTTAGTACTAACCATATGCTCAAACCAAAATTAAATTTCTCAATTTCATTTTCCCTCGCCTCCTCAATTTTTATAATGCATCAGATCAATTTTTTTTCTCTATCTAAAAATGAAAAAATTCAACCTGAAAATAATTTTACTCCAAAAAATTTTTAAAAAACGTTTGATTTAAAAAATTACAAAAAATAATTAAATTTTTTTTTAGTTTTAGAAAATTGGAAAATTTTATTCTTGAAAAGAAATAATGAAAAATTTTTACTCTAAAAATTTTGAGAACTCTCTTACTTTTGACTAAAAGCCTTTGAGTAAGTATACTTACTCATAAAAAATTATTATATTTTTGTTTTCAAAAAATCTTGAATTATCTCCTTCAAAAAATTTCAGTTTTTCGATGGAAAAGAATAAAAAGATTTTAAAAAAACCTTTGCGTCAAGAAATTAGAAAAAATACCTAATTTCAAACAAAGGTATTCCAAAAAATCGAGCAGTTTTTTTAGTTACGGAAAATTGCAAGGTTTTCTTCTTCAAATGAAAAAAAATCATGAGAATTCTCTTACCTCTGAGTAATAAATCAAAAAAAAAAAAAAAAAAAAAAAAAAAAAATGGGAATTTTTTGTTCTAAAAAAAATAAGGGATTTTCTCCACAAAAAATCTAAACTTTTTTATAGAAAAATATTGAAATATTTTTTCTCATAAAAAATAAAAATAAGGGATTCTTTCTCAGAAAGATCAAAATTTTTTCTGCATTAAAATATTTTTAATGCAAAAATATTTCAAAAATTTTTACTTGAAATTTTTCCCCCAAAAAATCGAAAAATTTGAATGTAATGAAGGCAGCTTTAATTTTTGTTTGAGATGGAAGTTTTTTGCAAGATTCTGAAGATTTCATTCTACAGATGGTTCCATTTAAAAAAAAAAAATTTTGTATCCCCTCTCCCCTCAAAAAAATCAATCCATATGCTTTACTTGGTTGAAATAACATATTATAGTACCTATGCCCGAATCTGCATACTTAGCTTACCACATTTTTTAATTTCCGAAGAGCCCAAGAAGAAATTTTATAGGCCCTTCCATTAACAAGTTGTTTCATATAAAAATGTTTTTAAATTGTTATGGAATAAATTATTTTTAATTTTTGGTTTAAATAAATTTTTTTCTCGATTTTTTGGGTAAAATTTTTTTAAAATAAAAATCTGTTAATTTTAATGCTTTAAAAATTCTTTTTTTTTTTTGAAAAAATATTGTTTGATATTTTTGGAGGAAAAAGTAATAACTTCAATTTTTTTGGAAGATAGGTACTCAACTTTATTTTTCAAAAGAAAGAATTAAATTTGTTGATAAAAAAAATCCTATATTTTTTTAGAGAAAAAACTTGAATTATTCTTATGAAAAAAAAAAAAAATGTAAAATATTCTTGAGATGAGAATACATAACTATCAACTTTTTGAGTCAGCGCAACAAAAAAAATCTATAAAATTCCTCATTTTCAAAAATCTTTTGGTTTTTTCAAGGGGAAAATGCCCATTTTTGTCTCAATTCATTGAGAAAAATTATTTATTATTTTTGGAGAAAAAACTCTCAATTTTTAGAAGACAAAATCCTTAATTTTTTTTTTGAAAAATGAATCTTAATTTTTGGACAAAAATCCTAATTTTTTTGGTGGGAAAGGGAGGAGAATCTGAATTATTTTTATGAAAAATTTTAAAAAAAATAAAATAGGACTACTTATCCAACTTTTTGGAGTCAACGCAAGGAAATATCTACTTACTGGAAGGTGGAGTGCTTCCTGAAAAATGTAACTCCAGCTGTTAAAAAAAAAAAAAAAAAAAAAAAAAAAAAAAAAGGTCCCAGATTATAAAGCAATCATAAAATCAATTTTATTTTTTCGATTGCCCGGAACTTCCATTTGCGACTGTAATTACTGTTTACACAGGTCTTATAAACATCGCAACGTGCCATATAAATATTCAAATTTTAAATAGTATTTACTATTTAGCATCTGGGAATTTTCGCTCTCAAAGACGACCATACATAAATAATAAAGATGTAAATTTTTGATATTTTTACCTTTCCAATTTTATACACTTGGTGCTTACGCGAGGAAAAAATTAAATACGAGTTTGAAACGAGATACGATAATGGAGCAAAAGTAAAAACACTCGGAGAAACAATTTTCTCGAGTAACCAAAATATCTAATGGTGAGTTTTAACACATGTAGGTCGTATGATCAATAAACCACTATAGTTCGGTGCACCATACCATACGCAATCCAGCTTCATACACAGAATCATCAACTAATTGCCATTTCGTTTCTTTACATTTCATCCAACATCGAACCGAGAAAACTTTAAAACACGAAAGCCAAAAAAAACACCAAGCACGTGTTACTTTTCATGGCTCGAGCGAAACATCAAAACTGACAACTCGTGTAGAATTTTTTTTCTTCTTCTGGCAATAATGAAATCAATCGAATACGAATAGTACGAATTAAGCGAATTTAATCTCTCGAATTAGGTACGATTCGCAATCGAATAGAATGGTTCACTTTTCATTAGTCTTTGGAAAATGAATAGACAGACGGATACGTTTAATACAGCTGCCTGCCTATTACCTACCTACTTTAAAGTTTAAATCAGCTGTGTAGGCTCATAAATTAATTCCTAGAGGTATTAAATTTCAGATTAAATGATTACGAAGTAGGCAAAAGGATTCGAAGGTAGCAAAATTGTGACGAGAAGAATTTCTAAACGGTCGCAAAATCGAATTAGATTATTGAAAAGGACAGACGTGGAAAATTAATTAAAAATCGACGAGAATGTATGATGTAAAAATTTCAAAAATTAATACATCTTATGGAATTTTTTGCAAAATTTGTTTGATTCGTATTTAAAAAGTGTAAATAATTTTTTTAATTTTTTTTTCAAATTAGTTAAAAACCGTCGAAAATGTATGATGAAATAATTTCAAAAATTAATAAAATCTTATAGCTAGAATTTTTTGAAAAATTTTATCAACGAGTTTGATTCGTATTTAAAACATGTACATTTTTTTTTAATTTTTAAAATTTTTTTTTTCTCATAAATTATAAGCTAATGAAGCACTCGCTCAACTTTTAATATTAATCAAATACTTAGCGAATACCTAAGTCTGAAAAATTAACTTCCAGAACGAGGCTCTCAACTCTAAGTGTTTTTGTAATTAAATTTCAGTACATATGGCATTTTCAAAGTGACAGACTGTCAACATGGGCTAAGTAAGCGTGGTCAATATCATCAATTATGAAACCGATGAAATGGAAGGACATCATATACGTAATACACTCATCATTAATAATGCACCGTCAGTCATATCTATTCGTGCCCAAGTCCACCTACTTGGTACTTTTAAATTTTCCCTTCGTAACATATTGATAAAAAAATTCACGTGGATAGAAACAAACGTTGAAATTAATCCATCTCTTAAGACGAAGAAAAATCAAATTTATTCGCAATCGTGTTTGAATAAATCAAGATGGTCATTTAAAACAATAACAACTTTGATTTCAAATTACGTGTGGGTCGAATATGGCAACCCAAAAAAAACCACACAAGCCGATAAAAAATTAACTCGATTTACAAAAAAAAAAAAAAAAAAAAAAAAAAAAATGATAAATAGAGTATGGTCGAATTTAATTCCACACACGAGCGAATAAAAAAAATATATAAAAAAAAATTCAGCAAAAATTTCTCGCAAGCGTTAAATTGATAAAAAAAAATGTAATCAAAGGTGTACTTACAATTACGTCTGGTTCGATATTTCAGTACATGGTTTTAAACGAAGCCGAAAAAAAAACTTCATTCGATAAGGAATTAATTCGAAATTTGATCGTATCCGGATTAACAGAAAAAATGTTGACGAACGTTTACAAGTGAGAAATATAAAAAGTTTTCGTAAATACTCAAAGCTAACGACGGTTTCTGGCTACAGTGTTTGAAGTTCACCCTACCACTTGCAACTTCGTCTTTTCGGCGCAGCGCAGTCACCGTTAATATTGTAGAAAGCTTCTTCAAAGGTGCGTCAAAAACATGATTCCTCCCCGAGCCGCTAGCCGTTTCTGCTCTGCATTTGCCTTTGGCCATCGTATCCGTAATACGTACGACTGCTTTTCGCGATTTGTCATAAGGTCAGTTTCTCGCACGGCTAAGAAAATAAGCTTTTTCAAAACGGGTATTACGTGAAAATCGTAACTTATTTTTTTTTAGATTGAAAAATTATCGGTGGGTTTTTTCCCAAGCTTTTGTGCCGAGACGTACGAAGAAATTAATGTCATAGGGTTTGTAAGCTGCTCGAGGAGAAATGGTGGAAATTGATTTTTTTGGCGGGAATTACGGATGTGAATTTTTCTGCTCTTGATGGTTTCATTTTTTTCTTCGGGTTGGAAATTCGATTGTAATCGAATAATAAATTGAAAAATAAACGAATGAAATCAAAAATGTTTCGGTTTACATTACAAATTCAGTCGAAACGTTTTACATACAATTTCTTTGTTTTTTTCCCAACTGCCAATGCTGGTAGAAAAATGAATAAATGTCAATATTATTGAAATTGAAAAAAATATATATTTATTTTGGTACCTACCAACAGAATTTATTTTAATTTTTTAGTTTTTAGTTTTATTTAATTTTTTTTCAAGCCTATAAATTGAAATTAAAAATTAAAAGTTGAAATTTTTTAAGAAGATAAAAAAGTGAAATTTAAAAAAAAAATTTAAATGTGAAAATAAAATTTTAAAATTTTAGCTTTAATTTTTTTCGATTTTATTTCTAAATTTTAAAATTACCCATTAGATACCTAGGAAAAAAATTGAAACATGAAAAAAAAATCAGAATAAAGATGGAATAAAAAATAAATAAAAACTAAAAAATTTTAGTTTTATTTTATTTTATACTTTAATTTTTTTTTCTTTCATTACTGAAGTATCCTTTAAAGTTATATGGACGTTGTAAAGGAAGCAATGCTTCATATTACAAATAAATATAGGTATTCATTCATTCATTTAATTTGAATTTTTTGGGGATTTTTTCAATTTTTAAATTATTCTGACTTATGAAAAAAGTGGAAAAACTGGAAATTAAAAAAAAAAATTAAAATAACATAAAATTTAAAAATTTTTAATAATTTTTTTTAGATATCGTACAAGTATAGGCCCATTTTAAAAACAATTGCACTTTGACTTCAGTTTCCTTCCAGTATTAATTTAATTTCAATTTTTCCAACTCAAAATTTAAAAAAAATGCAAAATACCTATTTACTGAAAAAAAAAATAAAATAAAAAATTCGAAAAAAATAAAAATACATAGGTATATAGGTATAGAAACTGAATGAGAAATTTTTAACAATATAAAATTTTCAAGTTTAACTTCAAAATTGTTTTTTAATTTTTTTTTCGATCACCTAGATAAAAGTAGATACTTACCTAATTACCTACATAATTATATCGTAATTTGATATTTATAATTTCAATTTTCTTTCAATTTTCTCTGTTTAAAAATATTTTTTTTTTAAAATTAATTTCAAGTATATTAACTACAATCTAGTTTGCTTATGAAGGAAAAATAAACAGTGATGCAAGCATCACGAACTTTCCGAATCAAAAAGTATTTTAAAAAATATTAACAAAAAAATATTTGTAAAAAAATCGGTCATCGAATATTATGTAAAAAAAATTGATTATCGAATATTTGTGAAAAAATCGACTATAAAATATTTTTTGTATTTAAAACGTCAGCAATTACACTGAAAAACGTTAAACATGACACAAAAATATTCGGCAAAATCACACTTGCTCCATTATTATTAATCGTGAAAAAATATCATGATGATGTAAACAAAACAACCATTCGAATACCCGTACATCTTATCATGAATAAGACAAAAATTTTGTACTTAACGTAAAGGCCCCAAATTCTTGCGTAGCCTTCGTTTATATAAACCACTACTCATCTCCGAATTTCAACGAGATATCTCAATTAGGGCGGTTTAACAAATTTTTCGCATAAATCGCTCGTAAATTTTTTTCTATTCAACGTAAAGGCCCCAAATTCTTGCGTAGCCTTCGTTTATATAAACCACTACTCATCTCCGAATTTCAACGAGATATCTCAATTAGGGCGGTTTAACAAATTTTTCGCATAAATCGCTCGTAAATTTTTTTCTATTCAACGTAAAGGCCCCAAATTCTTGCGTAGCCTTCGTTTATATAAACCACTACTCATCGCCGAATTTCAACGAGATATCTCAATTAGGGCGGTTGGAATCGTGTTAACAAATTTTTCGCAAAAAACGCTCGTAAAATTTTTTCTATTCAACGTAAAGGCCCCAAATTCTTGCGTAGCCTTCGTTTATATAAACCACTTCTCATCGCCGAATTTCAACGAGATATCTCAATTAGGGCGATTAGAATCGTGTTAACAAATTTTTCTGCACACACACACATACACACATACACACACACACACACACACACATACACACACACACACACACACACATACACACACACATACATACGGAACATCATCTGGAAATTGTTCAAAACAAATTTGTACGAAGTCGAAATTTGTCTAAGTGCAATATTCGTGAAAACGCATTTCGCACCGAAAACAATACTTTCCTTACAACGCTACGCGCTGTTCGGAAAGTAAAAAGTGGAAAAATTTTAAAAATTGGTAGTTGAAAAAAAATAATCGGGTAGGTATTAAAACATTTTTTTTAATTAGTAAATTTTAATATGATCAGAGTTACAAATCTGAATTGATTTTTTTAAAATTGAATTTTACTCCATTTTTCCACTCAACATTCAAGTAAAAAATAATTGGACATTGAGAAAAAAGGAGATAAAAAATATAAAATTAGAAAAAAATGTAAAACGTTTTGAATAATGCTTTCAATTTTAAATTTATCAAAATTCATTGTTGTTGTTGTTGTTTTTGAATAAGGTATATTATTTTTTTTTGCTCAAAATTTTTAAGAAAGTCAATTGCAAGATGACGAAAAAAACTAAAAAAGTGGAAAATTCAGACATCGAAAAAAACACAGAATAAAAACGAAACTAAAAATTAAAATTAAAAAAAAATCATAAGTTAATTAAATTAAATAGAAAAAATTCACTTTTCAATTTTTTTAAACTAGATATTTTATCAAAATTACACATATTTTGATAGCTATCTATTCGTTTTTTTGACTTTTTTACTTTTAGGTAGGTAATTTTTCCACTCAAAAATTTTCTAAATTGTCAAACTGCAACAAATTGAAAAAAGTGAAGAAATTAGACAACGAAATGAAATGAAATTGGAAATTAGTATAATTTTTTGAGACGTTTTAAATTTATCATAATCACACATTATTTCGATTTCAGTTTTTTTTTTAAATTATTTTACTCCAATTTTTGGTAATTTTTATATCGTTTTTTTTTTGTTTCGACTTCTGATTGTTTTACTTTTTGATATTTTTCAACAAATATTTTAAATTTTACTGCAATTTTCTTTCAACTCAAAATTTTTAAGAAAGTCAATTTGCAGTTATTGAAAACAAGAAAAAAGTGAAAAAATCGATGTTAAAAAAAAACAAAACATGAAACCAGAAATTAGAATTTAAAAAAAAAACTATACCTAGAAATAAAATAGAAAAATTTTAGCTTCAATTTTTTTTCAAAGCTTTATTAACTTGAAATTCATCATATTTAAATAATTAGTAATTACACATTTAATTTAAATTTTTCTCTCAATTTTTAATTTTACCTGCTTCAATTCTTTTTCTCATTAAAAATTCAACAAAAAAAAATTGTACTACGTACTCGTACTGTCATTAAAAAAAATCAAAAAAGAGGGGAAAAATTGAAATTTGAAAAAAATCAGGATATACAATACGTAGAAATAAAATCAAAATAGGTAAAAACAGAAAAAATAAAAATTTTAAAAGAATTTAATGAAATTTTATAATTTTAAACTTCAAGAAATATTTTCTATTTTTTTTTCATTCATTTAGAATTAGGAACAATTTTCTCACATTTTTTTATTTTTTTAGAATTTTTTCCACTCAAAATTTAAGAAAAAATCAATTTAAGATAATCGGAAAAAGCGGGAAAAATTGAAGATTGAAAAAATGCTTGACACGATCAAAAATAAAATAAACACCTATTTTTTATAAATAATTGACTCGATAAGAATTGAGTAAAAAATGAAAAATTACGATTTATTCAATTTTTTCAACTTTTCAATATTACTATAAAATATTAGCATTTGTGGTTCTCTCATACCCATCGAGAGGGGCACAGAAGGGGTTAGTAAACCTGTACAAATATCAATAAAAGAAATGCCGAAATTCCTTCACCCCCCCCACACCAATTCAGAGGTTAGAAATCTTAAAGAAAACATAGTTTAATAGGTTTTCAGTTTTTTAATTTAAAATACAGAATTTGCAATATCGACTACCGCAATAACGAGGTATTTTCATTATTGAATTAACCCAAATGAAACTCGAGCTTGAAACAGTCTCATTTCTAATTCAACCATAATAAAACTTTAAATTCAATATTCGCCGGTAAATAATTTTTTTTTAAAAAATCGATTCTGTTATCTGTATTAGTCGCTGTTATTGACTTTTGGAAATTTATTTTTTTAATTTCGTCGTGTTTTTAAACGGAAAATGCATTTCTTCGTCGAATTTTTCATAAAGAACAGCTACCCCATTTATATAAATTAAATCCATTCGATCGAGCAGAAAAAGTTGACTTGTTATTTTAAGCTGCTAAAATAGTATATGAACTTTTATTAAAGAATCGAAGAAAGTTTTGACAAGTTTACTTTATAATACAACAAGGGATAATTTTTTTTTTTTTGCATACCTACATATTTCAATAGATTACATTTGAAAAATATTTCATAAAATTGGATATTTTTCGATTTTAATAATTTTTTTCCAATATTGGAAATAGGTCACATATTTTTCAAATAAGATTAAAAAAACACAGGTTGGTGCTTTCAAAATAGGTACTCGCAGTTTCCAACTTTAAAACCACTTTTTTCTTAAAATATTTGAATATTTAACGGCTCCAGCTGGAGAAACTGACAGAAAGTAAAATTTTACTTTTTCATATTTTGAAAAAAAAGAAACATTTTACCGCATATTTTCACCGTTAAACTTGGTAAAGTAACTCGACGCAATTTCTTTCTGTTGAATATTCTTTCTAACAATTTTTCTTTGCTTAGAAATTATTCTCAGTAATTTTTTTACGTTAGTGCTTTTTTGGGAGGAAGGAATAGGAGGGGTGAGCTAATTATGGCGAAGCGTAAATTAAAAGGAAAATATTTTTCTTTCATAGACATTACGTTGCGTAGAAAACTCGAAATTACTACATGTTTCGAGAAATGAGACGGTAGCTTAGGTTAGGTAAGTACGTAATTCTAAATATTAAAACTTGTTCAACGCTGTATAAAATTACTTTTTGTTTCACATACACGTTTGTACCTACGTAGTACGTATATCTCAAAAAAAGGAAAATATTTTCAATTAGCATCAAGTGGAAAAAACATCTCAACGACGAGAATATTGTTTCAGTCAATAAGCTCATTGGAGCGAATGAAAAAATAATAATTCATGATTTTTACTGAAAAAGCTCAACGTCAGCTTTGAAAGCATTGAAAACCGTGATCCATAACAAACATGTACGATTTCTCAAACACGCGCATTTATGCTTGAAATAGTACAAAAATGAATGAATCATTCGTACAAATTGCTTATAAATCCGAATAAGCTTTCGTTAGCGTAGAAAAACTGCTATAAAGTGAGATACGATGCGATGTTTGTGTTCTTTACGACAAATTGTGATTTTCATCGAAGCATTCGGGTCGCTTGTTTTCTTCGTCAATTATTTTCGTTTTATTTGGTTCGTGTATTAAAATTAATAATTATATTTCTATTGATGTCGATACGAGAAAAAACGATACGAGAAAGAGAAGTTATACCTATATTTTTTTGTAGTCAATAATAATGAACAGTACTGCTGTAACTTAACAATAATTGTAAGGTTATTTTTTTATAATTTTGTATATCAATATAATATACTTTCTTAAAAGAATAAATTTTAAATAATAACTATTTAATATTTTTGATCCTATCATTATAATAATAATATACCCTTAAGTTATATTTTTTTAATATTAAGTAATTATTTTTATTTTTTTAAATTTTTGATTAAATTATTATAACTATTCCCTTAAATAGCGAAGCTTGGGCTGACCTGGGTTTTTGACACACGACACACATATCAGAGATGCAGCATTATCTCCATAAATTGTGAAAGGCTCTAGGCACCTGCCACTGGCTCTCTTCACTGTCGCATTTACACTCCCGCATCTAATAATGCGGAATTCGTCGCTACATATTCAACTTCAAGTTTTGAATTGGCTTCAGTGTTGTGGCCTTTACTTGACCAATAATTATAAACGAGATTGCTGAATAGGCGAACCACTACACCAGTCGTCAATTTCTTTATCACTTCGCAACAATCACCAAGAAAGCATTAGCTAGGTACAATAAACTATCCTATTGCTTCGTGATATGGAAATGGAGCTTTGCTGGATTGATTTGCTAATAAACGTTGTCTTCGCTTTTGTTTAAAGTTGGTAGGTACTACATCTCGTATTTTGTTTTAGCTTTCTTCGTTGTCGCCTTGGGTTGCATAGATATCTATATCATTGGACTTCGCTTCAAACGTGTTAAATCTATTCAAGATTTTAACATTTCTACCCAATAATCACATTGGTCAATCTTCATTATAAACTTATTTTTATCGTGATTAATGTTTAAGCCATAATAAACTTCTTCCTTCGGCTAAGATTCTTCATTTTAAATAAACTGATCAACTTCGCAATAACCGCTTTCAACTTCTCATTATTAGTATAAACAGAATATCATCGACATACAGAATAAAGAACGCTTGATATCAGCTTGAAAAGCAAGCTTCTTAATTTCTTCATTCAACTTCTTATTTCATTGGTTTGGACTGTTTCAATCCGTAGATTGATTTTACAGTTTAAAAACCTTCGTCTTCTCTTCTTCGCTAATGTCATGTCCAGTCCAACCAGGATCTCCATGTAAGTCTCATCGTCAAGTTTTCTGTTTGGGGAAGGGGACTTTAACGTTGAGCTGATAACTGAGCAAGTTGAATTTGTTGATTGGTTCGTATCGTCGTTATGTGGGCATCTGGTGCATAAATTCTGGAAATTGAAAACTTCCTTGTGTCTAGAAAGCCACGAGCAACCAGTCTTGCTTTATAGCAAATTCCACCGCATGTATCCATCTTTCTTTTACGTTTATATCAACTCTCCATTGCTCTTTTTAGTTTTTCTTCGCTTGTTTATACGTCACAGGATCGGATAATAATCCAGTCATAAGAGCAAACGTCTTTAAATCATCGGTAGCTTTCTCTTCGTTACTACGAGTAAGAAATTTGTCACTCCGTTTAGGCTTTTCTTAAAATGAGCTCTTATATTGGATCATCTTCTTCAACTTTTACTTCATTCTAGTTCAATCGTTTCAGGTATTTTAACCATTTCAGGTTTCTTCGCACTGGTATTATTTAGCTTAGGTATTGCTACCATAGGTACCGTCAAATTTGACGCTTCGTTATTTGCTTCACTCTTATTCTTCGCTTCGCTAGCTGCATCTTGAAATAATTTACTTCGTTTTACTTCATTTGTGCTACTGTACTGTAGTCAAATAGGCGATGCAAGGCGTTTTCGCGCATAACTATGATCGCTTGTATGAGCTTGGAACAACACTGAAATACCAGAAAGGTTTCTCATAGCAACCTTGTAAAATCGTCGTACCATCTTTAGGGTCATGAACCTTTGCTTCGCTATTCGTAAGAAGGATGTACTTAGTAACCTTTATTTAAGTACAAATCTTCGCATCGATAGTAAGTTTTGAGATATACCAGGGATGGAAATAACATCCCCTAGGGTTACATCGACTTCGTTTTCTTCGTTTATACCAACAAGTATACTTATCCTACTAGCTTCCAGGTCAGCCGAAGGATCATTACTGGGTGATCCAGAATACATTATATGGCACCCCTCATGACATTTTGATCTTAAATAGGTAAAATTTGCTACCGTGTATTAAATTAATTCCGAATCCCCTATTATGGGAAATGATTGAAAAAATGTTATCTGATAACACTGTACTATGAAAACGGTGGTGAATCAGTGTTACCAAGTAATGATTTTGTAGCTGAACATTCGGAATTAATTGAACACAGTGTACAACCTGGTCAATGAGTATTTGTCATGAGGGGTGCCACAATTATCATATTCTGGGTCACCCAGTCCTCTTATAATTTTGGAAAGGAGAGAAGGGAAAAATGTATAGTATATGTAGGTACTACTCGTCGCTTCATCGCTTTTGTTTTTGTTATTGTTACTTTGCTTTTTATCTTCATTATTATCATTTTAACAATCATAATTTTGGCGATCATTACTCCTAAAATTTTTCTTCGCTTTGTGGTAGGGTTCATAGCGGTTGTTCGACCTACGTTGCTTGTTCAGACTCTCTTCACTCCGACACTGCCTAGCCGTATGACCAGGTTGCTGGCATTCAAAGCACACAGTGCCAGCTTCGCGAAAATCACAATCTTTGGACCAATGTCCTAGTTGCCCACAAACAAAGCAATTGTCAGGTGGGAGCCGTCCATCACGAGATCTATCGTAGCTTCGTGCATTATTTCGATTATGTCGTTCGTTCCATCGACATTGCCCAGCCATGTGACCCGGTTGCTTGCATTCAAAGCAAACAGTGCCAGCTTCGCGAAAATCACAATCTTTGGACCAATGTCCAAGTTGCCCACAGACAAAGCAATTGTCGGGTGGGCGCCGTCCATCACGAGATCTATCGTAGCTTCGTGCATCATTTCGATTATGTAGCTTGTTTTGTCGTTCGCTCCATCGTTCATTACTACATCGTCGTTGATGAGAGTAGTTGGATCTCTCAGGAGATCGATCGTGAAATTTTAGCTCATCAATGGCAGGAAATCTAGTATAATTTGCAGCCGCACGACTAGCCTGAAATTTTAATCCATCATTCTAAAGAGAGCTTTTGACATGTCATCAAGGTATCGAAACACTATGCTTACTTGATCTCTTTTGAGACGGCGAATCTCATCTTCACGTTTTGCGAATTCGGCTTTCTAATTCACAAATTCTACGAGCTTCATCAGAATCTTGGTTTCTTCTTTGTTTGCTCATCTATAATAATAACGTTGCAAAACATAGTCGGTTGATTATTGGAATATTTCACAAATTGCTTTACATTTCACCGTGACAAATCTACGCCCATTACCATATTAATTTACTAACTACACATAACACATGGTTAAATCACATTACAACTTTTGCACACGCGATCAGCCGATCACTACCATACGGCGGCCTAAAAAATCGCCGGATAGCCGGAAAAAGGAAACAACACAATGCTCAACATACCTTGTACCTATTCAAAAATCAAATTATGTTGCACAAAAGACAAACACAATGTCACAAAAGATTAAAAATGTCATGCGATGTACATCAACAGTTTTCACTACAAAACGCAGCCTCTATCTTCGTTTCTTGGTTCTTCTGACTTCTGAGACTGCGAAGTGAGTGCCGATCGCACGCACGACGCAAAAACGTGGCAGATTTTCAAGGTCGTAGTTGGTCAGGTCCGAGGACAGCACCGCTGCCAATGCCCGAACAATAAAATAATAATAACAATAACTTTTTTTTTAATGAAGAAATTATTAATTCTCGCATTTTTTATTATTCCATATTTCCCCACCAAATTTCAAGTGGTCCATGGTCATCGGTCGTCCCTCTCTTTTTTTTATAATAAAGAAAATTGACGGATTTTAAAAATCTTGCTTTTTTAGTTTTTTGGTCATAGCATAGCTTCAAAGTTATCTATTTTTCATTTTTCCTTGACTTCCTTGAGAATGAATTCCCAATTTTTTATTTATTATTTTATTTCCCACTTTATTCAATTTCAAGTGGTATTTTGCGGTGCCCCTAATTTTTCAAAAAAAAAAAAAAAAAATCTTAGCATGCCTATTACATACCTAGAAGTTGTTGCATTTAATTAAGAAATAGTTCCAGTTTTTTATTTTTTCTTAACTGAATTTTAAACAATGTCACTAACCTCCATTCTGAAAAAAATAAATAAATGAAAAATTTCAAAAATTACAGATTTTCAAAATGAGAGAATAGTCATGACCGTCTACATCTAACAGGCCAGGAAGGCTAAATTTGGCAACGTCAAGACGTAGGCTGACTTTTTGGTTTTTCCATAAGATGTAATGCTAATTCAAATTGCAATAAATCGAAAAATATCAATTTTACGAAAAAAGTCCAAGAGACCTTTTTTAAAGAAAATTGAATAAGTTTTCTATTGATATAGAATTTTTTTGGATTTGGTGAAATTTTTAGTGAAAAGTGAAAAATGCCAATTTCGTCAATTTCACTTAAATTCAAAAAATTTATATATGAATGGAAAGCTCTTTTAATTCTCTTTAAAAAAGGTCTCTTTGACTTTTTTTGTAAAATTGATAGTTTTCGAGTTATTGCATTATGAATTAGCATTGTGTCTTATGGAGAATCCAAATAATCAGCCTACGCTAATCAAAAAATGCGACGTTGCCAAGTTAGCCTTCCTGGCCTGTTAAATGTAGACGGTCATGGAATAGTGGAAATTTTCATTTAAACGAAACGAAAAACGGAGCCTAAAAACGTTATTTTGAAAAAATAACATTAGTAATTTTTGGAACTTGTAAGTCGTAACGTTATAAATAACGTAATGGAAAAAAATATCGTTACCGACAACACTGAATTAATAAATGGATTTTACATAATTTTTTTTCAAATCCCTCGGCCTTCATAAAGAGGAAAAAGTAGTTGACTTTTATTCTAATGACAGTATCGAGCGAGGGAAAAATGCGATAATTTTTCATAGAAAAATCTAATAAAAAAACTCAAAATATATATAGTAGACCAAATCCGGTAAAAATTAATTTAAATGTTGCCACTGCCATACTGAAATGTTATTTATTAATATAGCATGGGTGCTTTTTCAATTCGAAAATATCGCGTCAATTTAAATGAAAATTTCAAACGTTGGCATTTCAAATGTACCCTATTTATCCTTTAATAAAACAACGATTCGCGCTAATTTTAATATCACACGATAACCAATAACTCATTTGATATCTACTCTGTAATGCCGGAAAAATACATTTATAATGCTAAAATTTCAAATTTAATGTAATCTTTTTTTCTATAAAATATAAACCTCGTTTGGTTTCAATCATTTTACCATAAGATTGGAAATGTTTTATGACGTGAGTTATTCTCGGCTCGACATTTTATACATTTTTTTCGTGAAAAAAAAACGACTCGATGATTTTTTTTGCTATAATCTGTTATTTTAAACGTGATGGATGATTCATAGGAGAATAATCAATGAAAGTTTGGTTCAAATTTTGAAGAATACCTAAGAAGAAGTAATGGATGCAATAAAAATGTAAAAAATTTTTTAAAAACCACGCTTTTATTTAAAGTTGGTCACTTTGTAAAATGTTATTCATAGGGAAAGAGTAATGCCTTAAAAAACAAAAAATAAAATTTACTTGAATACAAAAATGTGTCATGAAAATTTTTTTTTCAAAAATTTTAATGATGAAAAGCGTGGTGGGGTGTGCGAGGAGCAAACGAATACCTTTTCGATTAACGCCCCACCACGATTTTCATCATTAAAATTTTTGAAAAAAAAATTTTCATGACACATTTTTGTATTCAAGTAAATTTTATTTTTTGTTTTTTAAGGCATTACTCTTTCCCTATGAATAACATTTCGATACCAATGTTGTGATTTTCTAAAATTTTCAAAACTGAACCCCCTCATAGGGGCTCAATTTGGGGTCGGGGGTAAATTTGAGTTCGAAAATCGAATTCAGCGACCTCGAAAACCTACATTTCGATACCAATGTTGTGATTTTCTGAAATTTTCAAAATTGAACACCCTCATAGGGGCTCAATTTGAGGTCGGGGGTAAATTTGAGTTCGAAAATCGAATTCAGCGACCTCGAAAACCCCTAAAGTGAGCACTATGTTCTTTCAATTCCAGTAAAATATTAAATGAGAGAGGATTGGTCGAAAACATACTCTTGGTTCCATGAGACATACAAACAAACATACAAACATACATACTAAGTATATAAAAGCGTGGTAATAAAAAGCGTGGTAATAAAAAGCGTGGTAAAAAGGATGAGAAACAGAGAAACACGAAATTCAAGATGAAAAAGATGAAGGAATAATAGAAAAATGAATTTTATCCAAAAATACATTTTTATTTTATTTTAAAGAATAAATTTTTTAAAGTGTTGAAAAATAATTTTTTTCCAATTTTTTGAAGAAAACATTTTTTTTTTCTAAAAAAATTATGAATTAGGTACTTAATGTGTTTTTAATTCTGGTGCCCAATTGCCCTCTTTGAAAATTGGTATTTTTTGCAATACTGATTGGCAACGCTATTTAAAATATTTCCCGACCTCGTCAGTGGGTAGTACTATGAAAACGCAAAACAATTTCCAATCACGTTAGGATGCCTACCACTGAAATTAAAGGAGTTATAGCAAAAAGAAATTGCAGTCAAAAGTATTGCCTTTCCAAGTTATTTAAGGAGCAGTAAGAAGACATTACAATTGCCAAATTCCGTTGAGACAAAGTCTGAGTCTGAAACAGGTGTAATTTTTTTAGGAAAACAAAAAAGAATATGAAAAATTTGTCTATCTTTTATTGAATTTTAAGCTTTATTTTTTTTCTTCTCAAAAAGTTACACCTGTTTCAAACTCGTATTGTCTGGAGTGAATTTCGAATTTTTTGAGAACCACTTCTCCTTCAAAATTTAGATAGGCATCCGGTGAGCAATTGAGCATGAAGTGTTTTGTTTAGTAGACTCAGGCATGACCAAACCTAAAATATTCGCTACCATTCACCGCACATCCTGTAGAAACTTACTGAATTTTTAAAATACGAGTACTTGACACATGTCTGTGTTGTCACAAGTTGAAAATTTTTGAAGATAAATTTTAAAAGAGGCTGAATTTAAAATGAAATTTCAAAAAAAAAATTGAAGAATTCATGTGTTCAGATTGAACCACGTCGCGACTTTTGAATAATTTTTCAAGTTTTCTTTCTGAAAAACTGGAAAAAAATTTCAGAAAATTCTCACAAATTTCTCTATAGTTTTTTAACATTTTTTTTTTGAAGATATTTCTTCTTTATAATTTTTTTTGACAAAAAATCCGAACTATTTTTTTTCAAGAATTGAAGAAAATTTTTTACAAACATTTTTAAGAACTTTATTTAAAAGTGTTTTTAAAAAATATTTTTGAAGCAATTTTGTACTTATATTACATTTTCATTTTTCTTCGAAAAATTTCTTGACAAAAAACTTCAGAATTCTCAATGAAAATTTTTCTAGGAAAAACTCTTTACTACCTACTAAAATTTAATAATTTCCATAAATCAAAAATAAAAATAATCGTAAAAAAAATGCTACAAGTACATGCTTTTTTTGCTCATGTTGAAAAAATTTTAAAGAATACAATTAGTCAATTAACAATAAATCATCACAAAAAGTTACAATAATTACTTTAATTTTTTTTTTAATACCTTCACCAAAGATTTTAAACTAATTTTTTTATAAGTTTTCATCTTTTTTTTTAAATGGGGGGGGGGGGGGATTTACAAAAAAATTCAATCTACCTAATTTTATATCTATCTTTGGAAAATTCGTAATCAAAATTTTTGAAGAATTTCTTCGCAAAAAATTAACTGAAAAATCTTTACCAACTACAAAAATTATCACAAACTTCTTTACAAAATTTTTTAAAACAAACTTTCAAAAAAAAAAAAAAATGAAAAAACTTCTATAAGAGTTTCTTCTAAAATCTCTGCAAAAATTTCGAAGAATTCTTTTGCAAATGATTGAAAAAAAAATTCATAAAAATCTTGAAATAATTTCGTATAAGTACAAATTTTCATTTTCATTTTCTTTATTTTTTAAACATTTTTTTAAAAACAAAAATTTAAAAACTTCATAGTTTTAAGTATTTTTTTTTGAATACCTGGAAAAAAATGTTGAAAAATTGTTTTAAAAATAATAATTGATAAGAATTTTTCACAAAAATTTTCGAAATAATTTAGGCTTACTATTTTGGGAAAATTAGGTATCAACAAAAAATTGATAAAAAACTCTTCACTACAAAAATTCTCAAATAATTTTTTATAAATTTTCTTTCAGCAGTTTCGATTTTTTTTTCAAATAAAAAGTTGGAAAAATAATAAATACCTACTTATTTACGTTTTTTTTATTATTTTTTTTTTTTTATTAATTTTGGCAATAATTTTGAAAGAATTATTTTGCAATTTTTTTTTTAAATTCAACACAAAGATTTTCAAGAATTTTTGTTTTGGGTATTTATATTTTTTGTCATTAATTTTTCAAAAAAATTTCAAGAATTACTCAGTAAAACATTTTTAGATTCGATATTTCCATAAAATAATTTTTTTAAACGTTTAAGTGAATTTCTTTAGACAAAAAAAAAAAAAAAAAAAAAAAATCATAAAATCGTTTGTAAAATTTTTTCAAAATGCAAAAAGTTGCACAAAATCAAAGACTAAAAAAATAATATAAATATTTGATGAAAATCTTAATTTTTTCAAAATTATCTACCTATCTATGTATTTCTCAACTTTTAAAAAATTTAAAAAAATTGAATTTCAACATTAGGTCTTTTCCTTATTCTAACGATTTTTTCCAAGAATTATAACAATTTACAGCAATAATCTTGTAATAAGTGATTTATCGCCTCGGATTAGGTTTAATTTTGAAGTGTGGTAGATGTATAAACAGGTAATTGAACCTTATAAAATGGAAATTTACTAAACACGAAGAAAATACGACTATAGTGAAAAGTAATTTTTCTCAACAATTCCCAATTCGTGAAATTTTTCCTCGAATAATCATTCCTTCAAAATTACATGAAATGTAAAAAAAAAAACGATATACCCGTAGGATTTCCGGAACTGTTTAACGTTTGTTTTTACAAAAGACGAAATTTTATTACCAAAGTATATATATCCGCAGAGAGACATTCACAAATACAGAAAATGGACTGCCAAAAAAAAAAAAAAAAAAAAAAAAAAAGAGAGAAAACTAAGAATGTAATCTCTTTCTCATAGAATATCGAATTCATTTTGAATTTTTCTTAAAAACTTCGCACACAGTTTACAAAACTGAAAACGCTTTTTGTAGATTGAACTTCGAAGGAAATTTTTTACATCGGGATCCCGTTACACGCGATAGGAATTCTATTAAAAGAGCACTACCTCGTGCAAAACCCACCGCTCGATTTATTTGATTTGATTAATGTCTTGTTAAGCACTGTAAACTTGGAATAGATACTAGAAAAACATAAATGCGATATTAAAAGTAAGTTATCGTAAGTTGAAAAGCTTTTTTTTTCCAGCGGTTTTTATTTCTCGCAACTTTTCGATAATATTTTCGTAACATAATCTACGCGAATATAAATTCACAACTCGAAATGCTCGCTCATTTCATCCCGTCTTTTTGTTTCATTTTATCGGTCAGTACACGTAGCAGATTTCAACGTACGTTATTTCTTTTCAATATCACATCCATTAAAAAAATTTCTCACTTTGGTAACCTACATTTAAATTTGAAAATATCAGAATTATCCTACACCCAGTTTACGAGTATAAATTATCTTCAATAAAAACCCTCGCCTATAGTTTTCATTCATTTCTCTGGAAACTTTTTACATTTAGAGGAAACCTCGAGTTTAGAAACAATTTTTATACACCAGTAATGGCAAAACATTGCCTAAAAATGCAATGAAAATTCTGCCCTTTAGATGTAACTGAAACTCATTCGGGTGTTCTGCGATGTAAAAAAATAACAATGCTGCAATATTTGCATAACTACGTATAAGACGGATACGTAATCCCCCCTTTCATTTAGAAACTGTAACCATCAAAAATGAGAATCGTTGTAGGTGAGTGAGTTAGGTATTCATTTTCTTTAGCAACCAAGTCCATTGTTAACCTATTCTCGAGTTTAGCGAAATAGACGAGAATTACCATGAAAAAGAATTCACTTTTGAAACCAAATCGTCTTGCTAACGGTTTTTTCCCTTTCTTTTTCGGGGGTGTAGGTACTTGTTTCTTTGTACTTTCTTATGAGATGGAACGGTATAATTTAATACGTCAACAGGTATAACTAATCATTTAATGAAGTTGAAATAAAGGTAGATTTGTTAGTTTGAGGGAATTGTATACAACGGAGCATCGTTTTAAGAATTTTTAAGATATGGGAAAATTTGAAAAAATTTTATTGTTTGAAAAATCACTACAATGCCTAGCATGTAATTCAGTTGAAAAAATTAGGATAAAATAAAAAAATTAATTTATTCGTGACCGAAATTAAAACAGAAAAAGATTTTAAACTGAATTGGAAAAATAAAAAATTTAACTTTCGAACAAAAATTGATAAATTGTTGGAATTCGTTTCATATCAAAAATTGAAAGAAAATCTTTTTCAAAAAAAATTTAAAATTAAAGGAATAGGTACCTACTTTTGCTTCTAAATAAAAATTGAAGCAATGAAAAAAATTGTTTTGAGCGAAAATTATGAATTTTGTTCAAAGCTCCAACACCAACTAGTCAAAAATTATAAAAACTCAAAGTTGAGCTTTTATAACTTTTCATGTCTCAAACAGCCACGTTCTCACTAAAAAAGTTGCGAATTTTATGAAACATTTTTTCAAACTTTTAAAAGTCGTTCAAAATATTTTTAATGCTTCGATTTCTTAGTTTTTCCAACTTTTAGCAATTTTTCATTTTTTTCCAATTTTTTACAACTTTTGATTTTTCAATTTTTATTCGATTCTCAGTGTTTAGTTATTTGAAATTCAATTTTGTTTTTATCTCAATTGTAAATGTTTCCAAATTTTTCCTTTCTTTTTTTATTTAACTTTTTTCAATTTCTAGTAAATTGAAATTTCATCAATTCTTTTTAGATCGTAAATATTTTTTAATTTGTCTCAATTTTTAATTTTGCGAATTGCTGGTTATTTTTTTGCAAGAATTTTGATTGAGAACTTTTTAATGTCTTCAATTAAAAAATTTTTGTCGTAATTTTTTTGTATATTATGTCCTTGTCCATTTCAACTTTTGAAAATTTCACAATTTTTTGAATCAATTTTCTTTAAATTTATATCCATTTTTAATTAAAATGTAAGCATTAAATTACATTTTTTTTTCAATTCCAATTTTTTCCATTTTTTGTCGTTTTTTATTTAATTTGTTTCCAATTTTTTATCAATTTTTTATTTAATTTTTTTTTTATTCAATTGCTGGTCATTTTAAATGCAATCAATCTTTTCTCAATTGTAAACTTCTTTCGAATTTTTCAAAAATTTTGTGAACTTCAATTTTTTGAATTCATAATTTTTTCCAATTTTAAAATTTTTTTTATTCAATTGCTGGTCATTTTAAATTCAATCAATCCTTTTTTAATCGTAAACTTCTTTCAAATTTAAAAAAAAATTGAGAACTTCAATTTCTTGAATTTCAAAATGTAACTAATTGATTGTGATTTTTAGAGTATATAGTAAGTAGGTATACAATGACCAAACTCGAAAGAGGGAGCATTTTGCCCCGGGCCTGGAGTTTTGCTAGGGGGTCCGAATTGAATTTTTTCCGCTTGAGTCGGAAAAATCACATCATTTTTGGCAAAAAAGCCCTTGGAAGAGGACACAAAATAATTTTTGCCCGAGTCCACTTTGGCTCTCGATGGGCTTGCCGTCACGAAATTCTGAAATCGAATTCTGACATTAAATTGAATTGGGTTAGGTTAGGTTTCCATGAAAGAGTTTTGAGTATTTTGTCGGACATTTTGAAACATTGAATTTTTTTTTTTTGTCAGACATTGAAAAACTTGAAAATTAAAAAAAAAATTGATGACCTTCTAGACATTTTTGAAATAGAAAGAAGGCTTTAGGAGCTAATAATTGGATGTGTTCACCAAGGTTTTCGAGCTATTAAAGAAAAAATAAGGCACAATCTAAATCATGTGAAATACAAGGCCCTTCACTGTGACGTCACACCCATATTTTTAGACCGCACTCCATGCTTTTATATTATACGAAAGTGGTATTGACACCTGGTAATATCTTTTTAGGTGGACAACAGTGAAGTGGTAGGCGACGACGACGAGCACAAACGCTGCTGCTGCGGAAAATGATCTCGTTAGGACGACTACAAGAGATCAGGCAATGAAGAATAGGGCCGCAGGTTCCTGCTGAGTGAGGCGGCTGTGGTGCCCTCAAGGCATCGGGGCGATCTTCCTTTTGAGAAATGGCATTTGTACCAGGCACGTCATACACTATCGCGACGGGATGTTAAAAGTACGCGACACAGCCCTTCGTTCTTCCAATCGCTTGCGTTACATTGCGTTGCCATGGAAACGGAACGCTGGAGAAAGAACAGTCGCTTAACGTCGCGTTGCGATAGTATGTGATACGCTTTACCTGTGCAAACGTAAACGTTGACCTAGTCTCAGTAACGGAGATCTACGAGAATTGCATGGACGACGATAAATCTCGGACATTGGCGACAGCACTCGTCAAAACCAAGAGGAGCACGCAGGCGAATGCGAATGTGGTGAAAAATGGTTCGGCTGAGGTGTCCGGCTGCGGTGATATAATCGGTACTAGTGGTTCGGTTCGCGGTGATGACGCCTGCGCATTTGCCTCTTCTGAGGTGTTAATCGATAGTGTCGGCGGTGTCGCGAGTGCTCCTGATGTCGGTGTTAGCAATGTCAACAAGCTGCTAAACCTGGATGCAATAATGGTGAAGTCATCTTCCAGCTCTAGCAGATGCCCGAGACTCTGCAGAAGTGCTACGGATTTACACAAACAAAATGCCCCGAAAGAAGACACCCTGCCTTTTACTCTGCTTTCGTCCTATTCTGTTGTATCAAATGGTAACAAAGTTTTAACGGCTACTGTACATAAAGCCCGTCCATCTTTGTCCAAATCTTGGTATGGCAAAGCAAGCTCATCGGAAAAGTTACCATTTAACGGATCATTGTGCGACGCCGATGAAATCGATTACTCCTTTTGGAAAAGGAGAACTTTTACCAGCGTTCTCGTGCCCAAGGACGAAGATAAAATTGGGGTTGACGGCAAAGAAAGAGTTGATTTGTTAGAACGATCGGTATCGGAGCCTAATGATGCACTTTCAACAAATTCCACTGCCTCAGCTGGCTCTACCACCAATGGCGCTACCAAACTGAGCAAATGGAGCAGAAGCAAAGTCAATTTATTACTACCAAGTTTGAAATCTCTAGTTACTACAACTAACAATAAACTTTTGGCCAGCACATCTTCAAATTTAAACTATAGAAAAAATTATTCCACGTTCAGATTCGACGCCAGTGCAATCAGATCTCCCCTGGCTGCCACCTTGAAAAGTAACACCAGCTTGAATAGTATCCAAACCACGTCATTGTCCAAGAAAAAAGTCAGCTCCAAAAACTTAGCCGATGTATGTCTGCTGAATAAGAAGCTACACAAATGCAATAGGCCTACCATTCCAACCTCGTCAGGCTGCATTAGTAAGAATCCGAATGTTCAGGGTGCCTCGCACGTCAAACCTTCAAGACCTGTTAACCAGTTAAAGGTTAGTCTAAACTTGCTTGATGAGCCTCCAGTTCCGAGGATGAGTTCCAGATGTATCAGCCTGCTCTCGATGGCATCGTCTTCGAGGTATTCGCTAAATTCTGCTCACGGCTATGTACCAGTCGTCAGCTCCAGCATATTGTGTAAAATATGTTTAAGCGAAGTTCCTCTGAAAGATTCGTGGACATTGCAGCATTGCGAGTGCTCTTATTGTGTCGAATGTGTCCGTTATTACATTGAATTCGAAATAAACCAAGGCGCTTACAGTATTTCATGCCCAGATGCTCAATGCGAGAAGCAAGGCATTATTATGATCGAAGAGATTGAAAGTCTAGTAAGTTTAGAAAATATTGAAAAGCACAAAATTTATCGTTTGAATAGAGAAGTGGAAATGGATAAAAGTCGAATGTGGTGTCCTCGCGCTGGCTGTGAAACAGTTTGTACTTTACGTTCGACGGATCAATGTAGCCCGCAGAATGTACATTGTCTGACTTGCAACACGGATTTTTGCTCCAATTGCCGAACTTCTTGGCATGCGGGATCACCTTGCAAGTTGTTAGAGGTTGTGCCAGGAGTTGGGTTTGATTCAGAGTTAATCAAGCGTTGCCCAATGTGTAGCGTTCCTATTGAAAAAGAAGAAGGATGTGCTCTAATGTTATGTAAAAGGTGCAAACACGTCTTCTGTTGGTATTGTCTGGCCTCGCTCAATGATGATTTCTTTTTGCGACACTATGACAAAGGTCCTTGCAAGAATAAACTAGGGCATTCGAGAGCAGCAGTTATATGGCACCGGGCGCAGGTAATCAGTACTTTCGCCACCGTAGGTATCATATTACTGATTGCATCGCCTTTGCTGCTGCTGGCGGTGCCCTGCATCGTATGCTGCAAATGTCAAGTAGGAACTAGCACCGCGAAACTGGACGCTGTTGAGAACACAGCGGACGAGACTGAATTACAAGGCAACGCTGACAGGTATATGGAAAAAGAGCCAACTAATTCTTTGGACAGTGATAGTTCTTAAAATGAGCAACTACTGGGTCATTTTTGTTTTCTATATGTAGGCACATATTAAGTGCTCTCCTGTATTTTATGTGTGTACCCTGATGCCCTTTCTCCCTTTTATAAATCTTAAGTGATCGTATTTAAGTGCTATGGGTTTGTATGACCCCGATGCCCTTTCCCCCTTTTGTATATCGTAAGGTGGGGTTACTTTGGCCCAGTTTTCCACTCTAAACAATAGTGGGCACTTGTAGGAAGCTCTATAATTTTTTTTTTTTTGTCAATCCCCTCCCTGTTTGGTGGTTAATCAAAGTCATGGGCCAATGTTACCCAGCCTTGGGGGTACTTTGGCCCATTTTTTTTCACAATGAATTTGATTTCTAGGCATAAAAATAACTTACCAAAGGCACGAAACTTCAAAAAAAAAAATTGTTCTGTTGAAACCATACCCCCTAGGGCCAAAGTACCCCATTTTACAGTATCTTAAGTGATTGTATTTATGTGCTATGTGTTTGTGTGTACCCTGATACCCGTTCACTCTTTCATATATCTTAAGTGATCGTATGTAAGTGCTATGTGTTTATATGTGTACCTCGTTACCCGTTCTCTCTTTTATATATCTTGAGTAATCGTATCTAAGTGCTATGTGTTTATGTGTGTACCTCCGATGCTCTTTCTCCCTTTTATTTATCTCAAGTGATCATATCTAAGTGCAATATTTATGTGTTTATGTGTGACGTGTGTACCCCGATACCCTTTCTTTCTGTTATATATACCTACTTTGATATTGAAAACTAAAGAGGGTACCAGTCCTTCCCATAGTCTCCCATCTGCAAGACTCATACTACGCAGATATTTTATTCGTTTGACTTGGCTGTTGCGCCGGTACTGCCGATGCTGAGAAATACGCGATATGCGAAAGTAAAATTAAAAATACTATTACTTTTCACCAAGTTCTCTATTTGTGTAACTTTTAACAAAAATGTGTTTTATTCTTCAGTAAATAAATTTTTAAAAGTTTTCGCGTTCTAGTCATTACACTTTGCAAACATTTTTGGAAAATGGACATGCATGTTAATTCAAACAAAAATTTAGAATAATGTCAAATAGAAAAAATTGCCTTTAAACAAAAATCAAAAAATTTATACCTAAAATAAAAAATACAAAAATTTATAAAACGTTCTTTTTTTAAAAATCAAAAAATGGCAACACTAAAAATATTGGATTGGATGTAAGAAAACATTGAAGAAGAAAAAAAATGAGAAATTGAGAAAGAAATAAGTAATTAGTTACATGCCAAAACAGAAAAAAATGTTTTCAAACAATAAAAAAATAAAAAATCCACTTAAAAAAAATTGATAAAACATAAAACTTGTTTCTTTTTTTTAAATCAAAAATTACAACACTGAAATAAACAAATTTAAAATAAAAAAAATTAAGGAACTGGAAAATTTTTTTGTCAAAAAACGAGAAAAAGAAAGTTTCAACCAAAAATTGACTATTTTTGCGAAAACTGAACACATTTTTTCAAAAAAAAAAAATAAATAATAATAATAATAATAACGATGATGATGATAAAATAAAAATAAATAGGCCTAAAATTTAAAAAAAAATTTAAAAAAAATTAAAAACAGAAAAAATTTACTTTTTATAAAAAATACTGTTACCTACGCCTCTAGCCTTTAGTATAGCTGTACATGGCGTTAAAATAAAAAGTATCGAAATTGACAAAACTTGTTCTTTGTTGTTGTAGTTTTTTTAAATCAAAAATTACAAAACTAAAAAAAAAAAAATTAAAATTAAAAAAATTGAGAAACTGAAAAAAGTTCTTCTCAAAAATCGAGAAAAAAAAAGTTTTAACCAAAAAGTAACTATTTCAACGGAAGCAGAAAACATTTTTCCAAAAAAAAATACTTACCTCTAAATAATAAGGGCAGAAAAAATACACTTTTTAAAAAATTGATAAAACTTGTTCTTTTGTTGTTGTTTTTTTTAAAAATCAAAAATTACAACATAAAAAAAATAAATTTAAGAAAATAGGTAATTGAAAATTTGAAAAATCTGTACCTACCTACTGAATTAAAAAATTGAAACATCCTTTGAACCAAAATTCGGAAATTGAAAAAAAAATTGTGTTTCAACAAAAATTAGACTAAATAGGGTTTCAGTCAAAATTTGTACCTATTTGTAAATAAAACTGAAAAAATTTAATTTCAGATAAAAATTGAAAAACTGAAATATAAAAATAACATTAAAAAAAATAATATGAAAATTTGCTACCAAGGTATAAAGTGTTAGAACTCAAGAACTGAACAAAGATTTATAGCAAAAATTAAGAAATTGAAAAAAAATGAACATTAGGTAAATAAATAAAGTTCAAAACATTAAAAAAAAAAAAACAGGAAAAAATTGAGAAATTGAAAAAATAAGTTATATATGTACAGGTAGGTACCTATGTTTTCAAACGACAACCCTGAAAAAATTTAATTCAAGGAAAGATTGAAGAATTGAAATCATTTGGTACTGGTAAGTATTTTTTTTTATTATTTTTTAAAAGAACAAATTAATAGAAGTGTGTTTTTTTTCAAATAAAAAAAAAAAAACCTAAATATGAAAAATCAAAAATCGAAAAAGTTTGGTACCTACATAATAAACAAATATAAAGAATGAAAAAAAACAGTAAAAATTGAGAAATTGAAGAAGAAAAAAAATCAAAAAAAATTTAAAGGACAGATCAATGTGTTTTCAAGGTAAAAATCAAAATCTTTGTCAAAATAGAAAAAATTGTTTTTAAGTAAAAATTGAAGAAGTACCTACTACCTACGTAACTATTGAAAAAAATATATTTATTCAAAAAATGAAAAATTGATAAAACTTGTTTCATATCAGAATTAAAAACAAAAAAAAAGCAGAATACCCACATTGAATAAATTATTAATTAAAGCACTGTTAAGAAAAATTTTAAAGCTAAAAATTTAAAAAAAAAACATCAAAAATTTAAAATGGAAATAAAAATTAAACAAAACAGCTCCCTGAAAAATATTTAAAAAATTATTTTAAAGCAAAAATCAGAAAAATTCATGAAAACTGTTTCCATAATATAACTGGAAAAATGGAGAAAATTAATTTCTGAATTTTTCTCAGCAAAAAAAAATCCTCATTCACGGTCAACTTTTCATTAAAATAAGCTCCAAGCCTCCGAGTATCCCTTAATAGACCTACGATGATTCTTCAAAAAAAAAAAAAAAAAAAAAAATTGAACCAACTTAAAAAACACTTTCCAAAAAGCCATAAATCGACCCCCTTCGCACTTTCTATTTACACCATGCGTGCGGCAATTAGTAAACCGCAGAAACTAGTTTCGCGCTTGTAAATATAACAACAATTATTAAGATGAAAATAATTTACATCTAGAACGTGTTCCAATTCCGTTCAAACATCTGGTCCAGCGGCGACGATGGCCGCATCGAGGATGTTACCAGAAAGGGTAAGATCGTTTCCCGAATCTTCATCTGGACCAGATGGACATGGACCACGGATGTTCGTGTGAATTTAAAATAACGCTTCGGTTAACGATACTGGTTTTAATCTTGCATAATTGTAGGGGTTATTCCTCTTAGAGCGTTATATATATCACTTGAAATATATCTTACAATACTGTGTAATTAACATAACAAAATAAATCAAAATGGATATCCGATACAACGAAATTATGCCGGAATTTTAATAATAGAATTATACGGCGATAACCGATGCGATGCTATGGATTTTTCAGGCCATTTGTAGGAGGAAAAGCAGGGCCTATTGGAAATTGTTCTTAAAACGTTGTAATTTTCATTTCAAACTCTCTGGACTTGTTCGATTTCAGCGCGGAAAATTTCTCATAAGGAAAATAATATCGTAATGAATAGATACGAAGAAAATATAATACAGTGAAGAGAAAACAAAAGGAAATGTTTTCGTTCGACTATTTCAAAACGATTCCATGTACAAGGTTAAACACGAAGAAAAAACTTTTGTCAAAGTTTGTTTAACGAGAAAGCGAATGTATCAACAATGTCAACGTCTGTAATGGAGGTATATACGTACGAGATGAAGATACACCGTTGAATTTCTTCAAATATACATTTTATACGTTGCAAAGGAGCTTTAAAAATGAGGAAAAAACTGTCGCAGTATTCCCGCAGTAGGTAGAAAGGATCAAAAAACGCAGATTTTCCGTAACTAGCGGCAAGTAAAACTTATACAATTTTAAATCGACCCACGGTTCGTTGCGTAACTTGTAATCTTTCCTTTTAAAGTTTTTTTTTTCCACCAGCATCTAAATGAAATACCATATAAACAATGGGCCAAAAAATGACTCGTAAAAAGACTCCTCGTCGCGCAAATTAATTTTCTTCTTTTTTGTTTGGCGGTTTAAACATGAAATAGGCTTTATATTTATGTTAGATAAATTTTTTTATACAAAATACCTAGTTTTTCGATGCGAAAGTACATAATATATTTTAAAACCCCTTAAGAGGTCGCATGTTCTTATACCAAAATGGAAAAATTCTTTAGGTGCGGGTATCTCGGCTGAAAAATCTTAAATTATAATTACGAGTCGAGATCCGCTCAGAGAGGAAAAAAACATTTCAATGGAGTTTTGCCAAATGTAAAAAATCCTAGCTTTTTTTATTCAACTGAGAATTTATCGTTGGTCACACGTTTGAAAATTTATTCGAAAAATCAGCTCATTTTTCATACTCTCTTTTCTCCAACGTTGTATCTTCTCGAGTTTCTTCTTTCTTTGCTTATCTGATGGCTTAAGCTTATAAGTTGTATCAAAAATCTAATGGAAGCACGATGGCTAATTTCTTCTTATAGCATATCGGTTGTCAAACGTTTTCTCCGATCCCCAGACGCAGACGGCACCATTTGCACGTAAAATGGCAGGTAAAGGTGAAAAAAATTCGATACTTTCAATTTCAAGTTGACCTAGTTTGAAAGCTAAATGAAAATATGAGATGAAGATTTCGTTAGTTTTTCATATAGGTACGAGGATTTAACCAAGGATTCGCCAGTTTACTGCCAGAAAGAATTTTTTCAGTTAATTAACCCACCATTTGCACCGCAAATGAAAAGAAAACCGAGTAGAGCATATTGTATAAATGACGTAAGAATAAGTATGGAGTGGATCTTTTTGATACTGAACTTCACCTATTTTCTTTTGGTAGAATTGGCAAAAAATATTTGAATGGGGTAATTTTCTGGTGATTTATTCAGTAAGTTTTTGAAATACATTTCGTCACCTGCCAGGTATAAAATTCAACAACTTCATCTGGCCTGGTTCTTGGAAAGGTGTCTAAAGAGAAAAAGTCGTTTTTAGGATTTTAGATGGTTTCATTGTCTTTTATAGTAAAAAACATTTAAAATCCAAAAAACGATTTATTCCTCCTTCGGTATTACTTTCCCAAAAACAAAGTTACTTTGATGGACTTGGTGAGTTTCATTTGGCAGGTGACGATACAAAGATTGCGGAATGGATATTTTAGAGAAAAAAAAATTGGATTATGAGGATTGTAAAAATTTTGAATCAAGTAAAATCGAATAAAAAAGAAAAAAAATCTTTGACAAAATTTTAAAATTCAGCAAAAAAATATGCTAGAAATTTTTAAATTATAATATTTTTTTTAAATTTTCATCAATATTTAAAATTTAGCTAAAATTGCAAAAAAATTCAAAATCAAAGTTTTAAATTCAATAAATTTTTATAATTTTAAAAGTTTTTCCAAAAATCAAAAATTTGGTAAATTTTTAATTTTAATAAGTAAATAATTTTGAAACTAGATCAACCAGTTTAAAAAGCAAATTTTTAGATTTAATTTAGAAATTTTTAAATTATAATGATTTTTTGAAATTTGAATAAATTTTCTGAAAATTATGCAAGGTCAATTTTTAAAGCATACTAGGTAAATTCATTTAATGTCCAAACTGGTAAAAGTAATTTTTAAATTTCAAATAATTTTTGAAGATGGGTGAATCTTAAAAAGTTGTTAAATTCGTCGAAAATTTTAGGAAAAGTCAGTTTTAAAACTTTGATGTATTATTACAATTTGAAAAATTTGCTGAAAATTCAAAATTCAAATAATTAAAAATGTAATAGAAATTGAGTCAATTTTTAAAATTCATAGAATTTTTTCAATTTACATCTTGCTTATCAGCATATTAAGTTATTGAAGTAGGTAGAATTTTATAAATAAATAAGTACAAACTCGCAATTTAAAACTTTGAAAAAATATTTAGTAGACAAGTATAGAATTTTTAAATTTCATAACACTTGGAAATTAAATTTTGGAGTTAGATCGGTGAATTTTGTAAAAATTTTGATAGTCAATTTTAAAAGATTGATTAATTTTTACAATTTTCAAAATTGGATTTTAAAATATCTAATTTTAGTAATTTTCAAATTTCAATTTATTTATGAATTCTGGCATTTTTTTTAAAAATTCAGCTTAATTTATAAAAAAAAAAAATAAAAAAAGTCAGTTTTCACAGTTTGATAAATTTTTACAATTTTAAAAATTTGCTAAAAGTTCAAAATTGGGTAACTTTTAAAATTTTTATTAAAATGGGTCGATTTTTAAATTTTGGATAATTTGGAAAATTCAGAAAAATTTCAAAATTTAGCATACCTGCTTAGATTACAAAAAAAAACTTCAAGTACCTAGATATTTAGAGTTTTTGAAACTTGACCATTTTTCAAAATTCATGAATCATTCAAAATATGGAAAAAAATTGAATGGTATAAATTTAAAATTTTTTAAAATTCTGTAGAAATGTTTTACAATTTTGATAGTTCTACAACAGTTCAAAATTTGGAATTTGTGTCAAATTGAATCAGTTTTAAAAATTTAAAAATTTAATTTGCATTTTTTTAAATTTTAAAAAGATGAATCTGAAAATTGTAATGAATCTTTACGGTTTTAAAAATTTGTTATTAAAAAAAAATTACTTATTACATAATAAACTTGGGAAAATGTCAAAAAATCTGCATCAATTCAAAATTTAGAAAATTTTCAAAATCCGATTAATTTTTCTAAAAAATTTAAATGGTCAATTTTACAGTTGAAAATTTTTTGCAATTTTAAAAATTTTCTAAAAGTTCGAAATTTGGTGAATTGAATACATTTTTGAAACTGATTTAACTTTTAGAATTCAAATAAATTTTAAAATTCAGCCAAATTTTTCAAAATTTTCAAAATCGAAATATAGGTACCATATTTTTAATATTTAAAAAAATTAAATAAGTAAATCTTGTATGTTACAAGACTTGAAAAATTGTTAAAAATTCAAAATTTAGGAAGTTTTCACAATTCGGGAATTTTTTTAAATTTTATAAAATTTTACACTTGGGTAATTTTGAATTTTTTTTGCAACAACGTCAAATCTAGCTAACCAAAAATTCTCTAAATTCAACTGCAACAAATTTTTAAAATTTGGTGATTCTTCAAAATTTTACAATCACACGATCCAAAGTTAAAGCACCATAATCACCAACTTTGCATAATGCGTGAGAACATCATCCGATGATTTCCATACGTATGTATTATGAAAAATTGGATTGGAAGAAAGGGTCCAATCGAAATTTTTGTGATGACTAAAATTATAGCAATGATCAAAATATACAACTTTTATTCGAAAAATTTTTCAATTGAGACCTTGAGTGTAGATTTTCTGGAATGGGGCTAGCCCCTTACAAAAAAAGACCTGAGAAAAGTTGAACCCATCCCATTTTTTCGGAAACTTCAAGTGAGTTAAAAATTAACTAGGCCATGAGAATTTTTTACCAAAATTTACACGTTATTTTCATCCAAAAAGATTACAAAATTTAGATATCCTTTTCAAATTCGAAAAAACCTGTTTTTTAAACCACCCTAACAAGTAGCACAGACAATGTACTTGGACTTCCTTATCAATTCCCCCCATCTTTCTGTAAAATCCGAAAGTTAATAAATCGAAAATCGGCTAAAAGTTCACCAATACCTTCATCTCATTGGTTATTACCCTAGACCATAAAATAAATGATCCAAAGCTCTTGAAAACCATCCACCCTCAAATCAGTCAATATGCACATCCATTTATAGGTACTTATTAATTTATATCACGAAAATGAAATAATTTTCAATCCACCCTCTATGGAAAAATTTCAACAGTAAAGACCAAGTACCAAAAACCCGTTTAAAAAGCACATTAAAACAAAACCCATTACAAGTGATGCAAAAAAAAGAAGAAGAAACGGTCTACAAAACATCGCAGCACACATCTGCGGTTTATTTCAGCCCGTAGAAAATCAATATCCACGAATGCATTCCTCTAAACTAGGCACATGGTTTCATCTACTACAACTTATTCAGCCCGGCGCGGCGTAACATACTTCGTTGAATTTTAAAATATTCTCCATCCCGGATTCAATTTTTTTTATCGCACTCGTACAATCGCGTATGATCGATCGACCGAATGAAACAAAAATGTGATACATTCGAGAGAGATTTTTCAAAAAACACGTACTTCTTCTTCAATCAATTATTCGAGATGGTTTTTTGCGGCCAAGAAAATAAGGAAAATATTTGATAAAGATATAAAAAATTAAAAAATAAATGTACAATTCGACCATTCGTAACAGTTTGGTTGTTCGCAGGAAGATACGTGTACTTAAATAAACATTTTGAACCATTGAACTATTTTCTTTCAGTACGTTTGGGGTCTGGGTTTTACGCATTTCTGCGCGCCGAGTATCGATTTTAGGTATTAGATTTCACGATTTTCAACTTCATCTTATTTATATAAATGAAATCTCTTTCAGCTGTTGAATAAAAAATTAGCGGTAAAAATATTTTTTAAAGGCGAATCGTAGGTAAAAGGGCTAAAAAATATTTATATTACCGGCGAAAAACCTACCTATTTAAAAAGTTTCACGTAGCCTCGAGTATTTTCGCAAAATCGAGTTTTTAGTTTGAACCAACAAATAAAGGTAGGTACCTATACGAATTTTAATTCGATATTAGCATATTTTTTTCATTTAAAGTAAATTCGATCTTGAGTAAAAATTGTATACCAAAGACCAAGCAAGTCATTCGAATAACTAGGTATTTAAATTCATTTAAGTAGGTATAAATGAACCTAACTTGACCAAAAAGGCGTCAATTCACTCGATGATTTATTTTTCAAAAAAGTATCGGCCTTCTTATTACGAGATCTGTACTGTGTGTCTTCTGACACGAATAATAATAGCCCGACTCAACCCCGAAATAATAAAGAATGACTTGTTATTAAGGCGACAATGTAGGTAAGGAAAACCTGTTAGAGCACACGATGGCACGTCATTTAAATTCATCGCTGGCTGCGTGCAATCATATGGCCTTCCAAAACACAGCCCCATTGTCCTTTGAAGGAGGATTATTATCATTTTTAAATGCATGCCTATTCTCTGAAGAGTTATATTTATATGCGAGGACCGAGCTAGATTCTGGAGATAGGCCTAATACAATTTGCTTGTAAATTTAATTAGAGTGTCTGAAAAATTAAAATTTGAAATAAAGTGAGTTTGATCTCAAAATTTGAAATTACCCTAGGTACTAAAAATAGAGAAATAAAATTGAAAAATTATTGCTCACAAGAGAATATAAAAAATTTAAGAAATGATTAAAATAAACTAACAGTAAACTTTAAATGACTAAAAAAAAAAAAATAATAATAAAATAGTTTTATAACAAATTTTGACTTTTTGGACTATTTTTAATTCATGAGTAATTTTTTACTTGGCATAAATTGAAACTCATTGTGAGAAGGAATGCATTCGTAAATTTAAAGGTTGCTAAAAAATGGAAAATAAATAAAAATGGAAAATTTACTTACAAATTGAAAATGACTGAAAAAATTAAAATTCAAACGAATAGACAAATTTACTCACAAATTAAAAATAACCAATATAAAAAATTGAAATGCTACACTACAACAAATTTACTCAGAAATTCGAAATGATGAAAAACGATAATTTTAATGAAACAAAAAATTTACACAAAAATTGAAAGTTAGGTACAAAAAAAAAATGAAATTGAAATGAAGAGAAAAATTCACACACAAATTTAAAATTAACAAAATAAAAAATTATAATTAAATAAAAAATTTGAACGTAAATTTAAAATGTCAAAAAATTACATTCAACAAAAAAGCATTAATCGGAATTTTGAAATGTATAAAATTAAAAAAAAAATGTATCTAATAATGTAAAAATTTGGCTTCAAAATTAAAAATGACTGAAAAAATGAAAACTGAAATGAAGAAAAAATTTAAAATGACCAAAATAAAAAATTCGAATGAAATAAAAAACCGAATGCAAATTTAAAATGGCTGAAAAATAAAAACTTTAACAAATCAAAGAATTTATTTAGAAATTTAAAATTGAAAATAAAAAGTATCAAAAAATTTAAAAAGACTAGAAAAAATTCTATATCGTACATGTCTTTTTTTTTGTCAATTTGGAATTTTTACTCCTCCCCCTTGAAGCCCCTGATGAGAAATTTTCAAAATTGATATTAACGGATTTGGGAGGTTGAAAACCATATACGAGTATTTCCATACCCCAAATGACGTTTTGGGAATTTTGAATTTTTCCCTTTCCGCTGAGATCCCCTTTGGGTGAAGAGTAAAAATAATATGAAAAAATGGATTCAGCGCCTTTGGAAACCTCTGAAGCCCAGTTTTCAGAATTTTAGAACACTAATTTTATTTTTTACATTTTTTCGGGGTTGGGTTTTCGCAGCTGGTGGTGGTACCCCTGCCGTCGCCACAAAAAATTCTGTTTTTAAAACTTTGTAAAGAAGTATACAATCAATAAAGTCAAAAAGTTACTAACAAAAAGAACTATTGACAATGAAAAAATAAAAATTCAAATAGAGAGTAAAATTGTTCACAGACTAAAAATGACGAAAAAGTAAAAATTAAAAAAAAAATAATAAAAAAAGTACATACCTACAAATTTAGAAAGATTGAAAAAATTAAATAATTATCAGTGAGTTAAAAAATTTTAAAAAGTTAAAATAAAGTAAAAAAAAATACTTACTAGTTAAAATGACAAAAATTAAAAATTTCAAAAAATTAAAAAATTAATTGCAAATTTGAAATGCTTAGAAAATTAAAATTGAAATAAATTTTTTAATTTAACTTGCGAATTTAGAATGACTAAAATTATAAATTTAAAAAACTTCAAAAGAAATAAAATAAAAGAAATTATTCAAAAATTTAAAAGACCAAAAAAATTAAAATGAAAAAAGAAAAACCTGCTCATTTAAAATGGCTAAAAAATGAAAATTTCAACAAAACAAAAAAAAATTACTCACAAATTTAAAATTATTAGGTATGAAATAAAAATTGAAATTATGTAAAAACTTTGCTCGAAAATTTAAAATGTCTAATAAATGACAATTATTTATAATGAAATTTTAAAAGCTATAAAATTTTTAATGAATGAAAAATTAAAACTGAAAGAAAAGAAAAAATTACAGTCTACAAATTTCAGCGAGATTGAAAAATGAAAATGTAAAAAAAAAGTGGAAAATGAAATAAAATGAAAAATTTACTCTCAAATTTAAGAACTTGAAAAATATGAAAATGAAGTAAAAAAGATAACTGAAATAAAAATTTAAAAAATGAATCCTTGAAATGAATGAAATGATCGCAATTTTTCATTCGATTTTAGCATAATTATATAGAATATAATTTTTATGATGATACTTTGGGGTGTTTTGTCAGGCATATAAGCCCTGAAAATATTTATTCAAAATAATTAGATGACTTTCAGCCATTTTGTCAGATAGGTTTCTGAAACTTATAAGTAAAAAATTTTAATAATGACATTATTTAATAATAATATTTCCATGGAAATTTATTTTTAATTAATTAATCCAATTTTGAAATTATTGAGCCTAATTTAAATTAGAATTATTTTGTATTTAACCATTAAGAATTAAGAGGCTATTTTATCATTTTTGGAAAAAAATGAGAAAGAAGGGGAGGAAAAGACTAGGGATGAAATGGAAAAAAAAATCACTAGTAAAACTTTTATGAGTGTGCTTTTAGCTTTGAATCCTCGAATATAAGATACTCGTAAATTAGTTTTAATTTCATTCAAAACGATCGAAGATTTCTCTCCCAATCGAGTAATAAAAAACTAGATTTTTATAAAAAGAAATTACACGCATCTCCAGAGAGACATTCATTTTCATAGAATTCTCGCTTTTTCTTTATTTTGATAATTTTTCGCAATAAATAATCAAATATTATTCGAAAACGTTGAAAAAAATCCTACCAAACTTTTCTTCCAAAAGACCATAAAAAAAATCTAAAATTACAAAATAAAATAATTATATAAACCAACCGAGTACACTAATCGGTTAAAAATCGCCTTTTCAAATTTCATCCCCTTCGAAAAATCTGCTTCTCCATCTCGCATTTGGACCACTATCTCAGTTAATTTTTCACCAATAAAAAAGATGCGCTCGTAGTTCAAAAGTTCACCCATCCCAACGTTATAAGCTGCGCACAGGTTATGAGAAATTTTCAACGTTGGCACAGTCCGGTGTCGGAATAGATGCAGCTTCATTCAGCACAGACGCTTTCATATTATGGGAATGAAAACAAGATGCGGTTCTGACCTGCTGGTCCAGCAGTCCAGTTTCTAACACGGCAGCATCCTGCGTTGCGTTCGGCATTAGCTATCCACCCTTTTTCGAGACTAATTTCGCACTCATCTCCCGCGTGATTAAAACTAGTTTCACGTTCATCTCGCCGTTCTCGATTCTCGAAACGGGAATGTGGACGAGAGGAAAATCGGAATCTGATGCGAGCTGAGGGAGGTTGTTCGAGAATGTAGTGTACTGTATCATTCTCATAGGACTACGAGTCGGGGTATTGTACGAGATCGAGATGACCACGTATTATAAACAATGTAACCCTACACCTAATAGGTGGCCGGAGCCGGTACTGGTGGCTTTTTATTTCTCAGCGAGAGTTTTAACGAATTAATTTGGATGCTGGGCGAATACTTCGTTTATCGACTTTTCAATTAATTAAAAAGCGTATAAAAATTTTGGATTTTCGAAAAATTGTGATTAGTTTCCCACTTGAATTTATTTCAAAAAATAAAAAAAATTATATGCAAGAAAAAAAATAAATCTAACCTATTCAATTTTACTAGTGTCTAATTTATTCATTTTATTACATGGTGGTGGATCGTTGTTGAATTTTACCAAGTCCAATACTACGTAGATACTAAATATTCAAAATTGGAAGGGTGGGAGGGGTTCTACCGAAAATTTTTGTAATAACCAATTATTTCTAGGACTTTAATCTACAACATTTGTTTGAAAAAATTATTAATTGGACCCCTCCCTCCCCATTGATTTTGCATAACATTTCGAAGATACTATTTAAGTTAAGAGTTGAGTAGAGGGGAAGGGCCAATTGAAAAAATTTTCAAATAAAAATTGTAGACTAAGACCCTAAAAATAATTTTGGTCATCATGAAAATTTCGATTGGATCCCTTCCTCCCCTCCAATTTCACATAACATCAGGTAGATACTTTTCAAAATTGGTAGGAGGGGTCCAATTGAAAAAATTTTCAAACAAAAGTTGTAGATTGAGATCTTGGAAATAATTTTTGTTATTATAAAATTTTTGATTAGACCCTTCCCTCCCCTCCAATTCAGCATAATATGACTTTGATACTTATTAAAAATTGGAGGTAGGGATCCAATTTAAAAAATTTTCAAACAAAAGTTGAAGATGGAAGTCCTAGGAAAAATTTTGGTTATTACAAAAATTTCGGTAGGACCCCTCCCTCCCCTCAAAATTTTGAATTTCAAGTGTCCGTGTAGTATTGATCTTGATAAAATGCAACAACGACGATCTACCATACCATGTAAAATTAGATTCTTAGGTACTTTATGGAAAATTTCTCAAACAGAAATTGCATCAGAGAACAAAATACAACCTAAATTTAGACGTTTGTATAACGAACACAAACATACGTTTTACAAACCAGGCGAAAAATTACCTACCCAACTTTCCTGCATTTTTGTGTAAAAGTAAACAAAGACTCAAGCAACGTTAGCGTTTAATTAATTTACGATTTTAATAAAACTCAAAACTGCTTTCTTGCAAAATCCAAGAATCCACCCAAGGTGAAGTTTAGAGCGAAAAAAAATTCCAAAAATAACTTACACTGGCGCAAACGAATATAGAAGTATTTTAATTTAAATGCAGATACCCCTGCCCAAATGCCCCCGTCGTCGCCGAAAAAATCCCAATTTTAATAAATTAAAATGTGCCTCTAAGCATAGTACTTGTATATGGCACAATAAATGAAAAAAAAAAAAAAAAAAAATTATTATAATATCATCTATACGAAATCTTTACGATCGATAAATTCTTAAAATTTTTAATTTGTTCGGCTGTAATGAAACCATATTAGGAAATAACTAGGTAGATAAGATACTACCTAGATAGGTAATTAGGTATAGGTACTCTGATAAAATGATAATAATAAAACACCGATAAAACTGATAAAAGTATTATCGTCTTCACACAGCAGCCAAAGCGGTGCATTGTTACTTTAACACAGTTGTATACCACGACAGTCGTACGCAGTTTAATCTAAAAGTTGAACAAAGTTTTTTAATTTAACTTAATACCTCAATTAAAATCAAAAACTCGGCTTATAAATTCGCCTTCGTTTCTCCGACGAGGGTTGCAAATTCAATTTTTAGTCTTACGAGGAAAGTGAGCACACTAGGGGCGAAAATTGTTTAATTTTTTTCTTTCTCAGTTTGGCTTTTGGATAGAAAAAAATAATTGCAGGGGTGTTTTATCCTCGTGGAGTTGTAAAAAAATCGTCGAATTATTTTTTTCATTATTTTTTTTTTCAAGAACGTCGTGTCTTGAGCAGTGAAAAATTAGATAGGTACCTATTCATCAAAAATTACACGTCGTCGGGTTGTTCATTTCACCAGTATAAATTAATTAGGAATTTTTCTGGGTGGAGGAGGGGAAGGGCGACTGAAGGAAATTGGTGTTTCCAAAATCAACGAGAAGCTGCCAAGGATGTAAGTCATATTATCCTCTTTTTGCTCATTTCGAAATCTAGGAGGTATTTTTAGAAAAATGAGTAGAAGTTACATTTTTTAAAGGCTTCCTTTTTTCGAGGGTTCACAAACCTTGCAAAGAAATTACCCATATTCATGCTTAAGGCTCCAATTGAAAAAATTTTCAAACAAAGGTTGTAGATTGAGATTATTGAAATATCGTAATTTTGTTAGTACAAAAATTTCATAGAATTTTAAAAAATCATGAAAAATTAAAAAAAATGAGTTTAAAAAAATTATGAAAAGTTTAGAATTAGCTATTTCTCTTGACTTTTCTGCATTTCTTTACGAGTGTGTTGTAATTTTATTAATCGAACCGACGAACCATCGATTAGTTAATTGGCAGAAAATTTCATTTCCTATCCCCAGAAAAATTTTAAGGTCCTTAAAAAAATTAAAAATTAACGAAATGTTGGAATTTTTTTTTAAATGATAAAGAATTGAAAAAAAATAAAACAAATTTTAAAATGAATGTTTTTGAAAAAATTAAGAAATTACGAAGAAGTAAAAAATTGAAAGGCATGAAAAAAAAATACAAATTAAAAAAATTGAGAAATTTTGAAAATATTAAAATTTTTATAAAATTAGAAAATCATAAAAAATCAAGAAATCTTGAGTAATTAAAAAATGAAAAAAAAAGTGAAAATGCTATAAAAAATGAAAATATTGATAGCTAATTAATGAAACAAGTAAACTTTAAAATGTTATCAAAATTCGTATTAATCAAAAAGTAATTTAATTAGGGGAAAAAATCAAATTCGAAATGGGAATAAAGATGCATCACTTCATCAAAATTCATATTTAAATTTTCGTAACACAAAAAAATAGCTGAATTTATTAGAAATGACATTTTCAATTTTTTTAGTAAAATTAAAACGAAAATTGAAAAGAATTGAATTAAATTAAAAATGATCAAGTATAAAATTTAGAAATTTCTCTCATGAGATAATGATCAAATTTTTAATGAAAATTATTATGGAAAAAATTATGAAAAGTTTCGAAAAATTTTAATTTTCAAAATTCTACCAAAATATTAATATCTTGTGGTGATTTTTGTGTCTACGGTTACTATTGGTACAGAAAAACTATCTCAAAAAATTCTCATTGCAGGGTTACCAACTTTTGAATATCATAAAACCTTACATTTTTCCTATTTTTTAGGCTAGGTATAAACATTAATTTTGTAGGGGAATCGAAAGTTGGCAAGCTTGTAATGAAAAATATTCAATTTTTCTATCAAAATATTTTTTTTTTGCATTAATAGGAGCCTTTCAAGCCCAGTTTTGGAACCAAGCAATCGATATTTCCTTTTTTCATAATTTGAAATTTCAGAGTTCTGCAACTTTTTAACCCCCTGAGAGGATCAAAAGTAGGTAAGTATATCCAATTTTGAGCTCAATGGTCAAGGGAGGTGTAGAAAATCAAAGTGCATTTTTTCAGAGGGAGAGGTGATTGAGGTACTATGTGAGTGGCACAACCCAAGAATGGTAAAAAAAATATGTTTTTAGAAAAAAAGTATAACACTATGTTGAAAACCCCTAGCTTCGCTCTTCTTTGAACTAAGGGTCTAAAATTTTCCAACGTCGACTTTTAACTCAAAATGAACCATCCTCTTGGATTTGGTCAAAATCCGAAACAGCTTATTGCGATTACGTATTATGTAGAATTAAATTTTGATTGAACTAAAATAGACTACTTAAACAGTGCCTCTTAAAATATATTTAAATGTCCTATTTAAATAGCTTATTTCAGATTAAAATCTCAAATAAGTCCCACCTCTACTATCAACTCGAACTTTCTAAAAAAAAAGTTTTGAATATTCAGCGATGAAAAATCCAAAACTCAATCCATTAACCTTATTATACGTTTACGATTTATTTCATATCTAAACCCAACTCGTAGCTTTACCATGCAAGATAAAAGCCCAACTTGGAAGAATTTTTTCTTCCACACAATGATTTTCAATTTATCTACCATCTAAAACGCCAAACTCTTTTGAAAACCTTTCTCCAACTCTTCCTCTAGCCTCTACCATATGCAAAAGAGAAAAAACAGCTATAAAATTAACTTTGGAAATTCTTTAAAAATCCTACTCGTACAATTTCGGAATAAGCCATTGAAGACGAATTTCTCCTCCTCGAACAGGCTGCTTTAGCGAATAAAAACACCCGAATGATATAAAGAATCCTGTACGGTTTGATCATAATACCTATCCCTTAGTAGGAATCCGTTTTAAGGAGGAGCGAAAACCTGAACCCTTTTTTATTTTGGCATGTAAACTTGACCTTTTATGCAGTAACCCGTTACACGACTGCTTCGAACTGAATTAATTAGACGAAGGAATAAAAGAAGGAAAAACACTCGTGTCGAGACAATTTTACTTTTCAACGTTCAGTTTAGTTTGGAATTTTGAAAGAAAATTGCCATTGAGGTGCATAGTGATAGTTGAAAATCGAATGTGCAATGGTGAAAAAAACTTGAGAACGAGTAAAAGTCGCAGAGTTCTTTACCCGGAGAATATCACATTTGGTCGAAATATTCATCGCAATTTCTTTCAAAATTTATTTACCTATTTATTTTTTGTATAATTAGAGTGCTTTTTTAGATGCTTTTTTAATGCATGAGATTTTTCTTTTAGCTAATTCGCGCAATTTTTAGTTTAATTTAAATACCTAGATTTTTTTCCCAGAGTTGGTATAATTTCGAAAGAATAGATACTACAAGTTTGAAAAATTTTAATTCTTTTTAAGTAATTAGTCGACGAATGCTTCGATACGTCTTTTTCTATTAAATAAAACTTTTATAAATTTAGAAAGCTTTCGCATGTACTTACGCTTTCGCTTAATTAATTTAAAACTCGATTAATTACTAATCGCTTTGATTTTATTTAAACATGGACGAATGCGGAGAAACGTCACGCAAAAGGATGAAAATTTCCAACGAACAAAATCTCGGAGCGTTGAATCTGACAATATCGCAATTTCAACGCACATCGAAGAAAATCAACGAAGGAAGTGTCGATAACAGGAAGTTCGTTCAAAGTAACATACTCGAGATGAAGAGCAAATTCCAACAATGGGTTTTGGAAACATATCGAGACGCGTCGAAAACAAAAACTATTACGTCGAAGAAATACGAAAGAATTGTCAAAACACTTCGCGGAGAGATAAAAAACTGCGCCGAAAATTCCAAATTTCGATTTTGGATGAAGTGCAAAGGGTTCAAGTTGGAGACTGAAGGAGATACAAGGACGCTTTATGTTTTGGATAAAAAGGTAAACAAACGTTTTTATTATTATTTTTATTTTTTTAAAGATTTTGGTGACTTGATTGAAAATTTTTCTTTTGAATGGAATAGTTCAATTGAAATTTTTTAGACAATTTTTTTAAACAGTGCTAATTTATGTTATTTAATAAATTGGTTCAAAAAGAACCCTTTCAAAAAAAAAAAAAACACATTAAGAAAAACTTTTTCATAAAATTGAAAAATTATGTTTTAAACAAAATAACAAGAAAATAGTTTTGGAAAAAAATGTACCTAAAATTTTTATTGAGATAAAAAAATTTTCATCAATTTTTTTATTCAATAATTTTGTTCAATTTTTCAAAATTCAATGATTTAATTCGAATTTTGAAATCAAAATATGATTTAAGTCAATTCAAAATAAAAAAATCAATTTTTCTCCAAAATCAATACTTTTATTCAATTTTTAAAATCGATAACTTTAAACACTTTTTAAAATCGACAATTTCATTTAATTTTCAAAATAGATAATTTCGACGAATTCATCGAATAGTTGATGATTTGGTGAAGGGATTCATCACAAAATTTTCATAATGAAAATTTTTGTTTTTCTCCAAAATCGATAATCTTTAATAATAATTTCGATGAATTAATTCAAATCGATGATTTGATTTTTAAAATAGGGTTTTTTCACTCAGTTTCCAAAATTTTCATCGTTTTTCAAAATAATTGATAATTTGACTGAATTTTTAAAATCGAGAATTTTAATCAATTTTCAAAATCGAAGATTTCGATAAATTTATTTTAATCGATGATTTAATTTCATTCTTAAAATCAGGAATTTCATTTAATTTTCAAAATTTTCATATTTTTTCAAAACCGATAATTATTTGATCTAATTTTCAAAATAAAATTTACCTGTATCTAATTTTATCAATTTTTTATCATGAATAATTTAGTTGAATTTTTCAAAACTCGATGATTTAATTCAACTTTTAAAATCAAAATTCTCAGTCAATTTTCAAGATTTTTATCGTCTTTCAAAATCGATACCTAATGTTAATCGATATGAATCGATAACTTCATAACAACCAATTTTTCAAAAGTTTGATACTTGATTTCATTCAATTTTTAAAAACCACTATTTTTAAATTGAAAAATTTATTTTTTACTGGTTTCCAAATTCAAAACTTGATCATTTACGTTCTTTGTATTTTTTGAAATTAATGTTTTCGTGGTTTTCATTCAATTTTCAAAATTGGTAATTTTGATTGACTTTCAATTCAATAATTTTCATAAAATCGATATTTTCAATTGGCTTCAAGATTTTAGCAAATTCGTAATTTCCCAAAATCGATAACTCGATCCAATTTTCAAAAATTAATAACTTCATTTGATTTTTGGGTTAAGTGGTTTTATTCAGTTTTGAAAAAAAAAACATTAAATTTTTGAAATAAATGTCTATATTTAACTAAAGTTTTCAAAAATAAATACTTACTGATTATCTTTTTCTATTAAAATTATATTTCAATAATTTCATTAAATTTTTAAAAATTGATAACTTCATTAAGTTTTGAATTATGCAGCTTCATTCAATTTTCAAAAATCGATAACTTCATTCAAGTTTTGAAATCAATGGTTTTATTAATCAATAAAGTATTTCTTTTGGCTTTAAATTTCAATAATTTTACAAAACTTTCCAAAATTGATAACTTCGCTTAATTTTCAAAAATCGATAAATCCATCAAAGTTTTGAAATCAATGACTATTTAATTTTTCAAAATTGATAACTTGATCTATAATTTTAGAATAAAATGGCTTCATTAAATTTTCAAAAATTGATAACTCCATTCATGTTTTAAAATGAATGACTTCATTCGATGTTTCAAAATCGATAACTTGATTTAAATGTATTAAATTAAATGGCATCATTCAATTTTAAAAAATCGATAACTTCATTTAATTTATAAAATCAATGGTTGTATTAAATTTTAGGAAATGATAACATTCATGTTTTGAAATGAATGGTTTCATTTAATGTTTGAAAATCGATAACTTGATTTAAATTATTGAATTAAATGGTATGTATCATTTAATTTTCAAAAATCGATAACTTCATTCAATTTATGAAATCAATGGTTTTATTCAATTTTCGAAATTCTATTTTTTTTCTTTTCACTTACGATTTCAATGATTTCACAAGCAACATCAATAGCTTTATAACTAATTTTTGAATTAAATTGCTTCATTCAATATTCAAAATTAATAACTTGATTTGATTTTTAAAATCACTGATTTCATTAAATTCTCAAAATCTCTAATTTCAAAAATATACCTACAAAAAAAAAAGACAAAATTTGTATTAACTAAGTACACCATCTTTTCAGTACACCGAGAAAAATCTCTTTGCCATTATTGCTCATCTGCTCTCGCGTACTCACTAAATTTACATTTCATATTACGAGATGAAATTTCCACATTTAGAAATGATAACTAACCCTGCTCGACTATCTCACATAATTTCTTTAATTTTAAAAAAGAAACTTTTACAACTTCAGAGCTTAAATTATACCCCCCTTTTTGCAAAAACTCGTATCGTAATTTGCTTGATATGCAATAATAACTTCTATGAGGCAAATTTATCATCTGCTTTTTCGCATATTTCAAAACTATTATTCGACTTTACCAAGCATATATCTGTAAAAAACATTACACTTATACGAACTCGAAAGTTTTATTTGGAGGAAAAATTCTTTCGTTTTTAGTCGTATTTTCTATCTTCCTTAAAAAATACGATATACTTTTCTCGAGACGATGAAATGCAACGCAAAAGTAATTAATTATCTGTAAACTTGGCATTTGCTTTTAATGTATCGGAGAAAAATTAAATTAAGCTTCGAAACAGCCAGAGGCGCTATTTTTCAAAATCAACCATTTTTTTTCGATGAAAAGTTTTCTACGTCGTCTTCAAAAACACTAAATCTTTTCCAGAGTCGACTCGAGCAATTAAAAATGAATACCTAGGTACTTGTTGATTGGATAAAAAATCGATATAACGAAATAAATAGGTACCTATTTTTTGGCTACTCGTTTCTTTATTTTATTTTGAAATATTTTTCAATTCTTTCGATTCCTTTTCTCAGTCTCGTACCGATTAAATCAATTCGAGATGGAATTGATTTGGCGATACGCCAACTCAAAGTACCAGTAACAAATTTTCTAGGTACTTTGAAACGGACGAGCTTACGAGATGAAATTAAATATAAAGAGTTGAAAAAACATTTTTCCATTCGGGTTATCTGATGTCAGTTGACATTTTTTTTATACCTAGTAAAAACATTTTAAGCTCTAATTTGACATAAAAAGGGTTTTTATTACTGGAAAAAATAGAGAGAGAGGAATTATAACCGAAACTGCGTAGCGTTGTTTTCTCGTTGCGAATAAACTTTATTCAGTTGATCTTAAAAAAGTTTTTGAATTATAATACTTTTTTTCACTCATTATGAATTCATGACACGTAATCTGCCGAAAATTAAAAATTATGAATTATAGCTTTTAAAAAGGGTATAGAATAGGGTGACTAACTGGAGAAAAGAATTATTTATTTTGCTACATTAAACAAATAGCTTTTGGCTTTTTCTGGAAATATTAATTTTTCAACGGTTCAATTTCGCTTCGCAAACGAAACATGTATTATAATATACTTTTTTCCAAAATTATTTTCCTTTTCTTTGTTTTTTTAATTTTTTATTTTTAATATCTACCCACATCGAGTCGAAACACAATGACTCGTTTTAATTGGTTTAATTTCACATAAGGCGAATATATTTCATGTTTTGAATTAATGTATTCAAATTTCAAAGGTCGAGTTATTGAAAATCACGACTATAAATAAGCAGAATTTAATACCGGAACAAAGCAAACTGAACTCGGCTTATCTTCCATTTTAGTTAGTATAACTTTATGAAAATAAGGGCCATCGCATCGCCGACAAGGCAAATATTTTGTAAACTTCCTTACGCATTATTAGTCGATAGTGGTTCGGTATAGTTTCAACTTTTGCACTAGAAATAACCCTTAAAACTTTACTCAGTGATTAAAATTTCTCCATACCATCGACTATCGAGTGTATAGCGAGTGGCTACTTCATCTTATCGCCCTTGTAGAGTTTTCAACTTTTGTAAATAAATTTATAAATTAACGAGCGGCTCTATTTAATATCGAAAATTTCAGAAAATTTTAATTTTTTCCTGGTGAAAAGCCTACTTGTGATTTTTCCTTTGCCAAATTATACTAAACATAAATTGAACGCGTTTTCCCTAAAATTTTAATAAAAAGTTTGGAACTTGGATATCGTGATATGACGAGAGTCGAGTACCTATCAAAGAAAAAACTTATGACGTTTAATTTATTGTTATGCGAACTATGTAATTACATTTATCTTGAACGAAGGGGCCTCTTGTCACCTCGAGAGTTTTACAATTTTTGGCGAGATTTTTATTGCGGAAATTTTTCAATATGTATAGTTTCAGTTTGAACTTACTTAATGACGTGAATGATTAATGACGAGTAAATGAGTTACTCGTTAGATTTTGTGAGCTAATATGCAAACAAAGTTAAAGGTATACGCAGATAAATAACTCGGAATATGCATAAGATAGCTATCATCAAATTAGTCCCTAGACATGATATAATAATTTTCGTCCCGACTATTTTGGAGAAATTCGTGTAGCACCCATGACAAAATAACATTCGTAATATTACAGCTATTTTTCAAAAAATCTCAGAAATGTTCGAATCAGTAGAAAATGCACGCCGGACTTTAAATTGAGCTCTAAACAAACGAAGAAAATTTTTCCTCGACTTTAACGTAAAAAACTCACAAATTTTGAGTTGTTTTTCAAAATTTAATCAATTTTTCCAAAAAAATTTAAGCACGATTTGTACTTGAAATTAAACCCAGACAAAACAAAAATAATTTTTTCGGTCATTTTTGAACATTTTGAGTCAACAAAAAAAAATTTCCATCAGAATTTTGAGCAATTTTTCCAAAAATTCTGGAAATGGACAGATCCACCAAAATCACACGAGTACATGAAATTAGATCTCAGACAAGACAAAATTACTTTTTCTTCGATCATTTAGGGAAGATTCGAGTCACATTTTGAGAGATCCTAAAACTTTATTTTTGTCAAAATCTGAGCAATTTTTCCAAAAATTTTGAAAGTGGTTGGATACGTCAAAAGCATAACTGATAAATTAAGTAAGACTCAGAAAAGACGAAATTATTTTATCTTGCCCATTTTGGGAAAATTTTCATCGCATCTTGAAAATTATTTTTGTCAAAATGCATGCAATTTTTCCAAAAACTTTTGAAAATGGTCGGATCCTCCAAAAACCTAATTCGTTCAGTGAATCAAATCTCGACAAAAAAATTCTTGATCATATTGGAAAAAAGTTTTCAACAAATGAGAAATTTAAAATCAAAACAAGTTTTCTAAAAATTTCGAAAATAGACGATTTTATCAAAAGTCAACTGAGTGCATTAAATTAGACGTCAGACAATAGAAATTGACTTTTTTCTGAACCATTTTGGAAAAACTAGCATTGAGAAAATTTTTCAGTTAATCTTAGAAAATTATGATTATTCTGACAAAATTCGCAATTTTTTTTTTTTGGAAATAGTGTTCTCCTCATCTTCTTAAAATAATTTTGTGCTTTGCAGATAAACTACAAAACAACTTCAAAACCAGCTTTGGAAAAAAATAAAAATTTTCCGAGAACATCAAAATGGTTTCTAAAAGATTTTTTTCCTAAAAATTACTACTTTTTTTTCACTTCTTCTATTTTTATTACTACCCAATATTTTTTTTAAAAAAACCCCTTCTAAAAATTGCAAAAATTAAGAACCCCCTCAAAAAAATTAGAATGTATAAATTTATCACAGAGAAATTTTCAAATAATAGGAAAAATCTCAATGTTATTAATACGAAGAAAAAATTAACTTGTGGTACAAATCCTTAATTTTCTTGTAGGAAAAATCCTAAACTTTTTGTAGGAAAACTTTTAAATTTTTTCAGAAAGAAAATTTCTCAATTTATTTAGAGAAAAAATCTCAATGTTTTGGATTTTCTCCAAAAAATTCAGAATATTCCTCTCTAATTTATAGACAAAATTGATTTTTCGATTTTCAATTTTTATTTTTTCACTACTTTTATAGCACATTTTTCAAATTGATATTTTGTTAGACACCCTGTATAAAAACAGTTTAGGAAAAAGTTGAAGATCTTCTCTTCTTCATTCACAACTCTTGCTGAATGAGATTCCAAATACTTCTGTCTCTTTCCAATGCAATTTTACATTTTGTAATTATTTTCAAAAACTAAAAAACCACTTTAAAAGCAGTTTAGAAAAAAATTAAAAATTTCTCTTTTTTTATTCACAGCTTTTGCAGAAAGAGACTACAAATACTGCTGTCTCTCCACGAAGCAATTACGTGCTTTGTATGAATTTTGAAGTGATGACACAATCTACATACAAAAGAACGTCAAAAACAGTTTGAGAAAAAATTAAAAATTCTCCCTCCTTATTATTCACAACTTTTGCAAAAAGAGACTTCAAATACCTATTGTTCTCCCCCAAAACAATTTTGTGCTTTGTAGTTATTCAAAAGTGATGACACAAACCACAAATCAACTTCAAAAACAGTTTGGTAAAAAATTTAAGATTTTCCCCTATTTTTCATAACCTTTGCAGAGGCTAAAAAATATTGCTTTCTTTCCAAAAAGCAATTATCTGCTTTGTAGATTTTTTTGAAGTAATAACACTGGCTAAAAAAGAAGCAGGAATATGTGATTGAAGGAAATTAATGAACTTACAATTGAAGTGGCAATTATTTGAAATTTATGCCTGCGATGTCTTAAATAAATATAAAAACTCCCCCATCACTTAAAAAAAACAAAAAAAAACTTGAAACCTGAAAATTTTAATTGAAAAAAAAAACTAAGCAATTGTTATTTTAAAAAATGAATCCATGTGATCTTACAATCGTCGTAGATAGTAAAACCTGTTTGCACAAAAAAAGGGTGCCTAGTTAGAAATGAGACTGATAATCGAACGTAACAACATGTGACTAAAAGGTCTACTTCTACATACAATGGAAAAAAGGAATTATGCAAATTGATATGTACAACAAAGTAAGGTACATTACGTGAAAACGTAGGTAGGTGAAAAGGTTTATTTAAAAACGTTTTAAGGCGAGTTAATCGAGTTGAAAAGTTCAAAAGCTGACGAAGTTATAAAGTTTAAATTTTTGCAATTTCTTGTGGATACTTGAATTTTTGGATATAATTTGATATTCTAGAATTTTTCCCCTTCAAATATGAGAGTTGGCAAATCTAATCGCACGGAAACGGTCGAAGTTGTCATATTTTTAATCTAAAGATTGGGAAACCTCAATTGGAACATTGTGAATACATTTTTGTGTAATTTTTTATTTATTTATTTTTTTTTTTGATCGTAGGACGAGAGTATAAGATACAAGAAGGTAGCCATTGTTGAAAATTTTTTCGATATTATTTACGACGTACATGTGAACGAAGGTGCCAGAGGAATACAACATGCTGGTCAAAAAAGGACACATAAATCGGTAAGATTTTTTTTTTTTTACCAATTTAAGGAAAATTCGAATACTACTAACTTAATATTTTGTAATTATAATTTTTATCCGAATTTTATATCGAATGTAGAAATAGATGAAATTGAATTTTTGGGACATCAATGATTTTTTGATTTTAAAATGTTCCTTTCGGTGTCCTGATTAACCAACGAAAAGTTCCCTAACCTCACCCCTTGGCAACTCTCCAAAATGTGAATCCTAAATCATTTACGCGTTGTTTTTCGCTTACAACCCTGCAAATATGCATTTAAACCAAAAAATGAACATAACTAAAATTAAAGTACAGAAAATTTGCAACAAAAAAGCTCGTATTCATTTTTTTCAAAAAACGAACGGGTGGCGCAAAAACTCGCGTTAAAATTTTTAATAACGAATTTATATTCGCCAAACGATTATTTTAATGCAAAAAATACCTCCCGAATCTGGAATCTCTCGAAAAAAATCACACGAATTTGTCAAACAACGTCGACCTTTTTACATAAAAATATTCAAATATTCCAGATCACCGAAACGTACGCCTTCCTGCCACGTGAAGCGGTAACCAAATTCCTACTATGTTGCACCGACTGTCAAAAGCGAATAACCGAAGAGCGTAAAAATTCTCCATTAGCGTCATCGTCGTCGTCACACGATTCGACATTACAAACCACCACAATTAACGATAACTCGAATTCATTAAACGAGCTTTCAAACAAACCCATTACCCACGACAAAACCATTTTCGAGTGTTACCCTGTTACGAAAGCTGAACCTTACGAGCATAAATCAACTCACGTATCGACCGAACGAAAAACCTACGAAAATAACAATAACATTTTTAACGAAATCAAAGACTGCATTGTAACTCCTAATGTATCCATTAACTCTAACGCCAACTTAAACGATTCTATTACCGTTCAAAATACTAGACCTGTGAGTACGAGTACACCCGACGTAAACGATGACTTTAACCCAGATAGACTGACGATTAGAAAACGTAAACGTAAATTTACTAGAAAAATTGTTAGACCTAGGATTATTAGTAATGTTGATCAGTGTGACTCGACGTATGGCGTGACAACTCCAGCAGAGTTTATTACCAGCACGCCGAGGGAGAATTGTGATATTGAGGCAAATTTCGTAGGCCATAGAGTGGAATCGTCGAATGATAGTTTAATTCAAAATGTACAGCCTTCGATTGGACAGGTAAAATTTTTTAAATAAGTATTACCTATTACATATATGAAATGTAAATTAACATTTTCCATTTGCGAGCTCAATCTCTCGATCCCCATGGACTTGAATGCTATTTCACATAACTACCTTGATACTCCAAGTAATTGAAAAGGATTATTATTATCTAATACCTTATAGAAAATTGAAGCTGTAATTTTACTTTTGCAAACAAAATTTAACTTTAAAAAAAGTCAAAAATTTTTGTAAAATAGGAGTGTCGAGTTGAAAATTTTCAATGTTGAATATGAATACTTATGATTTTTTTCCTCACAAAAATTAGAAGTTTTGTTTTCGTCGAAAAAATTAAATTATAACTTACTCCGGAAAAACTGAAAGATTTTTTTATTTAAAAAAATTTATATACCTACTTTTTTACATTTTTGCTTTAAAATGATGAGAAAAAATTAAGATATAAAAATTATTTTTTATTCCAAAAAATTCAGGATTTTTCTCTGTAAAAACAATGACTTCTTTTTTTCTTCAAAAAATTGAAAGATTTATTTTTTCAAAAAACATGAGTCAAAAAATCAGAGATTTTTTTCACAAAACAATTCAGTTTTTTTCACGCTGATTAAAAAACTAAGACAAACATTGTTTTGTTTTTCCAAAAATAGTAAAAGATTTTTTTTACTCTGAATGAATTAAGACCCCCCCCCCCCCCAAAAAAAAACAAACGACAAATTGAAAGTCTTTTACTGCTCCGATGAAATTGCAAGCTTTTTTTCCCGAAAAAATTGGAAGATTTTTTGCTCATTTACTTTGCTTCACGAAATGTAAAACATTTTTTACGCTAACTCCAAAAACTTGAAATTTAAAATTACTCGTATTTTTTATTACAAGAAAATTCATTTTTTTCACGCTGATTAAAAAATCAAGGTAGGAAGCATTTATTTTTTCCCAAAAAGATTGAATGATTTTTCTACTCCGAAAAAATTAGTACCCCCCCCCCCTCTCAAACAGATTGAAAGTCTTTGAAAAGTTTGAAAACAAATTATTTACACCGATGAAATTGCAAGATTTTTTTCGAAAAAATTAAAAGATTTTTTGTTTATTTTATTTTGCTCTACAAAACATATACCTCCTATAACATTTTTAAAGATAACTCCAAAAAAGTTAAGATTAAAAAAATTATTTTTTATTTCAAGAAAATTCAAAAAATTTACTCCAAAAAATTGGAATATTTTTCCTGAAAATTTTTTAAAGCTGTTTACTTCAAAAAATAATTTAAAAAGTACCTCACAAAAACATGAGAGACAGAAAATTATGGATTTTTTCTAAAACAAATTGAGAGGTATTTTTCTGAAAAAAAATTCTACCTATTTTTTCACATTACAGAAATGAGATTATTTTTCACGCTGATAAAAAAAAAAAAAAAAAACACAAAATAAACATTCGCCCCCTCCCAAAGAAATTGAATGTTTTCAACTTCAAAAATTTGATGAAAAAAAATTGAAAAGATCAAACTTCGATGTATGAAATTACCGATTTTTTATAATAAGTAATAGGTAGGTAGATTAAAAAAAATTAAAATTAAAAAAATATATATTTAAAAAATGAACAATTTCTTACCTAAAAATTTTTTACTTCAAAAAAAAAATAGACGTTTTTTCTACGCTGAACTCCAAAAAAATTAAAGTAAGATAGTAAAGATTATTTTTTATTCCAAGAAAATTCATAATTTTTCTCCGGAAAAATTAAAATGGTTTTTTACTGCAATAATTGTTAAAATCCCAACACCAAAAAATCAATATAGAGGTAAAGATTTTTTTATTCCAAGAAAATTCAAAAATAAATTTTATCCAATAATTTGAGACATTTTTTCTATAAAAATAATTATACTTATCTAATTAAGTAATTATATTTTTTTTTCTTCAAAAATTTGAGAACTATTTTGTACCTACTAACCTACATAAATTTGAAAAATGTTTTGTGCTCCAAAAATTCAAAACATTTTTGTTTCAAGAAAATTCAGACTTTTTTAGTTTCAAGAAAATTCAGAAATGTTTTGTTTAAAAAAATTTACCTAAACTTTTTTCAGAAATTTTTTGTTTCAAGAAAAAAATCAAAAATTTTTTAATTTCAAGAAAATTTGGAATTTTTTCTGGATGGAAAAAAAGACTGTGCGGAGCGAACTTGGCACAACTTGGCACAACCTGTACTTACGACGCCTGTATTTTCAAAACAAAATTATTGCAAAATATTCTTGTTTTTTTTTTTTTTTTTTTTTTTTTTTTTTAATTTGAAATGAAATTTTTGTAAAATATTCTCAAAATTGCATTTACAAAAAGTTGTGAAAATCGTCAATTTATACATTTTTGAAAAAAATTGAAAAGAATAAAAAAAAATAGTAACAATTTTCAGTTTCAATAAAAAAACCTTTTTGAAGTTGAATTTTTGTAAATATTCTCATAATTGTATTTTCAAAAGATTCAAAACCACCTTTTCTTTCTGCAAAATATTCACAACTGGCACTTTGCAAATTTAAAAAAAAAATTGAAATTTTGGTTTTCAAAAAAATTGAATTGAAATGAAAATTTTGCAAAATACTTTCGAAACTGTTCTTGCGAAAAATGGCGAAAATTTGACACTTGATATAGATGGCTGTCTTGGGGGGGGGGGGGTGCAAAACATTTCCCATCGGGTTAAGATTTCTTCTTGGCTGACCTATATTTTGCCTATTGTTGAAAATGAAGGCGTTACGAAGTTCCTAAGCTATATCAATAAAGTTCAATAAAGTGGTGATACTAATTTCTTCAGTACTATTCATATTCATAGACAAAATAATTATTAGGACTTTACACAAATTATGATTTGTTACGATTTTCGTCTCTTTGGTACCTTTAATTTTTGAGATAGGCAACATGTGTATACTAGAATGATTTTTATTACTCATACTGATACCTACTCGAAGTTGCATCTAAATTTGAAGTATGTTAGTTTCCTCCCCGTTCCCAAAAACAATGTACACACTTCCACCTTGGCCCAATTTCAAGAGCTGATTTTTCCAAACTGAAAAATCATCTAAAAATCAAATTTCATCCAAAGCTCGATTCTATTTCGAAGAAATATTTCGACAATCGGCGATAAAAAATATTAAACTTTTCATTACCTCTGCAAATACAATTTTATCGCAATCGTAAACCCTATCGCATCGTCGCTAAACGTAAAAGCCCCAAAAATGAATCCATACTGCGCGCAATTCATAAAACTCTACTCTACGTACCTGTAAAACTTATCAACATTCAACGTTGCGCACTTAGAACCAGCGGACATAAAATATTTAAAGCTTTCGACAAAACCGTAGGTACCTATGCGAAGCTCCAGCGAACAAAAAAAAAGTTCAACTTTGGAGGGAAACATAAATTTATAATTTTCCCCCGAAAATTACGCCAAAATACGTAACATCGCGTTTATTATATCTTTCAGAATATAGAATTTTTTAACGAAAAATTTCCACTCGATGCGAAGTTCACCTTTAGTGAAAATATTCCACGATTCGAAACGATGGAAAATAACTCGAACGAGTGTAACGACGAAGCAGCACCCGAGGATAAGAAATCAAATTACAACATTCCAAGCAAATTTTGTCCTTATTTGACTAAAATCTCGGAAATAATTTTTAATCCGGTTAAATACGCCGTATCGAGGAAAAGGTAAGCGGATAATATAAGTTGTTTCAGAATTCGGATCTCGTTATGATACGAAAATTCCATTAATTCGTAAAAATTTAATTTGCCATGTTGTAGAAAAAATTTCATATCTATTTGCGACGAAGAAGATTTCTTAGAACAACAAGCAGGTAATTGAGTAACAAAAACAGCGACAAATTACCTAGACTAGAAATTTGTTTATAAACTTTAAGGTGACATCGTCTTGTGATTTCAGTTAATTTGGTATTAAAAGCTCAGGAACTAGGGAGCGTCGACGGTAAATTGACTGAAAACGAGAAGCAACAGATATCGCAGAAAGTATACAACTTTAGGATTATTAGTTTTTTGTTGAATTACGCTGCTGACTTGATGTTGAGATCTTTAAATCATGAAATTTAATTTTAGACCCTTCGTTAGTTCAATTTGTTATTTTTTTGTGATAGAATTTTTTTGTGTTCTGTACCTTTCGATTTTTTTAATGCGTAATTCTTGAAAAATTCATACAGATATTTTGTAATAATTATTAAAAAATAAATTATTTTTTTATTTTTTCTAATTTTTTAAAAATGTATAATTATTTTGAAAAAAAAAATATATGAATTTTTTGAAAAACAAATTTTGTAATTTGGAAATTGAAGAAATTAATTCCCAATTTTTTTCTTTTATTTTTCCAATTTCTTGAATTTAAAATTTATTCTCTTAAAAATTGTATCTATGAATTTTTTAATAACTTTTCAATTCTTAGGTATAAAAAAGCATTGATTTAAAAATATTGCAAACATTTTTTTTTTGAGAATTAGGTAATGTTTAATTCTTAAAATAGAAATACATTTTTTTTTTTTTTTTTTTTTTTAAGAAACGAAACCTTATTTCAGCTATTTCTTAAAATAAATTTTAAAACTCATTTTCAAAAGATATTTTAACTTTTTCAATAGTTTATTTCTCTTTTTGAATATATTTTTTGGAATTTTATTGATTTAACAGAAATGAACGTTTTTAATTTACCTACCTATCATTTGATAATACGTATGTTAATTTTTTTGAATTTAATTCATTTCTGATATTTTCCAGTGAGGAGGAGGAGCAGGGAGGGGGTGATGTCAAGTCGTAAAATTTCAATTGCGCAATTTACGAAAAATCCTTAGCAGCAGTTTTCGTCAGTAGCATATTTTGCCATTCGAATTTTGAAGGCGTAATATTATTTCGTCTCATTATAATAACGTAGGTAGCAAATACTTTACATTAATAATACTGGAAACTCCAATGGGGAAAAGTGACCCCGACAAAAGCGCTCTTTTAGCGGCTCGGCATGAAACTATTCTCAGACTTTCGACCGATCGTCATGTCTTCGACCAATCAGAGGGCGAATCACGCGACGATTAGTCGAAAACCTGGAATTAGTTTCATGCCGAGCTGCTTAGAGAGCGCTCTTCTTGGGAGTCAAATCAAAAGCATTGAGTTTCCAGTATTATTAATGTAAAGTATTTGTAGGTAGCTAGAAGCTAGAGGTACATAATTCCTTCAAATCTCGCAGATACTACACCTACTAGCATTCGCGTAATTACGGTTGCAACGTTGTGAAATGAAAGTTGGCGAACTGCGATCGAAATATTCATCGCAGCGTATTCTCTACCTACATATATGAGATTTTCAAATTTTACGCTTTGATAAGACTTTATATTATTGTCGCTTGCACAGGACAACAACTTAAATTACAAAAGTTGCTTTCGAAGCAGTACACCTTTTCAATTGTTTTACTTTTCCCAACTCTATATATATTTTATGTACGAGTATTATTCTACTTTAATGAAGAGTTTTGACATTTTGAAAATTTTGGGATGACTGGATGAAAGCAAATTAAAGTCTTTGGACAGAATTTTCAAAAGTCGAAAATAGTACTTGGATATTTTGTTTTGAGTTTTTTTTGTGATATTAAAATTAGACGAATTTAGGTTAATATGAAGTTTGAAAAAACAAATTTACAAATTTTCGCGTAATTTCAGAAAAAAAATATTATTACAAGTTTTAAACAAAAAAAAACAAAAAAACAAAAAAAAAGACCACAGCCATAAACCTTATTTATTATCCATGTCCAAAACTCAAAAACAATTTTCAAGAAAATAAAAAATGAAAATTTTAAAAACGTACCGAAATGATTTTTTTTTTTAGAATTTTGTTGAACGATATTTTTTCAAAAGTACTTACCCAGTTTTTTTAAACTGTATTCATAAACGAATTTTTAAAAAAAATTTAGTTTCAGCAATTTTTCAAATTTTTCTGTTAGCAATTTTTAGTTTTCTTCAAAAGTAAAAAAATAAAGTTTTCAATTTTGTCAATAAGTTTTTTTTAATGATTTTTTGTCTACATTTTTTTTTGAATTTTGTTTCGAATTTTTTTTTCTTTGATTATGTTAGGTTTTTTTTACATAATATTTTGTTCAACAAATTAATTATTAAATTTTGTACCTAACTACATTTTTTTCGATTTTTTCAAATTTTTAATTTTTTTTCAAAAGCAAAAAAAAATTTGAATTTAAAAAAATTTGTCATTTTTTAAAAATTTTGTTAAATAGTTTGTCCAACATCATATTATATCCAAAATTTTGAAATTGTATTCAAGAACTTTTTTTAGAATAAATTTATGAAAAAAAGTTTTTTTGAATTGAGAATTTTTCATTTTTTTTCTGAAAACAATATTTTGAAACTTCGCGAAAAAATTAAAAATTAAATAAATTATTGAGAACTCCTTCAAAAGTAATGAAAAAAAAATCAAGTTTTATCAATTTTTTTCAAACGATTTTATAATACAAATTTTTTCCACTTCTTAATAGGTAGGTATTATTCAAGATATTTTAAAAATCTTTTTTAAAGGTTTTTTTTTCGAATTTTATCCAAAAACTTTTTTTTTAATGTTAGGATTTTTTTTTCTGGAAGCAATATTTTTAAAATTCACAAAAAAAAAAGGAATTGTACCTATTCGAAAACGATAGATATACCTATTAAAATTTTGTTGAATACAAAATCCAATTTTTCAACATTTTCTCTAATAAAATATTTGAAAAATTCTGTATTTCTTTGCCCAAAATATCATTTTTTACTTACATCGTTGCAAAGAATTGACATGGTCCCAAACACCTCTCTCCAAATGTGGTCTGATTTCTGAGGAAATTAAAAAAAAAATTTTTTGCCGTTTTGTCGTTGTTAGAATAATCTATCAAAATTGTTCACTTTCATAAGAAGTAATTTACAATTTTTAATTTTTCATCTAAATTATTCAATGTGGCATTTCTAAAAAATGCAAAAATATTGAGAAAAAGATCAAAGTTTCTTAACTTGAAATTTACCCCCAAAGTTGTTATTTTTTATGAAAAAATAATTTTCAATTTTTCATTTTTCTCCAGCTAAATTATTACCCCCCTCCCCCCTCATCTCATAAAATTGACAAATTTTTCAAACGATTCCCTTTTTTTGTTTTAGCTCATCAAGGTTGTTTCTTTTCATTAGAATTAACTCCCATTTTTTTAAAAATTCCTACAGCTTAATTTCAAGTAAAAATTTGTCAATTTTAAAAATGGTAGACACCATTTAAAATTCGGTCAGGGGAAAAATGAAAAATTATGAATTATTTGCTCACAAAAAAGAACACATTCAAACTCTGAATTCCCAAATTTCACTCTTCTTTTCTAATTTTTGCATTTTTTTGAGAAATTAGGAGGCTCAACTTTGATGGGTTAGAATCAAAAAAAGCAAAACGTATAAAAAACTGTCAATTTTTCGATTTTTTTTCAAAGCTTAAAATTTTGTTAAGCGAAAAATAAAAACACAAGGAATGACTTTCTCATTTAAAGCCAGAATAAAAATCAAAAGTCTAAACCAAGGATCTCCCTAATCAATAAATATTCGTACTTGGACTTTGAATATTCAATTTTATAAATTTTTTAAAAGCCATTTTTTGATCAACTTCATCACAATTTTACGTTAGAAATAAAAATATACGAAAATAATCCAATTTATCGAAGTTTGGTAAAATTTTACAAACACATAAAAACCATAAAAATTGTAATACCTAATTCGATTTGTTTTTTCTTTCATAGCTTCGAAAACATCGAATTACGAAGGGTATAAAGTACGAAAAATATTTCATATTATCCCAAAAGAGAGATACAAATTCTTTGTCTATTTTCAATTTTTCCAAAACTGCTGATGTCAAGTACCTAATAATTCACGACGATAAAAGTGAGTGCACAATTTGCAAATTGAACCTTCCATTGGTCTGGGAAATTATTATGTTTTTCCAATTTCGCACGTAGATAAATGTATGCGTCATTCTGGTACGAATTTCCTCTCTACCTCTCTCCCTCTCATTCATCAGGGAAAATTAAATCTATTTTCCTATGATATCATCGGGTTATATGGGAAACTACATAAATTTATGCATATTTGAAATAAAATTTAAACAGAAAAAAAATACATAGCATACGTGAAACAGGTAGATACCTAAATTTGCATAAATAACTAGACTGCAGACTGCATTTTTGAACCTAATTTCACACCTAATCGTTCCAGTAATCCAATCGGTAATCGACGTTTTAAGAATAAACGTTAACGTAAGAACAATTATTCGTCGAAGGCAAATCGGATTATGGTTAACTAAGTGACTCATGATACATCATCTTCGCATCCAGTTTCAAATAACCCAGCCGAGGTGCAGGGTGGTGGTAAGGAATTGTTAACAACCTAGAACCTACTCAGCCTACCATGTTTATCGGATGGAGTTTATGTGAACGCGTGATTGTGATTTAAAGTAACCGTTGTGCAGTGATCGGTGCGGTCGTATGTTTAAATTAGAATCGGTTTAACTTATCGTATAATTTTTTTTATTTTTATTTTCGATAAATTTTCTAATAATAAATTGGTGTTCTGTGTAATTGTGCGATTGAGGAGCCGAGAAAAATTCAACCTTTTTCGTACCGAGTAAGTGTTTTTTTTTTGTTGAAAAAAAATCAATTTTTTTTTACAGGAATTAAGTATTTAAGTAGTGAAATTTTTTTTCATCTTAAGTACGTGAGATTACATGAAGCATTTTGTATCGACATTCTTGACTAGATTAAATGTCTCGAACTCGTAAACTAAATCTAACGTAATAAAACTTAGGTACTCGTACAACCAGTTGTTGTTTTGTTGTTGGTGGTGATTTAATAGTCGGGCAAATATTTTAGAACTTTGACCACTTGACCATTCGGAACGACGAAAGAAAAAAACATCCGAATAGAGAGAAATATTTGTTAATTGAATTTTCTCTCGAGTATCGAGTGAAAATAAATTAGAATTGGACTAATATAATTACCTAAAAATAGAGACGAATGCAAAAAGAAATAAAAGGATTATCCATTGACCAAATTCGAGTAAAGGTACATTAAAAAGCGGAAAATGCGAATAAACAACGAGACAATAGTTTAAATAGAATTTCACGCTACTGGTACGTTTCGAGTGATGTCAAGTTCGATGACATAACAAAGAGAATGAATGGAATGTGTCTCCTTGCGACAGGTTCTCGATTAACATCATCACTCCAAAACAAAGTAAAAATCAAAAAATTTGCACCTGTGGTATTTTTTTCACAATAAAATGCTATGCAAAGAACACGTAACTCCCTTAATAATCGAAATGATGGCAAGGAGGGAGAGGGGGTTGGGTGCACCAGAATGTAATCTTGGTTTCAATCTAACTGTTTTCTAAAGAGTGAATCATAAGAGTGCTAAAGTCATGTTAATTGTTTTAATTTTTAACGCGATAATGCCCTATAAATATAAATGAACCAGGAACAAGTCAGGCATCTCCTTTTGTTCGTAATTTTTATAATTAAACAAAAACAACGAGCAATACCGAGGCAAGTTCAAATGGTGTCATGTTATCGTGACACTGACATGATGAAGGAAATCATGACTTTAAACCTATCATTATTACCTATTTATGCATGATTTTCGTTCAATTGAATGCAATCGCAGATCATAAGATAATCATCGAATTCCCAATCCATTTCAACCGGAATATGCCATTGGTGATGTACTGCAATACCCCTCCCCTCCCCTCCCCTACCCCGGTCGATCATTTGAAACATGATTTTTCGTAAAGGGGCCATTCTAGGGAACATTTCAGGACATGTTCCCCAAAAATGAAAGTTGAGGGTAATAATAAAAAAAAATCAGCTAAAAGAACCATTTTGAAAAGTTGGTCTAAAAATTCCAAATTTCATACAAACTCGTCAAATATGTCTTTAAACAAAAAAATGGTCATAACTGAAATTGAAGTACATAAAATTTGCAACAAAAAATATTCTGTTAATTTTTTTCGAAAAAGGGTAAAAAATTGAAGATTCTCCACTCTCCCGTTTTCGCAAATTGGGCATTTTGAATTGGGACCTATAAATACAAATGATGACACACCACACACTCCACAAAATCCCCACTCTTCCCCTCGTCTGAAATGTCCCATCGACATTATTATTCATCGAAATGGAAGCAATTTTCATTTTTTCATCCATGTATAAAATATTTTGATGCTTGTTTTTGCGTCACCCGTTCACTTTTTGAAAAAAATTAAGATAACCTTTTTGGTTGAAAATTTTATGTACTTCAAAGTTTATTTGAACTTTTTTTTGATTAAAGGTACAGTTGAAAAGTTATGACATTTTTAAAAAGGCAGTTCATACCTGTTCAAAATGTTCACATATGAGACACTTCATATGATGGGAGGGGAAGAGTGGGGGCCTTTTTGGAGTCTATGGTGCGACATTATTCGCATTTATGCGGTCTCATTTGAAATTGTACACTATTCGTATAGGTGGAAAATAATTTTTATTTTTTTCACCCTGTATAAATATTTTAACGCGAGTTTTTGCGTCACCCGTTTAATTTTCGAAAAAAATGGATATACCTATAACGTTTTGTATAGAAAATTTTATGTAGGTACTTCAAACTTTATTTGAACTTTTTTTTTATTAATGGTACGGTTGAAAAGCTATGAGCATTTAAAAAAAGGAGATTCACACCTGGTTCAAGTTTACATAGGAGATGAGACACTTCATATGCTGGGAGGGGAAGGGTCAGAGAACTTTTTCGAGATGTACGAATTCCACATTATCCTCACCATAGATTTTTAAAATTTGTTTACACGGAAGTGGATCGTCGTTTGTTAAACTATAACAAGTCCAATACTACATGGATACTTCATATTCAAAATTGAAGGGAGAGAGGGGATTTTATGAGTCTATGGTTTGTCATTATTCGCATTTATACAACCTCATTTAAAATTCTACAAAAGAAGAAAATTTAATTCATACCATTTAAACTCTTTTTTTTTTAAATAAGACATTCGAATTTTTTAATGGATGGTCCTAAAAAATGGAGGTATTTTTTATTCCAAGAAAATTGAAAGATTTTTTGTTGAAAATTGTTTTCTTTCTTCCTTGAGATTTCGGGATTTCCTCTTACAAAAAAAAATAGTTTTTTCTTCTTTGAAAAATTTGAAAAATATTTTTCCTTCAAAAAATTGAGATAGGTAATTTTTTTTTCAAAAAAACTGAGAATTTTTTCTTTAAAAATGAGAGATTTAATTTTAAACAGAATTTTTTTTTTCTCCAGGATATTTGACAATAATCAACATAAATTTATTTTCTCAAACAAAAAAAAAAAATGACAATTTTTTTCCTGAAAAGAGATTTTATTTTAAACAAAAATACTCTAGAGCTTTTTTTCTCTCCAAAAAAAGAGTTCTTCTTCAAAAACTTGTTTTTTTTTCTCCAAAAAATTAATTTTTTTTTTCTTCAAAATATTCGAGAATAGTTATCTACCTAATTAAAATTTTAGATATTCTTGAAAAATGAAAGCTTCTTTCTGCATAAAAAAGTGACTTTTTTCAAAAAATTAAAGATGTAAAAAAATATAAATTGAAAAAATTTTCTTTAAAAATTTGAAATAATTTTCATATTACACCTACCACTGGCCACTTTTGGGAGAACTGAAAAAAAATTAGAAGATTTTTTTAGAATTTTCATTTTTCATGATCTTAATCTACAAGTTTTATTTGAAATTTTTTTTCAATTGACCCCTTCCTTCCTCACTCCTCCAATTTTTATTTAGTATCTTCAGAGTGTTATGCGAAATAGGTGGGAAGGGAGGGGTCCAATTGAAAAAATTTTCAAATAAAAGTTGTAGCTTGAAGTCCTAGGAATAATTTTAGTTATTACAAAAATTTCGATTGAACCCCTCCTCTCCTCCAATTTTGAATATCTACGACGATCCTCTCTTTTTTTAGATCGACCTGCCAATCAGAATGGCTGCAATTTTGTTAGTACTCTCGACTTTCATGTTGGAAGACATGGCCTCTTTACGAACAACCATGTTGGGGAGGGGGCAGGACATCATCTGTGTCATACACTTTACTAATTTAAAAAACCCAATTCGTAATACATCGAAATTGAAACGTTTTAAGCTAATCAAAACACTCGTAAATATTTTTTTCGCAACACTCGTAAAAAAACCGTCCATCTTCGATCTGTAATTTTTTCTCAAAAACTCCTTCGATTTTCAAAGTGCCTACTCCGAAGTGTAATTCAGTAACCAGTTCTTTACCCACGCAAGTTCTTCTACAAACACGTGATATATTTTCACCGATGCCATTTTATTGGTTTAGCTATAGGTACTGCAGATACTCGTACGTACTCGTACATTATCATATTACATCAAAATGGCCTGCTAGTTCGTGAACGCAGGCAAAACCGGATTCGAACTCGAAGGTTGTTTTCGGATGTTGCGTATATGTAAAAACCGCGGTAATTTCTAATCTAGATCTTGTGTAATATTTGTCTCAAAGACTCAAGCTCCAAAGAGATGCCTGAACTTACGAGTACCTTTATTTACCGGGTACTTAAATCACGGCCAATGTGCGGTCGACAATTTTCCAACGTTAGTAGAGCACTCGACCAAACATCGAACATTTTTTTCCCATTTCTTATTTTCTCCTAATTCATTTAGACGTTACATCATTGTTAATAGATTGTGACGTAATTCGCTGCGTGTCGTTTTATAAACCAAACTTATTTGCGGTAATTTTATAATAAATGGGTATTTTTTTTTTTCGGAGACCAAATATTTTATGGAGTGTGAGCTGCGCATTTTCACCTTGTCCAATTCTTACGACAGGACAGGTGTGAATGAAAGTACTACAAATATGGTCAATTCGGGTAGATATAAGTACTTAACCTGTGAACTTTGGGGACCTATCTGATTTTCCATCAAATTATTTACCATATCGCGTGGTAGTCGAATTTGCATAAATATTCGACTCGAAAATAAAGTCGTAAAAATAGAAAAACCTCGATTTGTATGGGCAATTTATTGTAATCTCGATGCTTTTTTCGAGGATGAATTTTGTAAAAAAGTTGAAAAATAGGTATTTACTTACTATTTTGTATAATTTTACTTTTATCACCTTCACAGAAAATTTTTTAAAAATGATTTTTTTTTAAAATACAATAGATTTTTTGAAAAATTGATACATTTTTGTACTTGATACTTGGCAACTCGAATTACTCACATTCAAATTAAAACAAAATTTGAACAACTGATATGAAAAATTTCAAATTTAAAAGATGAGAAAAGCTGAAAAAATATAAAAAATTAAATTAAAGTTGAAGACAATTAAAATTAAAATAAAACGCGAAATTGATGAAATTTAACAACTGAAAAATTGAAATTAAATTTAAAACAGCTAAAATTGAAGAATTGAGGAAAATTAAAAATGACTAAAAATGAGGAGGAGGATTTAAAAAATACATACCTACTTAATTCAGAAAATTTCAACTTTTAAAAAGACCAAGAAAAATCGTAAATTAAAAAAAAACTGAAAATATATACTTATTACAATTAAATTAATAAATAGGTACATTAAAAAAAGGAAAATAATATGTTTAAAATGTCGAGTTTAAACAAACTAATAACTGACTGTATGCATAATATGCAGGGTTGGGAATTATTCGAATGAAAGTATTCGAATAACGAATGAACGAATGATTTTTCGAATAAAATTATCCGTTATTCGAATAACACTCGGAGCAGTTATCCGTTATTCGTTATTCGAATACTCACATTTTTGAAATACAATACACCGATATGCTCATCAGCTCCAATTGAACGACTTTTCTCTTTGACCAATTTTGTATTAAAGCCGGAAAGAGAACGATTATGCGACTCAACTTTTGAAACATTGATGTTTTTAAAAGGAAACCAAAAGTATTCATCATCTTAATTTTAGTTTTATCGTTTCGTATAAATGCGTGTTGTATATTGATTATTGATTTGTTTAAATTTTAAACAAAAATTATGTTAATAAAATACCATTACCTATTTTTTTTTCGTCATTCGATTATTCGTTATTCGTTATTTATTCGTTATTCGAATAACAGCAAAAAATTGGCTAGAAAATTATCCGTTATTCGAATGACTTATGTTCTCAGGTTATTTATTCGCCATTCGAATAATGCTAAACCTAGGGTATTCGTTATTCGTCATTCGAATGACGAAGGCGTTATTCGTTCCCATCCCTGATAATATGCAATTGAAAAAATCGAAAATTGAAAAGACGGGAAAAAATTCAAATTGAGTCCTAACTAAACTGAAAATCGAAGAAAATTATTAAATTTCAAAAATGAAAATTGTAAACTGAAAAATTAGTGATTTGAAAAAAAAATAAACCAAGAAGGACTAAAAATTGTAAAAAAAAAATTGCATGAAAAAATTTTTAATTAAGGATGACTGAAAAATAGAAGAAAAAAATTGAAAAATGACTACCTAATTGAAAAAATTCCATTAAACGGCGGATAAAAATTCAAAATTGAAAAAAAATGAAAATTCAAAATTCAAATAAAATTGTGGACCCTTAAAAATTACTAGTAGAAGGAAATTGAACATCAATTTAAAAGGCTTGAAAATTGAAAAAAATGTAAAATACTTGAATAGGTAATTGAAATAAAATAAATGTGTATTTTAGAGAACTGTAAAAAATGAATTAAATCACAAATGAATTAAAAGTTGAAGAAAATTGAATCACAAATCAAAATTGGAAATTTTAAAGATTGAAAAAAATAAATAAAAATACTTGGAAAATAAAATCTAAACTCAACAAATGAAAAGGTTCAATTTAAATAAAAATTAATAAAAACATTGGAAAAAAATTGAAACAATTGAATTTAAATTTATTTATACCTACGTCCTACATACCCCCGTGTAGCAATTGTCGACATCGACATTTATGTCGACAAAATTCAGACACATTTTTTTCTCGGTTAACGATGAATTAAAAATGATATTTGAGATTTAAAGTAATGTTCTATGTTAAACATAACTGTTCAATCAAAATTTTTGAATTTTTCTCAGTATTTTCCTATAATTTAGAAAACGTTGTTTTTCTACATAGACAAGTCGATGTAAAAATCGATACTCGATAAACGCATCGACATTTATGTCGACAATTTCTGCCAATTAAATTTACAAATTTTATATCTAAAAAGAACTAAAAACAATTAATAAGAACATTTTAAGCTCAGGAATAAATAATTTTTGAAAGAATCACAAAATTTTCTTATTTTTCAAAGTTTTGAATAATACAACGACTTGTCGAGTTATTGTCGACATAATTGTCGATGGTCGAATAATGCATCGACTTCACTGTCGACAGTGTCGACCAGAGGAATTATAAGTCGAGATAGTGTCGATGTGATTGTCGAGGGTCGAATAATGCATCGACTTAACTGTCGACAGTGTTGACCAGAGGAATTTTAAGTCGAGTTAATGTCGATCTAATTGTCGAGGGTCGAATAATGCATCGACTTGACTGTCGACGTCTTGAGGGTGATTGTGATACTCGCAGATAAAGTGTGTTGTGAATTAGTACATAAGGTCTAAGAATCATCTCTATGTTAGTTGGACACTCGCATGTGTCCAGCTACAAAGGTGGCCTCAATGCCGCATATTTGACAAAAAAGTCGAAATGTTGGCTTGAACACTATTTTTGGTGTAATTTTAATATATACTTATATTGAATATTTGAACTTAGCATATTTTTCAAAATCTCACCATTGCAAATGTCGATGTGTCGACATTTATATCGAAATTAGCATCGACGTTGCTACACGGGCCTAGCTATGTATAAAAATTAAAAAAGTAAATTACTGAAAAAATTATATTAAATTCAAGAGACTAAAAATAATCGAGAATTTTGGAAAATTAGAAAAAAAAACTTGAAAATTAATTTTTAAATATGATTGAAATTTGAAGAGAATGAAATGAAAATAAAATTAGAAATTCAAAAAAATAACAATAGATACAAATTCAATTGAAACTTGAAAATGTTTGCAAATTTGATAAAAAAAAATTGACAAATAAAATAATTGGAAAAATACTAAGCTAAAAAAAATGAGAAAAATTTACAATTAAAAAATTGCAAAAAAATAAAATTTAATCAAAAATATATTGAAAATAGACAAAAATTGAAATTAAATAAAATTAGGTTTGAAAAATATCAACAGCTTAAAAAAATAAAATAAAATTGAAGAAAGAAAACTGTGAAATAATCATAGAAATTATAAGTTTAAAATTAAAAATTACTGAAAATTATTACAAAAAAGAACTGAAAAATGAACAATTAAAAAAAAAAGAAATATATAAATATACTTAAATAGACAAAAAATCAAAAATAAGAAAGTAATGGAATACTGATGAAAGTTAAAATTCGAAAAAATCAAAAATATTCAAAAAATCAGCAATGAAAAATTCAATTCATCAAATGTTTGAGAAATAAAAAAATAATAAATACTTCAGGAATGTCGTTCAAAAAAAATGAGAAAAATCGAAAATTTAAAAAAATTTAAAAATTCAAAATTCAATTGAAAAGGACAGAAATGTGAAGAAAATAAAAATTTAAATAATTATAAATTGAAAAAAAAATTGATCCATTAAAAAAAAAATAATGAATTGGAAGAAAATAGGAGAAAAATCGACAATAAATAATTGAATTTCGGTGAATGGCAATAAATAAAAAAATAAAAAATAAAAATAAAAAGTACCTACTTGAAAAATTCAAAATTAGTTAATTCCGGAATTTTAATCAATTTTCGAAGAGAAAAATAAATTTTATTTAAAAAATTGAAATAGTAGGTCTACATACCTTACCTCTACCTACATACATATTTGAAAAATCTCAGTTTTCCTACTCCATTATTTCTATTTATTTATATTTTTTAAGTAACAAGAGTTAAGCGGGAAAGAGGAAGAGGAATGGTAAAAAATACTGTACAAGGAGGAGTAAAAAAATTTTAAAAAGAGATTTTTGGTCACTCTTGACATAATTTATGACCTTTAAAGATCAAAATGAGGGAGAAATCGAGGTACAAAAAATCTCAAAATCACAATATGTCACCCTACCCATTAACTTCACACACCGTTCTTCACTCAGTTACCAAATATAAATAATTTCAACTCGGATAAGACTAATACGTTAAAAAATGTGATTAATAATCATCTACGTAAGAACTCGCTGCGCTGGGTAGGGCCAACGTACGCAACCTCTTCGCCGAATAAACTACGACTAATTTTTTTTTTCACTCTAGAGTTCCATTAATTTTCCACTTCGACCCGAAATCCATCGGGTAAACACATACGTATTTGGTCATAGAAGGATTTTCCCTCAAAAAATCCCCAAGAGGTGAAAAAAAAGTTCAAATTGTTCCGGATAAATTTTAATATGCCAAGGACTCGATGATTGGGCAATACCTGTTTTCGGATGTTGTTGATTATTGACGAATTAAAACACATAGGTAAACAAACCGCCGCCATATCGACGCATAATCTATGGGCGAATTTCATACATCGAAGTATGAACTAAATAATTGAATAGGTAAGGTAAGATAGCTCTTTTTTTACGAGTTTATATTGAAAGAGAAAGTACCGAGAATTACATACGTGTGTATTTTTCACCCTTGAACAATTTCAGTGTGTAATCCCGTTTAAAATACTTATTGGAATTTTTTTTTCAATGTTAACGTCTCGAATGTAAATTAATCCAGGTATTAGTGATGCTATGCACTTCGAGGTATTCGAACTGAAATCAATACCTGGAAGAGAATTTATAAGCAGATTACCTAATTTTATAGGATTTCAGTCGTCTGTGAAATCGTAGAATAAGTGAGTCAAATTTTTTTCCATCAAATAAATGTCAAGTATTATTTAAATAAACGAGAAACCAGTGTATGGTAATTGTAGAATAACCTGTAGGTAAATTTATAATATCGATGGCCTAAGGCAACGCTGTTGTACCATATCACTCGAGGAAAGGTCTCTAACATCACGAAATATTTGATGCATTTACAACTCTGTAATATAATTTTCGCAAATATAATATGACTTCTTGATAAATAATATACAAAATAATAATAAATAAATAAAATTATTTCGCAACTGTACACGTCCAGAGAGTGAAGAAAAAAATCATAATATCGACTAAATGTAAACTTGTTTGGGTTCTAAAAAAAAAAAAAAAAAAAAAAAAAAAAAACACCAACGCACCGCAGACGTTTACAAATCTTTTGTGACTTATTACATATTTAAATGAAAATGAAATTTGATAGCTTCAAACTCACAAGCATTACTTTTGACCTACAATGGAATGTCGCGAGATACGAGAAATACCATGTGATTCCCTTTTTTAGTTACAAACATAAGAAAGACGATCGTAAAACAACAATTATGTAAACAAAATGCACATAAACTTTCTATTTATTTATTTTTTTTCAAAACTTCGAAACTAGTTTCATTTTTACTAGTTTACCCTTAACTTTGACCGATTTCAAGGCCATCGTGGTTATAACACTGCACTATTTGCACTAATGAAAATTACTCCATTAAAAAAAGGTATACGCGGTAGACATTTGGATGAACTTCTCATGCATAAATAAGCTGGCTAAGTAGGCACATAAAAATAAAACATTCTTCAGGTTTTTTTTCTTTCATCCTAAACGAGAGTGAAACTCGAATTTCGGGTTTGGAAAAATTATAAATATTCCTAATTATCTGGATTTAATTTGATAATTTATGTGATATTTTTTTAGCCGATGAGATTTATTTGTATATGTTTCAAATTCGATATTCTTCCTTTTTAAACGATTTTATAATTAATTCGAACCCCGTTTGAAAGCTTTTAAAAGGCGTAATTTTTAGTCAAATACGAGTCAAGATTGGATTGGATTTTCGACTGAAATTTAATTTTTCGATTTTCGTTTGTTCTTCAATTTCGTCGTACTTAATTATGTTTGAATTTATAATTTTTGTTTTAGTTTTATTTCGTGAAAAAAACAATCAAAAGTTCAATTAGCCCTGTGAAATAAGATTTTGGATGAATTCTTATTTTAGTTATGGATGGTCAATTAATCGTTCTAGAATATTTTTACCTACTTGTTAACCCTTCTTCCCTAATAATTTTTCATTTGAAAAATGTTCAAGATCCCCTCCCCCCTCAAATGACTATTTATTCTGTAAACATTTAAATATTTTCCAGGTTAAGAGAATTAGCAAATTTTTATGCAAGAATTTTCTAAGTAATTTTTTCTTGATATAGGTACTAATGTGATTAAAAAATTCTCAAAAATTGTTTCCCATTATAAAATAATTTTTAGAATTTTTTAAGCATTTCTGAGTAAAAATTTTCAGAGATAAATTGCCATCTGTGTTGAGAATACGTTTTCTTATAAGTTTCAAACATTTTCCATTAAGAATGCCCTCCTCCTTTCGCCACAAAGATACATAGTTACTTACATTTCAGATTTTCCCCCTATTTTTAAGATAACTACAGATTTTGTATGTATTTTTTAAAAAGTTTTTTCAAAAAAAAAAAATAAATAAATAAAAAAAAACTGAAAAATGTTCAAGCACCCCTCTCCTCACAAAAACCGATTTATTCTAAAAATATTTTGGATTTTTTCAATTTTTAAGAGAAGAAACAATTTATTTGTAAATTCTCCAATTTTCAAAGAATTTTTTGAAATTTCCGAGTACTTTCTAGTGAAATTTATTCTAGAGAAACGATTGGTCTTTTTTCAGAGTATTTTTTCTCTACGTTTTTTACCAAGATTTTTTTTTTCAATGTCCAACGATTCAAATTTGAAAAAAATTTAGATCTTTTTTCAATTTTGGAGAGAGATAATATTGAAGTATAGAATTTTTATGCCTATTTTTTTTCAAATTTTGAAGATTTTTCCAAGTTTTAGAGAATTATTTGAATTTTTTAAATACTTTTTGAAAATATTTCTTCGGAAATTTTTTTTTATTTGTTTTAAAAATATTCCTTCCTAATAGATTTTTTACCAAGTTTATTTCAATTTTTAAAATTTTTTTTATTAAAAAATTTCAAGTCCACCCCCTTCCCCCCTTGAAAGACGATATCTGTCTATTTTAAAAATATATTTTAGATTTTTTTTTAATTTTAAGAGAACCGAATTATATAACCATTAATTTTTTTTTAATTTTGTAAAGAATTTTTGATTGAAAAAATTCTCAAAAGATTTTCTAAAGAATTTTTGATCTGTTTTAAAAATATTTTTTCCTAGGTTTTTTCATCAAAATTTTTTCAATTTTTTCCGATTTTTTTTTTTTGTTAAAAACTGTTAAAATTTTCCGCTCTTACCCCCTTCAAAAAATATACTCATTCTGAAAACATTTTGAATTTCTTCATTTTCAGAACTATAGAATCTTTATGTTTGTAAGAATTTTTTAAAATAATTTTTTTCTCAATTTAATAGTTTATGTAAATTTTCTCAATAAGTAATTTTTTTCAATTTTCAAAGAACGTTTTTCAAGAGAACCAATAATATTTTTTAAAGAAAATTTTTCTAGTATTTTTTTTTCGCACCCCCCCCCCCCCCCCCCCTCATTTTTCCATCAACTTAAAAAAAAATTTCAATCATTTTAAAAAGACTATTTACTACCTATTTCTCAAATTCTTAGAAGAATTAAAAAAATTGTTAATAAAGTAAGCGAATATTTGAGATTCGTTGATTTGGAAAATTTTTGAAGGAATGTTGCCAATCGATTTTGATTAGAAAATAGCAATTTTCGAAGCACTGTAACTCCTTCATTTATGAAAGTAGACATCAGGTGTACATAAAGTTTTTTGTTAATGGTGCTCGCTTATACCCAAATCTCAAACATTCGTCATCAGTCACCGGTTATCCTGTATTTAGTTCACTACGTTCATGAGGTGAGGGTAAAGTGGGAAGTACTCTTTTGATATCCATACTACCAATAAGGCTATAAAATTAAATAAATAAAATTCATCAAATTAAAAATTCAATCCTATGAGATTCAAACTCGACTGCTTGCAAATGACCAAAAATTATTTATATCAACGATTCGATCGATTCCAACCGCAGGTATAAATTACTTCTCATAATCGTGCAAAAAAAAAATCATAAGTACCTATAATGAGTTCATTAACGAGTAATAAAGAGTAAATTATTTATTATACAATTGAAATATGGAATTAACATACTTACATATATTTGCATCAGTGTCATGATTTATGGGAGTTAATTTTTTAACGAACTCGAATCGTACATACGAGTATGGTGCTGTTTGCCTTTTAACCCAAGATAATACAGTAGGTAAATGGGTAAATACATATTTTTAAAAAAGTCGGTCGAAAAAATTATATCGAAACGAGATTCGATGTATTTTATTACACCGATGATTTTTTTTTTTTTTTTTTTTTTTTTTTAATCTCAAGTGTGGAAGAAAATTTAAAAGATGACAAAATGGTTATTAATAAGTCTGGCAAATTTACGCCATATTTTCTCAATTTACCTATACAAACTAATCCATCAAGTTTATAATATCTGTAAAGTGTATTATAGACGAGTGAACTATACCCTAAGTTAAAATCAACGTTGAATAAGATTACCATTTCACCTTTATAATATGACGGGCATGACGACGACACGACGAGGTACTTTATACCTAGTTGAAAAAGCTCAATTCAAATTCAAAATAATATCTCAGTGAAAGTTTTATTCGACAGACGTCGATTTGAAAATTACGCTGTTCGGTAGCTCGGTTTCGTCGGGTACCAGTAAATGAACTAATACGGAACAATCGAGAGCGAAGAACTTTGAATTTCCTTTGGTTAAATTTATCATAGCGGTATTAGAAGATTAATATTCCGCGCGAACAGAGCAGAGCAGTGCAGACTGCAGAGCAGCGGGTACTGCTATGCAGATACTATATCATGCCTTTAGGGTCGCTTCTCGGTTCGTATAAGTTGTAACATGGAGTAGCTTGATTCTAGCCATTATATAACCTGAATCTGACTTTTCTCTTTTGTTCATAATGATAAATACTATTCATTCGGAGTACAGAGTAAGAACCGTAATCACATCATGTGCTCCAGCTGGGTTACTGAGCTAAAATTACAAAAAATTTATTCAGCTAGTCGGTAGTCGAGATGGAAAAAATAGTTTTTTTTTTTTCACTTCTCAAAAATAGCATACGAGAAGAACCGTTAATCGAAGTTTTATTGTTTTTGACGAGAGATAAGTGCGGACAGGTATGAAATATGCGGTTGGTTACGTTTACACTGTAATTTGTGCGTGGAGAGAAAAATACAGTACGTGCGAATAGAGATGAAAAATGGGCAAATTAAAATAAGTAAAAAAAATTGACAGGAGGCGGGGAGTATTTTAAAGAACGGTAAAACGAGGAGTGTGTGAATTGAAAAAAATGATAATAGTAGTAGGTATAGGTTTAAGTAAAATAATTTTTTCAATTTTTTCAAAATTTATTTTGAAATACGATTTTTGAAATTTTTGAACCAGAAAAATTTATCAACTTGAGAAAAATCATTCGGAACAATTTTTTCTAAATTTCATTACGAATCGAAAAATATTACAAACGTTCAAAAATTGGAGAGAGATTAAAAATTAAGACAAAATTTAAGAACAAAAAAAAATTCAAAATTTCAAAAAAAGATATAGGTAGTTAAATTTAGAAATCAAAAATTTGGAAAAATTGAAAAAGAAATAGAAATTTACATGTTTACAAGCAATTACAAATTTTCTTCATCATAGAAAAAAAAATTAAAATTGGAATAAAAATGATTCAATCGTTTTGAATTTGAATTCGATCATAATTTTTTAGCTGATTATTTAAAATTTTTCCAAGCATAATTTATGTGTAAGATTACTTACCTATTTTCTTTATAATTTTTCAATTAAAAAAGAAATCACAACCCTAAAAAATTTTCGAACTATTTTTTTCATTTTTTCCTAATTTAAGTTAAGGTAACTTGAAAAATAATTTTTTTGAATTTTCGCTAGGAAACAATTTTTTTAATCATTAACATATTTCAAATAAATTATTAATTCAAAAAAAATTGTTTGAAAACAATTTTTTCTAAATTTAATTCCGAGACAGATTTCTTTGCTTTTCCTAGAGAATTCATTTTTCAACAGTTGAAAAAATTTTCAAGTTTTTAAGAAATCTCAAAACAGATGGGCATATTTTCTCGAACACACAGAAAAAAAATTTTAGATCCAAAAAATACGAAATTTCCCTACAAATACTAATGGGGTTTCTTCTCGAATTTTCACCATTTGAAGATCTACATGTGTAATTGTATATGATTAAAGAATTGCCAATTCAAAGAAAACTGAAAAAAATTCGCCCCAAAAAAATGCTTAGATCTAAATAATTGATAAATAATTTTTTGGATCTAAGAATTTTTTCTAGGATCATTTTTTTCAATTTTCAAATTGTCAATTTTTTACAATAACCCTACACATGTAAGTCTTCACACTTCAAATGGTATTTGACAATTTGAAGAAAATTAAGGAATTGAAGATATTGAATTTTTTCACAGCATTTTTTCGAATCCCATTTTTTTTAATCGATTAAAACAATTTTTTTGGTTGAATTTTTTTTTTTTTTGAAACCCATTATTTAAGAAAACATGATAGTTTTGTTGTTTTTTTTTAAATAATTTTGTTTTAAGTACAAATTTAAAAAAAAAATAGGTAGAACAATTTATTTCGAATTTTGTGGAAAAAAAATTTCAAAACTTTTGATAAAAGTAATTTTTTTATGATTTTGTTCAAATATTTTTTTCTTACAAATTTTGTTCGGAAATTTACTTGAGAATATATATTTTTTTAAATTTTAAAATAATATAATTTTCACAATTTTTTTTTTAAAATTGCTTGGATTTTTTTTAAAATTAAAAAGAATTCACTTTTCCAAATTTTGTTTAAAATGATGATTTTTAAAAAATTTTGCTAGAATAAAAAAAAAAAATTGAAAAATTTTATGTTTTTTAAAATAAAAATCAACTTTTCTTGTTTATTTCTTCCAAAATTTGATTAAAAATAGGGGTTTGTTAAAAATAATGTCAAACTGAAAAATAAAAACAATTTTTCTTTATTTCATTTCAAAATAAAGATACGACCCCTGGAATTTAATTTTTTCCAAGAAATCATTTTAATTTTCAAAATACATTTTTTTAAAATTTTGCTGAAAAACAATTTTTTTTTTAAATTTATTGTTTCCTAATTTTGTTTAAAATAATCATGATTTTTCAAATTTTTTCTTTAAAAAACTTTCTAAATGGGGGAAAAAATTTAAAAATTAACTATTGCTCAGAACTATAAAACTTAATTTCTTCCAAATTTTGTTATTAAAAAATATGGTTTTCAATTTTTGCATTCTTGAGATAATACAAGTATCAATCAATTTAAAAAAAAAAAAAAAAAAAAACTCAGATAAAAAATAATTAAAAACAATTTTTCTGAATTTACTTTGTACATAGGTATTAGATACATTAGATAGACCGGTATCATTTTTCACATGTTCTTAAAAAATTTATCTAAACGTATGTTTGAAAATTTCATTTTTAAATTTTTGTTCAGAAACCATTTTTAAAAAAAATCAAAATTCTGTTTAAAGTTCTTTTTTTAAACTTCACATTTCTTTATTCGTCCAGGAAGGTAACAGGCATCATTAAGAACACAGCGATAAAAAAAGAATACGATGTTAGCTCGAAAATAAATCGGAGCTTTTAAAATTAAAATTGAAAAATGACTATTTTCCCTCTAATTATACGCTTTGGTCAAGCTCAAACGAACGAATATTATTCTCGAGTCCTCATCTTCATGCCATGTTCGTAACCTTGACCACAGCGATGTAAAAATACAAGGAAATAGAAATGATTATCGAGTGTGCTCAATTTGAGGTGATTTACCATCGGTAATATTCCATCATAAGTTGGTAAAAAAAAAATAAACAACATAAACCGAAACAAAAAAAATATCAAAGTAAATTAAAAGTTATTAAGCAACGTAAACAAAGTAGCGTTAAGTAACAGGTACCTATGGGTATGATGGATATTGCTACAGCTCCTTTGATTTTGTAGTGAGCATGACCTATGGTGAGAAAATAATATACCTACAGCGGTGTTTCAAGGAATTCGCAAATAACAGGAAGATGTACGAGTATGCATCTGACGCTATTTTTGGTACTTCTTATGACTAAGACTAGGAGGTGTCGTGATGAAATCGTCCTCTAAGTATCATCTATAACGACTTCGGTTACGTTTTAGGCATACTTCTGTGGTTATTGTCGATTCGATTTGCGGTATCGAAATATTACATTGTATTTATTACGTGATTTGAATTATTCAATTCGGTCCAATTTTCGATTCTACTCCCCTCCAACCAAAAAAAATATATATACCTATTCGCAGGAAAATGAACCTCAAAAGTAATTTTTTTCGAGTGGGTATTTCGACGAAAACACCTCTATGAACAAATTTGTAAATACAGGAAGTTCACGAGAGTTCACCTTTTCATAGATTTCTTGACATACACCAAGTGATGAAGTGAAAAACACTCTCGAGTAGATGGAATTTACGCGTTAGTCCCATCGCTAGGAAAAAAATCAAGGAAGCAATGAGCCGAGAAATTGAGCGTCAATTTTAACATTGCTTTAAAACTAGACGACCGTGACGAGGTATCATATTTATTTATAAATTATACGCAGCGCAATAATATCAATGATTCTTGCAACCGAATCATCGACTGATTAAAAACACAGACGAGGCAGCATAAGCATCCAGGATTAATGATCGTACCAATACGTTGTAGTAAAGTTTCAAATGGCAGTTCTATGCGATCCAGAGGTTAAAAGTGATTTTATGATTGATATGTAATCTAGGATGTATTTTCAAAAAAAGATTAGCTGGGGTTCCATTTTTATTATAGGATCATATCTCTTCTGAAGGTTCATTCTTTTTCCAAAAAATCTCCCTACCTGGGCACCTGAAGCTCCAATCGAAAAAATTTTCAAACAAAAATTGTAGAGTGATATCCATGAAATAATTTTAGTCATTATAAAAATTTCGATTGGATCCCTCCCTCCCCTCCATTTTTGCATAAAATGTATGGAAATGGCCGGATCATGATCATTTTTGTACGTGTTATGCGAAATTGAAGAGGAGTGCGGGGTCCAATCGAAATTTTTATAATAACTAAAATTATTTCAAGGATCTCAATCTACAATTTTTGTTTGAAAAATTTTTCAGTTGAAGCCTAAGGAACAGATGTAAGGGGCTTTCAAAGAAAGGAACGAACATGGATACTCGAAAAAGAGGAGCCTCAAAAAATGGCATACACAAGTGGCGCTACTATCCCCTTCACTTTGAAAAAAAAAAATACCAAATTTTGAATTTTGCATTTTTTTGGGTTCCAGTCTTTTAAAATCGTTCTTTATTTTCATAAGAGATAATTCCAAATTTTTCATTTGTCATCGAACTGAATTTCAAGTGGCACTTCCAGTCCCTCCAATTCTAAAAAAAGGGTAAAATTAATAATTTTCGAACTTCTGCATTTTTTTTTGTTGTTTCAAGTTTCAGCTCATAAAAGTTGTACTATCTATTTTATAAAAATTTTGATAATTTTTTATTTCCTCCCTAACTGAGTTCTAAGTGTGACCTTGCTATTTCTAATTTCTCAAAAATTAAAAAACCTGACAAAATATTTTTATTTTATTTTAAGATTTTTTTTCTGTTCTAATTTCTCAAAATTAACTTCTTCAATAGACAAACAAATTAACATTATTTTGATGAAATGAAATAAAAACACAGTAAAATTTCTAAAATTTTTAGTATTCCTCTTTTTTGAAATTGGAGGGTTAATAGGTGCCATTTTAAGTTCAGTGAGGGGGAAAATAAAAAATTGGGGATTGTTTGTCATGAAAAGAAGCAATTTTGATAAATTAAAATCAAAAAAGTGCGAAATGAAAATTCGTTTTTTTTTTTTTTTTTTTTTTTTTTGAAGTGAGGAGAAAGGTTAATAAAAAATTTAGTTAGGGAAAAAATAAATGAAATAAAATTATTGCTCATTAAAAGGAACAATTGTGATAGGTTTTTAGAACTAAAAGATGCAAAAGTTCAAAAATTTGATAATTTTTTTCTTTCCTTTTTTTGAAAATGGAGCTAGTGGCACTACTTGAAACTCAGTTGTAAGAAAAATTAAAAAATTGAGAATTGTATTTCTCATGAGAAGAAATCATTTTGATAGAATAGAACAAAAAAAATGCAAATAAGCTCGAAAAATTCGATTTTTTTCGAAATTCGGGGGGGGGGGGGAGGGCTAGTAACGCCAAATAAATTCAATTCAAAAAATTAGAAAAATTCTTATGAAAATAAACCATTTTGATAAAAAATGCAAAAGTTTGAAAATTTGATTTTTTTTTTGAAAATGGGGCTAATTAGTAGAATCACTTAAAACTTTACAGAAAAATAAAAAAAATTGAAAATTTTATTTCTTACGAAAATGAATACTTTTGGTAGGCTAGAACCAAAAAAAAAAAAGTGAATTTTTTTTTAATAATGAAGGGACTGGTGGCATCAGTTAAATGTCAAAGTGCCGCTTGAAATTAAGCAGAGAGCAATAAAAATTAGGGCAATTAATTTCCATGAGAAGGAAAAAAAAACAAAATTTTAAAAATGGGTAAATTTTTTCATTTTTCTAAAATAATGAGGAGGGACCAGGGGTCACTTAAAAGTTAGTTAAGAGAGAAATAAAAAATATGTAATTATTTCTTCGTAAAAAAATAAAATAAAATAACTTGAAGATGTGACAAAAAAATCGAAAAGGATCATCGTATTGTATAATCAAAGTTCAAGAGCGATTTTCATAAGTATTATGCAAAATTGGAGTTGAAAGAGGGGTCTATCGTAATTTTTGTAATAAACAAAATTATTCCAAGAATTTAAATCTACAACTTTTGTTTGAAATTTTTTTACTTGAGGCCTTAGATACAGAAATAATAAGGAGATTTTTTGGAATGAGAAAGATGGTGCTTCAGAAAAAAGAAGCCGTGAAAAAGTGGAAACCCAACCGATTTAAAGATATCGAATCAATCATAAAATCGCTTTAAACCTTTCGATCGCACGAAAAAGTATGCAAGATAAAAACGCGAATTAATCGACTAAAATAATTAAGCACTTCGATTTATGCCCTAAATTGTTTCTAAATTATATCGGTATACATTTGAGAGGAAAAATGCGCCACTTGAACCGGTTGATTTGTTACGTTCGTAAAACAATAAACGGTTTAAAATGAATTCTTAAGTAGGTATAATTATAATTAGAATGCGAAACAATTAATAATCACCGTGTACGAGCGAGCGACGTACAGAATGCTATAATTTTATCCGCGTATAGCCCGAAACGAAAATACGAGTGTGACCCGAATCGGAGCGATTTTTATTTAAATGAGTTATCATAATAAATTCGTAAAATTTTTCCAACCAGACGATGATATTTTTCGACTGAGCCAACTTATTTAAATTATTTTGTAAATTGGAGCGCGCCTCGAGTTGTGTAGTAATCGAAATTCATCCGAGATGGTCATTATAAAATTTTCCCACTGCAAAACACCAAACAGTGTGTAAGTTTCGCCAATTTCTCAAAACAATGCTGCTATATTTATTGACAATGCTCGAATGATTAGAAAATCTAAAAACACGAGTCGCCACTCCAGTCTTGTGAACTGTCTAATGTGTGTGGTACGAATAAAATACAATGCTACAAATACTTCATTCAGTTTCGTCATAATCTAAAGACCAACATAACGTCTCACTTTAATTAAAAAATTATCACATTAGCGGTATTGTTGAACTTCAATTACAACATGCACCTTACAATAAACGCGAGAGCTAATTTATTTTGTAATTTATTTGTTCTATTTTTTCTCACATTTAAATTGAAGATTTTAAGAAAAAAAGTTCAACTGTGTAACTACACGTGTGAGATCATTTACGAATTATAGTATGTATGTAAAAATGTGATGAAATTCGACAACCTATGCAATATGCAGATACACTTTTTTTACGCTCGTATAGCTTTATTATTATATTTTTTTTTTCAAATAACACACGTAGGCTACGCATCTATTGTTATGTAAGTCGACTAAGCCACCGAATACATACCTGTGTAACATAACAGAGTGTACAAAGTTAATTTTAGTTCAATACCCTGGCCTGGCATCGACGACTTATACCAGATTAAATGTCACTCCTGAGAGATAAAATTTAATGCAAGTGCAACATTTGTTCAAAAATCAGATAAAATCGAAAAAGTATTTTTTGAGTTCGACACGTCTGAATTTTAGAATTTTCTCGATTTTTAAGAAAGAGCTTATTCTAAAGATTTTTAGTAAATAAAACAGCCACTGGAAAAATCTGAAGGATTCACCTAAACTTTCTTGTTTGGAAAAAAAAATTAAACCAAAAAAAATAGCTTTCTTTTCCAAGAAATTTGCTTGTCCTTGAATTTGGTGACGCTTTGTTACAATTTTTTCAAAATTTTTTTGAAAAATTGGAAAAAAAATGATTAATTTATTATTATTTGCATTAAAAAAATATATAATTCTACAAAAATAGAAACAATTTGTAGCTAACGATGATTTTCAATCAGTTTTGAAGAAATTTGCAATTCAAATTAAGTTTTTTAAAATTATTTATTTTTTAGCAGAATTTTAAACAAAAAATGTATTTTCAAATAGGTATTTTTGGAAAAAAAAGTAATGAAATGAAAATGAAAAAAAAAAAACACTTTCTAATATTACCTATTTAAAAAAAAATGTATTTAACTAAATTAAATTGAAAAAAATATAGGTAGGTCTACTATCCATCATTTTTTTTAAATTTGTACCTACTTATTTGAATTAATTTTTCAAAATAAAATAAAATTATTCCAATTTTTAACAAAATTTTTAAAAATATTTCGAATTCTTCTTGAAAAAATTGTACTTGAATGAAATCTTGAAAAAATTATTTCTTTAGTTTTTTAACAAAAAAATTTAAAAGTCATTTTGAGCCATTTCTGAAAAAAACTTAATCGACGAAATTTCTAGAAATTTCTGTTTGAACAAAATTTATTAGGTATTAAAAAATATCCCTAAATATAATTTCAAAAAATTAAAAAAATCAAAAATTTATTATTTTAAATCAGTTCTATTTTTTGAAAACAATTTTAATAAATTTCATTTTTGATAAAATAATACAATACTAAAATCTCAAAAAAATTACATTTAAACATAATTCTTTAAAAAAATCATTAAAAAAATAATAACATAAGAAAATTTTTTCTACATAAAAAAACTTGGGAATCCTTGAAAAGTTGTTTCTTGAATAAAATTTTGATAGATTCGATTTTTATTAAATTTTCTAAAACGTTATTTTGACAAAATATGAAAAAATTTAAATTTTAACAAAATTCCTAAAAAAAATTACTTTCCATCATTTTTGAAAAAATTTGTAATTGAATGAAATCTGAAATAACCGTTGCTTGAACAAAATTTATTTTAAAAATTGTCACTGAATTAAGCATTTTTTAAAAAATCAAAAATTGAATTTTTTTAAATATGAAAAATTATTTCTGGAATAAAATTTTGTTCATTGTAAATTAAATTTCCAATCATTTTCGAAAGAAAAAAATTGTAATTGGGCGAAATTTGTAAAAATTTTGTGTGAATAAAATTTTTAATTTTAAAAAAATTGTTTGTTTACAAAACTTGAAATTTTTTCAATAATTTTTGAAAAAATTGTGAGTACGTGAATGAAATCTGAACTTTTTTTCTAAAATAAACAAAATTAAAAAAATAGATTTTTTCAATCATATAAAAAAACAATGTGACTGAAAAACTCAAAAATTTAATGAAAACAATTAATTTGTCTCAAAATTTGAAACTTTTAGCAAAATTTCAATAAATTCTATTTTTAACAAAATTTTTAAAAATCATCTGAAATTATTCTTTTAAAAAATTATCGTAAAGTACACATAACATGTGAATAAAATTTGAAATGAAAATTTAATTTAATAAAATCGAATTTAAAATAAAAATATAGGTAATATTATCTATTTATTTTAAACAAAACTTGATAACATTATTTTTTCAGCAAAATTTTTAATCAAATTATTTAAATCATTTTCAATCATTCTGAAGATAAATGTACTCGAACGAAATTCGAGAAAATTAATTCTAAAATAAAATTTTCAAGAAAAAAATTTTTCGAGCCTTTTTTAAAAGGATTTTACACTTGAATGAAATTTAAAAAATATACGTTTTCAATCCTTTTCGAAAAAAAAATCATAATTTGATACCTACCTATTAAAAATTATTTTCAATTATTTTTGAGAAAAAAAAATCGCAAAATGTATTTTAATTCAATTAAAAGTTTATACAATTGCACAAATGAATTTATTTCAAATTAATTTTTTTTTCAATATTTACACCTACTTAAAAAAATTATTTCAATAAAATTTAAAAAAAATGACTTTAAAACAAAGTAGATTTTTTTTTGTCATAAAACGAATAGAAAAAAATTATTTCTAATAAAATCCCCAAGTTTCAAGGACTATTAAGATTACAGGCAAAAATTGTCGTAATTTTCACTATCGAATGCTGGGCACCCTCTCTCATTTTCATACATTACGCGGATGAATATATAGAAGACAATTTTCATCGCTTGTTTTGTTTCAACAGTCTATGAAAACCTTGAAACTACCAAATACGTATAAAATTCGCATCAGCTCGAGCAGAATTTCACATTAAAATATACGTACTCCATGAATGATTAATTTCACAACACTGACGAAGTACAGTACACATACAATACATCTCATCCTACTCGACGAATAAGTACATACATAGCCCGCAGTATTCACGAATCGATATACTCACATAAATTGCACACGAATTGGTATTCTAAAAAAAAAAAAATCATCAACGTTTGCAATTTTCTACGAGCAGAATTTTATTTTCCAAATACACACTCGTATGTTACCATTTTGACGGTAGAAAACACCATACGTATAGTTTAAAGTTAAACCTTAGGGTTTAAAGCATTTTCAAGTTTCAACTTGGGAGTATGAAAGGACCTCGACTGTCACTCATGAGCACGTATAATTTTTCTCCCACGAAGTGAAAAGATTAGTAGCCTACATGTCAGTTCAATAGAAGATATAAATAATAGACAACTCCACATTCGGATTTTGGCCCGGGCTTTTTTTTTTTTTTTTTCTTTTTTCGTTTTTGTTACGTTGAAAACTCAAAGTCAAATTTAGATTTCAAATGCGAATATAAATCTGGAATAGATTTTCTCCTGTATTGATCGAATAGGCGAATGTAAATGAGACGAATAAAAATTTTCAATTCGCGTGAAAACTCGAATAAGAGGCCTACGTACGATATATTAGAAAAATATTTAAATGATTAATTATACATATAAATATAACGATTCCTATATTCACAATATTAAAAGTGAAAAAAAAAAAAAACAATACGAGAAAAATACCTAAGCCAAAATGATTTTATTATTTACCTAGATGTATATTTTGTTTCAGAAAACAATGACCCAAACATCACCGAAAAATTTCCAATAGACTCACCACAAACCATTCGAACCAAACAACCATGCTGGCCTACCGAGAAAAATTCCACGACCACATCAACGACCCGACTTTCTACAAAATAACACCGATCAAAGTAAACGAGACGAAAAACATCAAGAAAAATCTTTCGCCGAAAGAGTTTCTGGAAATGTATTCGTTACCGAGGATCGTGAAAGTCACCCCGGAAGAACCCATAGCTACCAATGAATCCTGTGATCCGAGTACTTTGCTCAATAGCACCTTGCTATTGTACAAGCAGTACCAAAGTGGCAAAATAGAAGCCAGAAAGTACCCGGTGGAAGGTAGTCAAAAGGAGATTTCGACTATAGTGATTCCTGACACATACCAAGGTAAAATTTCGTCACCATTTGCCAGCAAATCGACCACTAATTCGGAGCGAGTTTGTTTTCGCTATTGATACGGGCTAGATTGGGTAAAATTCATCAATGAACATACCTATGGGTCATAGACTGCGATGACTAATCAGTAATCAGTGGTCATCAAAATTCGTTGATTGGGATTTGTGAAAATAAAGAAGTACAGGTGGTCGATTTGTGGGGTTGGGTAATTACATATTAGGTGTAGGTAAATAGGTAGATATTAGAGCTGTCTATTGGAGTAATCTAACAAATGGAGAATGTTCCTTTTTTCGTATTTGACGAATAAAAATTTACCTGATTTTTCTTTTTAATTTTATAAATACTTCATGAGCAAGATTACATTTTAGCAGAAATTAAAGGGTTATGTAATATTTATTTTTTTTGGCTTCTAAAAATTATCAGTAATGGGCCTATATATAAAAAAAATTAATTTCGATCACAATAGTAACTAACAGGTTCTAAGCAAATTTTTCGATCTCCCCTCAATTATTTCATTTTCAAAGAATTTTTTCTCGAAATCATTACTCGAGAAGGAGAAGCCCTACAGTAGTAGGGTTGAATTAGGTATACGAAAAAATTGGAAAATTTTCTCCTATTAAAACAAAATCGTTTATAAAAAATGTTTTCAACTCGTGAGTATAAAATTTTTAAATTTTTCTTGAGTACAATAATTTTTCAAATATTTTGCAAAAACTGTGTTTGAAAAACGTGAGTTTTGTGAATGTTTTACATTTTATTCTTATAGGTAGCTTTATACTTACAAAACATTAATTTTCGAAAACTTTTTTTTTTTAAGCCACGTTGTTTAAAATGTTTGCAAGGCCAAAATTGTGAATATTTTTTGGGGGAAAAATCAGATTTTCACAATTTTTCGCAAAAGTCAATTTTGAAAATATTAAAAAGGTTTTTATAAAAGGCAAAATCGTGAATATTTCTAAAAAAAAATTTAATTTAAATTTTGAATTCTCAACTGGGTATTTTGTAATAACTTTTAAAAGTACCTACCTAATAAAATTTAATAATTTTTTTTAAGAAAGAGATTTTTGATAAAAAATTATTCTCTTGACTAAAATTTTATTTTTCTAAAATAATTTTTTTCATGAGTTGTTTTTAATAACTTTTTGACAAAATTTATTCTATTACCAAAAATTTTATTTTTCAAGCTTCCTTTATATAAAAAATGTTCAGAAGAATCTTTTCAATTCTTTTTTATTTAATTTATTTTTAAGGTAAAACGGACATAATCCATTTTTATTTTAGTTTTTTTTTCATTTTCTGGAATATCCCGAATTTTAAAATTTTTAATCATCCGAAATTATTCAATTAAAAAGTACATTTGCCTATATTTCTCTAAAACTGTCCTATTCAAAAAAAAATTATTCCAAAATTGTTTAAAATTCACTAAAATTTTTGCATTTTTGAAAATTTTATATTTTTTTGAAATTGCTTAGTTTGAAAAAAAAAATCAATCGTTTACAAGTAAAATCGTTCAAATTTATTAAAATTTTGATTTTCTAAAATTATTGAATTACCCCCCTCCCCCACAAAAAAAAAATTTCACAAAATTGTTCAATTTTTGTTTGATTTTTGAAAATGTTTATTTTTTCAATTCCAAAAATTGTTTAGTTCTCGTATGTGTTCTAATTTTTTTAAAATTCAGTTTTTCGAAATTTCACAGTTCATATAAATACCTACCTCTCTCAACTGTTAAAATTGTCCAATTCCTTCCCAAAAAAATTCAACTTTCCATAATAATTACTTAATTTTCCAGAGATTTTTAATATTTTCAATCACTCAAAATTATCTAATTTGAAAAAAAAAAATTCAGAATTGTTCAATTTTAGGAAGTTTTTATTTATCAAAAATTGGTTAATTTTCAATCATCCAATTTTATAAAACCCTTAAATTTTCTGAATTGTTCAACTTTTAACTCTCCAAAATTGTCCAACTTGTTTAATTTAAAAAAAAAAATCAATAGGTTCGTGGCTTAATTTTTGAAAATGACTATTTTTTCAATTCCAAAATTGTTTTATTCTATAATATTGTCCTTACCTTTTTTTAATTTTAATTTTTCTAAACTGTAAAGTTTTTAAAAAATTTATACAACTTTCCATATTCAACAGAACTGTTTAATTTTCCAAAATAGGTACTTTGAATTTTAAAAATTTTTAAATGTGCAAACTTGTTCAATTAAAAATTTTAAATGTTTTCTAACTGTCCAAAATTGTCTAGTTTGAAAAGGAAAAATAATTTTCCAAAATTGTTCAGTTTTCAAAAAAAAAATCAAAATTTTCCAAATTTCCAAAATTGACCAGTTGAAAAAAAGTCCTAAAATTAATCACTTTAATTTAATTTTTTCAAAATTGTTAATTTTTTAAAGAATTATTTTTCACGTTGTTCCATTTTTTGTAATTTTTATTTCTCCAAAACTGCCAATTAAAAACCTAAATTGTCTTATTATTCAAAAATTCAAAATTGTCCAGTTTCAAGCATTTCTAATTATTTAAAATTGTGCTAACTATTAAAAAAAATATCAATTTAAAAAATTTATAAATTAAAAAAAAAAATAAAAAATAATTTGTCGAAAATTGACCAATTTTTCTAAATTGTTCGATTCTCTTACATTGAACAATTTTTTCCCCAATTTTTCATAATTTCCCAGTTTAAAAAAAATAATCGTTTAAAAATTTTCTAATTTTTAAAAATTCATTTTTTTTAAATTGTTCAAGTTTCCTGAAGTTTTGATTGAAAAAATCAAAATTGTAATTTTCCACACGGAACAAAAATTTAACAAAGAATTCGCATTTGTTCCAGGATGGTTCAGCGTGATGACCGAACGTGGCCAAATAAAAGCCAGACAATATACGACAGTTCAACGTTTAATTAGCGCTCAAGTCACCGCGTTTTTAATCATTGGCCCGGATGTAATCGGATATTATCAAAATTACCGGAAGACCACAGGTATGCATTGAAAAAAATAATAATGTATCCGGCTATTACAGATTTGCACCTTGTTCGACCTCAGAATCACAACGAGTAGGTAAATTCAAATAAAAACCCAAAAAAAACTACGTAAGTACCTATAATTTTGAGGTATTCGGGTTGGGGGTTGGGGAGGGATCCAAAACAATATAATTTGAAAAGATTGATGTGATTCTGGGTCAATTTCATTACAAAAGAAATAAGGAGCAAAGTGAAACGAAACACTTGGTTCTAATTTTAATCAATTACTTTACCACCTACGTACGTAGGTACTTAACTTACGTCTATGAACGTTAAACAAAACATCGATTTCAGACGGAGCTAAATCAAGATACCATTATATAAAAACCACAATCAGAAGCGGCCAAGTCTTGAAATTATTAGCCGTATACGAAGATATCGCAGAACAATCAACACGTTCGAAACGTCTGTCGTGGCCTTTACTGGGTTCAAAGCAACAAAGCACACAGTACGCGCAATGCATGACAATTAGAAAACAAGTTGGTACCTATTTCGATAATCCTTTACCTAGATTACTCGTTCATCGTGCGGAGCATTTTCAAAATAAATTTTCAAACCACGAGGGTGCGAATTGACCAGGGCTAAATCAAATTACAAAGGTACTCGAGTGGAAAAGCACAAACGAAATGGGAATTTCAATGAATCGAGCTAAGGTAAAATAAAGCACCAAAGTAAACGAAATTTTCCTCAAACGATTATCAAAAAAAAAGGAGATAAGTAAGTTCGCTCGAAGCGAACGTATTTCTCGATTTAATATCGATTTGCAAAATTTTCCTATGATTTTAATCAAAAATAGAGAACGCTTTTCGAGTCACAACCTAATTGTAAATTCAAATCGCGACGGAGTGACAGGCACAATGTGCACTGATGTAATCGTACAGTTACCTAGAATGAAAATTTTGACACGATTTGATTTGACATAGCTAATAAAATGAGGTTAACGCAATTTCAATGTCTGTTATCGCCTACAAATTGAAATCGAAGCTTGAATAATAATTCGCCAGGTCTAAAAACAGACTGATAGACTTATAAATACCTACATAGTATGTGCGTAAAATTTAGATAGAAGCAGGCGCAGGGAATCATAAGTACGAGTATTTATCACCATACGAGTCATCTGGAATAATGCCCGTATAAGGGAATCGTTCGCCGAGATATATCGATAAATAAAAATCTATTATTTATCTTACAGATCGTGTACATACCTATGACAACACATGGCTATTTTTATGCTGTCTCCACAGCTAATAACACCGCCGAAGATAACGTCAGCAAAGTATATCAAATCGCGAAATTATTGCAAGTTTTCCCTCTACCGGTTCGAGTTTGCAGTATTTATCCTCAAAAAATCAATGGTAAGTGTAGTCAAGTTCTACGACCGGCAACTTGTCAGTCAACATATAAAATTTCGTAAGTTAAAATGAGCTGACATCGTAGAAAACTCCGAAAATTCAAAAATTCAAAATTTAGTTATGTCTCAGGGTTTTTGAAGAAAAAGTTACTAGGTATTTCAATTTCTTTTCTTCAATTTTTAGGCTAAAAAATATCTCATTTTTGTGAAATAGGTACCTAAGCGTAAGAAATTTCGAATCTTTTTTGGAAAGAAAATAAATTTCTCGTTTTCAGAAGGAAAAAAACAATTTTTCGCAAGTAAGAAACATCTTTTAGTTTTTTATCTCAATTTTATTTGACAAAAAATGTATTTTTTTCAGAGGAATGATTTTTTTAAGAAAATATGTTTTTGGAAAAAAATAACTAGGTACTTTATTGGGAGAAAAAAAATCGTCAATTTTTTGTCAGTTTCTTTTTTTAACCGCAATCTTTACCTTTTTTTCGGAGTATGTAGGTATTTAAATTTTTCATTTTATTTTGTAATAGAATTTATTCCATATTTTTTTAGAGAAAACAGACCCTTGATTTTTGGAGAAAAAATGACAATTTCTTTGAATGAAAAAATTATCAATTTTTCAGAATTAAAAATACTTCCTTACTTTTAAATTTTTCGATTTTTTTCAGTAAAAAAATTCAAATTTTTTGGAGTAGAAAAAATTTTCATTTTTTTTTTAAGTAAAGAAGATTTTAAATTTTTTAAAGTAAAAAATATTAAATTTTTTTAAAATAATAATTTTTTGGAATAAAAACTGTCTTGATTTCTTGGATTAAAATATTTTTAAATTCAAAATATTTTTTGAAGTGAAAAATACCTACTTACCTAAAATATTTCTTAATCAATTTTTGGAGAAAAATTATTTCAAATCTGTTGCAGTCGGGTGTAAATTTTTTTTTCAATTTTTAAAAAATCTTTAGGTTTATTTTCATATAAAAAATTGTCAATTTTTTTGCTTAAAAATATTTTTTAATGAATTTTTGAAAAAAATCTCAAATTTTTTGGAGGAAAGAAATCTGAATTTTCTTAGAATACAAAACATATTATTAATTTTTAAAATTCGACGTAAAAAAATTTCTTCCTTAATTTTTTCGAAGCAGAAAAAATTCATCAATAAAATATCTCAATTTTTTCAGAGTAACCGTAAGAAATTTCTATTAGCTGATTTTTTTAGGTACCTAGATTATAGATTTTTTGAAAAAAAATCTCCCAAGTTTTTATGTCAAAAAATATAAAAATATTCTTCCATTTTTTTTTTTTTTTTTTGAAAAAATCTTATTTTCTTCAGAAAAGTGTAATTTTCTTTAGAAAAATGTGTTTTTTTGGGGGGGGGGGGAATCCTTAATGTTTTTCAAAAAGACAATCTTTTAATTTTTTCATAGAAATTTCTCAATTTTCCTGAAGTAAAAATATTTCCAAATTTTTTAATTTTTCAAATTTTTGAATTATCTCTTTTTTTGAATACAAATCTCTCTTTGATTTTTCAAAGAAAAAACAAACAATTTTTAAATTAAAAAAAATGATAAATTCCTCGAGAGTAAAAATATTTTTAAAATTGTCCATTTTTTTGAAGAAGTTATTATTTTTTAGGTAGAAAAAAATCTCAATTTTTTGGCTTAAGAAATAAACAATTTTTTGGATATAATAGGTAGGTACTAGGTACTCACAATTTTTCGAGAGTGAAAATATTTTCAAATTTCATAAGTTTTTTATAGTAAAAAATACCTCAATTTTTTGGAGTAGAAATATTTTTAAAATTACAAAAATTGGGTAAAATCTCAATTTTTTGAGAATGAAAATATTTTCAGATTTTTCGATTTTTTTTTATTTGGAGTGAAAAAATATTATTTTCTTGGGGGCTAGACAACTTCTTTCTCTTCTTTCATTTAAAAAAAAAATATTTTTTCATATTTCTCAACTTTTGAAGCAAGAATTATCTCAATTTTCTTGGAGTAATTTTTTTGGGGTGAAAAATATCTTATTTTTTGAGTACGAAAAAATTGTCAATTTTTTAGAGTAAATAAAATCTGAATTTTTTGGAGTAGAAAAAAAATCTTGTTTTTTTTTTCAAGAAATCTTTTGTTTTTAGAGAAAAAAATTTTCAATTACTCTTTGTAAAAATTGACAAAAATTACCAATTTTTTCAAATAAAACCTTTTTAGAATTATTTTTTGGACAAAAAAAATCTCAATATTTTTTTTGTGGGAAAATATTTCTTAAATTTTTTGAGAGAAGAGTTTCTCAATTTTTTCGCGATTTTTTTTTTTTTTTTTTTGTAGAAAAGATCTTTAAATTTTGTTGAAAAAATTTTTCTAATTAATTATTCTCGCATTCAACATTTAAAAGATCGGCCACACCTTCGCCTTCGGGAAAAAAATCTAAATATACCCGGAAAATTCCAAGTTGCCGGTCCTACCTACGTTAAAATTTAATTCTTCATGCGTAAAAAAATAAGCCCTCTTGACTGAAATACGATTTATAAAAAATGAAATATATTTTCAGGTTCCATCCTACTGGAGAGTTATCATAAAGAAGACGTAATGCTGGCTTGCGTATTAGACGAAAAACATAACATAGGTTCGAATAAATTTAGATTTTTAGAAATCGACACGAATTCTAAATTTTTCGTCAACCGAGTCCCAGACGAGCACCGACTATTTAAGAAAACACGAGTACAAAAGGCACTACGAAATTGTCATACGGATAGCGAAAAATGGTGTCAACAATTGAAAATAATCCATCACATATACCCGAGTAAGAAACCAGCAGTCGATAGCACCAAAGTCAAAAGAACAAGGCGAGTTTCACTGGGAGACAAAAAAACAGTAAAATCGGCATCGTTTAGATATTCGACGAGTTACGGCGAAGATAATACAAATAAAATTATTCAAAGAAGTTCGTCAAATATGTACAAACCAGTCCCGCATACCCCGGCGCCGGCGCCACCACCACCGCCGCCGGTTTATTTGAACATAGCTTGTAAGCCGAATGAAGAGAATTGTTCGTCTTTGCCGCTTCAAAAATCGCACAGGACGATATTAGAGAACGAGGTGTTACAATGTATATTACAAAACCAAAGACAGATCGAACATAAGAACTCAGATCGGTTAGAAAAATCATATCACGATAGAGATCGTCTTCTAAAAAAATCGACTAGTGATAGCAGTTACCTTAGATTCAGCGATCAATTCGACATCGACAGGGTTACCAATAACGATCGTAAGATCCAAGTTACCAAAAATAATAGTTATAATGGTCCTAAAGAAAGTATAAGTATTCCTAAGTATTACGATCCTAAGTATAAAGTGATTAAAAAGGAAAATACCTATTACGAGCATAAGGTTTCCCCAGATCAACCCATTTACAAAACGCAAGTTACAGTCAAAATCAACGACTCGTATTCCATCGCTGCAGACGCGCTAAGGTCGAAAAATGGCAGCAGTAGTGATAACATTTATGCTGAAATTGACGAGTATCCTCATCTTGTCCATAATTATCCAATTTATTCTAAGAATACTTGTTATATTAATGATAATTGTTCTAATTCATTTATTATTGTTCCGTCTACTTCGACGGTGAATGTTTCGTGAAATTTAAATTTAGTTTAAATTTCGAATTCGAATCACCAAAGTCAAATTGAAAAATTTATACAAAAGAATCTCATTATTACGTATCTTGATTTAAAATATTCTCATCGTAAATTTAAAAATTTAAATAAAAAATCAAATAGAAATAAAAACGAAAAAAGTATTGTTTACATTAAAATTAAGTTTACGAAATTTAAAAAAGTCAAATTTTACCTAGTTGAAAATATTGTAAAAATTTTACTTGTATAAATAATTATTTTTATGTAGTTTTTTTTTGCATAATATTGTACATGCTCATACTGTAGGTAATAAAAAAAATCATTTGTTTTCTTTTATTGACACGTGTTTAAAAAAAATCACATAAAAATGTGATACGATTAAACTTCATTTTCCTGATCCGAACGTTCTATCCCATTCTAAGTACTGTTTGAGATCCGCAGGGGAAACACTAGATTTGACAACTTTGAGAGCGGAAATAAAATCAGATAAATTTACTGGACGTACCTGGAAAAAATTTCAAACAGTTAAAACCAGTTCAGTAATAATTTAAAAAGATGCCTTTCGACATGGCTGGCAACTTAGGAATTTTTTCGAAAAAAAAATCAATCAACTCTTTGGAAAAAAATTAAGTAAAAAATAATACTTGAATAGATAATTTTTTGGAAAAAAAATTGATTTCTTTGGAGTAATAAACTAAAAATATCTCGATCATGTTTTAAAGTAAAATAAAATTATTTTAAAAATTTTCATTTCGAGAAAAATGGCTCAATTTTATTTTAGAAATTTTTTTTATTTTTGTTGAGGAATAAAAATACTTAGGTATGCCATTCTTAATTTTACATAAAAAAATTCATTAAATTAAGAAAGATTACAATTTTCCTGAAGAAAAATAATTTCCTTTTTTTGAGAATGGATTAATTCATTTTTGGAGGAAAAATCTCAAAATTTTTGGCAAAAGACATTTTCCATTTTAGGAGGTGGGGAGGGGTTTTTGGGGGAAAATCTTTCAATTTTATTAGAGGAAACCTTTTTTTCAATTAATCTTTTTTTTTGTATAAAAATAAAAAATATCGCAACTCCTTTGTAATAAAAAGTATCTCGATTTTTTTTGAGAAAAATCTTTCAATTTGGCGAATAATTTTTTTTTTTCAAGTGGAAAAATTAATTTTTTTAGATGAAAAAATCTTTAAGTATTTTGGGAGATTTTTTTATGGAGAGAAAAATTTCTCATTTTTTCAGTAAAGAAATTCTCGATTTTCTACGAAAAAAAAAAAATGAGGATAAAAATGCACATATAAGTAGATATTATTTTTTTGAGTCAGCGTAAAAAATCTCAATTTCTCAATTTTTTAAAAATAAAATAAAACTACGTATTTCGTATTTTTTTTGTAGGGGGGGGGGGGGGGGAGCTTTCATTTTCACGGAAAAACAAATAAGCTCAATTTTTTGATAAAAAATTGTTCAAACTGAATTTGTAATTTTTTTGGTGAAGAAAAATTTACGAAAGATAAATTTTTCAACTTTTTGAAGTAAACTTTTTTAAATAAAAAATCTCTTAATTTTTTTTGAGAGAGACAAATAAAATTCTCAAATTCAACATGGAAAAATTTTAAACCCATTACCCATTCGATAAAAAAATCGAGCTATACCGTGAAAAATTCCAAGTTGCCAGTCCTGTCTTTCGAGTTCGACCATACGTGTACCTGATGTGTTTCGATAGAACTCATTTGACTAATATCAATGGATCGAATCGGTCCCAACGAAGCTTCTGCGCATAGATTTTTCACATCTGCTCCAGAATATCCTTCGCATAATTTGGCGATTTCTTCAATTTGATCTTCTGTAAGGTCGTTTTTTTCTGTGCTCATCAAACGTTTCACAATTTCACGCCTTGCCTGGAGATACAATACGTAAATGAAATGACGAGGAATTTAAGGGGATGAAATCAGTATTGTAATTCGTCGGTTTTACTTCTAATTCTGGTAGAGGAATATATAAACGTTTGACGAGACGCCTTCTAGCTGCTTCGTCCAATTCTTGAGGACGGTTAGTAGCACCAATTACTAGTATTCTGTCCTCTTCTTGAGTAGTTGCTCCATCCTGATGAAAGATACAGAAAAAAAATAATGTCTAAATCCTTTTTCAGATCAATTGGAAAGATGATTATTGAATGATTTATATACCAATTGAACGAGGAATTCTGTTTTAACTTTTCGGGACGACTCGTGTTCGTTTTCACTTCTCTGAGTTAGTAACGAATCAATTTCATCAATGAATATCACCGCCGGTTGATGGCATCTAATGCAAACACAAATCATAATTAGTACGACGTTACATATCAAAAATACGAGATGAAAAAATCAAACGTAAAAATCTTGCCTCGCAACTGCAAATAACGTTCTAACAAGTTTTTCACTTTCACCCAGCCATTTTGAAGTCAACGACGAAGCACTTATGCTGAAGAAAGTTGAGCTGGATTGTGAAGCGATGCATTTTCCTGATAAAAAAAATACACATAATTTTTTATGAAATTTCAAACACCGAAAAAGATTATGAATATTTTCAGAAAATAATCGAACCAACCAATTAAAGTTTTTCCAGTGCCAGGCGGACCAAAAAGCAATATTCCTTTAGGAGGCCTTCGTAAGCCGGTGAAAATATCAGGTCGTAATAAAGGCCACACCACAATTTCCTGAAATAAAAGAAAAAATGTTATTGAGTACAAATAAAATACACAAGCTGACTAAAAAGACAACTGATTGCACCTACTTGAATGGTTTTCTTGGCAAAATGAAGACCTGCTATATCATCCCAAGTAATCGGACTTCCATGATCCATAATTTCATTTTCAATCAATTCAATCAGTTTAGGTTCCAAATTTTTTAACCTTTCATCTGGATATTTTTCCGGTTTCGATTCGTTTTCGTAATTTGTTAACCATGCTGGCGGATTTACAAAATCGTCACCAAGATGTTCTAGATAGTTAGTAGAATCATCTTGTCTACTAGAAAATAACATTTAAAAAACACCCTTAGCATATGAAATTATTCAGGATAAACAAATAATTACATGACAGTGGCATTAACTTACTTTCCACCTTTTATTGGAGGGACAAATTGATTATTTACATTTCGCGGACGTCCTCCCAACGTTCTTTTCACTGAAGAAGGTCCTCTGGTATGACTAGAATATGTATCTGCTCTTCCATACTTTTTATTTTGGTTACTCTGCAGTGATACAACTACTATGTATTAAGAGATAACTCTTTAAAATTTTCTATTTACTTACGAATTCGTTTTTAGCAGTTGTAAATCCACTGTCCGATGGACCGGTATTTTTCTGATAATTTTTTTCGTTACTTTCAACGCTTCTGGAAGGTTTTGACGAAAAATGAGTTTGATTGGTTCTAGATTTATCTACGATTGGCTTAAAAGAAGGCTCCTTCCTAAAAACAAAATCAATTCGGTAATTTAAGGGAAGAAATATCTGAAATAAGCATTAAAATTGTGCTACGTACTGTTGATTCGATGAGACGTTGATGTTACGAAGTTGATGATTATCTTTGGGAATGTTCGGTTCGTTACATTCTGCGGTGTAAATAATGTTCAAAATTTCAGTACAATGATTAACTAGGACGTTACGTATACAATCAATCAATCACTTACTCGTTTTATCTTTCAAATCGGATAAAATTTTTCCGGTGATTTTCTCATCTGCGTTTGATCTACAGAGCTGAGGTACATTGGCGATAATATTTCTGTATTTTTGGGCATTCAAAGAACTTTTCCATTTACTACAATCTGTTCAAAATGAAATAAATATACAATAGTTAATGAAAGAAATTTCCACTACGAAAAATGATTTTCGGTTACCTGAAGAAGATCGATGTACAGCACCACTTGTACTGATAGATTTCACATAATCAGCATAGTTATTCAAATAAGTTCTATCGTCAACTTTCGAAGAATAATCTGACAAATCATTATCCAGTAGAAAGCAGGCAACATTTTTATCTTCACTGAAATAGAAATTGAAATGAATCTCACAATAATTCTGACAAGTATTAATACCATTGAAATATTCTTACTTCTGAATTGAATGGTTGTAATTTATCAACAGTTGTAATCTTTTACTAGCTGTAGAAGTAATGTTATCGGTCGAATCTTCTTGAAATTTCAACTTTTGTGAGAAGTGCAGAAAATTTGTGTTCTCTGGATTACTTTCAGTTGAAGACGACATGATGAGCACCGGTTTAATTCTAAACACGAAATCGAAAATGAAAAGTGATGTTACATGTTACGATGTAATCCGATTTAAAAATAAAGTTACAACATAAATTATAATTTTGAGAATGGATCCGGGATTAATGAAAAATATCCATTCAAATTCGCGGTAAAAAAAAAACAGCTGATAAAAGCATGATAAAAGGACCACACCACACACCATAAATTAAGGTTGACAAAGTGTGAAAATTAGTCCACACGATATGAAGCTAAATCGAACAGATAATAGAAACAAATTTAACGAAGTGGTGAAATTTGCACCACTTTTCCATTATTTTAAATCTGCTCGATTTAGCTTCACATCCAATTTGTTGTCAATTTATTTGTGAAATTTTTTTTTTCTGTGAAATTGAAAATTGAGATTAAATTAAACAATGCACGCCTTGTTGCCTACAGTATTTTGTTACTTGTTTTAAATTGAAAGTTCAATCGCAATTAGCTAGAAAATCATCTTATTTCGAAAAGTGTTAGCAACTCAGTTTCCTCTGCCATTAACTTCAAATCAAGTACTACAAATACCACTGGTTTCCACCTCGCACGATTCATATCAACCAGCGAAAGTGATCTCTCTCGATATCACTCCTGATCATTTTCTTTCAGTAAGAATATAATTTCTATTATTACCTTTATCGTAAACATTCTTCTTTTATCACCGTAAGTGTACGGGTGCTAACTAATTCATATCACGCATCTCGTATCAAGATAAACGGTGACTTTTGATACGTGAAAGTTGCACTTCGGTGTACCTTGTAAAATCATAACATTCTAAAAACTTATACACTTTTTATGTTTTCTCAGCGTTGTTGTATTATGTTAATGCACTGACCGATTCATTTCAATCACAAGATGGCTAATATTGATGCGGAAATTACTCGTACAACAGCAAACGACGAAGAATCTCCGTTACATGAAAATGAAATCCTGCCAACAATAAATTCTACATTAACCGCTGAACAAGACGACAGTCGAGTTACAGATCCGGAAGGTGCTCAAAGTGTGAGTTATACCTCTCTAATATCTGTTTCCTATGCACATTATATGGCAGCACATTTTTGACTTATATACAATGTATTTCATTTGCAGCCGGCATCTAGCACGTATGCAGATTGTGAAGACCAAAATTCTCCTACAACAGCGAATGATCAAGAATTATCACCGTTATGTGAAAGTAAAATCCTGCCAACGCTGAGTTCTGTGGTAACTGCCGAACAAAACGATAGTCAAGTTGAAGATTCGAATAGAGCTCAAAGTGTGAGTTGCATCATCATTGTTTTCTAGGTGCATCACATGATAGCTCATATTTTTCGACTAATATTGAATGTATTTCGGTTTTAGCCAGCAGAAGATAAAGTCGATAGTGAAACTAAGCCAGAAAGCAAATGTGAAATAAATAACAATAGTAAATGCGATGATGTCGAAAGTGATTCAAAACCTGAATTAGACAATACCGTAGATTTGACTAATGACAAGAACGTAGAAGAAAAACCCAAAAAAGTATTCGTAGGTCCGTTAGAAGATAAATATCAAGATATTAGTGATAACGAAGATGATATGTATATCGAAGACGAAAACATCGGAGAATATTACGCCGAAAATGACAAAAGCGATCTGGATGGTGAATACAGCGATGATGCAAGTGATCAGGAGAAGAAAGATCGTGAAAATGGCGACGGTGAAGAAGAAAATGAAGTACGAGGATAATTCTATATTTTTTTAAAAATCTCTCTGTGTTTAAATTAATTTAAAATTGAATTTTATAGGAAGAAGTAGTCGCCCAAAAAGAGCTAGATCACGATGAAGATCGCACAAATCCTCAATATATACCTAAGAAAGGATTTTTCTACGAACACGATGATCGAACTGAAATCGTATCGTAAGTATTATTCGATAAATTGATTTATTTTGTTGAATTTCGCTAATACGATGCATCCTATAGTGAGGACGAAGCATCAGATGGAGCGAAAAAAGAACCAGAGGTTAAAGAACCAGAAGCTAAAGCCAAAGGAAAACGTTTTATTCCCGACGGCCGATGGCAACACGATATGTATCGAGAAGACGAACAAAAACCAAAAAGCTCACAAGAGTTGATCGACATGTACGGTTACGATATTAGAAGCGAAGAAGCAGCGCCGAAAGCTCGTAGACGAAGGAAATACGGGTAAATATTCGAGTCTCTGTGCTTTAATCCCATATATGACTGCGTTATTCACGTTATATTCCATCTTCCAGGCGTGGTCCCAATAAATATACCAGAAAATGGGACGACGAAGGAGCTTACGCCAAACAAGCTGCCACTAGACCTTTCCGTGGTCGTAATAAACCATCGTTGAAGAAGGAAGACTACGATCAAGAATTTCCTGTCCTTGACGATAAAAACGATAAAAAGAAGAGTCCTGTGGAACATCGAGTTAAGGAGCCAACGTCTTCGAAAAAATCATATCATAATGAACCACCGAAACAAGAAGATAGCAGATATAAAGATGACAGTAGGATCGAAAATCAAAAGCCTTCCACCGATCATTACGATCGAACGCGTAACTTCTCTAGACGAATTCCCAATTTTAAAGAACGACCCGGTTTTAAAGAACGTCCGAATTTTACACCTGAACATTACGATTCTGTAGAATTCAAGTAAGAATCGATTACGAATCTTAGTTCATTTGTTTGTATTCAAAAGTAACTAAATGATCACTAATATCCACTGTATAATTTTTTTAGACGTATTCAAAAGACTATAAGGAATTCGAATTATGTCCACAATAACGATAACGTGGTTCGAAATCGTGATCGTGGTGTGGGACATGGTAAAAATATACGTATTTCGAATAATTTTGAGGAAGGTAATACCATGCAGTTTACTCCGACTAATCGTGGAAGATCCAAAAAAATAGATAGACCGAGTCAGCATTTCTATCCATCGAAGCAAGGGCACGAAGAAGATATTCATGTTATCACCCAACAAATGTCCGCCGTTGACATCGAACCTAAGAAACGCCTTATGCTGGACAAATTACAATATGGTAAATTTTATTCTATTTTTGTAAACCAGTCAACTCAGTTCACCTTTTCACGAGTGGATCGTCACAGCACTGTTTTTTGGCACCATCGAATTTTTTCAAATATTACTTAGATACTTGATATTTCAAAATTTGAGAGGAGGGAGGGTTCCAATCTAAATTTTTATAATTGCCAAAATTATTTCCAAGACTTCAAGCTACAACTTTTGTTTGAAAATTTTTTCAATTATACCCCTACCTCCACCAGTTTTTAATAATACAAGTATCAATGCCATATTATGCAAAATTGGTGGGGAGAAAAGGGTCCAATCCAAATTTTTATAATGACCAAAATTATTTTTAGGATCTTAATCTACAACTTTTATCTGAAAACTTTTTTAATTGGCCCCTTCCTCCTTCACTCCTCTAATTTTTAATTAGTATCTTCGGAGTGTTATGCAAAATCGGTGGAGAGGGAGGGGTCTAATCGAAAAAATTTTCAAACAAAAGTTATAGCTTGAAGTCCTAGGAATAATTTTGTTTATAACAAAAATTTCGATTGATCCCCTCCCTCCCTTCCTCATTCCTTCCTTCCTTCCTTCCAATTATGAATATCAAGTATCTATGTAGTATTGTACTTGGTAAATTTTCGATGGTGCCAAAAAAGCAGTACTTCGGCGATCCACTCGTACTTTTCCTCCACGAATTCAGCTATTCATCTCCAATTTATTGATAATTTTTAAACATCGACCTCGAAACACTCTAAATGATTATCGATTTTTACAGGCGACTCGGAAAATCTGTCATTAAACGAACAATCGGACGCTCTACAAGCTTCGTCCAATATCCGAAGTAAACGCTATTCGCACCAAAGGCAAAGATTGTTACCAGAAGCGAATAAAAGCAATACAACTACGCTTTTGCATCAGAATTTACAACAAAGTATGCAGCCAATCACTCATAGCGTTCAGAATATGCAAAACGTCGCCGCATCTGGTCTATGTCAATCCTTAACGCCAACGCATACGTCGATATCGTTAATGACGCAGAACCAATGCTCGCCGACACCCCAAACAGTAGCTACTCCACTTTCTGTAACCCCTGCTTCGATATCTAGTAATTCTTTAGCAGTTTCCGCCTCTCTAATACCGCTCTCGGCGCCACCATTGACAGCCTCAGGACCGGCGTTGAATGCTGGCGCTCCGGCATTGCCAATTATGGGTTTCTTTCATAATCCACAAGGTAAAAATCGCTAGAAATTAATATGTGCTTTGTTTTACGTAGATTTTCTCACCGATACGATTATTTTTTTCCATTTTCACAGCCGGATATACAAATCAAGCTACTCCAGCACAATTGTACCCCAGAGATCAAACCGTTATAGGCGCTCCATCCAATCAACCGGTTCAATTAGTAGCATTTTTACCAGCTTCGCCGATGTTATCCAACACAAACCATTCGCAATCAGCTCCACCGCCGCCGCCACCCCCACCACCGCCCGGATTCCCTACCACAGTGATGAGTTATCAACAAACCACGCAATCTCCGCAGAATACACCGTCGTTCAATTCTGAAACTTATTCTATGCCTCCGGTAAGCTTGACGAATATCTAATCACTGATTATATCTTTGCAAAAATCAAAATCAATAAAATCGTTTTAGGATGTATTTTTCATCCGCAATTATCCTTCATTTTAGGTGACATTGGCTCCTATCCATCAACCCCCGGAAGTATATCAATCACGAGGAGGAGTTACATATTATAATACGCGATCCCAAGTGAAGCCGCGTTCTCCACCGCCTCCGAGAGTAAAAACAGCAATACCAATAGTTCCTCCTCCATCGAGTGAATCTTTGAAATGATATTTTTTTCTAATTTTTAGAAAATCGAATAATTTTTAATAACCGACTTGAGTAAATAGATATAATCGTTTAGTCAATAGTGTACTTCAATTTGCGGGTCAATATACGTATGCTTTGTATGTAATTTTTTTTATCTTGTTTAATCGACGTTGTTGGTTTAAAATACGAGCACAGGAAATGCTCGTTTTGTTGTTTGTATGATCTTTTTTCCCCATTTTTTTTTTATTTGCATACTTATAATATGTACATTCGTTCTATTTTTCGGTTATAGTTATTTCTGCGAATTTAATTTCAAAAATTGGATGATGTCGTAATTTAAAAATAAAAACTGAAGTAGTGAGAATTAAATTTGTATATTTTTAATTTATTATTTTAAAAGTTTAAATAAACGATGTTTCATGATAGCGGTAACGTTGCTTGAATGGAATGCCCTTTTTTTACTTTATATAAAATTTTTACGAATTTTAATTAATTTATTCTTCTTTTTTTCATATATTTTGTATGCAGTTACCTAATTATAATTTTTTCAGAGCTATTATGTTATTTATTCTCGGTTGCTCTTTAATGTACTAATTAAATTTCCAATAAAAATTTCAAATATTAATATCATATTATGCTGGGAATGATTTATTAATACAAAAATTACATCTACCTAAATGATTGAAAAAATATGGAAATACCACTGATAAAAAAGATTACTACTCAATTAAAGGTCAACTAATGTGATATTGATATTGTACGAGTAAGTTGTAAATGAGCTGTATTCGTTTCTAAAAAATAGTTTCTGGGAAAAGCCCTGAGAAAATGTTTTCAATATTTCAAGACAAAAGCCATGAACTTGGAAAAAAGTTAAAATCGTTAAATTTCAAGTGAATAATTATTTTAATAAATTAGGAAAAAATGAGGAAAAAAATTAAATAAAAATCATAAGATTTGAAAAAAATTACAATTGATTAAAATGAGAATTTTTCTGGCCCTGAAAACAAAACTTTTATTTGTACACAATGAAAATTTTTCTCGAAAAATGAAATCGGAAAAATTGATCAAATTAAAATAATTAAGAAATCAACCAAATTTTTAAATAGGTAGACACCCGATACCTATCAATAAATTTTAAAATTACAAAATTTCTAATTTTTATCTATCGTTGAACGTTTTTAGAAATTTTAATTTTCACAAATTTTAGTATACCTAATATTTGTACATCAAATCTTATAAATCGACATTCTATATTTTTTGAAAATTTTTCTAAATTTAAAATATTGATCCAACTTTGAAAATTTTCCGACGATTTACTCAATATTTTAGAAATTGATCAAACTTCAAAACTTATTGAAATTCAAAAACTACCATACACATTTAAATTTTTGCCAAAATTTTGAAAATGTTTTTTTTATTTTTTTTATTTTTATTTTAGGCATTTATTGCCTATTATTTATTATTTAAAGAGAATGAAGCAATAAAAAAAATCAAAATTTTTCAAATTTATCAATCTTCAATAATAATTCCAATTTCAAAAATTTATAAAGTTTTGAAAGTTGAAAATTTTCCAAATGTAGAATTTTACAAAATTTTAATTTTAACGATTTAAATACTTACTGATAATTTGGAAATTTTAAAAATTGATTCAACTATAAAAATTTAGTAAAAATTAACCAAACTTTAAAAATTTATTAAAATTTGAAAGTTCCAAAAAGTTCAATTTTTTATGAAAATTTTAAATTTTTTTTCTTTGTTGAATCTTTTACTCCGAGAATTTTTTCAAAATGTTGAAGATTTACTAACCTCAAAAATTGATTCAACTTCAATAAGTTTTGAAAATTATGCCATATTCAAAATTTATAAAAATTTATCGAATTTCAAAAACATCAGATTATTTGGGAAATTTTTTAAAATAATTAGAAAAATTATAAATATTCAATTTTCATAAAATTTTATAATTCTTCATTTTAAATTATTTTTAAAATCCAAGGATTTACTCTATCTTCAAAACTGCACCAAATTTAAAAATGAACTCTAAAGTTTTTTATTCTAAATTGAAAATGTTTTTAAAAAACGATTTATAAAAATTTAAAAATTATCAAAAAAAAATGTTCCATAAAATTTTGAAATTTTTCTCATTTTTGAATTTTTTCAAAGTTTTACAAAATTTTCAACACCAATTCAAATGATCAGATTTTGAGTTTTTACCTAAGATTGAAAACGTTTAAAAAAAATTTACTCAATTTCAAAAAATTATTTTAAAATTTAAAAATTTTCATTATTATTAATTTTTTAAATTTCAAAAATTTACTAAATCTAAAAATTTCAGAAATTGATTCAATTTCAAAAATGAATCAAAAATCAAAAATTTGTGAAATTTTAATAATACTTAAGTAAAATACAAGTTTTCAATTTTTTTTTAAATTTATCAATGTTTAAAAATTGATTAAAATTTGGAATCACCAAAAAGTTCTATATTTTTATAAAATTTTGAAACTTTTAGTGTTCATCAATTTCAGAAAATTTTCCAAATTTCGAAGATTTATTAAATTTATAATAAATTTTCAAAATTAAAAATTGATCAAAATTTAGAAGCTATCAATGATTGATTTTTCAATCAATTTTGCAGGTAGATGTGTAAAACTTACCTACTAAATTTTTAAAATTTTCAAAATGTTCAAAGTTTGTAAAACATTATAAAATTTTTAAAATCCAATCATTATTTTAAAATGTTTTTGAAATATAAAAATGATCAAAACTTCAATTTTCATTGAATTTGAAATTTTCCCCAATTTTGAATTTTCACAAAATGTTAAAAATTTTCAAATTCAAAAGATTTTTTCAAATTTTAAAAATTTATTCAATTTTTAAATTTCTTCAAAATCAGTATAAAAAGTATTTACTCGATTTTGAATTTTTACCCAGAATCGAAAATGTTGAAAAAATTAAAAATTATCAAAATTAAAAATAATTGATGAATTTCAAAAAATTAAAATTTGAAAATTTCCAATTTTTTATTTTAAAATATTGAATAGTTTTCTAAATGTCAAAATTATACCGAATTTCAATTTTGAATATTTCCTGAATTTGAAAAATGCTGGGTAAGTACAAATACAAAATTTTAAAATTATAAAAAATATTACGCTGATTCAATTTTTATACATATTTTATTAATGCTTGAAAAGTAGCTTTCAAATTTTGAACATTTTTGAAAAATTTTCATTTAAAATTTTTTTTATTGAAAATTTACTAAAATTAAAAGACACCTGTTCGCAAAAATTGAAAAATAATTTATAAAATGACGAAAATAATTTTCCATGACAGCCAGACACACAGTTCCTATAATTATATTCGTACATTTTCCCATCATTCAAGATTATTATTTCTCTTTGAAATAGAAAGAAAGAGGTGACAATGAAATCACAAGAAATGAAAATGATTTTTAAAAAAAATACAATATTCAAAATCTTGAGAGAAGAATTTAATTTTGACATAAAAATACGTTGGTATTATTAAATTTTGTAGGTATCTTGATGTCATTCTGCGATCATAAAACGTGTAATTTTTACATTCAACAAAAACTACAACTTTGCGTGTTATCAGAGATAAAAACGAATCCATTTTCGCAAATGCATTTGCATATTATAACATTACACTATGTGTTTACAATTAGGTACCCTAGGTCTATATATTCTACACGAATAAAATTGCATCTTACATTAATACGCGAAATACGTATATTACGAGTATATGCAAATAGCTAATTAATTAAAATTATTAATTATCGTTATTAAAGAAATAAATAATATTTTAAGAGACAAACTGGCAACTTAATGGCTACTACATGTTGTCGCTTGATACAGATAAAAATTTTCATTTTTATACTTATTAAGTAATTTGGTTTTTAACGTACCCAAAAGTAAATTACGAGCGAAATAAAACCTCTAAATTAATTCAAAAAAATTGACGAATCGCGTAAAATACACGTGAGAATAACGTAGCTAGGAAGCTACAAACAGTACAATATGCGAGATTGCAAATAGGTACCTACGTATTAAAATTGATGTTTTTTTTTGCAACTTGGTACTGAAATAATTCAAGGCATAGTTTTAACTTGTCAATATTAGTCAATTAAAATGCAAATTTCTAAAAGAGGAAAACAAATACGGCTTCATTATCAAAACGGCGAAGCATTATTAATGTTCGATTCCACCCTTATTTTTTCACAAACACTCGCGTAAAAACAAAAATATCACTTCCGTTTTTCATATACGGAAAATGCCGGTTCGCGGTACGCTACGTTATATAACTTCGCGTCCGATTTTTTAAAACCATTCGCCTGCCTTGACGGTGGCAAATAAAAAAAAAATAATAAATAAATAACAAATGGGAAAAGATATGTTACTCTCGTTTCTGGCGTAATTTATGGCTGACCAACGCGTGTACCACGAGAATCGGATAATCATATTTTTTAAAAAATGAAAAAAATAATAATAATAATAAATATGAATACTAATTACACGTTTCTAACTAACCGGATACTACATTACCCGTTGCTTCGTTCTCTCATTTTAATTCCTTTAAATCGTAAATTACCGTTTTATCCAGCCGATACGCTGCCCTTAAAAAAAATTATTGTACTCGGTTTTTTTGCCATCCTAATTACGACTAAACGTAAGTGGAATTGACCTATTGACAATAAAACAAACGATTGTTTTTTTTTTCATCCCCTCGGTTCAACGTGATACGTAGGTAGGTAGGTACGCCGATGACGATGCGATGGTTGGTTCGAAAAATGATGCTGAAATTGATAACAAAAATTTACGATGGGATTTTGGGTATTTTTTGACTCGATTTTGGATGAAATGAATTGACTGCATACGTAGATAGAGGAGAAGTACCTATCTAATGTAATGATGGTTTAATCGCTGATGGGTATATTTAAGCCCTATATGTGGCATAAATGTCCGATTTTTCATGTTGAAATTCGGGAATTTACTGTAATTATAGGTACCTACTTACACCTACATGAAAAATATATTTTGTGTTCATGATGCCGGAATGTTTGATGCGAGGAGGGTCCATCTTGAATTTTAAAATATAAAATAAATCATTCGCAGTTCTCTTTTTATGAAAAAATTACATTTTATGTGGCTTAATTTCAGATTAAGCCCAAGATTTCTAGAAGGAAATTAGGCCAGGAAAAGCTCCTCTTGAAAAAAAAACTTGAGAAATGGATTCTCTTGAAAAAAAATATATAATCCCAAGCAGCACACTCGACAAATTATCGAAATAAAAAATCGAAAGAATATCGAATTCGATAAAGTGTCGCGTTAGTTCCGCATAAATCGTGAAATTATCTTTCGATATATAGATAGATTATCGACGAATTATAGTTAGCAAAAATTTCGAGATTATAGTAAGATATTTTATCGATAATATATCTATAATATCGAAAGATAATTTCACGATTTAGGCGGAACTTTTGCGACACTTTATCGAATTCGATATTCTGTCGATTTTTTATCGATTTTTTATTCCGATTTTTCGTCTTTTACTAGCTTCTTTCTATAATTAAAAATCATTAATTAGCATAATTAATACATTAAACTATGCCTAAACACATTATTCATGTTACGGTAAGAGGATCATTTCAGAAAGTCAAAAAAAATTATAAGAAATCTGCCACCCGTGGGGCTTGAACCTTCTACCTCCTGCATGGTAATCCTCTATGCCATACCTTATCGTTGAGGAATTAGCAATAAAACGCTTATAATAGGCAGTTTAGTACTTCCAGACGTGTTGGACTTAGAAAAATTTTCACCAATTTGGAAATAATTTCAAATATCGTCACAAAATCGTTGAAAAATCGTTCGACAAATTTCAGATTATTTGTCGATAATGTAGTTTCAAATATCGCCACAAAATCGTTGAAAAATCGAATTCGAGGAATTTCATATCACGTGTCGATAATATAGTTTCAAATATCGTCATAAAATCGTTAAAAAATCGAATTCGAGAAATTTCAGATTACGTGTCGATAATAAAGTTTTAAATATCTTCACAAAATCGTTAAAAAATCGAATTCGAGAAATTTCAGATTATTTGTCGATAATATAGTTTCAAATATCGTCACAAAATCGTTAAAAAATCGAAATCGAGAAATTTCATATTACGTGTCTATAATATAGTTTCAAATATCTCTACAAAATCGGTAAAAAATCGGATTCGATAAATTTAATATAATCTGTCGATAATATAGTTTCAAATGTCGTCAAAAAATCGGTCAAATATCGAAGTCGAGAAATTTCATATAATCTGTCGATAATATAGTTTTAAATATCTTTACAAAATCGTTAAAAAATCGAATTCGATAAATTTAATATTCTTTGTCGATAGTATCGTTGACGAATATCGTCATAAAATCTTAATAATATCGAATTCGATAGTTTTTAGATTTTTTGCCTATGAAGTTGTACCGATAAATCTTTATAATATCGTGAGAACATCTATAGATTTTCAAACGATTTTTTATCGATAGGTTACATCTTCCGATATTATCGATCGAGTGTGCCGCTCGGGATCATTTTTTTGCCAAAAAAAATAATTTAAAAACTATAAGAGGTACCTATCAAAAAATAAAAAATAAAAAATAAAAAAAATTTAAATAAAAAATTAAAAAAAAATCTTTTGCCAGATAGGTAACATAAATTTTGAAGAAAAAAAATCGTTTTAAAAAATTACCTATACCAAAAATACTAGTTATTGGCAAAAAAAAGTTCATAAATAATTTTAGAAGAAATCCTGTTTGAAAAATTACCCAATGAGATTTCCTCGAAAATACAAATAATTTTTTTTTTTAAAACCACGCTTTTGCAAGACCAGACCATTACTTTCAAGAAGAAAAAAAAACTTCTTAAAAAAGTGTTTTTGGTGGTAAAATTATTGAATAAATTCTTTTGGTAGAAAACATTCTTTGAAAAAAAAAATCATAAAAAATCAGGTCAAAATATCTCTTAAAAAATGATTATGGAAAAAAATTTATTCAAAAAATTGTCTAGCAGAATTCTTTTTTTAAAATCAGTTACCTACCAAGATAGTACTTACCTTGAGAAAAAAATCTTACAAAGGTGTGGTTTTAGCGAGAATGGGGTTATTATTTTTTTTGAAAAAATTTAGAAGAAGAATCCTTCAAGAAAAGTAAGTTTTTTTTTTCAAATATTTTCTTTTTAAAAAAAATAGAATACAAAAGTGCTTTTGACAAAAAGTCTTGAAAATGATTTTGAAAAAAAAAATCAAAAAATTCTCCAATGGAATCCTAAAAATTTTTTTTAAAAATAAATAAATAAATAAAATAAACAGCACTACTAACGTAGGTAATTATTTCTTTTGATATGAATAAAAACCTTAAAAAGTGTTTTTTAGTTTTTTTTTAATCATTTTTAATTAATTTTTTTTTGAAAAAATGTCTTGGAAGTGCAGGAAAAAATCTCTAAAAAATAAGTGTTTTTTTCAAAAATTCTTTTGACATTTTTTTTGTAATGCTCTTGGCGGAAAAAAATGAAAAAACTTGAAAAAATAAAAACCAGAATACAAGTGCTATGGGCAAAAAGTCTCTTGAAAATGATTTTGAGAAAAATCCTCTTAGAAAACTTCTCTTTAAATATACTTACAGTCTTGTAAGATCATTTTTCTTCAGAAGAAATTCATGTTATTTTTTTTCAAGCAAAAAAACTCTTTTAAAGAAATTTCTTGAAAAAAATTGTCTAGAAGTTTAAAAAACAAAAATCCTTCTGAATATCTTCTGAACATTTAACTTGCTTTTTCAAAAAATGCTCTACAAAAAAATATTTTTGAAAAAAAAAAAAATGATGAATAAAAAAGTGCATTTGAAAAAATCTCCAAACAGTAAGTAATTTTAGAAAAACATCCTGTTTGAAAATTTCTCTTTAAAAAATAGTTTCGGTAAGATTAAGTAGGTACCTATCTTTTGAAAAAAATAAAAATAAAATAAAAAATTGTTCTCAGCGAAAAAACAAAAAATCATTCACAGAAATTTCCTCCAAAAAATGTATTGGGATAAATTATTTTCGCAGAAAAATTTCCTTGAAAAATTATCTACTCATCAAAAAAAAAAAAAAAAAAAAATGAAATGTGCTTTTTACAGAATCTTGTAAAAATGGTTTTAGAAAAAAATCTTTCTAGAAAACTTTTCTTTAAAAAAATAGGCTTGTAAAATAATTCATCTTGAGAACAGAAAAACTTCTCAAAAATAATGTGATTTTAGCGAAAAACGAGGAAGGAAGAATTGAAAAAGATTGTCTCTGAAACTTGGAAGAAAAATCCTTCTAAAAATTTCTTATGAAAAAAAATTGCTTAAAAAATTATTTTGGAAAGAAATCCTCTGGAAAAACTTCATTACAAAATAAATTTTGCCAACTGTTACTCTTGAGAGAGAGTGAAAAATAATTAAAAAGTGTTTTTAGAGAGAAAAATTCCCGAGCGGCACACTCGATCGATAATATCGGAAGATGTAACGTATCGATAAAAAATCGTTTGAAAATCTATAGATGTTCTCACGATATTATGAAGATTTATCGGTACAATTTCATAGGCAAAAAATCTAAAAACTATCGAATTCGATATTATTAAGATTTTTTGACGATATATTTTGTCAACGATACTATCGACAAAGAATATTAAATTTATCGATTCCGATTTTCTACCGATTTTGTGCAGATATTTGAAACTACATTATCGACAAAGAATATTAAATTTATCGAATTCGATTTTTTAACGATTTTGTGCAGATATTTAAAACTACATTATCGACAGATTATATGAAATTTCTCGACTCCGATATTTTACCGATTTTTTGACGATATTTGAAACTATATTATCGACACATAATATGCAATTTCTCGAATTCGATTTTCTAACGATTGCGTGAAGATATTTGAAACTATATTATCGACACGTAATATGAAATTTCTCGATTTCGATTTTTTTACGATTTTGTGACGAAATTTGAAACTATATTATCGACAAATAATCTGAAATTTGTCGAACGATTTTTCAACGATTTTGTGACGATATTTGAAATTATTTCCAAATTTTAAAAATTGGTGAAAATTTTTCTAAGTCCAACACGTCTGGAAGTATTAAACTGCCTATTATAAGCGTTTTATTGCTAATTCCTCAACGATAAGGTATGGCATAGTGGTTAAGGAAGAGGATTACCATGCAGGAGGTAGATGGTTCAAGCGCCATGGGTGGCAGATTTTTTATAATTTTTTTTTACTTTTTCTGAAATGATCCTCTTACCGCAACATGAATAATGTGTTTAGGCATATTTTAATGTATTAATTATGCTAATTAAGGATTTTTAATTATAGAAAAAAGCTAGTAAAAGACGAAAAATCGGAATAAAAAATCGACAGAATATCGAATTCGATAAAGTGTCGCGTTAGTTCCGCCTAAATCGTGAAATTATCTTTCGATATTATAGATATATTATCGATAAAATATCTTACTATAATCTCGAAATTTTTGCTAACTATAATTCGTCGATAATCTATCTATATATCGAAAGATAATTTCACGATTTAGGCGGAACTAACGCGACACTTTATCGAATTCGATATTCTGTCGATTTTTTATTTCGATAATTTGTCGATTGTGCTGCTCGGGTTATTTAAAAAATTTTTTTTGATACATAATTGTTTTGAAAACTTAAAAGAAAAATTCTTCTAAAAAATTTGTTTTTTTTCTGCAAAAAATTCTTCAAAAAAACTGCTTTTGGTAGAAACTTTTCTCCGAGAAAAATGAATAAAATACCTACTTAATAATAATATGAATAAAAAAAAATAAAGAAGTAGTTAGGGTAAAAATCTCTTCTCAAGAATTTTGAAAAAAATACTCTTATAAAACTTCTCTTTAAAAACAAGATCTAGCAAGATCATTATTCTCGAGAAAAACAATTTTATAAAAAATTGTTAATGACAAATCTTCTTTTTTCAAGTTTTCCAGCAAAAATATTCTAAATACATACCTATTTAGTTGCTTTTTTCAAAAAAAAAATCTCTTGAAAAAATTGTTTTAAAAAATGTTTTTACAAAAATGAAAAAATCCTTCTTTAGAAAATTGTTTGACATGGGATTTTCTATAGGAAAATTTCTTTAAAAAAAATTATATTAAAAAATAAATCCTGTAGAAAAAATTCTTCATGAAAAAAGATCTCCTCTTTGAAAAATTATTTTGGAAGATTTTTTTTTTCTGATAAATAAATCTTTTGTGGTGAAAATTTTTTTCAATTTTGGAAAATAAATTCTTTGGCGAAAAAATCTTGAGAAATAAATTCTCGAATGAATTTTTTTAGAAAAATCAATTTTTTATAGGTATAAAAAAAATTTCTCTTAGGTATGAAGCAAATAAATTCTACTGATAAAAATCCTGTTGGAAATACAATTCTATTGAAATTTGCTAATTTGCATTAAAACAAAAAAAATGGTGTTTCAATCTTTAAAAGCCTGTTTTAGGGACATGAATTAAAAAAATTTTTAAACTTGAAACTTGAATCAATTTTTTCAAAATTCTGTCTTTTCTTGATTTTCATAATTTTTGTTTCGTTTATTTATTTTTAAAATAAATAACCTCAAAAATATACCTAAATTCCTTACCAAAATGTTTTTTCGACAGAAATATAAAAATTAAATACACTCACATCTACCAACATACCTATTACGTATACCTACCTAAATTGATATCATCTACTAATGCAAAAATCTAGACAACAATCCGCGCCGATCGAAAGTATAGGTATAATTTACATTTTAACAATTACCAAAAACGCGCAAAGGGTTCAAAGGGTTGGTACAGTTGGTACCTATATCCGAAAGTTGGTGCAGTTAGGGGATGTTCTTTATGAACGTACAGCCATTTATTAATCCCTTTAAGTGTTTTAATTGTTAAGCTTAAAATCCCGAGACAGCTCGAAAACATCCGAACCACTGCGAGTATTCCATCTGGTGAGATCACAATATAGCATGAAAGCATCATTTTTGTTCATGTGATGTTCCTCCAATGTGCAATGCATTGTTAAGTGTTACATTTTTTAATTTACTAGCATGTCGCGGCGTTTTACTTTTATTTTCCAGCTAATGTGTTAGTTTATATTTTTGTTTTTAAATGTGAATATTGTTTTAATTTTTCGCGAATCTCGTTTCAATCCTTTGCAATATTTCCTGAACCGGGTATGTAATATTTCATTATTTTATTCGTCGACATGATTCAGACGTTTGTTTATTACACGAATATGCTTATTTATATGTATACTTAATTTCGTAAATTGATTCTTTTTTGTGTTTTTGATATTCTTTTGAGAGTACAGATCCGAGTACGTTTGTTTTTAATCAAATTTTATGTTTTAAATATTTTGAATTTACCCTGCGAATAAATGAAAATTAATTAATTCGAATAATTAAAGTAATCAGGATATACATTCTTGTTTTGTCATTATATTCGCGAGAAAAATCATTATAAACCGTTCACTTCAACCAGTGTAAAAAATTATCCTCGAGTGAGGCCTTTTTTGGAATTATTTTTATTCAAATTTTCATTATCTATCTCGAACAGGCATAAACGTGTTCGAGGTACCCGGCAGATTATGAAAATGTGATAAATTTTCTTTCGTATAGGAATTTAGCTTTCTTTTCTTTCTTTTTTTGAGCCATAAATTTTTTACAAATATTTTTTACTTTGAAATTGTGTTAGATGAAGGAAACCTACGTTATCGTACATAATTTAAAAAAAATTATATTTTTGGAAATCGATAGAAAAATACGAATTTCTACTTTTGATCAAAATTATAATCTGTTTTTCATTATTTTACTTCTGACTGAACTGAAATAAAAAATAAAATAGTGTGATTTTTTTTTGAATTAGAAAACCCAAATAATTTGCAAATTTCAAAATGAATAAAATAAACTTTCAAAATTAATTTCCTAGGTATTTTTTCACACCAGCTACCTATATAATATCTATTTATATTTTAATTTGAAAAAATTGTCGAATCTAAAAAAAGGTTAGAGAGGGGAAGTGGGGAGGGGACATGAAGCTGGTCAAATTCGTTCTCTACGAATAGGTATTTTAAATTTAGAATAAAATCGAATCTCCTTTGAATTATTAGTGGAAAAGAGATAGAAAATCGTTCGCAAAACATACCCTTAAATTTTCTAAAAAGGCTTATGACCAATTATAATTTCAGAATTAGGTATGTATGATAAAAGTTTCCCTCGAGAGAAATTTTAATATAGAGGCTACTATTTGTAAACGTACATGAACTTAATTCTTCCTCTTTCAATTTTTTTTACCATTTTTACGCTCGTTTAATTGTGGAAAGAAAAGTGTAGGTAAAGAAACGCATAAAAAAGAAGAAAACACGACTTATTTTGGAGTGAGTTATTCAAGTCTTGAAATTTCTCATAATTTTTGAGATTGAAGTGAATTTTTTCATCGATTTATAATTGGAGTTTTTTCAACTTATTCGAGAAGTGTCCTTGGAAGGGGAAAGCGCATTTTTGAAATTAATTTTAAGAGAGGGGACAATATTTTTTGAAACTATGCAATATTTAAAAAGAGTTCAGAGGAAACAAAAAAATTTCAGTGGTGGGTTTTTAAAGAATTTATTTTCCATACTGAACTGTTTTTAATCAATTCATTAAATTTTTCGAGTTTTTTTTACTGAAAACTAACGGAAACAACTCACTGAAAATATAATTATTCCAACTTTGTGGTAATGAGTAGGTACTGCAGCTTTAAATGCTGTTTTCTAAGGAAGCAGCGGTTAAAATAAAAAAGGTGTTAGCACTTTTATTGTGCAGAATTTAAAAATGAACAACTTTTGTTCAAAAATGTTTTCAGTACCTATCTTTTAATTTTTGGGTTTCTCATCTCGGAGGCAAGAGGAGGGAGGTGCTAACTACTAACAAACTAAAGTTGTATCATTTTATGTAAAATTTCAAATAGAATATTTTTTTCTGTTTGCCAAATTTTTTGAGTTAAGTATTTATGAAAAAATTATTATTTTTTAAATCTGTAATCTATTAACCACAGTTATTGGTAGGGCTTCTATTGAAAGGTGGGGGTGGGCAAGGAATCATTTTGCAGGACTACGTCTTCAACGCTATCTCTCAAACGTCTCGAGTAATTAACGAAAAACGAAACAAGAAGCAGGGAAGAAAACCAATTGAAACCAAAACCGGGTAAAACCACCACCACCAGATATTTCAACTGGTTTTCAAAACCATTTGGAACCACTACAATGAACTTCAAAAATTCATTCAAGAACCACCACCAAAAAGAACCAATTCCTTTCGAAAAGGCAGGGAAGAGAACCGTTTGGAACCACAACGAAAAATCATTTGCTGAAATAACCACAACCACAACCACAAAAAAAGTGGTTTGAAAATAAAAAACCACCATCACCACCACCATTTTCAATTTCCTTTACAATGAAAACCAGAACCACCACCAATTAATGGAATTGGTTCTTTTTGGTTCTAAAAAGAGAAATAGTGGATTTGAAAGGGAAGGAGGGGTCCAATCAAAATTTTTGTTATGACCAAATTTATTCCTAGAACTTCAAGCAACAACTTTGATTTGAAATTTTTTTTAATTGGGCCCCTTACCTACCCCCTGTGGCCTGTTTTCTTAATTTTTCTGATTTTTCAGCGCTCTGGAAAGTGGAAACATTATTATTTTTTGTTTTTTATTTGAATGTATATTATTTAATTTAAATTTATTGCAATATTGTGTTTGTAACTTGTAGGCAAAATTCATTTTTTATTTTTTATTCTTTATAGTTTTTTTTTTTTTTTTTTTTACTTTTTGAATTTTAATTTTTTATTCAAATTTCAAAGATCTGATCTTTTTTTAGTTCTTTTGTGGTATAATAGGAAGCACGAAAATGGTTCCATCTGGTTCTGATGGTTAATGCCATAGATAAATGGTTTAAATGTTGGGAAATATTTTTCATACTACGAAATGGAAGCAATTCGATGAAAACCAATTGAAAAACCAAAACGGAACCACCACCACCACCACCACAACCATTTGAAATGGTTTTTAATTTGAGAACCACCATCACAACCAATTAATCAAGCAAAACCAAAAACCCAGAACCAGAACCAATCAAAAAAAAAAAAATTAAATGGAACCACTTTAGCACCAAAACCTTTTGAAAATTTTTAAAAACCAAAAACCAATTGGAACCACCAGTAATTTCAAAATTTTCTCAAAACCACCATCACCATAACCAATTGGGTCTCAATTGGGTTTCTTCCCTGACAAGAAGACACATTTAACCCTCCCCCCCCCCCAGGAGAGGTCCAAGATCAGGTGTAGGTCCGAGTAGTCTATAGTCTCAAATGAAAGTTCTGTATGATCGAAAGGTTGAAAGTGATTTTGTAATTGATTCGTAATCTGGACATAGATATTTTGAAAAAAATGTAGCTGTGGTCATATCTTTTCAAGATACCTACTTTTTTCCAGGATCCATTTACTTTCCGAAAAGCTCCCTTAAAAAAGTTCAAAAATACAAGTTAACGATGACATTCTATTTTATTCATGGGAAAAAGAAAAATTATTAATTTTTTCATCCTGTATACTTTGACTCTTGTTTTTCACCACTCGCTGAGGGGAAGGGAGAGGTCCAATCAAAATTTTTGTCATAACCGAAATTACTTCTAGAACTTCAAGCTACAACTTTTGTTTGAAAATTTTTTCAATTGGACCTTTCAATATCCATCCACTGATTTTGCATAACACTCCGAAAATGGTAATTTAATAATTAGAGGAGGTGGGAGAATGGTCCAATTGAAAAAATTTTCAAACAAAAGTTGTAGCTTGAAATTCTATGAATAATTTTGGTTATAACAAAAATTTCAATTGGACCCTTCCCTCCCCTCCAATTTTGAATATCAAGTATTTATGTTGTACCGGACTTACTAATAAAATCAACGTAAAATTCAAGGTGAGCAAATGAGCAGCAGCAGGTTTCAATTTTTGAGAGAATGTAATTGAATGCAAATCTAATATTTCAAAAAGCCCTCTAGTTTGCAGTCACCTCTATGCAACTTTTGGCTGGCAGTATAGTCAAGGAAGAAAACATAGGTAGGTTATGTGACAATTAAAATGATTTTGGAAATTCCACAAATTTCGATTGGACCTCCCCTCCCTTTCCCTCCTACCCCATACCATCCCATCCAAATCTGTTTTTAACGAATTAAAATTACCAATTACCATTCCATTAGAACTTAATCTACAACAGCTTATATTTGAAAATTTTTTCAATTAGGGCCTTAGCAAATATACAGGAAGAATTTTTGGAAAGGAGATGAGCTCTGGAAAAATGGAATCCCCAACAAAATCTTTTTTTTCATTTATTACTAGGCTAAGGAGTTCTATGTGGTGACTGTTGGGTCCTCATTCCTCGAGAAAACACTTGACTTGCTGCCAATTTTTTTCCTTTATTTTTCCCAATTTTACTGGACACGATTTTTTTTCAAATCACTAAAACGTTGTTATTTCCTTAAGATACTATACCAACTGTAACACGGTAGGGGTAGGATATGACACTTTATTTTGTCTGGTTATAAAAGATAATGAAATAATAAGTAGCATTTTCCAATTGCTCAATAAAGGTAAGCAAAGCGATTCTGTTTAAATATTTATGTCGACACTTAGCTAATTTAACAATTACTTTTGCTGTAGTTTTCGTTTCATATCACGTCTTCAACTAGTTATCAACTTATTCTAAAGCAGCTAAAACTGGTTAAACCTCGCGGTTAAGAAAAATATATAAAGTAGATATTTCAACAAAACGGATAAACAAATTGATACATGTTTACTACATAAATACTGGAAACGAAAAAAAAAACGCAACGAGTAGATACCTAATTTTGTAAAAAAAAATTAAGAAAATTGCCAAGTAAAGTTATGCCCGGTGAAAATTTTTAATTTACTCGAAACCTGCACGAGACTTAATTTCGCGATAATAAAGTCACTTTTAATTGTCGTATCAGCTGATGAGAAAAGATGCAAATCGAGCGAGTCGAGGATAATATTGAATTAATTTTCCAAGAGTGAGAAGACGTCGCGACACGAGCGAAGCTCCGAAATAATGAACTTTTTATTATTAAAAATGATATCCTAGATTTGTTGATTTGTAGCACTCTCGAGTAAGTAGGTAGCCTAATCCAGTAACGATCGTCATCAAAATGAGCATTACTGTTGTAATACGGTGATTATACTCAATTAATCTTATCCGTTTTTACATAATTTATAGCCTTTCGCGTAAATTAAGTCTTCCTTGATTTAAAAAAAAATGTAGATATGGGTTTTACGCTAATTTTTTCTCCAACATTGTATTATTAATGATGCGGCGCGGCGCGGCGTTCGTTGATGAAACTTGTAATTTCGAGTTGAAATTTCAATCAAATAATCTTCACAGCTCTAAAAATTTATTAAGCATGTTTTTTTCAACGTGAAGTCAAAAGGATGATTTGGCATTTTGTAAGAAACCATGATAACAGAATAACGGAAAATGGCAATGACCTTTGTCAGACTTCTATATAGAAAATAAAAATAAAAATTGTCTTATTTTTTTGTTCAACTTTCGCTTTCTTTTGGCTCATGACAATTTTATCCCTAAAAATAATTTTATAGCCCATCTCAAAGTATGTATTTAATTTTCGAGAAAAAAAAAATCGTGTAAAATCGAATTATTCAAACTCGACAGAACCAAAACAATACACAAGTAATCTCGAGCCAATGTCCATTTCGAGGAACAATGAATCAAACAATGTTGCTTATCAGATGGAAATTTGGCATCTACTCGTATGATAATCCAAACCTAGTCCCTTACCTCACACCCCTTTTGCTCCTTTTTTAAAACAAGGGTGAAAGAAAAATAACTGTAACAATTATTGACTCTATTTACCTACATCGTACAAAAGAATACTTAGATCACCCCTCGCTCGTCAGGTAAGAAGAATTTTTTTCTTGATTTTTGATTCATTGTTATACGCATCTTTGTATTTTATTGCCCTATTTTTTCAACGTAGATAAAATCATTAAAAACACGTGGGAACCGAGAGCTTAAACGTGGCATAAATTATATCAAATCTGCTCTCTAAAAAAATCGTAAAATACCCTTGTCCGTTGCAAAATAAAATAATTATAGCGAATGATGGTTTAAGCCTATTTTCGTTACTACCCGGCATTTAATTAATTAATGAAAGGACGGCGTATATAAACATTATTGACTTGCAGCTGAGAGCTGAGAGCTGGGAGTTGGGAGTTGGAAGCTGAAGCTGGAGGATGTTGAGGAAAAACAAAACTTTCATAGGTACGCAGATTTCTGCTTTAATTAAACTACCAAAATAAGTTTTCGGTTTATTCTAATTATGGCTCGGAAACGTCTATGGGAAAGAAATTTTCGCTTTTTAGAAAGAATAATACGTACTTTTGAGTTTTGATTGCACGGAATCCGTTGAATTAATAGATGACAATTTAATATCGAATTGAGAAAATTCTTTGTAATTTTTGTCGATAGTTGGGGGGGGGGGGCAGGTGGGGGCAGATAAAATTGATTCTAGTGTGTTTTTCTCCTGATATTGCGTGAATCTAACTAAACCTTGATGATAAATATTTTTTCTTAAATTAAAAAATAAAAATCATTTTTATGATTTTTTTTTCAAACTTGAGTAAAAAAATTAATTTGTTCAGGACATCAAAAAAATATTTATTCCAAAACATTTTTTTATTTTAAAAGAATTTTTAAATTTTTTTTCCTAATTTTACATTGACCCATTTTTTTAAATGTAAAAATGATTTTGTAAAAAAAAATTTTTCTTAAATTTCATCTTGAAACATTTTTTTTCATACCTACTTGATTTTAAAAATTTGATTCATAAAAATTAAATTTCTGGATTTTATTTTTATTTTACCTATACACTCAAGTGTAAACAATTTTCTTCGATTTTAATTTTTTCAGAAAAAAATTCTTTCATTTTCAAAAAAAAAATAAAAATAGGTAGTAGATAAGCAATAACAAATTTTTTTACAATTTTTTTCTAAATTTTTAATGCATTTTTAAAACGTTTTATTGGTACACGTACGAGTACTTCGCATGAACCCTTCAAAACTACTTTCTTAATTATTTTTTCTCAAAAGAGAATCCTTGAATTTTCTGAAATTTTTCTTTCAAATCATTTTTTTAATATGATTAAAAATGACTTTTCAAGAAAACGAATGATTTTGAATTTTCTGGGTAACAATTAAAAGAAATCAGTTTCTTAATTTTTTCTAAAAAAATACTTAAAGATTGTAAAATTTGATTTAAAAATTAATTTCCTAGAAAAACAATTTTTTAAAATTCGAATTGCATTTTTTTAAAACTTCAATTAAAAACAATTTTATTAATTTTTTGAAATTTTACTCGAAAGCAATCATTTTAATTTTTTTCTTCAATTTTTATATGCAATCTTTTTCAAATTAAAAACATGATCTATAATGAACCCAAAAAAAACAGTTTGAAAAGAGTTTTTCCGAATTTTTTATTTATTTATAAGCATATTTTTCAAAAACAGATTTTTTAACATTTTAAAACAATAGTACCTACTTTGAATATTATTTTTTGAAAAATCGCTAAAAACAAAATTTTGAAAAAGTTTCATTTTAATGAAATACTTATTACTTTTTCAAATTTTAGACAATGCATTTTTTTCATTTTTAAATTCTTTTTCAAGAACAATTTCTTGAATTTTCTAAAATTATTTTGTTTTAAAAAATATATTTTAAAATTTTTCTTTTAATATTTAAAAAAAAGTTATCTGGAATTTTACTTCGAAACATTCAGAAACAATTTCATAATTTTTTTGAACATTTGATTAAAAAATGAATTTTCCAGAAAAATTGTTCTTCATTAAAACTTCATTAAAATTTTTTTTCAAATTCTGATACCTACTTTGAAACATTTTTTCCCCATTTTTTCCAGAGATAATTTCTACTTATAATAGACCAAAAAATGGATTTGCTATGAAACAAAATTCTTAAAATTTAATTTCAATGTTGTGTGTGAAATTTCACTTTAAAAAAATTATTTTCAAAAAAAACAATTTTTTGGGTACTATGAAGTAAAATTTTGAATTATAAAAAAAAGTACACGCTTTTTTCGATAATTTGATTAAAAATGAATTTTATTTTAATAAAATTTCCAGAACTTAAATTTAACGAATTTTGTTCCAAATTTTAATTCAATACAATTTATTTGTTTGTATTTGAAAAAAAAAATCATTCTCTGATTAAAAATGAATTTTATAGAATTCGTAAACAATTTTTTCCAAATTTCGTTCCAATACAATTTTCCATTTTTTTTTCAAACACAATTTTTTTCCAAATTTTTTCAATGCAACATTTTTTTTAATTAAAAAAAAAAAAAAAAAAAAAATTTTTTTAAATTTATGAAATTACTTACCTACTAAAAATAAGTTTTGAGAGATTCATTTCAATGCAATTTCTCAAAATTAGATATACCTAACTAAAACATTTTTTTTCAATTTGTTTCTTTGATTTTTTTCGACTTTGGTAAAAACAATTTTTTTTATCTTTGAAAAATTTTTAAGAAGTAAAATTTCCAGATTTAAAAAAAATTCAATTTGAACGTGATTTTTTATATTACCTACTTATATATATTTCAAAACAATATTCTTTCATTAGGTATCAAACATTTTTTTTCATTTTTTTTTTAATTCCAAACGAATTTGCTTAAAAAAAATAATTTAAAAAAATAAACAATTTTTTCTTAATTTTTCAATTTTCAATTTTTATTTGAAACAAATTCTTTCATTTTTTTTCCATCAGTAGGGTCTAATCCTTACTTCGTTAGATTTTTTTCCAAAATTCAACTTCTAAAAGTTTTTAAAATTTCACAAAAAACAATTTTCATAAAACAATTTTTAAATTTTAAAAAAAATATTTACTTTCATGGATATATTTTTTTATATTCACTTTTGAGACCACTATCTTTAAATTTTACTCCAAAACAATTTCTTTCTTAAGAAAAATATTTTTAAAAAACTCGAAATTTTGAGTAAGTACATTAGTACTGGCAAAACCATCTAGACACTACAAGCCATGAAGTTAAATTTGGCAACCTTGCCGAAGACGGCCGACTTGAGCAATTGAAAATACGTTTTCTGGGCAAAGGAAGTGTTTTTCGAAAAAATTGATGGGAACCAAAATTGTAGAGGGAAAAATTAACTTTCGTTTAGTGTATTCGGAATTTTGATTCGACTAATATTTCTCGAGTTACGGTCAAAAAACTGATTTGAAGATGGGTCGTCTACCAGATTTTCAGTATTTTCCCGGTCAAAGAAACGATTTTCGTAAAAATTGATAAGAACAAAAATTGTAGAGCAAAAAATATCCTTTCATCCTAAAATCATTGAAGTTTTGATTCGACGAAAATACCTCGATTCATTAGCAAAAACTGTTTTCTCAGATATGCAAATTTTCATATTTTCCTATTTCGCGGATAAACAAAGCGTTTTTCATGAAAATTGATAAGAACTAAAATTGTAGAGCAGAAAAAATCCTTCAGTTTTAGTGCTTTTAAAATTTTTGATTCTACCAATTTTTTGAGTTATCGCCAAAAAACTATTTATTTTTTCATTTTCGAGGTCAACGACCCCTTTTTTGTGAAAATTGATAAAAACCACAATTGTAGATCAAAAAATTTACTTTTGTTTGGTGTAGTCGGAATTTCGATTCGACGAATATTTCTTGAGTTATCGTCGAAAAACTGATTTTGAAAGTTGGCCGTCTACCAAATTTTCCCATTTTCCCGGTCAACGAAGCGATTTTCGTGAAAATTGATACGAACCAAAATTGTAGAGCGAAAAAAATCCTTTCATCCTAAAATTATTGAAATTTCGATTTGACGAAAATACCTCGATTTCTCAGCGTAAAATGTTTTCTTGGATATGCAAATTTTCACATATTCTCATTTTCAGAGCGAACGAAGCATTTTTCGTGAAAATTCATCTGAACCAAAATTGTAGAACAGAAAATTTCCTTTCGTTAATGTGTTATCAGAATTTCGATTCGAAGAATATTTCCCGAGTTATCGTCAAAAAACGAAATGGAAAGTCGGCCGTCTACTACTCGAAAATGCGACGTTGCCTTTCTACGTTCATGGCTTGTATTTCTAGGTGGTTTTGGTACTGGCAAACGAAATCAAACGTCAAATTGAACAAGGTCGCGTCGTTAACTTAATGTTTCCAAAGAAACGAGAAATACCTTCTTTTTGCACACCAACTTACAACTCCAACTAATTAAAGGAAAATTGGGTGTATTTCCATGCTTTTTTCCATTGTTGATTCAAACGATTTTCAGATTACGTAGCGTAAACATTATGTATGTAGTTACTCGCAATTTAAATTCTGTTGAAAAATACTCGAGAAATATTTTTTTAAAGAAAGTATTTAATTGAGAATATTTTGTTTTTAAGGTTGTCGAATCATGATAGGAACGACAAACAATTTTTATTCGAGCTCCCATCCGACGTTTATCTCAGATGTAAGTAAATCTGCAATTACTCATTATCTTACATTAGATGGCAGCTTTTCGCTTGTGTACCTTAAAAAAGACTAATTATTTAGATCGCATTTATAATGAAAAGCATTAATTAGAAAACGTAGTTAGGTATTTATCATCGCGTCGAATAGGTACCTACAATAATTTTGTACAAAATAAATAATTACTTAGAACCTTAAAAAAAAAAAAAAAAAAAAAAAATACAAACGCGAGTACCTCCCAGTACAGTAGATATACATATACATATTAACGGAATCCAATAGGGTAGCAGAGCATAGAGAATTGCGAACTGCAGAAGCAGCAGATACTACTTTAATACAAACATGTGATACGATCTATTGATCAGGAGCCACTTCAAACCGGCGAAACCCCTTTATATTGTTTAAGCAAAATACAGAATGACCGTTCGCGTTGCTAAAAACAGTGTGCACCGTGCAGGCTGCAACGTGAACTAAAATGGTTTGCTTTGCCTTTTCTAATATAATGAACCTTTACTTCATTACCAGCCTACCGCAGTAATTAAGTTGAAATCTATCCCTCTGTTGCCTTGCAACCGCCGCCCATCATTTTGATAACGACACTAAAGCAACCACCGCCATATAATTATCAAAGACAAAACTCATTTCCCAAACTTCGCTATCATTTGTGCTTAGTTTCGAATATTCGCAATCCGCAACCATACCAATCGGATATAATGGTTGTATGTCGCCATTTAATTCAACGCGCGCGGAAAATGTTGGTGTTTTTGTTTTTACAATGGTAGCCGCTTCGAAATTAATACCAGCTTGATTCAATTCAATTTTAAACTCACCTGAGCCCGAGAAAATTCGCTTTTAGCAAACGCCCCGTCGTCGCAGCGATTTCGACTACGCCAACTTTAAATACGTTAAAACTTGAAATTGGCATCTTCTTGTTCGTGAATGAGATTTTAGAAAAATTTTCGAGATTTGCGAAAATGAGAAAATGCAACAGGCCACAAAAATTTGAAAAATTTCTAACATGTACAAAACTGTAATTATTTCAGTGTCTTATTAAAGTGAATTTACTCGGCTTGTACCAAATTGCTCGCGTAATGTTGATTTAAAAGTCTCTCGGGTATTTAGTTGGGTATTGAGCTATACCAATGAAATGATTACGTTTCTGTAATTAAATAAGCTCGTTTAAGACAGACGAGCGACATAGATTAAACTAGTGTTGCATTTTTATAATCACTTTAAGTACAATTTCAAAACCTATCTAAAACTTGAAACTTCGAAATTCAATCACAACTTTTGGTAGGTATTTCATTAAATGAATAGGTACATAGTTGACTCAAAATTTATTTATTTTTTCTTATTTTTGTATTATACGAAACTTTTTCATTTTTTTTAATTAAAAAAATCAGAATGAAAAAATTGACAAAATTTTCAAGTCTTGAAATATTTTTTCACAAAGTGATTTCTTTTATTGAAAATTTTTTAAACTCAATTTTCTTCGTATTTTTAATTTTTTTCTTTCAAATCAGAGTAATATAAAAAAATTAATTTTCTTCATTTTATTTTCAAAAATTTATCATTCAGAATTATTAGTGAATTTTTAAAGTGTTTTTCTTGATTTGTTTTTTGAGGAAAAAAAACTTTTCTCACAAAGTGATTTTTTTCATATTAAAAATTTTTTAAACTCAATTTTCTTTGTATTTTTAATTTTTTTCTTTCAAATTAGAATACCTAACATAACAAATTAATTTTTCTTCATTTCATTTCCAAAAATTTACCATTCAGAATCATTATTGAATTTTTTCAATGTTTTTCCTGATTGTTTTTCTGAGAAAAAAATCAGATTTTTTTTTGAAATTATTTTCAATCGTAAAATGATTCAGATGAAAAAAATTTACAAAATTTTCCTCAGATTAAAAAAAAAATCAGAATTTGAATTAAATTGACACTAGGTATTTTTTTTCAAAACTTCACCCTTCAGAATTTTAGCAAAAATTTTTCAAATTTCAAAACATTTTTTCTAAATTTATTTTTATTTTTTGAAGAAACCTATTTCTTCGACATTTTTTGTGCAAAATTTTCTTTAGAGTATTTTTTAAAAAGTTTTATTGATCAAAAAAATCATTATTTTTTTTATTCAAAGTATTTCTAATTTTATTTTTCATTTTAAGCTGAAATTTTTGGATTAAAGTTACTTTTCAGAATTTATCAGTTTTTTTTTTTGGTTTTGTTTACCTAAACTCATGAAAAATTTAAGCGAATTAGAAAATTGATGGCATTTTCTCAATTCTACCCATTTTTTTAAGTGTTAATTTGAAAGTTTCATTTTCTAACAATAAAATGAACTTTTTTTCTCAACATTTTTCAAAACCTCCAAGAATTTTTAATGAATTTTTTTCAGGTTTCAAAATATTCCTTCTATAGATTGTTTTTGCTTGCTCATAAAAAATTCAGGTAAAAAATGATAAAACATTTTTCTTATTTTTTTCTTTGATATTGGAATTTTCAATTTTCTCATCCTTTTTTAGCAGAATATAATACCTAGGTATGCTTTTCGATGACCAAATTTGCGAAAAACATGACAAAATTTCTGGACGAAAGACTTTTGAGTATTTTTCAGCCATTATAAAAATTGGAAATTTTTTTCAAACATGGATGACTTAGATATTTTGCCAGATAAATTTATTCGAAATTTTATGCTTCAGAATTTTTCATTAAAAATTTTCTTATCTCAAAATTTTTTACAAAGAAATAAATTTATAAAAAAATTAACGCTAATTTTTTTTATTACTCAAGTGCTTCAACATTTTTCTTTTCTTTAAAGCTGAAATATTACAATTGAAGTTTTCTTCAAAATTAATTTTCGATTTAGTTTTCAATTAAAAAAATTTCAATAATGTTGAGATTATTCAAAAAAAAAAAAAAAAAAAATGTAATTTTTTCGAGGAAACGACAACAATTTTCCGAAAGGGAACGAAATTGATTATTTTTTAAGAATAGATTACCTAAATTAAATTTTATAAAGAAAAAAAATTGTCAATTTTTTTGATACATATTTTAACTTATTAAAAAGGTTGAAATCTATAGTTTTTTTTTTTTTTTTTTTTTTTTAAATCAAAGATTTTCTTACCTTGATGGCTCAAATTTCGATTTCTTTATAACCAATTTTCCTACTTCAAAAAAGTTTTTGTCAAAATATTTACTTTTAGAATTTTTATTGAAAATTTTTTTTTGGTCTCAGAATATTATTTTTTTCTAGATTTTTTTAGAAAAATTTTTTCCAAATTTTTTTATGCAATGGTCTCTTTAAATTTTTCTTGAAAATTCATTGTCTTTACCCTTTGTGAAAATGAAATTTTCTCAATAACTCAACTTTTTTTTAAAACCATTTTCTGAAATTTGTTTTATTGAAATTGATTTTCAATTATTTCTCAAGTTACACAGGCTACTATTGAAAATTTCAAAATTCTGTCAAAAGTCAAAACGATACCTGAAGCAGGTGTAACTTTTTGAGAGGAACAAAAAAAGTATGTAAAAAAATTTCCTATCTTTAACGATGAAAGAGCTGCACAGCTAGCTTTAAACTTTCATGTTCCTTTTCCAAAAAACACTGATTTTGAAGCTTTTCTGCGCCTTCATTTTCAAAGATAGGCCCATTTTTCACATATTGTTATTATTAGTTCTTTCACAAAGTTACATCTTTTATGCATTTTCTTTGACGAAATCCTGAAATTTTTATAAACCCTTTTCCTTTCTGAATTGATATTTAGGCAACCAGGCCTACATAAAATTTTTTGTGGATTGCTCTCGGTTATATCCAAATCTGAAATTTGGACATTCACTTCCAGAACACCTCTGAGATGATACAAAAAATTATTACATTAGGCTATGAATCATTAAATTATGCAAATTTTTTACACCAAATTAACCTAATAAATCATTACCAATCCAATACCTACCTAGACCTACCCAATTCTACACCATAAATCAAAAATTTATTCGACTCTTAAGTATGTAGTTCACAAAAAGTACCACAAATGTAATTTTTTTCCCAAACGCGGCGATTACCTACGTTTCTTGGTAACAGGAACACGATTATAGTTTTTCATTCGATAGGGCGACGCAGTACGTAGAATAATAGGCGGTGTAGAACTTGAAAACGGTAACCGGGCATCCCCTCGCGCTAGCCACCGCCGCTCCACAGCCACATCCAGATTAAAATAAAAACCTTTTATAAGGAGAGCGCGTTGTAATTAATTATGATTTTATTTTTTTTATGGATTTATAAATCGAATTTCGAACGTATAATAGCGTAGGACGTTTACGATTCCGATTACGACGAGCTAACTCTAGGGAAAAGTCGTTTCCATTGTCCCTTTAAATATATTTTGTGCATGTGGTAGCATAATGACGAACATTACGTATGGATGTTGTTCCGGAGTTGGGTGGCTAGGCTAAAAAAAAAACGTTAATTCGGTATTTTTAATTAATACGTCTTCGCGAGATGTGGAGATGATTTATAATTTTGGACTTCGTTTGGCGTAAATACTGCTAGTGCTCGTGTAGTTGATGAGGTGATCGTGGAATTCGTAGATGCAGGTAGTGGTCTAGGTACCAGATCAAAAAATAATGAGAGGAAATCGTAAACCAAGGATAGTTTTTTGCATTCCTCGATACCAGAAAGGAAGTATTATAAGATTACTAAAAATAAATCATGTTCAAATTTTTAAAAAATCATTTACAAAAATTTGTAAGAAATATGTATAATTTTCATGAAAGTTGGAAAACAGAAACCTAAATACCTACCTAATTTTAATGATATTTCAAAATTTTTATACAAGGTTAGAAAATTTTTTTTTAAATCTTAATCCATGCGAAAAAATCGTGTTCATTTTTTAAAAATTTACGTCTTTTAAAAACACATTTTTATAATTTCAATTTCAAAAATTTCAATCTTGAAAATTTGAAAATAGATCCTGAGAAAGTATTTTAAATAATTTTCTCCCAATTTTTTGAGAAATTTTTTTTAATCTATTGCTTCGAATTATTTTGAAAAAAAACTTCCATTTTTTCAATTTGTTTGAAGAAAGAAATTCTTTAGCTTTAATTAAGTTAGGTGGTTATTAAAGAAAAAAATTACTTACTTAAATTTTCTAGAGTAAAAATATTTCTCAAGTTTTTGGAGGAAAAAATGTGTAATTTTTCGAGAAAACGACTCTTATTTTTGGAGATTTTTTTAATCTTTCATTTTAAGGAAAAAAACATTTTTCAAAGTCTTTGAAGTAAAGAAGTAATTTGAAAAATTACCCAATTATTCGGAGTAAAAAAAAAATCCTCTACTTTTCTGAAGAAAAAATCATTCAATTCAATTTTTTTGAGGAAAGAACTTCATTTTTTGTAGAAAAAATATCAATTTACCGTTTCATTAAAAAAATAATTTTTTGGGGATTTTAGAGAAAAAACTACTGTTTCTATTTTTTGAATAGAAAAATCACATAATTTTTTTGACAAAAAAATACTAATTTTCGTTTATGAAATGCTTCAAGAAACCTAAATTTTTTGAGAAAAAAATTCCTAAATTTTTTGAAAAACAAATATTTTTTAGAGTAAAAAAATTCTTCAACTTTTCAACAGAAAAATCCCAATTTTTTGAGAAAAACAACATTCATTTCCAGCTGTCTCACTTGAAAAAAACATTCAATTTTTCAGAGAAAAATATACTTTTTTGAAAAAGCATTTTTTTAAAATTTATTTTATGCAAAAAAATAGTTTGAAAAAAATCCTCAATTTTTCAAAGAAAAAATGTTTCCAATTTTTGGTTAGAAAAATTTCCACTTTTTAGATAGTAATTTTTATTGTCTCATTTTTTTTTAAATAATTTTTTTGAAGAAAAAAGTCTTCTAATTTTAAGTTATTCGACAAAAAATCAGCCAATTTTTCAAAAAAAAGAAAATTATCACTTTTTTTGGGAAAAAATATTTCCTAATTTTTGAAAAAAAAATCCATTTAGGTATTTTTATCAATTTCAATTTTGTTTTTAAAATATCCTATTTTTTTTCTTTTACTATGTTTCCGTAGAAAAAATTCCTAAATTTTTTTAGAATGAAAAAAATTGCAATTTTTTGAAGTAAAAAGATAGATAAAAATATTTCCAATTTTTTTGGAATTGAAATGTTTTCAATTTCTTGGATGAAGAAAATTCTCAATTTTCCGGACAAAAATGGTTCCCTCATTCAACGTTGAAAAATTTTAATCTTATGCCTCCCCTTAGAAAAGAATCGAACTATACATCCTAGAAAATAATTTCAAGTAATTGATCATTTTCATTATTTTCAAACTTTGAGAAAATCAATAAATATTTTCAAAATTTCTCAAAAACTCAATGTAAATGATTCTCCCCATTTTATACAAGGTATTAAATTCCAAAAATGGCAACTTACCATTTATTGCAATCTGCAAAAGTGCATCGTATTCTATATCAAATCCACATCCTGGTTTGACTCCTACGAGTTTGAATTTTGAATCTGAAAAAAAACAACACATAACATTACTAATTAACCTCAAAAAATAACTGCTTGGATGATAAAAATTCGACAGTAAATAAACCGCAGGGTTCTCACATAAAAAATATTTTTTATCGCACTATCCATCTTTTTGGCGAATTTTAATCTTTTAAAAAAATTCACCAAAAGCTACCATTACGATTATGCACTCGTACGATAAAGGAAGACAGCAAGATGAATAGGTACATTATGGGCAACCTCATTAAAGGTTTCTTCGCTTTTCGAGCAGAGTGATTTTAATTTCTGCAGTTATAATTCATATTGTAACTTTTGCATTTACGTTATATTGGAAATACTGCAAAAGCTTGATATTTTTGAATTGAAATTAGCTCAGTAGGTGTTTTTCGAAACAATGACTGCGTGAAGCGAACAAATCCTAGCTTCAAGTTAATGAAATTTCAAAGCTTATAATTTTATCCTTGTTGACAGTGAAACTTTGCGAATTATTATAGCGAAATTGTGAAATTAGAAAATATAATAGAAATTCAATAATGAGAATTTCGTTCACTAGAATATCACACTCGCTATGTCTAGTAATTTTTAATACTCGTACGCATAAGTATCAAAACCGTTTAATTAAATTGAAAGCACAAATCACTTAGGTCACATATAGAATTATAGATTAATATTTTTTAGGATAATTTTTTTTCGAGAATTATTTAACGAAACCAATTAATCATTATAGTAGTAAAAAAAATACTGATCAAGATTTACGCTTCCAGATTAGTTATAAATATTACGGGATATAAGCAAAGCCTTTTGCGCGAATATTTCAAATGATATTTGAATAATTCATTTTTCATTATATTGTCGATTCTATTTTGCGCGAACCTTGATGAGCTTATTCCTCTTTACTGCTAATTGTTTTCGCGTTCTCTCTGTTCTTTCCACATTTAGCTTTCGCTGGCAATATATTAATTCCTATTTAATATACACAAAAAATTGATAGACAAAAACTGTTCTATGGTAAAAAAAAGACAGAGAGAAAAAAAACAGATAAATAAATCGGCCTATTTGAAATCTCTCTTTCACGTATTCATTTATTCCTCGTAGGGTAGCTATATACCTATAGAAATTGCGATTTTTTTTAATTCGTTCAGCGATTGTAAATCAAATAAAAATGTCATTCGAGCGAAATAGGATAAATCATATGTGGGAGATATTTAGAATTTAGACCATTAAAATTGAATATCCTGTAAAGGTAAAAAAAAAAGAATTTTCAGTACGTACTGATGCGTAATTATTTTTTCATTTGTGGCTGAAAATTTTTCCACTTTATTTTTACAGATAGGTTATTTAATAGGTAGGCATGGAGAACGTTGTGAGGAATAATTATTAGCGAAAGGGGAAGAGAGAGCTGATTTAGGCATTAAAAAATTTATAAAAAAGAAAAAAAATAGGAAAATAATGAAATTATTAAATTTTATTTTACAACACTGGAAAATGATTACTATGAATTTAATGACAAAAATTACTAAATCAATCACAAAAAGACAAATTAATGACTTGCATTGGCACCAAAAATCTCAAATAACTAATTCCTACACTGAAAAAAATGGATTGTAATGATTCTGGGTAAAACACAGTAAAATTGGCGACGTATCCTAATTTTACTGTGTTTTACCCAGACTCATTACGGTTTTTGAAAATTCATTTTTTTCAGTGTATTTTTGTCTAATAAAAATGTAAAAAAATTTTAAAAAACCACGCTTTTATTTAAAGTTGGTCACTTTGTAAAATGTTATTCATAGAGAAAGAGTAATGCCTTAAAAAACAAAAAATAAAATTTACTTGAATACAAAAATGTGTCATGAAAATTTTCTTTTCAAAAATTTTAATGATGAAAATCGTGGTGGGGCGTTAATCGAAAAGGTATTCGTTTGCTCCTCGCACACCCCACCACGCTTTTCATCATTAAAATTTTTGAAAAAAAAATTTTCATGACACATTTTTGTATTCAAGTAAATTTTATTTTTTGTTTTTTAAGGCATTACTCTTTCTCTATGAATAACATTTTACAAAGTGACCAACTTTAAATAAAAGCGTGGTTTTTTAAAATTTTTTTACATTTTTATTTAACTCTTTTTGTCGTTAAAAATATTTTAATTTCATAGTTTTGATTCAAAATGGAACCCCCTCATAGGGGCTCAATTTGGGGTCAAGGGTAAATTTAAGTCCGAAAATCGAATTCAGCGGCCTCGAAAACCTACATTTCGATACCAATGTTGTGATTTTCTGAAATTTTCAAAATTGAACCCCCTCATAGGGGCTCAATTTGGGGTCGGGGGTAAATTTGAGTTCGAAAATCGAATTCAGCGACCTCGAAAACCAACATTTTGATATCAATGTTGTGAATTTTGAAATTTTCAAAATGGAACCCCCTCATAGGGGCTCAATTTGGGGTCAAGGGTAAATTTAAGTCCGAAAATCGAATTCAGCGACCTCGAAAACCTACATTTCGATACCAATGTTGTGATTTTCTGAAATTTTCAAAATTGAACCCCCTCATAGGGGCTCAATTTGGGGTCGGGGTAAATTTGAGTTCGAAAATCGAATTCAGCGACCTCGATAACCTACATTTTGATACCAATGTTGTGATTTTCTGAAATTTTCAAAATTGAACCCCCTCATAGGGGTTCAATTTGGGGTCGGGGTAAATTTGAGTTCGAAAATCGAATTCAGCGACCTCGAAAACCTACATTTCGATACCAATGTTGTGATTTTCTGAAATTTTCAAAATTGAACCCCGTCATAGGGGCTCAATTTGGGGTCGGGGGTAAATTTGAGTTCGAAAATCGAATTCAGCGACCTCGAAAACCCCTAACGTGAGCACTATGTTCTTTCAATTCCAGTAAAATATTAAATGAGAGAGGATTGGTTGAAAACATACTTTTGGTTCCATGAGACATACATACATACATACATACCAAGCTAATAAAAGCGTGGTAAAAAGGACAATTTTTTTTATGGATTCTATATTAAGTATAATTAGGCTATGCTATTTTTAAAAAAATCGTTTAAAACAATTTTATAAAAACAATATTAATCATCATTTTGAGATTTGCAGTACCTTTTTAAGAAGCGAATTTTGATAATTTTTTTTCGATAAGATATTTTTTAATTTTTTTCTCAAAGGATATCTGATATTTCTCTCAAAGAATTCTGAATCTTTTATTTTTTAAATATTTCGTAATTTAAGAACCCTCGAAAATAAATTTTTTTTTTTTTAGGGGGAATTTTACAACAACTATTGGAAAATTTTGAAATTTCTAGATTTTTTGAGAAATGGAAGGTAATTTTATAAGTATTTTAAAATTTTTGAAAATGTTAAAGATTCTTTAATTTAACTATTTTTAATTGCAAAATTTTTCAATTTCAAATATTTTATAAAATTTGACGATTTTTGAAAATTTTACAATTCTCAAAAATTTGGACAGTGGCGATTTCATACCTAAGTTTTTGAAAATGTTTAAAATTTAATATTTTTTATTAAATTTTTTTTATAAACGGAAATTAGTGAAATTACATAAAATATATTTGTTAAGATCACTTTAAAAAATTTGACCAATTTTAGAAATTTTCAAACTACTTATTCAAATTTGTCAAATTTCACGATTTTTGAAAATTTTACAATTTCCAAGTTTTAGTAAATTAATGGAAATTTCCTAAAAATTTGAATATTTTTAAAAATGTTGAAAAATATTTTTGTTTAAATTTCTATATTTTCGAAAATTTTTACAATTTTAAGAAACGGTGATTTCATAAATATTTTACAGTTTTTGATTTGGCCACTGTTTGAAATTTTGAAAATTTTCAAGTTTAACAAACATGTGTATATTTTTTGAATTTTACAATTTTGGACAAGTTTTCAATTTTTAGAATTTTGAGAAATTAAAATTTATTCAAGTATTTTTGAAAATTTATAAATTTAGTAGAGTATTTTTTGGTAATTTTGCCAATTTTCAGAATTTTTGGGAAATTGAATTTTTATAACTAATTGATACTTGACTTCCAAACGTTTAGCTATACCTACTTATACAATTTTTTTTTAATCTATCTTTTTTCAGAGAGGGGGGGGGTTCACAATTTGGAAAATTTTATAATTTCCAGAATTTTATGGGAATGATAACATTACCTGATGAAAAATTACCCAAGTTTTGAAAATGTTAGAATTTGAAAAAAAAAAATGCTATAAGGTACCTATTTCACGTTTTTCAGGTAAATATTGAAAATTTTCAAATTTACTTTTACATTTTTGTTAAATTTTACGATTTTAAGAATTTTTGCCTTTTGGGAAATGAAAATTTATAAATATTATTTGATACCCAACTTTTCAAAATTTGGTTACCTATTTTTAAAAATGCTGAAAATTTTTCAACTTGAATAAAGTATATTTTTTTAGGGGGGAGGGGATTTCAGAACGTTGAAAAATTAGAATTTTGTAGGAATGGAAGTTTTATAAAAATTTGAAATTTTTTAAGGACAATGAAAACATTTTATATTTTTTTGCCGAATTTCGCGATTTTTATAAATTTTACAATTTTTAGAATTTTAGAAATACTTACTGAAAATTTTTAATTCAATATTTTTTTTTCCAAATTTTACAATATCGTGAATTTTGGGACAATGGTGATTTTATACGTTTTTCAAAATATTAAAAAAATTTTAATTTAATATTTCTTTGCTAAATTTTATGCACAATTATTGCTGAAAAAATTGAATAAAATTTTTTGAGATATTTAATTTTGTTCTGTTTGAAAATATTTTTACAAAAGTTGAAAGTCACAAACATTTTTTTTAGAACTATTTTTGGAAAAACTTGAAGGGTGGGGAAATTTTGAAAGTTTGATAACCTTAAAACCGCATTAAAAATTCCATTGGTTTTTCTCATTAGGTAACAACCGAGTATGATATGGTAAAAAGTTCAAATTTACACGAATAAAATCAAACCGGCGTTTCTTTATTTCGAATTATATTCTCTCGTATAGTTTAATTTTCTATTCCATATCGGAAAAGAACAGGAGTTCAAATTAAGACGAGAAGAGATATTAAAAAAAAAAAAAAAAAAGGCCAGACGAACCTTTGGTATACTAACAATTAACATTAATCACTCATTTGCATACTAGGTATAATCAATGAATACGAGAGAAAAGTTTCATATAACGACGCGAATTACCACTGGTTTTGAAAAATTGCAAATATATTTTCAAATCAATACAGCAGCTAATAAGGAAAGATGCATGATGAATTCAGAAATTTTAATTAAAAAGTTACACCGAAGTGTAATTTCCGCATATGAAAAAAAATAAATAAAAAAATAACGTTCGCAAAAAAAGTAAAAAAAAAAAAAAAAACAATGAAGGAAAACAATTAAAAACAGGATAATTTTTAATTTTAATTTCTCTGAAACCCGATGTATTTTTTATTTTTATTTCCCATTTCGCCCCGATCTTTAATTCTGAACGTATATTTTTTCATTTATGTGTGATGACGATGCCCCCGTTAGTTATTTAATTGAAATCGTTGGCGATTGTTACGTCAAAGACAAAATCGTTAAACATTTCATTTTGTATGCCGTGAACAGCGCATATTATACCGGGTACAGTGCAAAAAAAAAAAATGAAAGGTGACCGTCTCCCTTTCTATAAATGTTTGAATTAGATTAAAAATGGACTGGCATTAGAACATCAATTAATTTTATCGAATGAAAAAAATTCGTTCATTGTACGATATAAAATGCGATATGTACAATTATTTTTTTTTTCAAACAATTAATATCTCCCGCGTATGTGTAACATTTTGTCTAAAATGAATGAAAAAAAATCATAACAAAGATTTCGAATTAGTTTTTTCCCCGTCACGTACGTGCCACTGAACGGAAACCGTTGGTAATTGTTTTTCGGCGTTTTTTTTTCATCAATGGCGAGGTGGAATTAATTAATTGTCGTTGATTATTGTTCTAAAATCTCATAAATGTTAGATATCTATTCGACTATATAGGTATTTAATTTATTGAAAAAATACCCGTGTAAATGGATGTTTCATTCTTTTAAATGTCATTGTAGGCAAATAGAAAAATTTGAAATTTTTATTCGTTTGTATTTTTTTGTCATTTTGATTGCCTATAGGTATAAATTCGTTCGAGCGGATTACAATAAAATTATTTGATAATAAAAGGTAGTATTTTTGATGATTTTTTTTGTTGTATGTAGCCAATAGCCATGACCAGAATTATTGAGAGAGAATTACGAAATATGTAATCACTTGATTATACTAATCACGTAAATAATACAAAAAATTGACTTATTGATTAAAAAATACGTTTATTATAATGTTAATATAATATTGATATTCCCACGAATTTTAATTATATTAGTCGATTAAGTGGCGAGTAACAAAAGCTGTAGATTTGGAAGATCGTAATTATAATTTTCGAGATGTGAATTGAATAGTAAATAATCTCGAACGTCTATTAATAATTAAAATCCTTATTATGAGAGATAGTACCATGCCCATTCGTCAAGGGGTTTCTAAACCAAAGACCGAATTGTTTATTTTTTTTTCTCGGTAAAATCCTCTTTGGAATTCGAATCAAGTTTCGTATTAATACGTCCACTTATTAGGATAATTTACGATGAAAATTTCGAGTAAATAAAAATTATTTTTTTCCCCTACTAATGCGTGTAATAAACCATAGGCCTAATCTCAGATCTGGTACATAGATGAGCCAAAAAAGACCTGAAACGAGAGAAATTTACCAAAAAGTGAGTCTTTTTAGCCGGATTTTTAAAAAGAAATTATGGCTATTGTGTTTGACACAGATTTAAAAGTACGGGAGATGACTTCTGATCATATTTCTGGACCCCTGGACTTCAAACATTATGATTTGGCCAATGTCTTAATTTCTATACAGGGTGTCCCTGTCCGGCGAGTGGTCCAACCAATTTGAAACTTAGGTACTCTTATAACCAAGCACGACCAACAAAAAAAATCACGTACAAAATTAGTCCTTAAGTCTGAAAATGAAGGAAGTAGCAAAATCAGTTGGCAACACTGCGTTCAAAACCATTTTTGCGCCAGAAGTGAAAATTATGTTTTAAAAAAAGTTTTAATCACATTAGATGTCTATCTTTAAAATCGAAGGGGTTATAGTAGAAACACTAAATTCCTGTCAAAAATATTGCCTACCTCAAATTATTACGGTGTCTTGTTCCTACATAAAAATTGCAAAATTCTGCCAAAAGAATAGGTACATGAAGAAAGTGGAACTTCTTGAGAGGAATGAAATAAGTATGTTATGTAAAAATTTTACCTATCTTTGAAAATTAGGGCCCTGGAGAGCTTCAAACTTCTAAAATACCAATTTTCAAAGCTGTGTAGCACCTTCATTTTCAAAAATAGGCAAATTGTGTTGTATTGACGAAATTTTGAAATTTTTGTCACTACTGCCCCTTCAAAATTAAGAGTCAAATGAAGTTAAACTCGAAATGTGAGATCCCCTACAAGAATAAAGTGTACCTTTGTGGCCCAAACTTTAAATTTTAGATGAGGCATTTTTTTTCTGGGAACCACAGAAGAGACCCAAAGTGAGATTATTTTTGAAGTTTTGCACCACCGATGGAGATCTACATTACCTCCATTTTTAGATTCCTAGGTCATTCCCACTCTTTTTAGGACCTCAAAAAGTGAATTTTGGGCAGAGCTTGTTGAACAGAACAAAACGGAACGAAACGGAACAATTCTGTTCTGTTCTGTTCTGTTCAGAATTTCAAAATCATTATATATTTTTGACCTTTTTTCATAACAACATTTTCCAACTGCCAAAGTTCGAACAAATTTTGTTAAATTCAATAAATAAATTTTTGTGAACAAATGAACAGATCAAAACAAAATAACAAAATCAACTTGAACAAAACCTTATATTAACAGAAGGAAAATATTCATTTTTCTTTGAACAAAATACCAGAACAATTCATTCATTTTAAGAATGATTTGTTCATGAACAGAACAGAACAAACGATGTTTTGTTCAACCACACCTGATTATGGGGTCATTTTTCACGCAGATTAGGTTGCATGCCGTCCCAAATTGGTGTAAGGGTCCAAACATTTCATGCTGAATTCACTTTAGTTCCATGTGCCTTTTGGGTGTTTCGACCTTTGGATTTCTTTTGACCCTTGAGTAGGGTCAAAAATTATGTTTTTCCTATTTCTCAGTATGTTTATCACTGATTAGTCTACAGCCCAAATCAAATGACCTGGGGGATAGAAATTTGATGTTTGTGAAGTCGATAGAGATCACTAATGTGCCTTTTGGAGCTTTTGCACTTTGGGGTTCAAATTTAGGGCAAGCTTCTTTTTTGTAAGGGCATATAAGTAGAAGCCTGAAGTGATTAAACTGCTTAAAATGTACACCCATGTTGGGGACTTGTGTTATTTCTTACGACATGTACAAATTTTAGCTTTTTAGGTCATCCCCACCCCTTGTGGTCCCCAAAAGTGAATTTTAGGGTTATTTTTTCGTGTTGATCAAGCTAAAAACCCCAAACTGGTTTAAGGGGTCCGAAAATTTCATCTTTGATTAACTTTACACCAAACGTGCCTTTTGTGTGCACCAATCTTTGTCGTGTTTTTACTCGCTCTTTGGTGCACTTATCACCCTAAAGCCTAAACTAAATGACCTAGGAGGCTAGGAGTTCATTATTTGCCATGTAGAGTCGATAGAGATCACTGATGTGCCTTTTGGAGCTTTTGCACTTTGGGGTTCAAATTTAGGGCAAGCTTCTTTTTTGTAAGGGCATATAAGTAGAAGCCTGAAGTGATTAAACTGCTTAAAATGTACACCCATGTTGGGGACTTGTGTTATTTCTTACGACATTTACAAATTTTAGCTTTTTAGGTCATCCCACCCCTTGTGGTCCCCAAAAGTGAATTTTAGGGTTATTTTTTCGTGTTGATCAAGCTAAAAACCATAAACTGGTTTAGGGGGTCCGAAAATTTCATCTTTGATTAACTTTACACCAAACGTGCCTTTTGTGTGCACCAATCTTTGTCGTGTTTTTACTCGCTCTTTGGTGCACTTATCACCCTAAAGCCTAAACTAAATGACCTAGGAGGCTAGGAGTTCAATATTTGCTATGTAGAGTCGATAGAGATCACTGATGTGTTTTTTGGAAAGTTTGACTTTTGGGTCGAAATATGGGGCAAGCCCTTTTTTTGTAGGGACTGCACCAGAGACCCAGAGTGATGAATATTTTTGAAAATTGCACACACTTTTAGTGAGTCATATTACCTCCAACACATCCAAATTTCAGCTTCCCAGACCATTCCCACCCCACTTCAGTTCTAAAAAAGTGAATGGGGGCATTATTTCACGTTGATCAGACTACAGGCTCCCAAAATAGGTCTAGGGGGTCCCTAAATTTCGTTGTAGGCTCACTTCATGCTCTGAATGTTATTTTCGCAAATTTCGACCTTTGGACTAGTTTTGACTTTTCAGTAGGGTCAAAAATATAAATAAATCACTTTTTTGATTTTTCTCATTGTACTAAATAGCATGCACTATGCAGCTCAAACCAAATGACCTAAGAGCCAAAATTCGCTACTTAATAGAGTCAGTAGAGGTCTCTGGTGTATCTTTTGAGGGTTATCACTTTTGGAGCCAAAATTTGGGCAAACTCTTTTTTTTGTGGGTATTTCTACAGAGTCTCAAAATTATGCCTTTTATCGAAATTTATTTCTTTAGTCTCCCCAGTCATCTCTCCTTACTTTTAGGCCCCAAAAAGTTGATTATGAAGTCATTTTTTAAATGTTATTTTTAAAGAAGTACCTATGAAAAAAATTCGGCTCTTAAATAGCAGTCAGACTGCTACGCCTTATTTTGTACCAGATCCAAAATATGAATAAGCGTATCAACGTTTCAACGCCATTTCAAATTCATCAACCGGCAAATCAACAGTTTTAGGAATACCTGTATTGACGTCGAGGACGAGAGAAACTGGAAGAAGAAAATGAACGTGATTAAAACACGTCGTACAACCGGGCTTCATTTTATATTACGGATATTAGTTAGGTCTAGGTATGTTGGTAGTTGGTACCCGATATAACGGCTAGGTAAAGTCGATAACCAACATTACCGCTTATATTATTATTATTTAATAAGAAAGAATGGTTCGCCTGTCATATTGATAATATATGGAAACTAATTATTAGACACGTTGATACAAACACTAAATTAAATGCCTACTTAGGTTATTATCGCTTAATAATTACAAACGGTGGAGAAATGCCAGTACGAGTACCAGACCAGTACGTAGACTTATCTACATTCAATCTCAGGCCAAGCCAAATGATTTAACGACCCCGAAGCAAGAGATGACTAAGCTGCGAATTTATTCCTATTAACAGCCCTCCTTCTGTAATTCTTAATTAACAAAATAAGTTATGCAAATGCGCAATATCGGACAGAGTGATAGCTCTCCTGCGTTATAGGCTGTTAGTCCTGTTCTTGTTTTTAGTTTTTTTCCCCACTTTTTTTTCCTGTGAGCTGTCATTAACTCTATTATTTCGTTTATTACAACAAATATGGAGCGTAGACAATTTCAAATTCGTTATTAAATTACAACGAGCTTGTATCTCATTCTGCGTAGGCATTTTTTTGTTCAGTTACACTTTTTTTCTGTTATTAAAACTTCTTCAGATTTTTCATAATCATTAATATTTTTGCTTTTTTGTTTCGTTCGTTTATAATTTATCAAAGAAGATAAATTAGTAAAGTTTTTGAAAATTACATCTTTCGTTAGTGTTCAAAGTCGCGATTCGCTTATTGCGGAATTTACCTAGTTGGTAAATTCTCGGAAAATATTTGGGTTATTATTTTTTGAAAAAAATTGCAAAAATTTGACGAGTGGAAATGAAAATAAAAAATCAAAATTGTTTTCACAAAAAAATTACAAAAATTTTAAAGAGCTCATTCTGGCAAAAAAATTGAAAAAATTACCTCCAACATATTTTTAAAAAAAAATTGGTTATTTTGCATGAAATACTTTTAGCAGTAATGTATTAGTAGGAATTTTTATTTGATCAGTCAGCAGCGTTTCAGGAATTTTCAAGGGACGGGGAGGAGGGGAGAGGGTTAATGACTAAGAGAAAAAGGTAATTTTGAATGAAAATTATCGATCTTTGAAAGTTCGGAATAATTTTAATCAATTTGAAACATATATTTATTTTATTTTATTTATAACTCAATTAGTAATTATTATCAACGTGCCTTTTTAAAAATTTGTTTCATTTTTGCCTAATACAATTTTTTTTTTTTTTTTGAAATTTTATTTCAATTTAAAATTGAATGAAAATTTTAGATTTTTGTAAACGAGAAGTAATTTGATTGATTTGAGGCATTTTTTCATCGTCTACCAACAACTCGTACTTTTTATTTCTGTTTGAAATTTTGAATACAATGTTTTTCTCAATTTTTTGAAATTTGCGTTTTGTTCAATGGGATTTTTTTTAAAGATTTTTTATCGGAGTAAGAAGTACATTTTTTATATAGGTAAAAAATTTGTTTTCATTTATCATTTTTTTTAAATTGTTATCAGGTACCCGAGCGGCACACTCGATCGATAATATCGGAAGATGAAACGTATCGATAAAAAATCGTTTGAAAATCTATAGATGTTCTCACGATATTATAAAAATTTATCGGTACAATTTCATAGGCAAAAAATCTAAAAACTATCGAATTCGATATTATTAAGATTTTATGACGATATTTGTCAACGATACTATCGACAAAGAATATTAAATTTATCGATTCCGATTTTCCACCGATTTTGTGCAGATATTTGAAACTACATTATCGACAAAAAATATTAAATTAATCGAATTCGATTTTTTAACGATTTTGTAAAGATATTTAAAACTATATTATCGACAGATTATATGAAATTTCTCGACTTCGATATTTTACCGATTTTTTGACGACATTTGAAACTATATTATCGACAGATTATATTAAATTTATCGAATCCGATTTTTTACCGATTTTGTAAAGATATTTGAAACTATATTATCGACACATAATATGCAATTTCTCGAATTCGATATTTTAACGATTTTGTGACGATATTTGAAACTATATTATCGACAAATAATCTGAAATTTCTCGAATTCGATTTTTTAACGATTTTGTGAAGATATTTAAAACTTTATTATCGACACGTAATCTGAAATTTCTCGAATTCGATTTTTCAACGATTTTATGACGATATTTGAAACTATATTATCGACACGTAATATAAAATTCCTCGAATTCGATTTTTCAACGATTTTGTGGCGATATTTGAAACTACATTATCGACAAATAATCTGAAATTTGTCGAACGATTTTTCAACGATTTTGTGACGATATTTGAAATTATTTCCAAATTGGTGAAAATTTTTTCAAGTCCAACACGTCTGGAAGTACTAAACTGCCTATTATAAGCGTTTTATTGCTAATTCCTCAAGGATAAGGTATGGCATAGTGGTTAAGGAAGAGGATTACCATGCAGGAGGTAGATGGTTCAAGCCCCACGGGTGGCAGATTTTTTATAATTTTTTTTGACTTTTTCTGAAATGATCCTCTTACCGTAACATGAATAATGTGTTTAGGCATAGTATAGATATATTATCGATAAAATATCTTACTATAATCTCGAAATTTTTGCTAACTATAATTCGTCGATAATCTATCTATATATCGAAAGATAATTTCACGATTTATGCGGAACTAACGCGACACTTTATCGAATTCGATATCCTGTCGATTTTTTATTTCGATAATTTGTCAATTGTGCTGCTCGGGTACAACTTTTTTGAAAATTTTCGCAAAAAAAATCAATTTTTTGGTTTGTTTTTAAAAACTTTTTTACTTTGATTTATTAATTAGCGATTTTTTTATATTTTCACTAGTAAAAAATTTTTTGTATGAATAATGAAAAAAGAAATTTAAAAAAATTTAGATCTTTGTAAACTGGAAATAATCCGTTTGATCGGTTTGAGGCTTAGTTTTTTGCCTTGACTTTTTTTTAAATTTCCAATTTTTTACTAGGTACCTAGTGAATTTTTGCCAAATCGAAATAATTTATCGACTCCGTGGATTTTTTAAAAATTACATTCATCATCACTAATCAGTTTGTGAATTTAACTCGTTTTTCAAATATCTTTGATTTTTGAAATTTTTAATTTTTTTAAATTAAAAAATTGTGTTTTTGAGAACTATTTTTATTTTTTATTTTTTAAAAAATTATTCGTACCTACACTGCTCAAAATTTCAATTTTTGGTTTGTTAAAACTTTTTAAAACTTTTTATTATTTTTATTTTTTTTTACTGGAATATTTAAAAAAAAATAAATACAATCAAAAAAATGTCATTACCTATATGGCTTTTTAAAAATTGCCATTTAAAATTTTTTAGAAAATTTTGCCGAATTTTTAAAATTGTATTAATATTAAAAAATGACCAAATTTTAGAATTTTATAATATAATTCTATAATACATTCTCGGAAATAATTTTCGTCGTGGGATTTCAAGACCTCTGAGGGCACGATGCCCTAAAATTGTGGTCAAGATTCAAAAAATGCCAAAAAGGCATGTAGCATATCGTTTGTTACATTTTTGCTAGCTGTGAGTTCGAATATCACCTCACTTTTTTGATAGGGCCCTCCCAATGCCCTCATTACCCCCTAAAATTTTGAAAAATATTTATAAAATCAAAAAAATGTTGAGGCGGCATATCATTTATGATGTTTTTGAAAGCGCTGTGTTCCAATATTGTCTAATTTTTTTGATAGGATCCTCCCAGGCCCGTAGTCGGGTGGGGGCTAGTAGCGTCAGATTGAGCCCCCTCTAACAAAATTTTGTCAATAAGAAAATTTCAGGCTAAACCTACACATACTTTTTGCATTATTCCAAAAATACTTCTTTTTCGTCAAAAATCTTATGTTTTTCAAAAATTTTTCCCTCGCTTCGCTCGGGCAGTATCCTTTTCCTTCATTCTCTTCAAGAATAGAATATTTTTCAAATTTTTCGCCCTCGCTTCGCTCGGGCAATATCTTCTTTACTATTTTTTATGATGTTAATAGTATGAATTGGAAAATTTCAGTAATTCAAGTTGGCATTTTCAATGATTTTGCCACCCCTTTCCCCAAGAAAAATCGCTTCGGTTCGTCTCTGTATTAAACAGTTGAAAAAGTATATTTTGTGCCTTGTACGAGTTTTTCACCCATTTTTCAATTTTTACCGAAAATGCTAAATTTTCCAACAAAAAAAAAGTTCCAGCCCCTCAAATATTTGGCCAGCCCCCTCTATAATCTGACTCTGACTACGGGCCTGGATCCTCCACAAGCCCTCATTACCCCTCAAATTTTGAAAAAAATTGACGAAGACGACAGAATAGTGTGGAATACATCGTGTATGTTTTCGATTTAAAAATTACGAATTTTTATCAAATTTCCCAAATTTTGAATTTTTCCTAATTTTTTTCAATCGTAACAATTTACTGAATTTTTAAAATCAACTTTTTAAAATTTTTAGGAAATTTGGCTAAATTTTTGAAAATTGAAAAATTACATGTTTTGAATTTTAATCAATTTTTTCAACTTTTTGACTAATTTTAAAGATCTGCTAAATTTTGCGAGTAATTATCATCAAGTTGATGATAAAAAAAAACAGTAAATTGAATTTTCAGAATCATGTAAACATGCTGGTTGAAAAAGTGCACAGCTATCAAAACTTCGAACCGATTAAATAAAAATAATGTATAATTCAATCCTTTACAAAAAAAAAAGAACTTCACAAAGGAAATTACACCCTCGAAGATTTTCGAAACGATGGAAATTGGAAACATTCGCCATACCCTGCTATTCATCCCAGCAGGTCGTAATGCAGCACACCTTTCGGCATTTTTTCCCATCTCATCGGACCAGCAGCCCATTATCATTATTTCGGTAGACGAAATGCGCAAAAGGCATGTAAAAAACAATTATTACGAAATAATAAACGCGTTTCATTGAAATTAGCCAAAAGTGGAAAGCATTTCGCAGCGAATATAACAGAAATAATGAATAGATGCGATAATAATCTGACAATAGTTTACATTGTGTGCGGCAATAGCAAGAGTTGTTTCGAAACGAGAGTCGAAAAAAGTGGTATTCAAAGTTCGAAATAGAATTAGAAACGGACTGGAAATTTTCGAGATAGTGCAAATGTTAAGGGGTTTACAGGACGATGGCAACGCCGTTTGAATCTGGAAACAAGCATCTAGTGAGCATGAGTTGAGTAGCTTCAGTTCATTTGAATTGCTAATTAGCGAGAAAACCTTCGTGCAATTATTGGATTAATGTAAATGAGTGAGCTTAGAATTGGAAAGAGGGGAATATGCCTTTCTTCTGAAATGGTAGGGATATAATTAAAATACGTTGATTAATATGTAAATTTAATAAGATTACAGTGCTAGCTGTTCGCAGTTGTGCCTTGCCTGTGCTCGTTTGCCTGCACAGGGTATGGCTATGGGTAATGGGTATACGCTATTGCTATTGCTTTTTCTGCTGCTCTGCTGCTGTGCTTTCTCTGCGAACTGCAAACGCTCGGCTCTCGCGACACAACCGAGCCACCACGCCACGCTTTCGCAGTATATATGACTCACACCCTGGATACATAAATGATCTGCTGTATGGTCCACCCTTTCGTGACATTATTTGCCTTTTCACGTATACGTAGACGTACCTCTACCTACGTACTATAGTCGCCATTTCGAAATATCGTACTTGGGCCGCCGCGTTCAAAATTATCACCTGTTTTACGAGAAATTCAATTAGACCAATTTTTCAGGGATGATGAGAGGGTGGAAATGCACATAAATTTCGTAAAAAATTAAATAAACCATTTTACGATGTAAAAATACCCGTGTAGCAACGTCGATGCTAATTTCGATATAAATGTCGACATGTACGATCGAAAAGTGACCGATTTCGATGTGTCGACATTTATATCGACATCAACATCGACATTTGCAATGGTGAGATTTTGAAAAATATGCTAAGTTCAAATATTCAATATAAGTATATATTAAAATTACACCAAAAATAGTGTTCAAGCCAACATTTCGACATTTTTTGTCAAATATGCGGCATTGAGGCCACCTTTGTAGCTGGACACATGCGAGTGTCCAACTAACATAGAGATGATTCTTAGACCTTATGTACTAATTCACAACACACTTTATCTGCGAGTATCACAATCACCCTCAAGACGTCGACAGTCAAGTCGATGCATTATTCGACCCTCGACAATTAGATCGACATTAACTCGACTTAAAATTCCTCTGGTCAACACTGTCGACAGTTAAGTCGATGCATTATTAGACCCTCGACAATCACATCGACACTATCTCGACTTAAAATTCCTCTGGTCGACACTGTCGACAGTGAAGTCGATGCATTATTCGACCATCGACAATTATGTCGACAATAACTCGACAAGTCGTTGTATTATTCAAAACTTTGAAAAATAAGAAAATTTTGTGATTCTTTCAAAAATTATTTATTCCTGAGCTTAAAATGTTCTTATTAATTGTTATTAGTACTTTTTAGATATAAAATTTGTAAATTTAATTGGCAGAAATTGTCGACATAAATGTCGATGCGTTTATCGAGTATCGATTTTTACATCGACTTGTCTATGTAGAAAAACAACGTTTTCTAAATTATAGGAAAATACTGAGAAAAATTCAAAAATTTTGATTGAACAGTTATGTTTAACATAGAACCAAATACTTTAAATTAATAATACTGGAAACTTCAATGGGGAAAAGTGGCCCCGACAAAAGCGCTCTTTTAGCAGTTTTAGCGGCTCGGCATGAAACTATTCTCAGACTTTCGACCGATCGTCATGTCTTCGACCAATCAGAGGGCGAATCAAGCGACGATTAGTCGAAAACCTGGAATTAGTTTCATGCCGAGCCGCTTAGAGAGCGCTCTTCTTGGGAGTCAAATCAAAAGCATTGAGTTTCCAGTATTATTAATTTAAAGTATTTGATAGAACATTACTTTAAATCTCAAATATCATTTTTAATTCATCGTTAACCGAGAAAAAAATGTGTCTGAATTTTGTCGACATAAATGTCGATGTCGACAATTGCTACACGGGTATTTGTACCTAGGATTAGGAAAAAAAAGAAACGTTTCTCTGTCATTTTAAAAGTGTTTAAAGTCGTGCTTTGAAAAAAAAAAAAAAAAAAAATGAAGAAATGAAAGAAAACCCTTCGTAATGGGAAATAAAACCGTACCGATACGACGAGAAAGGAAATATAAACACTCTTGACGAGATGATGATGATGATAATTACCATCGAAAGGGTACAAAACGAAAGACAAAATTAATTCCACCAGGTATAATATGAAAAAAATAAATATCGAAGAAAAAAATATTATACGTATCTAACAGTTTGAATTATTAACAAGTATTATTCATTATTTTGATATGTTAATGACGAATAAAAATTCCTATCTACGATATTCGTTTCTCGTCGATTTGAAGTGTAAACGAAAAAAAAAATCCTCAAAGTATTTTAATTGGCCTGTTTCCGCGATTTATCTGCGAATAATTAGATCGACTTTTCCATATAAACGTTTTACATATCAAAATCAGCCGTTTTCTTTTGCATAACATTGTATGCATTTCTCTTTCGAGTTATTAGTTTCCCGAAAGATATTTTATTCGCTAAACAGGGTGTTTCATAAATTGGATGTCAAAATCAAAACTCGAGATTTTTTTCAAAGGGCAGCGATTTATAAACATATTGAAAGGATTATGCGAAAAAATTGCCTATATTTGAAAATGAAGGCTCTACATAGCTTCGAAAATCGAAGTTTTTCAGAAAACCATTTGAATTGGGGAAAATTTTGAAGTTTTACAAAATTCAAAATTTGAGAAATTTTTAAAAATTTCGTCAGAGGGGGATTTGGCTTTGAATGTTAGGTATCTAAAATTTTAATGTTTCTCAGTATTTTTTCATTTTTTTTTGAAATTGTTTTTAAAATATAGGTATCTGCCAATTTTTTTTAAATTTTGTTTGAGAACCAAAGTTTTAAAATTTTGTTTAAAATTCAATAATTTTGTTAGAAATCGAATCTTTTTTAAAAGAAATTTTGTTCAAATTGAATTTTTTTTATCTAAATCAATTTTTTATACCTAATTATTTTAGGTTGAAAACCAATTTGTAAGAATTTTATTCAAATTTCGCTTAAAATCAGTTTTAATATTTTTTTTTTCAAAATAATTTTTTTCCAAAGTGAAAGCACGTTTTTAATTTAAAAATCAGTTATTTATTAGTTATTACAATTCTGTTCATCGGCTTATTTGGGAGAGATATTGGGTAAGGGTGCAAATTTTTTTTCTCATTTCTTAAAAAAAAAAAAACTCATATCCCTATATTTTGAAAATCTATTAAAAAAATCTATTATTATAGGACGGAGCAAATTCCTCCTTTCACCATTTTTTCATAATTTTTTTCGACAAGTATCTTTTCAAAATTTTATTCAAAAATGAATTTAAAACTTTTTTTCAAAAATATTTTTTTGAAAATTTTTTGAAACCAAATTTATCAAAATTTAGTTCAAATACTTATCATTTTTTTTTTGTTGAAAAAAAAACAATATTAACTTTTTGAAAAAAAAATTTCCAACATTGCTTAAAAACATTTTTTTCAAAAATGTTTAGATTCCAATTTTTTAAATTTTATTTTGAACTCCATTTTTTTTACACAATCCAAGTTTCAAAATTATTATCTACCTACGTTTTGTTGAAAAACCAATTTTCATAAAATTGAATTCAGATACAAATTTTTAATTTTTTTTTATTTTATATTATCTAAAAAATTTCGTATACCTATTTTCGTTCAAAAGCGAAGCCAATCCTTCGGTGTTTCTTTTGTCTTAATAAAAATGAGAAAATTACTGAGGAGAAAACATCATTCCAGGATAAAACAAAAGTACACGATTGATATCAGTATCAGACTAATTACTCTACGTAGGAGTTCAGGCTAGGCGAAACTTTAATCTGGAAACATTATCTCTACCTTCTACCTTTGCAGCTCACTGTTTGGGAAAAAGTAAAAGAAATAAGACAGCTTTACACAGACCAATATATGATAAGAAAATTGCCTTTTTTATATTTTCCTTTCTTTTAGTTGTCTGATTTTTTTCACAGAACAGGGACCTTATTGAAGTCTGTATCAAAGTATGTGCCATTACGTATGTTTTAATCGGATTTTTGTACATATTTTATTCGATTATCTCTTCGACCTGGCCTTTTAAAAAGCAGTTTGGGACGTTCCATTTACTATGAGATGAAAATTGAGTAACATTATTATGTGCAGTAGACGTCACAAGAAGGGGTCATAATCCTGCCAATCGTTATTTTTTGAAAGTTTGAAAAGGAAGTGGAAAAAAGACGTGAAGTAAAGTTGTAAAATTCTCAAAATATATAGTTCAAAGTTGATTTAATTTAAATTCAATTTTCAATGAGAGATAAGCGTCTTAAAGATATTGGAAATGCTCTATCCCCTCCCAAAATTTAAAAATGTTCTAAAAAATGAACAAATTTCTACTATTTTGACCATTTTTACCCGTAGGTATAGGCAACATTTTAAAAATTAACGAATTTTTACAAAACTATTATCACAATGATTGTTTTTAATTCAACAAAAATTTAACACTGCATGATGATTAGAGGATTTTAACAGAAAAATCTGCAAATCACAAAAATGTGACATTTTTCTTCAAAGTGATTTTTCAGTGCTGATGAGAGCCGAGTGGGGCCTTAGTGCGATCATTTTTCGGGCCCTTTACTCAGTTTGAAAGTTGCTCTGATCTGATGAGAATCTTGCAAATTTTTGTGACACTGTCTGAAAATTTTTCACAATCTGAATTTTTCATTTCCACAATTTACTAAAAAATTCTATTTTTTTTTAGTGAAATGTACCTATTTCAATTTTTGAAAAAAATTTCAATTTTTCTTAATATTATTATTATCTGTTTTACTTATTTTATTTTTTAAATTAGAGTGGTCGTTCAATGTTTTGATTTGGGGGGGGGGGGGGTCTCAATAAGTATAAATTTTTTGGAGTGAAAGAATTCATTTTTTTTTTCAAAAGTAAAAGTCTATTGGCTTTTATTTTGTTAGATAGTCAATTAGGTTTTTTTTATGGTATTAAAATCTATTAAAATCAGATTTATTACTTTTTTTAGGAAAAAAATTTTTGTTCCCAATTTTCTTTGAATAAAAGAATCTTTTTTCGTTTGTTTTGTATGTAAAACAAATATTAAAAAAGATAGACAGGTATTTTAATTTTCTTTGGGGGGGGGGGGGGTGGGGGGGGGGGAAATCTCTCACTTATTTGGGAAAAAATTCCTAAATTTTTTTAGAGTAAAAATTTTTTGAGCTTTTTAAAGTGAAAAACTTCTCTTATTCCTTTGAAGGAAATTTTTTTTTTCGATTTTGCGGAAAAATCTCTCAATTTTTTCAAGTAAAAAATCTCTTAATTTTTACTCTGAAAAAACTTAATTTTAAAAATTTTGCTCTTAATTTATATGCAAAGATTTTTTTTTTTTTTTTTTTTTGATGAAGAAATCTTATATTTTTAGAGAAAAAATTTTCTTTGGGGGTGGGTGGGGTAAAATCTCTCACTTATTTGGGAAAAAATTCCTAAATCTTTTTAGAGTAAAAATTTTTCAAGCTTTTTAAAGTGAAAAACTTCTCTTATTCCTTTGAAGGAATTTTTTTTTTCGATTTTGCGGAAAAATCTCTCAATTTTTTCAAGTAAAAAATCTCTTGATTTTTACTCGGAAAAAACCTAATTTTAAAAATTTTGCTCTTAATTTATACCTTATGCAAAAAAATTTGTTATTGTTCTTTTATTTTATTTTATTTTTTTTTTTGGTGAAGAAATCTTATACTTTTAGAGAAAAAAAATGTCAAGTTTTTGTCTCAATTTTTGGTGTAGAAAAATTATTTTTTTGGAGATTTTTTTTTTCAGAAAAAGCAATACATACCTACTCGTATAAAAATATCTTGTTTTTAATTTTGCAACCCCTTCTCGCCGTCGCTAAGTATATTGTTTTGGGCATTGGGCATAATTATGCTCTTTTTCGTCAATAAATCAAGCATCAATCTTCCTTGTTTAGAAAAACCATCGAATTTTGCCTCCACAATCATCGGGTACGTAGTTCGGGAAACCATCGCAAATAAACCCAAACGCGGCCGATCGCGACTATTGGAAGAATATTATAGAGTACGTAAGCACGATTCGGTATATAACTCTGGCAACAGAATAGTTTAATTAATATAAATGGATCAGCAAAGCAGAGGGAAAAAAAATGAAACTATATCGTTGTCCTAATTTACGTTACAGAACAATTAATAACGATTAATTACCGTTTAAGGAAAATATTTCGAAGATTTCATTAGTTAATTAAAGGAAAAACGGCGTTCCGCTGATATGGAGTAGGGTAGCGGGGGCGTGGGTGAAGGTGGAGGAGGCGAGTGGCACAGACGCCGGGGCGTGGGGGGGGGGGGGTGAAAATACGTAGTATGGTGAGGCGAAATGAAGTAAGACAGTAGTTACTAGTAGAGAAGATAAAGAACGAAGACGAACAGTTGATAGGGGTGCAGGAGATTTATAATTAGAAGGAAAAAGGAGCATGGATGTGTGTGTTAGAGGGCCGGGCGGGGGTCGACGGAGCGCAAAGGTTTGTGACAGGAAGCGAAGGGGAGTACGCATTAATATCGTAAAATGTACTTCATTTACATTTAAATAAGGTTTATAGTTTAATGTAAGAAAGCGGAATAAAACGACGAAAGGGGTGAAATTTATTGCAAATGTTTCATTAATGATTGGAGCGTACAATTAGATTAATGAGACGTTTCTAGTTATTACAGTGGGGAACAAGCACCCCATGTGGGCGGCTCCGTTGTCGAATCGGACGACGGCAAGGATACGCAATATAGAGTAGGTGATGCGCGAGGGAAGAAAACGCTAATAATTTAAATTTTGCCGTATACCGCGTGCGCCCCCCGACCCCTCCGCACTGCCACCTCGAAGCGTATTTAATATTGCGTTAGGACGGCGTAAACCGAGAGGCGAGGGATGCAGATTAGCCGAATAATAAGATTTTATGTTAATTAATGCCGCGCGCAAAATATACGCAATGTCAACTTTAATTGGAAAATTTATCGTTACGTTCACTTATTTGTTTAGCCGACCTTCTGCTGTTCCATAATCCAACTATTTCGCCAGTTCATCATTCAATAGTTTCAAATCTGTTTCGATTCTGTAGATTTTTTATTTTTGGCAATGCTTTGTACTCGCATTTGAATGTCACATCATGTTTGTCCGAACTCCGAAGCTTAAAATTCGGATTTCTACGACGTAGGATGATTTCTAGCTTATCGTGAGTTACTAAGAGCAGAAATGAGATGAACAGTTACCATCCAGTTGAAAAATCTTTTTGAGGAAATAAATTCTTCCAGGAATCAAAAAAATAATTTTTTCAAAACAAGAAATTTCCTTAAAATATTTTTTCTGAGATTGAAAAATTCTCTCGATTAATAAAAAACAAAATCTTTCAAGAAATGAATCTTCTGCTCATGAATTTAATTTTTTTTTGGAATAAACTCAACCAAATGTTCCGAGAAAAAAAAATGCCCAAAAAATAATTACCCGAGCAGCACAATCGACAAATTATCGAAATAAAAAATCGACAGAATATCGAATTCGATAAAGTGTCGCGTTAGTTCCGCCTAAAACGTGAAATTATCTTTCGATATATAGATAGATTATCAACGAATTATAGTTAGCAAAAATTTCGAGATTATAGTAAGATATTTTATCTATAATATCGAAAGATAATTTCACGATTTAGGCGGAACTTTTGCGACACTTTACCGAATTCAATATTCTGTCGATTTTTTATCGATTTTTTATTCCGATTTTTCGTCTTTTACTAGCTTTTTTCTATAATTAAAAATCATTAATTAGCATAATTAATACATTAAACTATGCCTAAACACATTATTCATGTTACGGTAAGAGGATCATTTCAGAAAAAGTCAAAAAAAAATTATAAAAAATCTGCCACCCGTGGGGCTTGAACCATCTACCTCCTGCATGGTAATCCTCTTCCTTAACCACTATGCCATACCTTATCGTTGAGGAATTAGCAATAAAACGCTTATAATAGGCAGTTTAGTACTTCCAGACGTGTTGGACTTGGAAAAATTTTCACCAATTTGGAAATAATTTCAAATATCGTCACAAAATCGTTGAAAAATCGTTCGACAAATTTCAGATTATTTGTCGATAATGTAGTTTCAAATATCGCCACAAAATCGTTGAAAAATCGAATTCGAGAAATTTCAGATTACGTGTCGATAATAAAGTTTTAAATATCTTCATAAAATCGTTAAAAAATCGAATTCGAGAAATTTCAGATTATTTGTCGATAATATAGTTTCAAATATCGTCACAAAATCGTTAAAAAATCGGATTCGATAAATTTAATATAATCTGTCGATAATATAGTTTCAAATATCGTCACAAAATCGTTGAAAAATCGTTCGACAAATTTCAGATTATTTGTCGATAATGTAGTTTCAAATATCGCCACAAAATCGTTGAAAAATCGAATTCGAGAAATTTCAGATTACGTGTCGATAATAAAGTTTTAAATATCTTCATAAAATCGTTAAAAAATCGAATTCGAGAAATTTCAGATTATTTGTCCATAATATAGTTTCAAATATCGTCACAAAATCGTTAAAAAATCGAATTCGAGAAATTTCAGATTATTTGTCGATAATATAGTTTCAAATATCGTCACAAAATCGTTAAAAAATCGGATTCGATAAATTTAATATAATCTGTCAATAATATAGTTTCAAATATCGTCACAAAATCGTTAAAAAATCGAATTCGATAAATTTAATATAATCTGTCGATAATATAGTTTCAAATGTCGTCAAAAAATCGGTAAAATATCGAAGTCGAGAAATTTCGTATAATCTGTCGATAATATAGTTTTAAATATCTTTACAAAATCGTTAAAAAAATCGAATTCGATAAATTTAATATTCTTTGTCGATAATGTAGTTTCAAATATCTGCACAAAATCGGTGGAAAATCGGAATCGATAAATTTAATATTCTTTGTCGATAGTATCGTTGACGAATATCGTCATAAAATCTTAATAACATCGGATTCGATAGTTTTTACATTTTTTGCCTATGAAGTTGTACCGATAAATCTTTATAATATCGTGAGAACATCTATAGATTTTCAAACGATTTTTTATCGATACGTTACATCTTCCGATATTATCGATCAGGAATCGAACTCAGAGGAATAAGCTCAAATTCAATCAAAAAATTATTTGTTTTTGAAGTTGAAAAATTCTTCAAAAATGGATTTTTTCCCCCTCAAGAAATATGTCTCTTTAATAAATTTTTTCAGAGAACTAAATTTGCCTAGAAAATCTTTTTTTTAATCGAAAAATTTCTTCCAGGGCAATTCCTCTTGAAAAAAGTTTGCTGCAGAATTGAAAATTTTTTCCATAAATAAGAAACTCTCTCAAGAAATAAAAAATTTTCAGAAATTGAAAAAATCCTATAAAATGTCGGATTGTGGTTAAAAAAATTCTCACAAGAACCAGAAAATTCTTTCAAGAAACAACATCTGAAAAATTGTTTCCGAAAAATAAGTAAATTGTTTCAAAAATAACACTTTTTTGTTGTAATTTCTGAAAAAAAAATTCCGAAAGAATTTATTTCCTTGAAAAAATTTCTAATCCCTAATTACACATTTTTTGAAAGGTGAATTTTTTTATTCTTGTAAGATTTTTCTAATTCCTGAACAAAAATTTGAAGGGAATTTTTCGCTTTTGAACAATTATTTCATTTGTTGACCGATTTCATTTTGAAATCATTTTGTGAGAGGAATTTTTCAATTTTTGAGGAGATCCATTCACTAAGAAAATATTATTGTTCTAGATTATTTTTAAAAAAATGCTCAGTGGAAATTTATTTTCCTGAAAAAAAATTAAAAATCAATCAAGTGCAAGAAAATTAATTTCTAACTACATAAAATAATTTTTCGAGTAATAAAAAAAAACCTTTCATGAAACAAATAATTTTTTTATAAAGTAATTTGATCAATGAATTCCTTCAAAAAATGTTTTTTTTTTCAGAATTAGAAAAAAGAATAGGTAAAAAATTCTTCTCTCAAAATAAATTTTCCCAAAAAATATGAAAATCTCATTATAGGAACAAAAATATTCTTTCCAAAAATTAAATCTTCTCGGGAATTGAAAAAAACACTTATTAAAATAATTTTTCAGAAATACAAAAATCTCAGTAAATAAAAACAAAAAATTTCCTCCGAAAATGTTTATTTATTTTTGCATGAAGGAAACAAATGGAAGTTTTTACTTCTCAGGAATTTGAAAAATTCTTTCTGAAAATAATCATTTTAAGAAATGAAACAAAAAAATAATGCAAATGGAAAAATTCCTTCCAAAATCAAAAAATCTCTATTTCTCAGAAAAAAAAGCTTTGCAGAAATAAACTTTTTCAAAGCACATTACACATTTTTTTTCGTACTAAAATTTTTCTTGCGCAAGGAGAGAATCAGTAAAATAATTTCCCTCAAGAAATAAAGGAAAAGCTATTTTCAGGAAAAAATATCAGAAAATAATTCTTTTAGTACCCAATGAAAATAGTAATTCTTTCATAGAAATAAATTTCCTCAGAAAATAAAAAAATTCTAGAGAATCGAATTTTCTCAGGAATTGAAAAAGTTGTCTCATAACAAAATAATTTTCTCAATAATCAATAAATTATCCCCAAAATTAATAAACAAAATCATTCAAAGCAAAAAAAATTTTTAGAAAATTATTTTCTGGAATTAATTTTTTTTACAGAATAAGTGTAGTTTTTTGAAAAATAAATTTTCAGGAATCTGAAACATAATTCTTTCAGAGAGTAAATTGTCTCTAAAAAAAAATGAAAAAAAAATCTGTTAGAAATTTTTAAAATATATTATATATTCATAGAAATAAATTCCCGTAGGAAACTTTTTTTCTTAGTAAATATTTCTAGAGAGAACTTAAAAAAATTTTTGGGGAAAGAATAGCTTGAAATTTAACAAAGTCTCCCACACAATGATTTTTCATGATTTTTTTTTGGAATCAATAAAAATTTCTCAATAATTAACAGATCAATTAAAAGCGGAAAAATCCATCAAAATTCTCAAAATAAAAAGTTTTTCTACGTGAATCAATTTTTTTTTCAGAGAAATAAATTTTCAGGAATTTGAAAAATTTGTCGAGGAAGTAAATTCTCTCAAAAAAACATTAGTTTTTTCAGGAGTTGAAAACAAATTAGGCAAATGTAAAAAATTCAATCCAATATTTTTAAGCCTCTAAAAATTAAAAAAAAGATGTTTGAGAGAAATAAATTCTCTCAGAAAACAATTTTTTCTAGAATTGGGAAAAATTGGGGGAGGCGAATAATAAATAATTTTTCTCAAAAATTAAATGTACATCAGGAACAAAAAAATCTTAGAAAATAGTTTATTTACCAATGAAAATAATTCTTTCTACGAAATAAATTCCCTCAAAAAAATTCTAACTGGAAATCAATTTCCTCAAGATTCGAAAAAGTGAAATAATTTTTTTTTAAATTTCATAGAAATAAATTCTCTAAGAAAATGATTTTTTCAGGAATTGAAAAATCTTACCTACAGAAAATTAAATAAAAATCCCATTACGTACAATTTAGACAATTTTAAAACCTCTTGAAAATTGAGGGGAAAGTTTTCAGGAAATAAAATTGCATCGGATTATTTTTTCCAGAAGTATAAAAAATTTTTGAAATGAAAAAAATCACCAAAATTAGTTTCCTCAAAAACCAAAAAAATTCTATCAGAAAATAAATTTTTTAGAAATAAAAAAAAAATCCGAAGAAATAAAATTTTCAATAAATTCTTTAGGAAAATAATTATAATATGTTTTTTTTCTACAACTAAAAACTTTTCTCGAAAAATGAATATTTTCAGGAATTAAATCCCCCAGGGAAATATTTTTTTTTAAGAATCAAAAAAATTCTTTAGACAATGAACTTTTTTGTCAACAAATTGGCAATCGAAAAAAATTAAGAACAAAGCAAAGAATATTCATAAACATGCAGAATTCCACAAAAGTCAATACCCGTGTAGCAACGTCGATGCTAATTTCGATATAAATGTCGACACATCGAAAAGTGACCGATTTCGATGTGTCGACATTTATATCGACATCCACATCGACATTTGCAATGGTGAGATTTTGAAAAATATGCTAAGTTCAAATATTCAATATAAGTATATATTAAAATTACACCAAAAATAGTGCTCAAGCCAACATTTCGACATTTTTTGTCAAATATGCGGCATTGAGGCCACCTTTGTAGCTGGACACATGCGAGTGTCCAACTAACATAGAGATGATTCTTAGACCTTATGTACTAATTCACAACACACTTTATCTGCGAGTATCACAATCACCCTCAAGACGTCGACAGTCAAGTCGATGCATTATTCGACCCTCGACAATTAGATCGACATTAACTCGACTTAAAATTCCTCTGGTCAACACTGTCGACAGTTAAGTCGATGCATTATTCGACCCTCGACAATCACATCGACACTATCTCGACTTAAAATTCCTCTGGTCGACACTGTCGACAGTGAAGTCGATGCATTATTCGACCATCGACAATTATGTCGACAATAACTCGACAAGTCGTTGTATTATTCAAAACTTTGAAAAATAAGAAAATTTTGTGATTCTTTCAAAAATTATTTATTCCTGAGCTTAAAATGTTCTTATTAATTGTTTTTAGTTCTTTTTAGATATAAAATTTGTAAATTTAATTGGCAGAAATTGTCGACATAAATGTCGATGCGTTTATCGAGTATCGATTTTTACATCGACTTGTCTATGTAGAAAAACAACGTTTTCTAAATTATAGGAAAATACTGAGAAAAATTCAAAAATTTTGATTGAACAGTTATGTTTAACACAGAACATTACTTTAAATCTCAAATATCATTTTTAATTCATCGTTAACCGAAAAAAAAATGTGTCTGAATTTTGTCGACATAAATGTCGATGTCGACAATTGCTACACGGGTAAATCACCTTCCAAACACATCCCCAAATAAACAAATCAATACGAAAATAGACCAAAACTGAGATTTCGCAAAATCCACACAAGAAAGTCCGGTACTTTTGGATACACATTTAGCGTAAACTTATCTATTTTGCAACGATTAAAAATCTCTCTCGGCAAGAGCATCGTCATCAGCATCACTTTTCCTGGTATAAATGTTTAAACATATGTCAACCCAGAAATGAATCTCATATTAGGCCTAACGATGAGCAAAACGGTCGAGCTCCACCCTCTTTAATATGCAAGTTTATAATTTCAATTTTCGAAGTTAAAACTAATAACACCGAAATTACATTTACGATTTAATTTTTATTTCCATTAACGGGACGAGTGAAATTGTAGTAAAGGAAATTACATAGTTGTTAATCGATGAAGGGAAAAACTAGATGAATATTTTAATTAAGAAAAATTTCGCGCGTTATGATGACTCTAATTTGATAGAAAAAATTACACGTTCGATGTCGAAAATTAGTAGAAAAACGATCGAGCTGCGCGAAAAATAAACGTCGACGGTTTTTTTGTCTTTTTTGATATTTACATCTTTTTGATAAAAATTAAAATAGGTATTTCAAATAAATACGTAGCTACGTAGAGTAACTATTCTTCGTACAATAAATCCTGTAACATTCGTACGTATTCCGAATTTACATTTTTATTTTGGTCGAGCTTTTATTTCGCCTTCGTACTGACTAGCTACCTACTTATTTAACACAATAAAAAGATCCTGTTCTATGGCTTTTAATTTGTTAGCGTTGAAAATATCTTTCAACATTATGGAAATTTTAAACGTAAACAATTGTTATAGTTCTCAAAAAATTGTATTTTTTGTCAACTAACTGTTACGAAATTATTTTCTAATGGAATGTACCTAATTCTCCCTCGACAATTAATTTCTATACATACACGCGTTATTCGAAAATGATAGAGTTGCGAGGGGAAAAAAATTCCAAAAAATTTCGCTTCTCGGTTTACGTAATTTTTTATCTTTTTTTTTTACAGGACTCGAATGTAGATTTGGAAAATAATGGTGAAAATTCAGATCACAGTTCTAGGCGACAAAACAGTTCCTTTCCAAGTAGTCCGATAGAAGATAGAAAATATTTTACGTCGTTTTCTTCCTCAGAAAATATGGTTAATTGTTCCAAAATTAAAAATAATAAAGAACACAATAACTACGGCTGGCCGTCATACAGTGAGTTTGTATAGATTACTAATTTCATAGAGAAAAAAAAGAACATTTATCCTGATTCTCGAAAGATTCTAAATTACAAGGATTCGTTTTGAATAGTATAACTAATTAATTTAGGACTGGATATTTTTAAGACATACTTCAAATAAAATTGTAAACCTGGGGTGAGATAATTTTCTAAGGTTTTTTATTTATTAAAAACGAAGACAGGAAATTAAAAACTTGTACCTTCTATTTATAAAAATCGTCTGGATTATTTTTTGCCTGTGATTCTTAATTTTTATGTGGTTATCGATTTTTAAATTTTTTACAGATATTCCAGTAAATTGTTCCACTTACGATGATAACGAAAACGTAACGAACGCTCCACTCAATCTAAGTTTAAACGGTAATGGTAAGTAATTGGAATAGGTACAAATTACACGTTAGAAATATTAAGAGAAAATTTCCAACCTGTCAAATAACTCCAGCTAAGTGTAGAAAATCAAAAATTAAACAAACCCCCGCATTTAGATTGAAAAAAATACAGCAAATTTTGCAAAATAACGTAGACTCATTCGTCGTTACCTATGACTTGTAAAAAATATTAATAGCTTTTTTCTCATTAAATTCAGGGAAACGAAATATCGGATTATTTTAACAAGCATTTGTATGGCTTTTTATGCAACATTGAAAATCAACACAATCACGTTTCGAATTACATTTACCACCCACGAAACGAGAACTCTTTTAAATTAGGGTAAAATTGTGCTATTATGGCTGATGTGTTTAAATTTCACCACATTTTTAATAAATCAGCGTTTTTACTGAATTACGAAAATTTTGCTAGGTTCGTTTAATTACACTTTACCTGTGTAAATAAATCAAAGTTGATAATTAATATTTTTCAGATTCTTTAGAACCAGATACCGTAAAGCATGCGACACCGCAGCTACTTTCGTTGCCAAATTCCAAATCAGTAGCCCAATTCGTTTTGACATCGGGGCAAATGGTGCAAGGAATTCAAGGTGCTCAACTTTTTGTACCTACTTCACAAGGTAAATATTTCTCATCATTTTTGGCACCTTCATTGACTAATTTTAGTTGAATGGAAGAAAATTCCTTCAAATCGCAGCATAGGCAAAACAATTTACAGTGATGCTGTTTAAGTGACAACCCTATCTTTACTGGTTATTTTTCTCTTGTGAGACACAAGAAAATGTCAGCCAGGTACATAATTAAAGTAATTAGGTACATAAAATCAAAAAATTAGGTATTCGAGATTAGAAAAATTTAAAAACTGAAAAAAATTAATTGAGAAATTGGAAAAATTACATAATTCAAATTGAATTTTAAAAAGAAAATAAGTCATCCAATTTTGAAGAAAAGTTTAAAAAAGAAAAATTGAAAGAAATCAAAAATTGAAAAAAATAAAAAAAATTGAAACAGAGAATTTTTTTTTGAAAATTTAGGGGAAAAAATGTAAATTACCAGGAAACAAAAAAATTAATCAAATTAAAATTCAATTTAGGAAAAAAAGAATTCGAAATTTAATTTAAGATAATTAACTTAATACCTACCTAAATGAAAAAAAAAATTGAAAAAATTAAAAATTGAAAGTAAAATGAGCAATTTAGAAAAAAAAATCATAAAAATTGAAAGAAATTGAAACTTAAAAAAATGAGATGTTTAAATAAAACTTGGAATCGAGAGAACTCGAAAAATTTAAAAAAGAAATAATTGGAAACTTATATAATTGAATGAGATTAGAAAGAAATCGTAGAAATTGATACTTTTAGCTTAAAATTAAATTAAAAACAGGAGAACTTAATTTTTTTTTTAAATTAAAAAATTAAAAAATTGGAAACATTTAGGAAAAATTGTATGGAAATTAATAAAATTTGGAAAAAATTTAAAACGTAAAATATTAAAATAAAATATAAAATCGAGAGAATTTGAAAAATGAAAAAAAAAAGACGAAACTTAAATAACTGGAAGCATTCATAATTGAAATTGAAATTAATTAAAATTTAAAATTTAAAAGAAATTGGTAAAAATTGAAAGAAATAGGAAATTTCGGAAAATCAAAAAATTTAAACATTAGAAAAATTGAAAATGGAAGAACTTAGAAATTGAAAAAAAAAATGAAAACATGAAATTGGTTGAACTTGAAAGAAAATTTAAAAAAAAAATTAAAAATGAAGAGAAATTGATAAATAAAAAATATTTATAAAAATTGAGTGATTGTGCCCACATCAAAATCAGAAAAAAAGAAACATTAAAATAGAGTTGAAAAATCAAGAGAATTTGAAAATTTAAGAAAAAAAAAGTAAATGAAAAAAAAGTAACAATTGAAAACGTTTGTAATTATTGAAGTTAAAATTCGAGGTTCATCAATTAATAACTTAATTGAAAGAAATCGAAAATTAGAAAAATCAAAAAAATTAAACAATATAAAGTAAGATTAAAAATTAAGAGTACCTACCTACTTGAAAATTGAAAATAAATGAAAAAATTGAAACTTAAAAATAAAATTAAAGATTGGGATAATTGAAAAATTGAAAAAAATCGCAATTATTTAACTATGAGTTAAATTCAAAATTTTAGAAAAAATTGATAAAAACTAAAAATCAGAAAAAAATCAAAAACTAATTCATTGAAATAACATTAAATAAATGAAAAACTAAAAATTGGGGAAAAATTAAAAACTATAAAAATAAATAAATAAGTAATACAAATTATTGAGTTAAAAAAAATACCTACCTAAATAAATAGAATAAAAAATTGAAAAAATACCATCATTGAGAAAAACATGAGTTGAAAATTATTGGTACTACAAGGTTTGGAAATAATTTTTCAAAATTATTATAATTAAGTATATCTATGTTGATAAAAAAATAATCTACTTTTCATTACCAACGATATCTAAAAATAATTTTTTTTTTTTTTTTTTTGTTTCAGGTTTAGCTAAACAAATAGTTTTAACCATTCCAATAACTCATGTAACAACAGATCAAGTAATAAATTTATCATTAACCGATGGTCAAATAATTCCCACCACGGTGGGCGAATTATTAAAATTAGCAATGCCTAAAAACATGTTTCAAGATGACGTTACAGGAGGTGAATACGATGTTTCAATTTTTTATAATTTTTTAAAACACACTCGTTGAATTTCTCGCCAATTTTTCAATACACACATTTTCTAAAAAAAAAAAATTTAAATAGGCATTGATTTAATTTTTTTTTTAAACAATTTCAGAAAAAATAATCAACGGACTGATGAAATTTTCCGAGCAAACTTCAGTCTACATGGCTGAGTACATGAAGATAGCCTTAGAGCACAGTAAAAAATACTACAGCGAAAATAAAAGTAAACTCGAAGAAAACGATGAAGAAATTAACTTAGATACTAAAAACGTTAAAGAGGATGAGAAAAGCCCTGTAAAACACGAAGAAGAAAGCGAATACGTTTCCAAATTCGAGGACACTTCTAACATTGAAAAACCATCCAACGAAGTCGATTCTAATCCTATACGATCTGATTCAAAAATCTTACAAAATCGACGCCGCAATCCTATGCCAAATTGCAACGTTGAAAATTTAAATCAAACCGATGCCAGTGCAACGTTAAAACATAAGTCATTGAAACGTCTGCACGATTCTCATAATTATGTGAGCTTCTAATTGTTGTTTAAACCGGAAGAAAAATTTTATGAAACTAAATTTCAATTCTATTTTGATTACAGAGTGATATTCGTTCGCCTAAAACGATAAATAATCATTGTTTACAAAACGAATTCCCAATGCATTTATTTAATTCGGAAAAATCGGATAGAAATAATATAACTGCCACTGTCACCAAAGAGGAACCGACGTCTACGATTAATCACGATGAAAATTGTGCCAAACTAGATCTAAGTATGAGATCCGAACGTAGCTCATCGACAGATTCGTACGACGAAAATGGTACCTATATTTCGACAAATTGTAGGTAATACCCCTGAAAAATCACGTCTCATTGTAATTTTATTTTTAGATTTAGACGAAATTAAAGAATTCGCGAAATCATTTAAATTAAGACGACTTTCGATGGGACTGACACAAACTCAAGTAGGACAAGCACTTAATATAACCGAAGGTCCAGCCTACAGTCAAAGTGCCATTTGCAGGTTAATTTCTCTCTCATTTGATAAAATTATCCACTACCCAATTTTTTTTTTTTTTTTTTTTTCAAAGCACGTATCAAATTTTATGATTTTTTCAAGTCGTAGAACAGACGACTTGTTACGTTATAAATATAACACTAATTAATATGTTTTATTCATGTGCAGTGCTCTGGCTTCTCACGTGTATGCAGCTCAAATCGCGTCACAACAACATTCGATGTACGTTACATTGCATATTATTAATGTTTCGTTAAGTGAGGGTTATGTAGTTCTTTTTTAATTTTAATTTTTTTAATGCGTTTGCAAAAAAATATTATTTAGCATCTGCTTGTTTTAAATTTAAAAAAATTCAACATTCGAAAATGTAGTTGTTAATTTAATAATATCAACGCAAAATATTATTTATGATTAAAACTACAGTGCACTGGCTTCGTTATTATTTAAAAAAAAAAATTATAATGCATTTTATTTTATTGTCTGTAATAATCGTACGATCACGAGAGGATTTTCTTTTCTTTTTCAATTTAGCAAGAAGCCAGAGCACTGTGGTGTACAATTTGTAATTTCAAAATAGGTAAATTAATTTAAAAAAATTTCAGATTCGAAAAACTAGACATAACTCCAAAAAGTGCTCAAAAAATAAAACCAGTATTAGAACGTTGGATGAAAGAAGCCGAGGAAAGGTGATAAATCGAGAATTCAAATTTCATTATTTAAAAATAAATAATTATTCGAATATTAAATTAATTATTTTTCGTAGGTATAGAAATGGCCAAGGCTTGCTTACGGAATTTATCGGTATGGAATCGTCAAAAAAACGAAAGAGAAGAACTTCGTTTACTCCTCAAGCATTAGAAATTCTTAATAATCATTTCGAACATAATACACATCCTTCAGGTATAAGGATGGTTATTTTAATTCGTCATAGGTGCCTAAAGTAATTCTACAATGGTGCCAATTTTTTTCAGGAACTGAAATAACAGCCTTGGCTCATCAACTTGGATACGATAGAGAAGTAATACGTATTTGGTTTTGTAATAAAAGACAAGCTTTGAAAAATACTGTTCGAATGATGTCGAAGCACATAATGTAAAAATTTGCATCTATCGAAAGAAATCATAATTTTTTTTTTTTTTTATAATCTTTTTATCATTTCTTTGAAAGAAAAAAATTAAATTATCGCGTATTTAGAATTCTTGGATTCTCTATCGAAAATTTATCTATTCCTGAAGACACTTCTCAATTTCTACGTTCGAATCGTCTGTCGAGAGTTACCATTAATTTTTTATATTTACCTCTCCTTTTAATTATTAGGTAAAATTTGAAAAACGTATTTATATTTTTAAAATCAGTCTAAAAGTAAATTTAATATTACATCTTACTTCGACTTTTAATTTTCTATTCATTTCAATTTGTAAAATACGTGTAAATATTTATTAAAATATAACTACCAAAATTCGATGTGATTATTAAATGAGTATGAGTATAGCTTTAAGAATAATGCTTCATTGGTACGTAAAATATGCTTAGATATAAGGAATATATATATTTCAATGAAACGTTACTGAAATTTATACATAATTTATTGAGACTGAAATCTCAATTAAGAATTCATATTTTTTGATGTAAGGTACCTGACTGTACCGAATAAGGACACGTAAAGCATTAAACCAGTTTTCAGTCCCATGAATATGATTAGATTATTTTAATAAAAATTTTGTAGTTTGCATTAAAATCATTTTACATTATTAAAATAGATTTGGTATTTTAGTATTTTCATAAAAACTAAGGTATGGGACATGTCAGAAGTGCCAGGAACCGATTGAAATGAAAACATGTTTTAATTGTTGTATTACTCGATTAAGTTACAAAACCAAAATTATAGGTGCCCGTTTCCATTAGAAATTTTTTAATGAATTTTTAAAACTTAAAATTTTGAGGAAAAAAAATTCAAAAAATCATTCAAAAAATTTTCTTTGCACACCACCGGATAGAACATGAAAAAAATAAACAAATTTTATTATTACATGTTTTTGCCTATTTCTGAAATTGAAGGGGCTAGAGAGGGAAAATTTTATTTTAATTCACTCAAAAAAGTTCAAAAATATTTTAAAAAATATTTAAAATATTTCCTTGATTTTATAATAATGTGTATCCTTTCTGTTGACACGAATTTAATTATGTGTTTAAAAAATTGCATACCACCCTTTCGTAGGCCATTACCATAAATTCAAGGAAATAATTTTTAATAATTTTTCGATTTTTTTTTGAATGAATTAAAATAAAAATTTTCTCTCTAGCGCTAGCCCCTTTAATTTCAGAGATAGGCAAAAATATGTAATAATAAATTTTTCTTGTTTTTTCAAGTTCTATCCGGTGGTAAACAAAAAAAAATAAATGATTTTTTAAATTTTCGATTTTTTGAAATTTTTTTATTTCAAGATCTAAAGTTTTAAAAATTCATAAAAAAATTTCTAATGGAAACGGGCACTTATAATTTTAGTTTTGTAACTTACTCGAGTAGTACAACAATTTAAACAGTTTTTAAAATGAATTTTTGAATTTTTGATTTCTTGAAATATTTTGATTTCCTCAAAATTTCAAGTTTCAAAAATTCATAAAAAATTTTCTAATGGAAACGGGCACCTATAATTTTGGTTTTGTAACTTACTCGAGTAGTACAACAATTTTAAACAAGTTTTCATTTCAATCGGTTCCTGGCACTTCTGTCATGTCCCTAGGTGTGTTCATTTGTATGATTCGCATGAACCTATTCGTTGGTCCTGTGTATTTCTATACATAATATATATATATTTTTTTTCAATGGCCTTATTTGGTACTTCGTGATTAACCTTTAACAATAAGATCCCTTCTCATTTGTGCATGTAAATATATCGATAAAAAGTATTTTATTGAAGTTTAAAAATAAATTTTAAAGAAAGCGAATATTTACTCGTAGGTTAATTATTATAGAGGTCACACTGATGCGTGGGGGAAATTTATTTCACAATTTGTAAATTATTTAAATAATTCTTGGTATTAAAAAAATCTACTTTAGAAAAAAAATAATAATAATGAACTATTTTTGCACATTGAGAAACAACTTGTGGTGAGGGGGGGGGGGCAAAATGAAGTCAAAAATAAGGAACATTTTATTATACTTAATGATATACATGTGTAATATGATGTAGTATGTACAATGTACATGCAATATTTGCCGATTTTTTCAACATCAGGCATCTACAATTCTTCATCACTTATAATGCTTTTGCCACTTTTGCCTCCTTTCCACCATTGGAGCGTAACGTAATTCCCATGCCAGTTGTATTTCTTAAACATCATGTAGCTTGTAACACCAAAAGAAATTGACACCAAAATTCAAATGATTATCCATATAACTCTATGGTTTCCAGCATGCGCAGAATCACTTGAACACCAATGCTCATCGTCAGACGCAGCAAAATTATTGCAGAGACAAGTATGGCTCAAAAAGCTCTTGGATGGTTGTACTTCTGGTTTCACGAGACATACACCAGAGCATAATGATTTATCACAGGGATTCTGAAAAAAGCATGTAGGTACCTATTTCTATGGAGTCTGTGTATGGTAAAAAATGAAAAAACAAGTAAAATGTAAGAAAGTGGGAGAAATGGGAGCTGAATGTAATTTTGAAAAACTTTATCAACGAGTATTTTTGAGATTTTTCTTCAAAAAGCAAATACCTATACTTAAAAATTTTGTTGAACTTTATTCATAGCTCATTTTTAAAAATTGTCTCCGGTAAAAAAATCATAAAATTTTGAATTTTTCATGTTTTTCTCAAAAAATTGATTATTTTTGTAACTCTCAATGAACATATGATTTTTTACAATGAAAATTTTATTAAGAAATCAAAATAACGTCAACTTGATAAAGGCCGTAGATAGCCGAAACGTCGGAATTTTTCGTTATATTGTGATTTTTACTTCACGTTATTTTGATTTCTTAATAAAATTTTCATTGTAATGAAAACGCGAAGTTTTTTGATCATTTTGATCGTTTTTATCGTTATATGTTTATTTTCCTTTTTACCCGAGCAGCACACTCGATCGATAATATCGAAAGTTGAAACGTATCGATAAAAAATCGTTTAAAAATCTAAAGATGTTCTCACGATATGATACAGATTTAGCTGTACGATTTTATAGGCAAAAAATCTAAAAACTATCGAATTCGATAGTATTACGATTTTAGGACGATATTCGTCAACGATACTATCGACAAAGAATATTAAATTTATCGAATCCGATTTTCCACCGATTTTGTGCAGATATTTGAAACTATATTATCGACAAATAATCTGAAATTTCTCGAATTCGATTTTTTAACGATTTTGTGAAGATATTTGAAACTATATTATCGACACGTAATCTGAAATTTCTCGAATTCGATTTTTTAACGATTTTGTGAAGATATTTGAAACTATATTATCGACACGTAATCTGAAATTTCTCGAATTCGATTTTTCAACGATTTTGTGACGATATTTACAACTATATTATCGACACGTAATCTGGAATTTCTCGAATTCGATTTTTTAACGATTTTGTGAAGATATTTGAAACTATATTATCGACACGTAATCTGAAATTTCTCGAATTCGATTTTTCAACGATTTTGTGACGATATTTACAACTATATTATCGACAAATAATCTGAAATTTCTCGAATCCGATTTTCCACCGATTTTGTGCAGATATTTACAACTATATTATCGACAAATAATCTGAAATTTCTCGAATTCGATTTGTTAACGATTTTGTGAAGATATTTGAAACTATACTATCGAAAAAGAATATTAAATTTATCGAATTCGATTTTTTAAAGATTTTGTGAAGATATTTAAAACTGTATTATCGACAGATTATATGAAATTTCTCGAATTCGATTTTTCAACGATTTTGTGACGATATTTAAAACTATATTATCGACACATTATATGAAATTTATCGACTTCGATATTTCAACGATTTTGTAACGATAGTTGTTGAAACTATATTGATTTTTTTCTAGTCAAAAAATACCTACTTTATATTCAAAATTGGATGGGAAGAAAGGGCCAAATCGAAATTTTTATAATAACCAAAATTAAATCCAGAATATTATTCTACAACTTTTGTTTGAAATGTTTTTTCAATTGGACCTCATCTCTAGCCTCTATTATTTTGCATTTACCTACTTACGTGTAACAGTAATATGCGAAATCAAAATTGAAAAAATTTTCAAACAAGTTATCTAGTTTTTTTGGTTTACTAGGTATTTTATTTACTTGAAACCAGATCGTTGTTCTAAAATAAAATTTTACCAACTTCAATACTACGATTACTATGTGAATACTTAGTATTTGAAATTGAACGGGAGGGAGGCGCCCAATCGAAAATTTTGTAATGACCAAAATTATTCTTAGAACTTTAAGCTACAACTTTTGTTTGAAAATTTTTTCAATTGGACCTCTCCTTCTCCTCCAATTTTGCATAATACTCCGTTGATACTTATTCAAAATTGGAGGAGCGGAGGAAAAAGGGGCCAATTTGAAAAAATTTTCAAACAAAAGTTGTAAATTAAGGTCCTAGAAATAATTTTAGTTATTATAAAAATTTCAATTGGACCCCTCCCTCTTCTCCAATTTTGCATAAGATGTTTGAATATTATAATCCAATTCGTATTATGCGAACGAACTCCGATGTTCGCAACAGACGCTTGTTTTGGTAGAAACTGCTGTATTTGGAACGAAATTCGCCAGCCTTAAGCGTAACTACGACTTCAAACTCGCCAGCCGGTCTTGAAAATGTGCGCGCGCATATACCCATGTATGCTAAATTATCTACAAAAAATCGATAGAATATCGAAACTAGATAATCTACAAAAAATCGTAATACAAAATCGATAGAATATCGAAACTAAATCGAAATAAAAAATCGACAGAATATCGAATTTGATAAAGTGTCGCGTTAGTTCCGCATAAATCGTATAATTATCTTTCGATTTATAGATAGGTTATCGATGAAGTATCTAACTATAATCTTGAGATTTTTAAAAGAAAAATCGTTCGATTTTATCGAAAGTTTATCTGTTGATGGATTTTGCCAACTATAATTCATCGATAATCTGTCGATATATCGAAAGATAATTTCACGATTTATGCGGAACTAACGCGACACTTTATCGAATTCGATATTCTGTCGATTTTTTATTTCGATAATTTGTCGAGTGTGCTGCTCGGGTAGAATTTTGTTTCAATTTTTTTCTGGAATTTTGTTTATTTGTTTATTTTTTATTTTTTAGAATTTTGTCAGACAAAGTTTTTGAATTTGATACAACATATTAAAAAAATGATTTTTTTTTTCAAAAGTAATTTTTAAAAATTTTATGAACGAAATAATATAATTTGTTTTCAGCAGACCTAAATGTGTTTTTGACTAAAAATAGGGATTTCTCTTATTGTGATCAAAATTGGAGATATGTCTCTCTTTTTTCTATTCTTTTCTTCCAAATGATGTTATTCGAGTAGACTGCAATGATTAAAAGTACTGTTAATAGTACTAGACAGCCTACAAAAAGTAATAACCCGAAAGTGAGATTGATTTTATTCAGAATTGGATACGCCCATAAGTTTGTTTGATAGTAAACGACAAGACTCCAAATGACATATGCAACACTGACTAACCACAAAGTGTAAAACTGCTTTAGAATGAACCGTGTGCATCTATGGTAACTCGTCAACAGTTCCAAAATTGAATAAACTACAATGGACGTGTGCACGGTTTGATTCATCCATGCTGAGACAAATACATCAACAACTTTTGGCATAATCAATTCACGGTCGATGGCCCATAACACCCAGAAAGTGAAAGAGACGAACGCAGATAACGGGAACACAACAGAGATAAAGTAATGATCCTTGATCTTTCTCATCTTTTCATGGCCATTGAATTCGAACAGCAGGCTATCGAAAATGGCTAACCAAAAATATAGAGCTTCCAGGCACAGGTTCCAATTTGTCAGGAACTTGAACTTTTCAATCATGAAATATTTCAGATTTGGCGACGGATCTGAATAAATTAGCTCGTAATAAACGGCATAACTAAGATGAACGGCGGCGATCACACGAATTACAGGCGTGATTATTAAACTATCGTCGCGCAAAAAAATATTAGCCATTTTTCCTCGTTCAGCACATCTGCGGAAGTCAAATTTTGTTATGGAGACCGATCACCAAACGACTGCAGAAATTCTGTATAAATAACTTCTTATTCGTTACACACAAACAATGAACTTACACACACGTTTCGAATAAAAACTGATAAAAGAATGATAAACGATTAAAAACGAATAAGTTGTTAGCATAAATAACGTAGCAAAAAGCTACAGGAAACTTTCAAAGTTTAAAGTGCTCTTAGAACCACGCCATAATTGTGTTTTGTTGTCGTACACAGGCTACAGCTATAGACTTATTCATTTTCTTTAAAATTACCATTATAATAATTTGGGTTTTTTCAGTTACCAGACGAATATATTTAATATGATCATCGTGATCGGTATTGCCTTGTTTTTAAGCGTATCAACCATTCAAGCTGCAGATCCACCCAATGTCGCCATTCCTAAAATTTTGCCCGATTACGTAAGTACATTTCTCCCCGATTTTATTTTTTTTTTACGTAAAAAATTAATCAGACAATACCTTAAGTAGGTAATTGCTTTGAAAAATATTTTCAATTTTGATTTAAAATTTTTTTTCAATCATAATTATTACTCAATGATGAGATAAATTTCGATACCCTTTATTTCCTCGCATGCGTTGCGTTATAAAAGAAGTGAATAAAACATCACTATAAATTCACAAATTTAAAATTAGGAGGAAAAAAGTGTTTCAAAGGAGAATTACATCGGAAGAGAGAAGGGAAATGGTATTTGGTACCTATCTATGTAGCAGATCTAGATACCCAAGGTTCATCAGATTTTAAATAACTTCGGATTTTAAAACCAATTCTTAAAAGGATTTGGAGTTTGGATTTTAAATCTTGAAATAGAAAAGATTTTGGATTTCTTCACGTTATCAAAAGGAATCAAAATTGGAAATCTTTTTTTGTTTGGTTTGGTTGTTGCACTGGTTGTTGTGATTACGACTTGCTCTATGAGATTTCTTTGAATTAGGGTTCAAAAAAATTGATTTCCTATTGTTCCAAGAAAAATCAGAAATTTTTTCATCAAAAAATGAACATGTTTTTTCTTACTGACAACAGAAATTTTTTCTCTGATGAAATTGAAAAAAAATTTACTCATTCGAAAAAATTGAAAAAAAATCTGCAAAGTATACCTTACCGATCGACTCAAAAAAAAAAAACAAAAAAAACACATAGTATATGCTTTTACCTTCCAACAAAATGGAGGGTCATCTTAACCATCGAGCTAAAATTATCGCTAGAGTAAAGTAAGTATAAAGTATTTATTTGTAGTTCAAAGCATTCGCCTTATTTACATTGTCGCGTTTGAAAACAAAATAAATATTAATTTCCATAGAAATTTAAAAATCAAAAAAGTATAATAAACTAAAAGTCATCAAAATTAATTTCCATGGAAATTAAAAATTAATAAAATTAACTATGATATGACAAAATGTCTAAAAGTAACGAAAATTAATTTCCATGGAAATTTAAAAATTAAAAAAGTAATAATAAAAATTTTAAAAAGTCATAAAATTTCATTTAAAAAAATTAAGAAGTCCAAAAGTCGTAAAATTTCTAAAATAATATCAAAAAGTCATTAAATTTATTTTAAAAAAATTCCAAGTTTCAAAATGTCTGACAAAATGTCTGAAAGTCATCTTTCTAAAAAAATTTTTAAGTTTCAGAATGTCTGAAAAAATGTCTGAAAGTCATCTTTCTTAAACAAAAAGCTTAAAAGTAATAAGATTTTTAACAAGTTTCATAATGTCTGACAAAATGTCTAGAAAATGTCTAAAAACAATAAAATTTTTAAAAAATTTACAAGTTTCAAAATGTCTGACATAATGTCTAAAAAATCGAATTTATTAAAAATTTTCTAAGTTTTTTTATGTCATCCAAACCTAACCTAATGTAACCTAACCTAACCCAACTGTTGGATTTTTTGGTCGGATTTTCGTGTCGTTTTTTCCCATTTTGGTCATCGTAAAAGCATATACTATGCTAAAAAAAAAAAGTTATAAAGACATAAATACTTTCTTATGGTAAAAAATCAGATTTTTTTTTGCAAAAGAATTCGTTTTTTTTCCTCTCCAAAACTTGAGTGAGAAAAATTATTATTGCAAAAAAATAGAGAAATAATTAATAATTCAGAAAAAATAAGAGATTTTCTCTTCAAAAAATTTTAAATTTAAAATAAAAACAAAAAATTGTTATTTTTCAAACAAATTGAGAGACAAAGAAGGATTTTTTCTCAAAAAAAAAAAATATTTTTTTTACAAAATACTTGATAGAGATATTTTCAAAAATTGAGAAAGTAGGTGGTAGGATACCTACAGCTTTTTAGCTATTGGATTGCGAAAAAACGATGTTTTTCATATTGAAGAAATTTAGAAATTTTTGGAATAAAAAACATTTTTTAAACGAGTCTGGGATTCTACCTATTAAAAGTTTAGACGTTTAGTTTTCTGGAAATTCAATTTTTTTTTTTCAAAAAAAAAAAAAAAAAATACTTCAAAAATTTGAAAAATATTTTTTGTAATTCAAAAAAATTTAGAAACCTTTTTTTTCAAAATAAAGAAAAAAAATGTCAAGTCGAATAAAATTAATTTCTATAGAAATGTTATAATGAAGAAAGTTTTATAAATTATTAGTGCTGAAAAGTTGAAATAATAATAATAAGAGGAAGAAGAAGGAGAAGGAGAAAAATAATTTCGATTCAGATATGAAAAATGGAAAAGTATAACAAACAATATTGAGTAATTGAAATAATTTTTTTAAAAATAGAAAAAATAAGAAAATTGAATAAATTTTAATAAAATATTCAAAAGTGAACTAAATTTTTTTTATTAGTTTTAGAATGTTTGAAATATTGTCTAAAAATGATGATTTAAAAAAAAAAATGAGTTTTTTAATGTCTGAAAACTACCCAAAAGTCGTTCATCCAAACTTATTAAACTTGAATTTAAACGTTCAAATTGATTTCTAAAAATATTAATTAAAAATAAAATTAAAATTATTAATATTTCATAAACAATAAATAAAAAAAAAATTATTAATTAAAAACATAAAAATTAAAATTAAACAAAATAAAATTAATAAATTCATATTAAATTTATTTTATCAATTGTAACATAAACTAACACAGTTTCTTGTCTGAATTTCGAGCCAAATTCCCAAAAATTATCATGGACCAGATGCCAGATGTCAGAATAAAATAAAACAAATTCTGGATTTTGGATTTTAAAATCCAATAATAAAAAGGATTTTAAATTTTGGATTTCAAATCCAGGCGTGAAAAGGATTTTGCATCTTGGATTTTAATTAAATACAAACATATCACAATAAATTTTGGATTTTGATTTTAAATTCCTTTTTCGTGGATTTTGCTGAACTCTGGAAGTACCTAATACCTACATTATTTTATGCCAAAACAAAGACAAAACCAATGTAGCACGCGAGCGTAATTAATTTGTTGAAAGTATAGGTTATCACGAATATTATAATTCTAGGCACGATATGTGAACCATACATCATCAAAAATCTGCAGTTCAGAGCCCATTTGCGGTCGGGTTCGTTTTTCTGGAATCACGGAAACACTCGGCGATGTGCGTTTAGAGTACGTACCTAGATCTACTGCCTACATCTACTTAATTGTCGTCCCTCAAGATATAGAACCTAACAATGTCAATTTCTAAAACTCAATGATGAATATATGCATGAGTTACGACATCATGAGTCAAGTTGACGTATTGAAAAACGCATTTCCATTGATTTACACAAACGTTTTCAATTTTTCAGCTGTGTTTGCCCTGAAAAGCAGCAATGCGAGTATGCAGAGCTTTCCTCAGCCTCACCTACTAATCACCTGTATAAATGCGTTAGTAAACCTCCAGCTGGAGCGGTGCGACCGATAGGTTGGTCATTTTGATGTGGGATATTACATCCTGAGAAAGAGATGCAGATACCGAGTTCTCTTGTTTATTATAAAATTATTACTGCGTATGTATAATGCAATTGTATTTTTATTCACTTCATAAGAATTAATTTTTATATCTTTTTTTCATTAGACCAATGTAACTGTATTGATCAAAATTAAACCCATTCTACCTGCAAATAGTTTTCTGTACAATGTGCGTACGTGGCTGACATTTTTTCATTTTTTTTAAAAATTGTACTAGCGAGAATTTGGTACATAATCGAGGAGGGATAGGCCTGAAACTTTCTACCATCAAGTAAATATTTTCTCTCCTTGGGTTTCTCTTCTACCAATTTTTCCGAGAATCCAATATTATTGCAGAGCTTATCATTTATTGGTATGAAAAAGGTAATGAATAACGGTTAATGACGAGGTACTTAAACTTCTTCATTGCAAAAAAGAAGCACTTGCATCGTGCATGTTTCTTAAAACTTTCCCCGTCTCCTTCCAAATACCTATGTCATTTGTGTACCCTGCGTATAAAGGTCTTTTGGTTTGGGCTATAGGCTGATCAACACACCTAAAAAAGAGGTTAAAATGTGAAATTTTCTGATTTTTGACCCTGTACGGGGGTCAAATGGTGCTCAAAAGTCGAAACCCCCAAAAGGCACATCAGTGACCTCTACTGACCCTACATCCCAAATTTCGATTGTTTAGGTCTTTTAGTTTGGGCTGTAGGCTGTTCAACGCGTCAGAAAAGACAGGTTAAAACTTGAAAAATATTGATTTTTGACCCTGTATCGAGGTCAAAAGGGGTTTAAAGGTCAAAACCTACAAAAGGCACATCAGGGGCATGAACTCGATCTATGATAAAAATTTAGGCCCCCCAGCTCCATTTGGGGGGTCTGTAGCCTGATCAACGTGAAAAAATGACCTCAAAATCCACTTTTTGGGCCCTAAAATGGGGTGGGGATGACTTGGGAATCTGAAATTTGGATACAGTAGAGACAATCAAAGTCACTGTTGTTGGTAAAAATTTCAAATCATTTTGCCGAATTGGGGCCTCTTTAGAGCCTCCTCAAAAAAAGGCTACCCCCAATTTTGGGGCTCAAGAGTCAAAAACCCCAAAAGGCACCTCAGTGACCCTTACCTATCCTAAATACCAAATTTTAGCATCCAAGGTCATTTGGTTTGGGCTGCAGGCTGATCAACGTACCGAAAAGCGAGAAAAAACATGAAAAATTGTGAAAAATCTTAATTTTTGACCCTTGACAGAGGTCAAAGGGGGCCCAAAAGTTGAAACCTACAAAAGGCACATCAGGGGCACAAACTTGATCCATGATGAAAATTTTGGCCCCCCAGCCCCATTTAGGGGGTCTGTAGCCTGATCAACGTGAAAAAAATGACACCAAAATCCACTTTTTGGGCCCTAAAATGGAGTGGGGATGACTTAGGGGGCTGAAATTTGAATATAGTGTAGGTAATTAAGATTCTCATCCCTGGGGCAAGTTTCAAAAAATTTCATGATTTTGGGGCTCTCCCCCACCCCCTTAAAAAGGGGTCATATCCCCAATTTTGAGTTAGGGCACCAAAATTTTTTTTGCATCATTCCTACACCGAGGGGACCCTACATATCAAGTTTGACCTCATTTGATCTGTTAGGCTCGGTCCAAGAGTTCCAAAAGTAGGGGTAAAATTTGAAAAATTGTGAAAAATCTTGATTTTTGACCCTTGACAGGGGTCAAAGGGGGCCCAAAAGTTGAAACCTACAAAAAGCACATCAGGGGCACAAACTTGATCCATGATGAAAATTTTGGCCCCCGTCCCCATTTGGGGGTCTGTAACCTGATCTGACCCCAAAATCTACTTTTTGGGCCCTAAAATGGGGTGGGGATGACTTAGGGGGCTGAAATTTGACTATGGTGTAGGTAATTAGGGTTCTCATCCCTGGGGCAAGTTTCAAAAAATTTTATGATATTGGGGCTCTCCCGCACCCCTCTCAAAAAGGGGTCATATCCCCAATTTTGAGTTAGGGCTCCAAATTTTTTTTTGCATCATTCCTACACCGTGGGGACCCTACATATCAAGTTTGACCTCATTTGACCTGTTAGGCTCGGCCCCAGAGTTCCAAAAGTAGCGGTAAAATTATATATATATATATATGTATAGTCGTTTACAGGCAAACTCATAACTAAATGTATATCCAACGATTTTTCGCGTGGTCTGTAACTCCGTTGCTGTATATGCCGCAAACTCGTAACCTAGTAGGCATGTTAGAACTCATCACTAGGCCTCCTCTTAACATTACTTCATATTTTTACCACATCCCTGGTTGGCTATGCACTCATTTCAAGTTTTAGTCAAAAAACGGAGTGTATATCCGGCAATCTCACGTCACCCCTCAAAATTTGTCAGTGGACTCCCCACACCCCGTAGAGTCATCTGGGACCCCATGGCAATCTCACGTCCTAAAAAGGTTACGAGATTGCCAAAAGGTTGTGAGTTTGCTGGTATACAAAGAAAAATGTTACGAGTTTGCCTGTAGAGATATCTATATATATATATATATATATATATATATAAATATGTGACATGTGACAGATCGTCATCTTTTGGTCCCAAACGTCAACAAATGGGGTCAGAACTCTTCTACCCCCCCCCCTCCTTCTAAATCAGGGTCGGACACAATAGCCTAAATTTAAAAAAAAAAATTCGGCTAAAAATTTACCCAACACTCAACAGAACTAGAATCGACGAAGTTGAAAATGTTGTGAAGGTCATAAAACTTCTGAAAGAGATTTTAAAAGTTATGAGGCTTATGTCCAATCTTTAGTCCAATCTTAGTATTTATTTTCACAATTTTATTTATAACGTCTTCATTCTTAATTGTAATTGTATTGACACAATGAAAAATAACAATAATTTTTTTTGATACAACATTGGTTTGAACTTCCAATGTTCGACGATAGATCAGCTAGCGTCTAGCGAACCGTTTCAGACTGTTCAGAAATCAGACACGACAACGACCCAGACCAAGATCTAGGCTCAACTCGACAGAACCGCAAGGAAGTGCAAACTAAACTGCGAATGCAGTGTGATAGTGGCTAGTGTTCAGTTCGTTTCAGTTCAACTTTTTGAAGTGCTACTCCACTGAATGTGTTGTCGTGTTATGTAGTGTTATGCGTTATCGGTAATCAGTGAAACTGATTGTTTATAAGTACAGTCAAATGCAAACTATAGTGAGTTAATAATACTTAATGCGAATTAATTTCATTGTAGGCTTGAACATTTCAATGAACGAACTTTTGATTACGTGATAGGACTAGGAGACACCGTAAATGCGTTTTAATTGAAGAAAAAACTCGAGCTTTCTCAGGAAAGTAAGTTTAAATTTTTTAATTTGCAACTTCAATAGTATAGTACTTACTATCTTAATTTTAATGAGTTAGCCACAGCCACAAAGCCATATGTCTTTGAGTTTGAAATTTGAATTGTCACACAGTGATGGTCTATTAGGTATTTGTTCGTCATTTTTTTACAAAAAAGCGGTCGTGTTTTCTATCTTGAATAGTGATACTGTGATACTATTAATATTTATACATTATTCGCAATTCGCGTATTCCAAATTCCACGAACGTTTCCTGTTCTATTTGCGACAAAACTCATGGCCTCAAGTCCTCATTGATTTCGTATTTTGGTAGGCTATGTAAATAGCGCCACGCCGGTGTGAGTATTACGAAAAAACCACGTGCATACGTATTTACATTTTACAACAGTTATAGGTACTGTCTGCGTTTTAAAATTGAAGTTCGTATTTGGAATTTGGATAAGAAAGTATCCCTTATACATACGGTTTCCTATCTTAAATATATTAATGTTTGGTTCAGACGAGTCCCGGAAGTATGGAAATATGACAGAATTCCCCAAACAATTATTGTGGATAGCATGACGTAACCTGATATGATAAGAGTTCAATTTATCTACACTCAACACTACTGGTGGGCAGGCAGTACATATATCATAATGATGTATTTTGATTTTTTGGTCATCCTGAAGTTTATATTTTAATTTTACTAGGATTTGGAGCTATATCACAAATTATAAATCAAGAAAGAGGAAAACTAGAAATTTTTAGAAAAATTAATATAATTTTTGCTATAATTTCAATTGGAATTTTAGGATAATGCATAATAATTATTGATCATTAATATTTTGCTTGAAAGATGACATTATTTTCTAGTCTTTAGCTTACTTTGTAATTTTGAAAAATGAAAAGTATGTAGTATGTAGGTAGAGGTAGTAGGTTTACACTCGTTTGTCCTCATCACGAATGAATCACAAAACAAAACCATTTTTGATTTTTTTTTTGGTCGTTGATTTTTTAGAATTTATCCGGTGTGTGGTTGAGTACGTTGGTGCGTGACATCTTTGCGTTTATTTTGTTTTGGAGTAATTTCATCTTCATGGTCAAACTTGTACATGTGCTGGTTAGTTAGTACCTAGTGAATCGACTAAAATTTTGCTCTAAGCCCTAGATTTTTAGACGACTTATTTTTTCATTCGAGGAAATAATAATTGAGAATTTAGTTTTCTCGGAATTCAATTTTCAAAGCAGAATATTCGTAGTATATGTAGGTATTATTTTGCTCTGTGTTGTGTCGAATCATGAAAATACTAGACTACATTACCCCCACTTGCTCGATAGTCAAACATGTTTACAGGCGTCAGTATTCAACATTATTTCATATGGCATGTCCTATCATTGTTTTTTCCAGTTGGCGATTTTTTTTTGGTAGACATTGGATAACAGCTGCGTACTTATGTAGGTATTTCTGATTCTTGTATTTCCCCAACTCGTATAATCAGCCTTGAACTTGTACTATTTATGCTCGTGATTATTATATTTACAATACATCCAAAAAATGTTGTATAGGTGATGTAGGTATTATAAGCATAATTAGGTTGTAATTCAGTAAAATATATTACCTACATAACTTATACGAGCGAAAGTTGGGGATAAGGGGGGGGGGCACAAGTCTTGGGCCCGGATTTTTCTCCGATGAGACTCCGCATCCCCCCCCCCAACCTCATTGGGCTCTTAGGGTAAAATGGCGAACTTTCTTTGGGGCCCAAGTATTTCATAACATTAAAAAAAATGAACAGTTTTAAATTTCATATCATTCGAGCGGTGAACGTCGTCTCAACTCAATGTAAACAACGCGACTACAGAACCAAATACCTATATAATTAAAGAAAATTATTTTAAAGTGAATTTAAAAATTTTCTTCTCAATAAAATTGAAAAAAAAATCAAGAAATTGAATTTCGGCTAAATGTTTTTTTAACCTTTCTTTAATTTTCGATTTTTTTAAATTTCTGCGAGTTTTTTTTTCAAATTTCGTCAAAAAACATTTTTTTGAAAATTTCATCTTTGCATCTTCTTTTTATAGGGACCTCCTAAAAATTGGCTGCCCATTTGTTTACATCCGCTGTTATCGCTTTGGGAGATTTTTTTCCTGACATGGTACCGGGTTCCTAAGAATATGTTGACCACCTAGATAACGACAACCAATCAGAGCAATGAGATAACCATTTCTAGTTACCTGATTGATTGGTCAATGTCAAGATCCCTATTGATAAGGAAAAAATCCCCCAAAGCGATAACAGCGGATGTAAACAAATGGGCAGTCATTTTTTAGGAGGTCCCTATTCAAAAATTTTTCAAATTCCTCGAAGAACAATTTTTTTTTTGTTTTTGGAAAATTAGCAAAGAATTTTTTTGGAAGAAGTATCAAATTTCCTTTTCAATTTTTAAAAATTTCCTTTCTTAAATTTTTTAAAAAATTTTCTAAAAAGCATGTTTCTTTTGAAATTTAGACAATCTCTTTGCATTTAAAATTTTAAAATTTTTTCATTTCCTTGAAAACCATTTTTTTTAATTCAGTGAAAAATTTTTTTTTTTTTGAATTTCGGATGAAAGATTTTTTTTTTTAAATTGAAAAACTTTTTATTTTTTTTTAAATTTGTTCAAGTTTTGTACAGGAACAAGTTTTATTGAAGTTTTTTAAAAAAAAAATTTATTCGATTCGTTTATTATAAAAAAATTTTCCAATACCTTTGAAAACGATTTTTTTTGATGCAATAAAAAAATTCATTTTTCAAATTTTGGTAAATTTTTTTCACTTTTCTTAAGTTGAAAAATTCAAAAATTTGTCCAAGGAATAATTTCTTGGAAGTTTTTTTGATTTTTTTTTTTTAATTGAAAAACTTTCTAATTTCTTTTAATTTGTTCAAGTTTTGTACAGAAACAAGTTTTATTGAAGTTTTTTTTTTTTTTTTTTTAAATGTATTGTATTTAATTCCTTTATTATAAAAAAATTGTCTAGTGCCTTTGAAAACGATTTTTTAATGCAGTATAAATATTAATTTTTCAAATTTTGGGAAATTTTTTTTCACTTTTCTCAAGTTGAAAAATTCAAAAATTTGTCCAGGAAATAATTTCTTAAAGTTTTTTGATTTTTTTTTTTTTTTTTTTTTTTTTGAAATTTAGTCAATTACTGTATATTGAAAAAAATTTCAAATTCCTTTGAAAACCTTTTTTTTCTCTTGAAAATTATTCAAGTGAAGAAGAATTTTTTTGTTTGTTCAATAAAATAAAATAAATGGGCGTTTTTTTTTTAAGAAAAAAAAGGGACTCCAAAATTTTCTGTTTTGGGGCCCCACCTCGCTTTCGCGGCCCGAGTGTACCTATACCTAGTATACTGCCTACTCTGAAGAGTGAGTAAATTCGGCTTTGTAAAATTAATTTATTTTATATCTAAATGCATACAGCAATATGTTGTTGGAATATGTACCTAAATAACGAGTAACTTTTTTCCACGACTTATTCGTTTTGGTATGTAAGCAAATTTAAAGTAGATAAGCCATAAGACCAAGACATACTATAAAATACCTAACTAAGTATTCGCTGAAGTTGTAATATGATACCTAACCAGTCGGTAGTCGACAGATGCGAATTCTGCTTTGTAATCAGAAATTTATCTAGAAAAATGACGGATGGATTAGATTGATTATTTTTTTCATATTTTACCAGCATCTCTGCATGCATTTATACTGGTATATTATCTTTGTTACAGGAACCCATTTCTATCTAATCTAATCTAATAATATATAAAAATCAATGTTTGTATGTTTGTATGTATTTTATGCGCTGCCATACCGTTCATACGATTGCGATAAAACTTGGTCAACTTATTGCTTGCACTTGCGGGAAGGTTTTAGGCAAAAAAAAAATTAAATCGGGGTCAAAAAAATTTATCGTCATTGGGTGGGTTCGAACATGACCGTCTACATTTAACAGGCCAGGAAGGCTAAATTTGGCAACGTCAAAACGTAGGCTGACTTTTTGGTTTTTCCATAAGATGTAATGCTAATTCAAATTGCAATAAATCGAAAAATATCAATTTTACGAAAAAAGTCCAAGAGACCTTTTTTAAAGAAAATTGAATAAGCTTTCTATTGATATAGAATTTTTTTGGATTTGGTTAAATTTTTAGTGAAAAGTGAAAAATGCCAATTTCGTCAATTTCACTCAAATTCAAAAAATTTATATATGAATGGAAAGCTCTTTTAATTCTCTTTAAAAAAGGTCTCTTTGACTTTTTTTGTAAAATTGATAGTTTTCGAGTTATTGCATTATGAATTAGCATTGTGTCTAATGGAGAATCCAAAAAGTCAGCCTACGCCGTCGAGATATTACAGCGTTGTCAAGTGAGCCTTCCTGGCCTGTTAAATGTAGACGGTCATGGTTCGAACCCGAACATCCGCGGCAGCGAAGCGCCGGGCTAACCGCGCGAGATTTTAGGGAGGGTGCATTTTACACTGTAACACAATCATCCTAGCGCGTTTTACCGAATTATAAGGGCAAATCAACTCTTTTGCTCGCCATAGTCCCACGTCCGTAAAATGGGTAATGCAGTGTATTTTACCAATTCCCATTATCGCATATATGCATATTCACGTTATATCAAAACAATGGTTATCATTTGCATATTTTTTACTAGCGTTTTCCAATTTTTTATTACTTTTGAAATTTGAATGCATCGAATTAATTTTCTTTCCTCACGCCGAAATGGCTGTTTGTCATCATTGTGGATCTGCATTTCTGTACACTAAAGCACCGATGATGGAAGTCACATTTTTTTTCAACTTCGAGGTTTTTACGTTTTTTGAATTTTGGACACTTGTAGGTTCATAAACAATAAAAATCTCGGAAGTCGAAAAAAAAATGGACTTCCATCATCGGTGCTTTAGTGTACAGATTTGCGCACAATAGTAATTTATATAGGCATATTCGCGGAGTACACAAGCTTAAATGGCCTCTGAAAAGTACTATTAATGCTACTGCAGCAGAGAAAACCCATTGCGGCCAATGTTCGGCCACCTTTAATAACAGAACGTCGTTAAGTAGACATCGAAAGAAAAATCATCAACAGGATGGATTAATTCCTAAAAATACAAATCATGATACAAATACAATAGATATATAATAGTTTTAATTCGATAAAATGGCATTAATAATATATTAATATTTGTTCGTGATGGACTCGAAATCGGATAATATTATGGAGAAGTTTTTAACTTGCGTCTATGGACACTATGAATGTGTCAAGTCCAGCACTTGTCACTACGTAGCTACTGGATATCAAAATTGGATTGGAGGGAGGGGTTCAATCAAAATTTTTGTCTTAACTAAAATTATTCATAAAACTTCAAGCTACAACTTTTGTTTGAAAAATTTTTCAAATGGACCACTCCCTCCCCACCAATTTTGGATAATGTAACTTGGCTTAGTCAAAATAAGTTACATTATCCAAAATTGGTGGGGAGGCAGGGATCCATTTGAAAAAATTTTCAAACAAAAGTTGTAGCTTGAAGTTTTGCGAATAATTTTAGTTATAACAAAAATTTTGATTGAACCCCTCCCTCCTCTCCAATTTTGATATCCAGTACAGATGTAGTGACGCGCGCTGGACTTGGTAAAATTCAAGAGTTGCGAAAAGGATCAGTTCGTGAACGTTCGTCGGTCGTGAGGATGATTGTGTTACAGTGTGAAATGCACCCTCCTTAAAATCTCGCGCTAACCGCTAGTTTCTAATAAAATTACGCAGCTGTCGATTTACGTGTGTTGTGTACCTATTACGATACTAAACTTACAGAATTTAAATTTTTTTTATAATGTAGGTATTTGATGCTTTTGTTATAGATATAAAACTAAGACATGGAATATCCAAATGCATATTTTAAGGTTCAACCAAATATTTATCCCACTCTACCGGGTGAAATGCCAAGTTCCAGTATGAAAAATGTAAAGAACAAAAATTAGTATATTTACCTACTTATAGCTGAATATTTGAATACCAATCGTAATGGACTTTTGGATTTTTTTAATGTGTCACCTTTCCATTTTTTTTTATTTCATGAGAAAATAATCCCGTTTTCTTATTTTTTCCTTAACTGAATTTTAAGTGATACCATCAAACTCCAATTTCAAAAATTGGAATTTTTCATTTTTTTCCCTTCAAAATTTTGACTGGTGACACCAATTAAAATTCGGTTAGGGCGAAAATGAAAAATAAGGAATTATTTTCTAATAAAATAGAACTACTTCACAAATTCACAATGGTACCTAGACCTACGTAAAAAAATCGTTCTTTTTTTTAAGGTACCATATTTTAAATAGAGTTGGGGGGGAATGAAAATTGGAAATTCATTTCCACGAAAAAAAAACACTTTGATGGTTTATAATAATTATTAGGTAATAACCAAAAAAAAGTAAGATTTTGAAAATAAGTCAATTTTTTCATTTTTTTGAAAAATGGGTGACCAGGGTCCACTTAAAATTCAATTGGGGTAAAAATAAAAAAATAGTGAAAACACATTTTAAAAATCCAAAAGTCCAAAATGAGGGTCACCTTAATGTAATCATGAATTGAGTAAATCATTTCATTTTGAAATTCATCACACTCATTTTTACAGGAATTGGTGACAGAAAAGCACAGTGGCCCCGTGAATAAAAGAAAACCAACCAATGTTGGATTTTTGGTGCTGTTCGGTATTGCAATTTTTATATGGGTAGGTACCATAAAACTAAATAAATAATTTCTAATTTTTCATAACTCGATAAATTATCTGTTTTAGTTGGTATTGAATTTTTACTGCATATACCATGGCGATTTGAGTCGACTTGATCGCTTATCGGCAAAAGAAACCAGTGAGTTAAAGGTATGTTGAATGTACACTTACATTTTTATACTTACAGTCTAGGTTGTGTACGTATTTTAGAATTGTAACAATGAAGTACTTACGCATGTACATATTATACAGGAATTTGCAAGAAATGTTAAAGCTGCGTCCGGTGAAATATACTTGGCATGTTCATCTGCTGTAGGTAAGTTTTGATTGAGCTGTATAAGCCTATTATAGGTACGAGTGGTAATTGAATCGTTGTTCTTGAGAAATCCTGCACTTAAATCTTTTTCAGTACTAAAAAATCGAATTTTTCGAACCACAAAACTTGTACTTTGTATAGTTAGATATTCAATTTTTTTTTATAAATGTCTTCCTTTTTCTACACAGTACTTTCTGCGATCCTGATTTTTTTATTCCGTCGTTTCGCTGGTACAATAGTATGGTTTGTTGTCGGACTTATGCTGTTTTCATTGGTCCTGTCTACGATAGGTGCATGGTGAGTGTGCATATTAATTTTTCAATTTTGAAAGTAGGTACCTATTATCTTACACTCAATTTTTATTTCAAAATTTTATTTTTAGGACTAGCTACGCAAGCTTGAGTGATGCCGATGCCGATGCTAAAAGTGACACGATTTATTATCAAAAAACCAAAAATTCTGCTACGAACGTCTTTGTACTAGCTATTTTTGCAACTGTGATGACGGTAAGTCTTTGCCAACTACATTTTGATGATGGTGGAGTGCAATATTATTCATGTTGAATATATCTACAAAAACATAGAGATATTGTAATCTTATACTTGATGTGATCTATTGTTTTTTCAGATCGTCATAGCGTTAATAACTTATGCAGTTCGCAAACATATCCGTATGGTCATTCGATTATTCGAAGAAGCTGGTAAAGTGGCTCAATCGATACCTTTAATTTTGGCGCAACCGTTTGTGGTAAGTGTATAAAATAGTAGTGATTGCTCGTCATTTTCGTAAAAGATTATTACCTATTCTCTTTGAAAAATAATTTGAATTTTTTCCTTTTCATTATTGGAAAACACTGTACCTATTAAAATTTATTCCCAATCGAAACTTTGAAAAGAACACATTTTCTAAACTTTTTCAATTCTTTTGAGAAAATTTCGAAAAATTTTAGGCCTAATTTAGAAAAAATCAATAACAAAATTTTGAAGAAAAAAAATTGGAACTTTTAACCATTTTTTGAAGGAAAAAAATATTGTGATTTTGAAAGAATTGTTCAAATTTTGTTTGAACTTGAATTGTTAAAATTTGGTTTAAACCAAAATTTTCTAAAGATTTTTTTTTCTCAATTTTATTGCAGGAAAAACACTTTTAAAAAAATCATTCGAATCATTTTTTTCATTTTTAAAAAATAGTATTTGAAAAGAGAGTAACCGAGTAAGTGGTGAATCGGACCTTGCTGTGATTTCTGAACTACGTATCTAGTGGAAGTTGGTCCCCATGGTCTAAAAACTCTTACTGATAAAAATTTTAGCATCCTACCTCACTTTCACTGTCCCACTTCTTCAGTAAAGTGAAATGCTTTGTTTTTTCGTTACAAATTTTCATTTTCTACAATCTCAGCCGAATTTTTTCAAACGTAAACACTGAGAATCATTCCTGGATATTTTTTCAATTGGGAAAAAAAATGCAACTCATCTGATGCACAATTATCTAAACTCAAAAAATATTTAATACGTGAAAATGGGCAAAAAACATTAAAATTTTTCGATTTTGTAGAAATCGAAATACTTATCATCACTATTATCAAGTTGAATGATGTCCATACATCCAGAAGGGAGTTGTGGTTTCCCAAATTAGCAATTCATTATGGTAATTTAAAAACAAATTTGAAAAAAGCAAAAAAAAATTTAAAAGAGCGTAGCCTAGTTTTTATAGGGGTGATTTGGCCCTGATCATCGAACTTGAAATTATGCACAGTACCAAAGATGAATTATTATGGATTTAAAAAAAAATCTGGAGCTCTTTTTCAAAGTCAAATGGACATTTCAAGGTTTCTAACGGCCATTTTGGTAACCCCCTTTCAGAAGCGTAATTCTGAAAAAATATACCTGCAGTATATTCCAATATTTTTCGCCCTTTGAACTGCCATTTTTGGTCGATTATATTTTTTTAATAGCAATACATATATCGAAAAATACATCTAAATACACCACAAACTCAAATTTGTATTAAATTTGTCTATTTTTTCGATTTTCTTTCTTTCTTTCTTTTCTTTTTTTTTCAATAATACGAAAATTAGCCAAAATGGAAAAAAATGAAAAAATGTGATCCAAAATTGAAGTTGATGTTTTGTTCAGGGATGTTTGATGATAAGTAAGTACCTATACAAGTATACATACCCGTGTAGCAACGTCGATGCTAATTTCGATATAAATGTCGACACATCGAAATCGGTCACTTTTCGATCGTACATGTCGACACGATTGTGGATGGTTTGTCGAGCTTATTATCGACATGTTTGTCGACCGTCCAAATATGGCTCCACGTGTCGAGCCATATTTGGATGGTCGACAAACATGTCGATAATAAGCTCGACAAACCATCCACAATCGTGTCGACATGTACGATCGAAAAGTGACCGATTTCGATGTGTCGACATTTATATCGACACCCACATCGACATTTGCAATGGTGAGATTTTGAAAAATATGCTAAGTTCAAATATTCAATATATGTATATATTAAAATTACACCAAAAATAGTGTTCAAGCCAACATTTTGACATTTTTTGTCAAATATGCGGCATTGAGGCCACCTTTGTAGCTATGGACACATGCGAGTGTCCAACTAACATAGAGATGATTCTTAGACCTTATGTACTAATTCACAACACACTTTATCTGCGAGTATCACAATCACCCTCAAGACGTCGACAGTCAAGTCGATGCATTATTCGACCCTCGACAATTAGATCGACATTAACTCGACTTAAAATTCCTCTGGTCAACACTGTCGACAGTTAAGTCGATGCATTATTCGACCCTCGACAATCACATCGACACTATCTCGACTTAAAATTCCTCTGGTCGACACTGTCGACAGTGAAGTCGATGCATTATTCGACCATCGACAATTATGTCGACAATAACTCGACAAGTCGTTGTATTATTCAAAACTTTGAAAAATAAGAAAATTTTGTGATTCTTTCAAAAATTATTTATTCCTGAGCTTAAAATGTTCTTATTAATTGTTTTTAGTTCTTTTTAGATATAAAATTTGTAAATTTAATTGGCAGAAATTGTCGACATAAATGTCGATGTGTTTATCGAGTATCGATTTTTACGTCGACTTGTCTATGTAGAAAAACAACGTTTTCTAAATTATAGGAAAATACTGAGAAAAATTCAAAAATTTTGATTGAACAGTTATGTTTAACATAGAACATTACTTTAAATCTCAAATATCATTTTTAATTCATCGTTAACCGAGAAAAAAATGTGTCTGAATTTTGTCGACATAAATGTCGATGTCGACAATTGCTACACGGGTATAGCAAGAGAAATAAAATTTCGACCAAAAATGGTCGTTTAGAGGCGAAATTTTTTGGAAAAAATACTGGGATTTAAAATTCTAAAATAAAGTATGAAGTTGTGCCCTATACTAGGAACACATTTTTTTTTTATTTCAGAATTTCACTTCTGAAAGGCGTTACCTATACAGTATACAATACATACGTAGTTACGTACTACGTAGGTAGCTAGGTACTTGTATCAACTTACTTGTTTTTTTTAATTTGATTTTTTGCAGACATTCGTTGCCTTGGCTATGACGATATTTCTCAACGTTTATTTCTTTTTGTGGATTGAAACTTCGGGAATACCTCATAAAGATGGAACTGGCACAGTAATATATCGAAAAAACCAAATAATGATGGTACGTTGACGTCTTTGTATTATAAAAATAAAAAAGGTATTATAGGTTTGAGATTCTTCAACTGAATTTACTTAACAAATTTTTCATGTTTCAAACAGTTTGCTCAAGTTTACAATTTTTTGATGATTTGGTGGATTGTTCAATTTTTTATCGCCTGTCAACATATGGTCATTGCTGGAACGACTGCAACTTGGTATTTTACTAGGTACATAGCTAACATTATTACGATTTTATAAATCTCGAATCTTGAAACGCGACCATTTCATTTCATCGTTCTTTTTTGCAGAGATAAGACTCGTGTTACAAATGCTATAAAGACGAGTTACAAATACCTATTCAAGTATCACTTGGGTAGTGTCGCATTAGGCTCTCTAATTGTAACCACCATTCAAATTATACGTTTCTTGTATAAGGCAACTGTGAAGAAAAATTATCGCAATCTTATCAGTTGTCTGTTCAGCTGTATTTTAGAATATATCGAAAGGTTCATTGTTTTTTTGACCAAAAACGCTTATATTGAAATAGGTAAATATTTAGCAGACGTAGTTTGGATAAATTTAAATAACATCGTATGTGTAAATAAGACGAAAACATTAACGAAAATATTTTTCAGCTATCTACGGCGATGGATTATTTGTATCTGGAAAACGAGCCTTCGAAGTTTTGATTAACAATGCGATCAAAATAAGCACCATTAATTGTGTCGGAGATTTTGTCACGGGTTTAGGAAGGTTGTTGGTTACAGGCCTTGCCGTTTTGCTTGGCTATTTACTTCTGCAAGTAAGATTACTGGTATACCTATACTTTTTCGTATCCTAGGCTCGTGTGCGCATTTCTAATTTAATGAAATATTGCTTTCAGGGAAAGCCCGAAGTTATCAATAGTGGCTATCCGTTGTTTGTTATTGCTGTAATTTCGTTCGTCATTGTCCACGCGTTTATGGTGGCATTTGAGGTAAATATTTTCATGTTCAGCTTATCGAGCCCAACAGTTGATTGTTTGTAAATAAGTGTGGCTAAAACGAAATTAACGTACAATGTTAATCATTACAGACGATCGTCGATTCTATATTCATTTGTTTCTGCGAAGACTGTGATATCAATGATGGCGTGCAGCGTCCTTATTATATGAACAAAGAGATGATGGTAAGTGAAATAAATGATAAATGCTCTGTTATGGGTACCTACTTTTAAAAACGTTCGTAGGTAAAAAAAAGAGTAAAATTATGTACGTATATTTACGTGTAAGCCTTTGGTTACTAATATTACCTACTACTTTGCAGGTATTCATGAATGAAGAACGTAAACAAAAGATTTTGATAGTTGGTGATGCAGCCGCTGAATAAATAATATGTTTTGGACCATGTTTTCCAGGAATACGATACTTAACACTGCAGGGTACTTACCTAATTTTAATTTATTTACTTTCAGAAAATTCATAATTATATTTTTATTTTTTTATACCTTATACTTATTACTCATGTGAGAAAAATCGATACTCAATTTATTTCTACACTGTCAATATGTTTACTTATATTTTTTATTCATTTACTAAAATTTAAGTACATAAAATATTAGTTTTATATGAAGTGAAAATGCAATCGGTATATGATATTTACGAAAGCATTAAACTTTTCATTTTCAAATGTTCAGTTTTCTTGTTCAACTTGAATTTATGAAATGAACGAGACGTATTGAATTACATAATGAAGTGTTCGTTTTTTAAAATTATTATCAAAAGTATTCAAAGTGGCCCAGGAATGATGGACACGTCTTTTCAAGTTAAGTATAGATAGAACGAAGTCCAACAAACAAAAAACTTCGTGAAGGTATACATAGGGTGTTTGATAGCCAGAGCTGGCGCGACTCACCTCTTTTGGAAGTCGAACTCTTTTAGTTCGACTCTTTGCTAGTTGAGTCGAAGAGTTTTCAATTTGCGACTCTTTACAAATTTTATTAAACCATGACCGTCTACATTTAACAGGCCAGGAAGGCTAACTTGGCAACGTCGCATTTTTTGATTGGCGTAGGCTGATTATTTGGATTCTCCATAAGACACAATGCTAATTCATAATGCAATAACTCGAAAACTATCAATTTTACAAAAAAAGTCAAAGAGACCTTTTTTAAAGAGAATTAAAAGAGCTTTCCATTCATATATAAATTTTTTGAATTTAAGTGAAATTGACGAAATTGGCATTTTTCACTTTTCACTAAAAATTTCACCAAATCCAAAAAAATTCTATATCAATAGAAAACTTATTCAATTTTCTTTAAAAAAGGTCTCTTGGACTTTTTTCGTAAAATTGATATTTTTCGATTTATTGCAATTTGAATTAGCATTACATCTTATGGAAAAACCAAAAAGTCAGCCTACGTCTTGACGTTGCCAAATTTAGCCTTCCTGGCCTGTTAAATGTAGACGGTCATGATTAAACCAGGGAAGAAAACCAATTGAAACCACAACCAGGTAAAACCACCACCACCAGATATTTCAATTGGTTCTCAAAACCATTTGAAACCATTACAATGAACTTCAAAAATTCATTCAAAAACCACCACCAAAAAGAACCAATTCTTTTCGAAAAGGCAGGGAAGAGAACCGTTTGAAACCACAACGAAAAATCATTTGCTGAAATAACCACAACCACAACCACAAGAAAGTGGATCGAAAATAAATAACCACAACCACAACCACAAGAAAGTGGATCGAAAATAAATAACCACAACCACAACCACAAGAAAGTGGTTTGAAAATAAAAAACCACCATCACCACCACCACCATTTTCAATTTCCTTTACAATGAAAACCAGAACCACCACCAATTAATGGAATTGGTTCTTTTTGGTTCTAAAAAGAGAAATAGTGGATTTGAAAGGGAAGGAGGGGTCCAATCAAAATTTTTGTTATGACCAAATTTATTCCTAGAACTTCAAGCAACAACTTTGATTTGAAATTTTTTTTAATTGGGCCCCTTACCTACCCCCTGTGGCCTGTTTTCTTCATTTTTCTGATTTTTCAGCGCTCTGGAAAGTGGAAACATTATTATTTTTTGTTTTTTATTTGAATGTATATTATTTAATTTAAATTTATTGCAATATTGCGTTTGTAACTTGTAGGCAAATTAATTTTTTATTCAAATTTCAAAGATCTGATCTTTTTTTAGTTCTTTTGTGGTATAATAGGAAGCACGAAAATGGTTCCATCTGGTTCTGATGGTTAATGCCATAGATAAATGGTTTAAATGTTGGGAAATATTTTCCATACTACGAAATGGAAGCAATTCGATGAAAACCAATTGAAAAACCAAAACGGAACCACCACCACCACCACCACAACCATTTGAAATGGTTTTTAATTTGAGAACCACCACCACAACCATTTGAAATGGTTTTTAATTTGAGAACCACCACCACAACCATTTGAAATGGTTTTTTAATTCGAGAACCACCACCACAACCATTTGAAATGGGTTTTAATTTGAGAACCACCATCACAACCAATTAATCAAGCAAAACCAAAAACCCAGAACCAGAACCAACCAAAAAAAAAAAAAATTAAATGGAACTACTTTAGCACCACAACCTTTTGAAAATTTTTAAAAACCAAAAACCAATTGGAACCACCAGTAATTTCAAAATTTTCTCAAAACCACCATCACCATAACCAATTGGGTCTCAATTGGTTTTCTTCCCTGGATTAAACTCATGAGTCCGACTCTTTTAATGAACGACTCCTCGCGACTCTTTTTTTCCCGACTCCTCGCGACTCTTTTTTTCCGACTCCTCGCAACTCTTTTTTCCGACTCCTCGCGACTCTTTTTTTCAACTAATTCCCGACTCACTCCCCCGACTCCTTCTAAACTCTTATTTTTGTTCTCATACGATTCTTTTACAACTCTTTTCTCTAAATTTTTCTTTTCACTTTTCAAATTTCATTTTCATTTAAAAACTAAAATGTTCTGTAATTTAATTTCTTTTTTTGTTTTTTTAGTGCGACATATTTATTATTTTTCAATTTTCAAGTACAGTAATCAATTATAAATTTATAAATTGATCAATAAAATTTATTTTAACTTTCATGTTTCATATTCTCGTAAAAAAAGGAAAAGCTAAAAATTTTTGAAAAAAAGGTTACCACAGTATCATTGCCTTTTGTAGATCTTGTGTGTTTAAAATAGATTTCGAAGTTTTTCATCACTGAATGATTGTGAAACAATAATTCGAAAATTAATTGAAATCAAAACTAAACTAACACAACACACGAGGTTGCACTACCCATGAATCGCGGAAAAAGGGAGTTTGAGAGATGAAAAGAGTCGTGATATGAAGAGTTGTGAATCAAAAGAGTCGCAAGTAAAAAAAGAGTTGTGAGTAAAAAAGAGTCGCAAATTGAGAAGAGTCGTGAATCAGTTTAATGTTCGACTCTTAGTGATGAGTCGATTTTTTCAAAATTTTTTCGACTCCTTGTGAAAAAGAGTCGAACTCAGAGTCGAACTCAGAGTCGCTCGCATACGACTCTCGCGACTCACACTCGAAACTCTGAGTCGCGCCAGCTCTGTATGATAGCTGACTGAGTTCCTTCCACTATGGTCAATATAGGCATCCATGAAGAAAAAAATACTCATATCTAGAAAATTGAAGGCCGGGGCAAGAGAAAATTAAATCAAGAATCCTTTTTTTATTTGGTAAACGAATACCTAGCATTAAAAAAATTGAATTTTTTTATTCCTGACATTTTTTGCTTATCTCTGAAAAGGAAGGCGCAAGAGAGCTTTAAACTTTGAAAAAAACTGCAGGTTTTTCAATTTTCCAAGCTCTGTAACTCCTTCATTTTCGAAGATAGGCAAATTCGTCACATAACTTTTTTTGTTTACCAGAAAGAATTACGCCTGTTTCATGTAACATCTTGACAAATTTTGCAGTCCTCATTTTCCAAAGATGTCCACTGATACCTAATTAAAGCTCAAATGATCAATAGGTACTAATGAGGCATGAAAATTGCAAAATTTTGTCAAGATGATAATAAGAAACCGGTATAACTCTTTGAGATAAGCAAAAAAAAAAGTGATGAATTTGCCTTTGAGATAATCAAAAAAAAGGTGATGAATTTGCCTATCTTCGAAAATGACGGAGCTACAGAGCTTTGAAAATTTAAAAACATGTTTTTTCAAGTTTGAAGCTCTCTTGCGCCTTGATTTTCAAAGATAGGCAAAATATGTCAAAAATAAAAAAGTTAATTTTTGTAGTACCTACAAATACTTTAAATTAATAATACTGGAAACTTCAATGGGGGAAAAGTGGCCTGACAAAAGCGCTGTTTTAGCGGCTCGGCATGAAACTATTCTCAGACTTTCGACCGATCGTCATGTCTTCGACCAATCAGAGGGCGAATCACGCGACGATTAGTCGAAAACCTGGAATTAGTTTCATGCCGAGCCGCTTAGGGCCAGTATTACAACAGTCGGTTCGCGTTAACCGAGGCTTAACCGGCCAAAATCGGGCCGTTAAGAACCTCGGTTAAGCCGCGTGACCAATAACGTAGCTCAGTTTGATCACGTGACGCTGCTCACGGAACTTAATCGACGATTGTAATAATGGCCCTTAGAGAGCGCTCTTCTTGGGAGTCAAATCAAAAGCATTGAGTTTCCAGTATTATTAATTTAAAGTATTTGGTACCTATGTATATTTTTTATCTAATCAAAAAAATTGTCTCTATTCAGTTTTCCCTTGCTCCTTCAATTTTCAACATAGGCAACGTGATTAATTGATTATGCAACATTTTTTGTTCCTTATGAGTTGCCTATTCACCGAGCGGAAGGAACGCAGTCCATCTATGAAACACCCCCGTATAGCGTATACTGTATACGGTGCTGTAGGTAGTACCTATCTTTGTATATGAAGACACTAAAGGTTTGACTTTGAAAGAGTCTGAAAAATATTGAAATTTTTTTGGTAAAATGGATTGGCAACAGTATGCATTAAACATTTTTTTCGACCTTGCCCTTGCCATAATCATAACTTCGAAAAGAAAACCTGTAATCATATTGAGATGCCTATTTTTGAAATTGAAAGATAGGTAATTATTTTGCTGAATTTTTTTTGAAAGTTCAAAATTTTCTGAAATTCGACAAACATTTGATATTTGACAAATTTTTGGTCAAAATTTGAGTCTCCAAATTCGTAATGTCACGAGCTCAAAAAATTTGACGCATCCATAGGGGCTAGGCGATGAGAAACTCTTGTCAAAAGCATTGCGTGCTTTGATTACTTAGGGAGAATTGAAAAGGGGGCTAAGAACACAACTTTTTTGAAGAAAAAAAATATATAAATTATTTATTTATCAAAATTTTTTGGAGGAAAAATCCTTTGAGTTCTCTGAGGATGAAAAATAATACGTAGGTACTTTTTTTTTTGGAATTCTTGTTGATCCGAAAAGAATTTTACAAGCGTAGTCACTTCAGAGGAAACATGGATCTAAATCTTATTTTTGCGTCATTAAATATTCATGCAATTGGTTTTTCCCCTTAAATTTCATCCAATTACTATTAACAAAAATGGCTTAACTCAAGCCAAAATTGGATTTTGAACTAATTTTGGGGCAAAATTTGAGCCTACAGCGTCGCGAGCATGAGTTTTTTAGGTGCAAACTGATCTAAAATGAATTTTGGAGGGGTTGTTTCGTGCTGCAGAAAATTGTTCTTAATTCAACTTCAATAAAAATCATAAATCATTTTTCTCTGAAAAAAACTTGAAGGGTTTTTCTTTTAAAAAAAAATGAACCATTTTTTTCGACGGAAATATCAAATAATTCTTCTACCGTGAAAATCCTACTCGAAAAGTTGAGAAATTTTTTCATTAAAAAAATCGAGTCTTTTTCAACTTTAAAAAATTGAAGCATTCTCACTCTGTAAAAATTTAAAAATCATTTTTACTTCAGGAACTTGAGAAATCTCAATAAAAAAATATTGTTTTTGGCAGAAATTTGAGAAATGTTTATTCCATTTTTTTTAATTTTTCAAGAAAAGAAGGTAGGTAGTAGGTACCTACTACCTGGGAAGTAAAAGTTGTTTTTTCTTCCAAATTTACTATGATGTCAACATAATTATGTAATAGCCAGCCAGAATATCAAAATAGCATTTTGTGTGTATAAAAAGTACTTTCAGCATACCTTAATGTTGGATTGCTTGTTTTTGTTGTGTTTTTTTTTTTTGGAAAAAGAAGGGAGATATGACGTCAAAGCAAATTTGCTCTGTGGTAATAATTATGAATATTATCTTGAAACGGTTACAAACCACTTGAAAATTTGTAAAAAAATGTGTTAATGGCTTGAAAATCGTGTAAAAATATGTGAAAATGAGCATAAAAATTATGAAATAACGTTTTGAAAATCGCCTAAAACTGTGTGAAAATGAGTAAAAAAGCTATAAAAAATCGTAGGGCTCTGCGTCTTTGTGTTGTGTGTAAAAAATCTCTCAATATAATTTATTCGTCTGTTCGTTTTGGTTAATTTACTATGATGTCAACATAATTATGTAATAGCCAGCCAGAAGATCAAAATAGCATTTTGTGTGTATAAAAAGAACTTTCAGCATACCTCAATGTTGGATTGCTTGTTTTTGTTGTGTTTTTTTTTTGGAAAAAGAAGGGAGATATGACGTCAAAGCAAATTTGCTCTGTGGTAATAATTATGAATATTATCTTGAAACGGTTACAAACCACTTGAAAATTTGTAAAAAAAATGTGTTGAAACTGTTAAAAATTGTCTAAATATGCTTAAATATGAGTCAAAAGTTGTAAAATCACCAAACAAGACAAGGTAACAATCATGAAAAATCCTTTTAAACTGTTAAAAAATTGCTTAAATAGGTGTACTTAACAAGGAGAAATAGGAGTAAAAATCACTAAAAACCCATGAATTCTCTGAAAAGTAATATAAAAAATTATAAAAAAGTTGAACAAAACATGGTGACTATTATGAACAAATGTTCAACAAGCCCTACTACTTTTCATATTGTGTTAGATAACTGTTAAAAATCACCTAAAAATGATTAAAATGTCTTAAAAAACTGTTAACAACTCTATGCAAAAGTAATTAAAAATGGGTAAAAAGTGTTGAACATCGTGTAAAGATGTGTAAAAAAAAAATGCCTTGAAAAACTGTTTAAAAAATCACATAAAAAATGTGTAAAAATACCTTAAAACTAAAGGAAATCATCTAAATGTGAGTAAAAAATGAGCAAAAAAACGGTTTGGAAATCATCTAAATTTGTGTAAAAATTAGCAAAAAAAAAGCTATAAAATTATGAAAAAACAGCTTGCAACTGCTGAAAATCGCCTAAAAATTTGTGTGAAAATGAGCAAAAAAGCTATAAAAAATCATAGGGTAATTTCACATCTATGTGTTGTGTGTAAAAATCTCATCGAATTCAAACAGTTAGGATTACTTCTCTTAGATATAATGTTCTGTACATAGGAGATAAGATAACATTTAAAAATACACTCGTCAGCAAGTTTCTTTGAAATGCAATAAGATAAGGTTCCAAGAAAGAAATATTCCACGGCATGCTTCAAAGAATTGTTCCCTTATCTAAGAGATAAGATAACAGAGTTGGAAAAAATATTATTTCGCTGATTAGTGTTTCCAAGAATTAATGCGCAGTTCTTTTCAGTTGATTTTTTCTATTTTTAATGATGACTCATATCCTGTTTACTGGTAAAATTTTTTTTTCTAAGAATTGCCGAGTTGCTTTTTTTCTTTCTTCAACACACTGGTAAAAATAACCAGGGTTGCAAACTGTTTCGAACCACCACCAATAAAATTGTTTTGGTGGTGGTTTTCAAATGGGTTTCACCACCACCACAACCAATTGGAAAATTTGTAAAACCATAACCAAATCAAAACCGTTTGCAAGCAGAAAAAAACGCGTAGCAGTCAAGATGCTCCGCGACAGCCGAATTTTTTTTTTCAAGTTAGTGTACCACTTTGAAAACGTTTTCATCCATGGTATTTCAGTTTCAATATCAGTTTTAACTTCAAATTCAGTTTAAAAATGTCAGGTTTTTGTCTTCAGTTTTAGTTCCTCTCTGCATTGAAGATTTCAACTTCAGATGGGGGCTCCGCCCCCATACCCCCGTTGAGGCTCCTACCCAACCTCCTTATCACTTTCAGCTCTTAGGATGGGGGCTCCGCCCCCATACCCCCGCGTTGGGGGCTTCGCCCCCAACCTCCTTATCACTTTCAGCTCTTAGGATGGGGCTCCGCCCCCATGCCCCCGCGTTGGGGGCTTCGCCCCAACCACCTCGTCACTTCCAACTCTTCAGATGGGGGCTCCGCCCCATGCCCCTCTTGGGGGACTTTACCCTCAATAGGGACATGGCAGGAGAGGATTGAGGGCTTCGCTCTCAATCCCCCTCACACTTTCAGCTCTTCAGACGAGGGCCAACACACCAAAAAAGAGGTTAAAACGTGAAAATTTCTGATTTTTGACCCTGTACGAGGGTCAAATGGTGCTCAAAAGTCGAAACCCCCAAAAGGCACATCAGTGACCTCTACTGACCCTACATCCCAAATTACGATTGTTTAGGTCTTTTAGTTTGGGCTGTAGGCTGTTCAACGCGTCAGAAAAGACAGGTTAAAACTTGAAAAATATTGATTTTTGACCCTGTATCGAGGTCAAAAGGGGTTTAAAGGTCAAAACCTACAAAAGGCACATCAGGGGCATGAACTCGATCTATGATAAAAATTTAGGCCCCCCAGCTCCATTTGGGAGGTCTGTAGCCTGATCAACGTGAAAAAATGACCTCAAAATCCACTTTTTGGGCCCTAAAATGGGGTGGAGATGACTTGGGAAGCTGAAATTTGGACACAGTGGAGACAATCAGAGTCACTGTTGTTGGTAAAAATTTCAAATCATTTTGTCAAATTGGGGCCTCTTTAGAGCCCTCTTCAAAAAAGGGCCACCCCCAATTTTGGGGCTCGAGGGTCAAAAACCCCAAAAGGCACCTCAGTGACCCTTACCTATCCTAAATACCAAATTTTAGCATCCAAGGTCATTTGGTTTGGGCTGCAGGCTGATCAACGTACCGGGAAGCGAGAAAAAACATGAAAAATTGTGAAAAATCTTGATTTTTGATCCTTGACAGGGGTCAAAGGGGGCCCAAAAGTTGAAACCTACAAAAGGCACATCAGGGGCACAAACTTGATCCATGATGAAAATGTTGGCCCCCCAGCCCTATTTGGGGGGTCTGTAGCCTGATCAACGTGAAAAAAATGACCCCAAAATCCACTTTTTGGGCCCTAAAATGGGGTGGGGATGACTTAGGGGACTGAAATTTGACTATGGTGTAGGTAATTTGGGTTCTCATCCCTGGGGCAAGTTTCAAAAAATTTCATGATATTGGGGCTCCCCCGCACCCCCTCAAAAAGGGGTAAAATACCCAATTTTGAGTTAGGGCCCCAAAAATTTTTTTGCATCATTCCTACACCTAGGGGACCCTACCTATCAAGTTTGACCTCATTTGACCTGTTAGGCTCGGCCCCAGAGTTCCAAAAGTAGCGGTAAAATTTTAAAAATAGTGAAAAATCTTGATTTTTGACCCTTGACAGGGGTCAAAGGGGGCCCAAAAGTTGAAACCTACAAAAGGCACATCAGGGGCACAAATTTGATCCATGATGAAAATGTTGGCCCCCCTGCCCTATTTGGGGGGTCTGTAGCCTGATCAACGTGAAAAAATGACCCCATTGGGCCCTAAAATGGGTGGGGATGACTTAGGGGGCTGAAATTTGACTATGGTGTAGGTAATTAGGGCTTTCATCCCTGGGGCAAGTTTCAAAAAATTTCATGATATTGGGGCTCCCCCGCACCCTCCTCAAAAAAGGGTCATATCCCCAATTTTGAGTTAGGGCCCCAAAATTTTTTTTGCATCTTTCCGCCACCGAGGGAACCCTACATATCAAGTTTGACCTCATTTGACCTGTTAGGCTCGGCCCTAGAGTTCCAAAAGTAGGGAAAAATTATATATATATATATATATATATATATATATATAAATATGTGACATGTGACAGATCGTCATCTTTTGGTCCCAAACGTCGACAAATGGGGTCAGAACTCTTCTACCCCCCCTCCTTCTAAATCAGGGTCGGACACAATAGCCTAAATTTTAAAAAAAAAATTCGGCTAAAAATGGAAAAACCATTTGATAAAACCACAAAAAAGAGCTTTAAAAAAAAACCACCATCACCACAACCATTTAGATTTGAAAAACCACCAAATCAATTGAATCGGTTTCTTCATTTTATTACTTTGTGTTGTTTTTTGTTCCTTTTGTTTTATCCTAATTTTAATTTAGTCAGTTTCAAAGCAGTTAATTTTAAGGTGAAACTAATAGGTGCCATGATATTTCGTTCCTTTGATTTGTGAATTATGATTAATTAATTGATTATTTGATTACTCGTTTCTTTGCCAAATTGGCCATTAAATAAAGGTTTTTTCTTTTTCAATAACTTCTTTATTTTTTAATTCATTTCTTCTCTTTGTATTTGTATTTGATATTTGATTTCTCATCACTTCATCAGTAACTCAGTATAATTGTTAATTATTGAATTAGAATAATAGAATTAAAATTTAAAACATAGGAAATGGTTCCATCTAGTTGTATCAAGTCTTCGTTAGTATATTTTTTGCTCCATTTAAAAACATGAAAAATCGATTGAAAACCAAAACCAATTCATTTGGTTTTGGTTTTACCAATTGAAATGGTTTTGGTTTTTGAGAACCACCACCAAAACCAATTGAAATGGTTTTGGTTTTTGAGAACCACCACCACCACCACCAAAATAATCAAAAGTTGAAATAACCGAAACCAAAACCAAAACCATTTCAAAAAAAAAACCAAAACCAAAACCAAAAACCATTTATTCGAAAATTTTCAAAACCACCACCACCACCACCAATTAATTCTCAAACGGTTCGCAACCCTGAAAATAACTATTCCCCACCAAATATTTATCTATTGCGCGCGCATACGATTTGATTTAACTACCAACTCTCTTTCCTATTAAGTTCTCAGCTCTTTACAAGACTTAGTACACATCACTCGTTTGTTCTCGCGTGTTCTTTTTATTCGGTGTAGTTAACTCAAAGGTCTCGATAAAGGTCGGGATAAAGGTAGTGACTGGGGGCGGGGCCTGTGGGTGGGGCTTCACCCAAAAAAGGGCGGGGCATGTGGGCCTCCATTGTGGGCGGGGCCTAATCCAGTACCCCAATAAGGGGCGGGGCCTATATGGGGGGCATAATACATCCCGGATCCAATATGGGGGGCATACCACACCCCGGATCCAAGATGGCAGCCACTAGAATGGGGCACCAAAAGACAGTACTCCCTTCCCTTAGGTTAGGTTAACTTATAACATACCACCTTAGGTTTACTTAGGTATGCAACCCGCACACCCACTACAATGCGGCACCAAAAGTGCTGACTCTGACATCCCACCTTAGGTTTACTTAGGTATGCAACCCGCACACCCACTAGAATGCGGCGACAAAAGTGCTTACTCTGGTGTCAGTCAGCACTTTTGGTCCCTCTTATACTATGTAGCTAGAGGTAAAATAAGTACTTAATTCTCTGTTTTGTACGAAAATAAAATAATCGATTCACAAACTCACAAAGACTTATCAATTTTTCAGATGTGTTTGCCCCTCAGGGAAGCAATGCGAGGATGCAGGAGCTTCCAATGCCTTTGGCGATGCTGCTCACGTTTATACATGCGCTAATAAATCTTCAGCTTAACAACCTCAAGGAAAGCAATTTGATGTCTAATTTATTTGAAACTTATTTTGGTTTGAACCATGTAACCAGATTGTCCATAATCATACTTATTTATCAGCTTGAAATTTTCAATTTATATCAATTTCGATCATGTTAAGTATGATGTTTGATTTTAAATAGTATAAAGACAATACCTATTTAATAATTATTATTACTGTTTAAAAATGAATCTGTACATGGATGATGCGCCATAAAAGTCTAAAACTGGCTTTTGTTGATAAGTATTCACCTTTACTCCCAGTTCCACTTTGCAGAATCTTTTAATCACCAACGTACGTGTTTGTTTGTATAAAATTGTAGACAGTTATTGCGTATACTATTTAATCAAAATACACTTTTATCCAATAATGAGCTCGTTGGTTTAATTTTTTGCGCAACCTACATTCATCTATTTCTTTATCCAAATAGTAAAGTTTTTCAATAAATAGAAAAGTTCAAAATTATCAAGAAAAGTCAATTCAGATAAAAAAAGGCTATTACAGTTTTCAAATTTGAAATAAGCATCTATTCCAATTCGTTGAAAATTTAGAAATGTTTTCAAATTATAAAATTTTTACACACAATTTAGGATTTATTTTTTCAATTTCGAAAATTTACGTTACAAAATTTTAAAAATTGATCTAACTTCAGAAAATTGTAAAAATTTAACGATTATCAAATTTAAAAAATTTAACGATTATCAAATTTAAAAAATTTAATAAAATTTTTAAATTACCAAAAAATGTCAATTTTTATCAAGTATAATATTTTTAATTTTTTCCAAATTATTCAAGAATTTTAAAAATTGGCCCAACTTCAAAAATTTATCACGTACTGAAATTTCAAAGTGTAAAAATTTTCAAAAATTTTTTTAACACATGGAAATTTATTAAAATTTGATTTTTACTGAATTTTCTTAAACTCTAAACTTAAAGCGATAAAATAAAAATGGGACCTATTTTATTTAAAAGGTGAGTATGTATCAAATTTTTAATTTTTGTCAAAGAGTTTTTCTTACGGAGCCTGAAATTCTTGAAAATCTATGTTTTATAATTTTGGTGTGTAGTAGTGCACAAATTTTGAAATTTTCATGAATTTTGGGTACCATGGGAGATTGGGAGTGCATTTGACAAATTAATGGAAAATCAAATCGATACTATTTTCTATTCTGAGAAGAGTAATAAGTCCATACCTATTGAAATGTTGAAGAAACAACTAGCACTTGAATGATTCATCTGATTTTCCCCTGCCTCATTAAAACTACGTAATTTGTACTATGTATGTATAAAACAACAGCCCACAACGTAAATTCATTCAAATCATATTTTATCAACTAAAGTGATCGCAGTATAACGCTATATTAGTGCTTTTGAATCATAAGTATTCATCCATTTTAAAGTATCTACTTATCATCTTCGGCTGTTTTTTTTAGACGTCCAAAAATGAAAGTGTTCAATATGATATTCGTGATCGGCATTGCCTTGTTTGTAAGCATATCGACAATTCTGGCAGCTCCTGACGCCGATGAATTCGTTCCCAAGTATCCCAAAATTTTACCTGGTGATGTGAGTACATTTCTTTTTAATTCGAAACTTTTCTTTTTAATGGGAAAAAAACTGTATATACCCGTTTTGAGTTTTCTTTTACTTTTCCAATGCTTATCAGATTTAATAGAATCTCATTTGTTCGAAAAATTTGAAATAAGTAATTTATTTTTTCTAAAAAAAAATCATTGAATAAAATAAAACACCTACCCGAGCGGCACACTCGATCGATAATATCGGAAGATGTAACGTATCGATAAAAAATCGTTTGAAAATCTATAGATGTTCTCACGATATTATAATGATTTATCGGTACAACTTCATAGGCAAAAAATCTAAAAACTATCGAATTCGATATTATTAAGATTTTATGACGATATTCGTCAACGATACTATCGACAAAGAATATTAAATTTATCGATTCCGATTTTCCACCGATTTTGTGCAGATATTTGAAACTACATTATCGACAAAGAATATTAAATTTATCGAATTCGATTTTTTAACGATTTTGTAAAGATATTTAAAACTATATTATCGACAGATTATATTAAATTTATCGAATCCGATTTTTTACCGATTTTGTAAAGATATTTGAAACTATATTATCGACACGTAATATGAAATTTCTCGATTTCGATTTTTTAACGATTTTGTGACGATATTTGAAACTATATTATCGACAAATAATCTGAAATTTCTCGAATTCGATTTTTTAACGATTTTGTGAAGATATTTAAAACTTTATTATCGACACGTAATCTGAAATTTCTCGAATTCGATTTTTCAACGATTTTATGACGATATTTGAAACTATATTATCGACACGTGATATGAAATTTCTCGAATTCGATTTTTCAACGATTTTGTGGCGATATTTGAAACTACATTATCGACAAATAATCTGAAATTTGTCGAACGATTTTTCAACGATTTTGTGACGATATTTGAAATTATTTCCAAATTGGTGAAAATTTTTCTAAGTCCAACACGTCTGGAAGTACTAAACTGCCTATTATAAGCGTTTTATTGCTAATTCCTCAACGATAAGGTATGGCATAGTGGTTAAGGAAGAGGATTACCATGCAGGAGGTAGATGGTTCAAGCCCCACGGGTGGCAGGTTTTTTATAATTTTTTTTGACTTTTTCTGAAATGATCCTCTTACCGTAACATGAATAATGTGTTTAGGCATAGTTTAATGTATTAATTATGCTAATTAATGATTTTTAATTATAGAAAGAAGCTAGTAAAAGACGAAAAATCGGAATAAAAAATCGATAAAAAATCGACATAATATCGAATTCTATAAAGTGTCGCGAAAATTCCGCCTAAATCGTGAAATTATCTTTCGATATTAAAGATAGATTATCGATAAAATATCTTACTATAATATCGAAATTTTTACTAACTATAATTCGTCGATAATCTATCTATATATCGAAAGATAATTTCACGATTTATGCGGAACTAACGCGACACTTTATCGAATTCGATATTCTGTCGATTTTGTATTTCGATAATTTGTCGAGTGTGCTGCTCGGGTATTAATAATATTTTCAAAATGATCGGCCATTTGCTAAACATTATACTAAGTCCAATTTTGGTATCTTCAGGTTTTGCCAGTTTATTAGAAATTTGACTGCCTTATGACGACGACACAGGGCAATACAATTAGAAATAAACAACTGTCAAAACCCGATGATTCCAAAATTGGACTCAGTAGGTTCAGCAAATGGCCAATTGAATTACTAAAAAAAATAATCAGAATGAAAATAACAAAAACGATAAAATAATGAATAAATTTATACTTAATTCGTATTCAATTAGGTAAGTATAGTATATTAAGTATGCCTATAGATGCAGAATTTTTATGGTCGATATAAGAATTCAAAAAATATAAACTTGTGTAGTGACAGTGAGCACGAGTAGAAGGGGTATTTAGTTGAAAGTAAATGAATTTAGAAACTAATTTATTTTTGATAATTTTAGCTACCATTCATAAACAGTACATCATCAGACATGTGCGTTCATTTTAGCGATTTTGAAACCACCTGCGGCTGGATTTTCTACAAAATAGTGGATGAAGGAGCTGCACTTAGCTTCGCGAGGATAGCGTATGTACAAGATTATCTTCCATTTAAATACATATTTGCAGTACCTACTGATTTTTAAATTTCTACAAGTAATAGGTTGTAATAAAAAATAGGTATTAACTTCATAGTCACTCACACTATGAGTGTGCTCAAATCTTACGACAATATTATATTAACCTGGAAATTGAAATCGTATGTATCAATTTCGATTCCAATAAATCAATGATGTGATGTAACTATGCATGATTTATGACGTCGTGAGTCGCTCTGATATGTAGTATGGTTCTGAGTGGTTTGAGAATGAAAATAATTAATTCACAACGACTTTTTAATTTTTCAGATGCCTTTGTCCCTCAGACGAGCAATGTGAGCATATAGAAGATCCCTCAAAAATCTACATTCACAACTATAAATGCACTAAAAGAACTTCCAGATCAAAAGTCACAACCGGGATAGAGACGCTGGAATAGTTTAATGTTGGATCTTTTTATTTTCTGGAAGCGATAAAAGGGTTTTTCGTACATTTTGGAATTAGAAATTTACCTATGTATTTTTGTGTTTGCTGATTTGTATAACGTAGAATTTATTTTTTATTTTTCTAATTTGACCGATGTAATCATATTAACCATAATTATACACCTAACCTAATTTACTTGAACTTTTCTATAGGTAAATAATTTTCAGTTTAAACTAATTTTGATCATTACGTAAGTTAGGTAGGTAGGTGCATACCTATACCTAAATATTATTGAAAAGTGAGTCTATCTATATGGCTGATGCGCCATAAAAATCTAAAATAGGCTTCTGCTGATAATTATTCACCTTCACTCTCGCATTTTACTTTTAATTACAATAAAATTAGCAAGTAAAGTTATCGTTAGTTTAATTTTTCGTCATACATAATATTATACCCTTATCGGTGTATCCACTTATTCAGATGGCAAAGTTCTTCGACAAAAATCAAAACTGTTTCAAAATATCAAACAAGACGATACAGACAAAAAAAAGTGTGTAATTCGTGATTCATCTGCCTGGAGAAATTAGGTAATTAAAATTATAAAAATTCAAAAAAAAAAAAAAATGGAGTAGTAAAAACTCAACTAGGTAGTTTCAAAAATTTGATCTACCAAAATTTTTAAAACTTTCCCATCTTTAAAGAAAATCTGTTAAGATTTTTACTAAATTTGAAGAATTACGATATTTTGAATTAGCGTTCAAAAAATTTCCTTAGACTTATTTGGTAGGTATTCAAACTTCAAAAAATTATTAAAATGACCAAATTTTGAAGAAACACAAAATTTTCAAAAATTTGATGTAATTTCGAAAACTTATAGATTTAAAAAATTTCCAAAGTTTTAAAAACATATAAAAATTTAAAAAATTTATTATAATCCAAAAATTACCAAAAAGTTCTACTTTTCATAAAATTTTGAACATATTTATAAGGTTTGGATGTTTACCAAATATTTCAAAGATCTACAAAATTTTAAAAGTTGGTCCAACTTCAAAAATTTATCAAATTTGAAAAATGAACAGATTTTGAAGATGTAGGTATAGGTAGTTGGCATTTACTAAATTTTCATAATTTTTAATACTCAGTGTCCCAAAATGACTCTTTTATTGATATAAAATAGCTCAAAAAATTCTTGACCCGTCTACTCCAATCAATTCTGGAACAATGAAGTCATAAATGCCTATAATTCGGGTTTTCATTACTTAGAAGGAAAGTAGTGCAAACATTTTGAAATTTTAATGAATTGCGGGTTCACTTGAGTTCATCCGAAAAATCAGAAATAAAATCGATACCTACTGTTTTCCAGTCTGAGTAGAGCAAGAAGGTCTATAATAAAACTGTAGACAAGAAGCACTAGCATGCTTTATTTGATTATCTCCTGCCTCCTTTCAACTACTTGATTTGTAATCTATAAGTACTTAGATTATAGTTACAAAATAACGGAACACGGCGAAAATTCATTCAAATCATATTTTATCAACTGAAGTGAACACAGTATCACGCAATAGTAGTGCTCTCTGCTTTCGTATCACATACGCACTCATTCATTTTAAATCACCATCTTAATCTTTGGCTATTTTTTCAGACTCCAAATGAAAGTGTTCAATATAATATTTGTGATCGGCATTGCCTTATTTTTAATTTTAAGCGTTTCGACAATTTTAGCAGATTCTGATGCCAATGCAGACTATCCCAAAATTTTACCCGGTGATGTGAGTACACTAATTTTTAATTCGAAATTTTCTATGTTAATTCCTTTTTTAAATCGTAAGAGGGTAAGACTGAACAGTTGTAGGAAAACCATTACCATTTTGAGATTTTTTTTCCATCAGTGGTTGGATTTAACTTCAAGAGATTCTCAGAATTATTTTTTCATGATTTTTAGCTACCATTTGTGAACCATACATCATCAGAAGTCTGTTTTTCTGAAGCCATATGCGGTTGGATTTTTTACAGAACCAAGGATGAAGGAGTTGTACCTAGTTTCGCAAGGATAGAGTACGTATCAAGATTATCGTCCATTAACAAACAGATTCTAGTTAATTTGTTGTCAAACAATAGATAATAACGATTTTTCAACTTTTCAGATGCCTTTGTCCCCAAAATGAGCAATGCGAGCATACAGAAGATAACCCAACATTAAGCTATATTCAAGACCATCATTACTATAAGTGCACTAAATAAACTTCGACTTCAAAAGTCAAGACAACGATAGAGACGATGGAGTATTAAGTTAATGTGGGATCTCCTGTCCTCTGGAAGCGACATGACATAAGGGTTCCTCGTTTATTTTAGAATGATTTATAAAAAATTTATGTATAATGTTCGAGTTTGCTCACTTGTAGAATAGAATTTGTTTTTGATTTTTTCATTTGATCGATGTACTCTATAAAAAAAATATTTTTCAATTTAATTTAATTTTGACCCTGTTATATGTTGTTGAAAAATTAATCCGTCGGGGCGTCGGTGGCTAATACGCCATAAAAATCCAAAATTGTCTTGGGCTAATAATTAATTACCTTCACTTCCCCATTAAGTATAGATACTTTTAATTATATTGATTTTGGATTGTGTAAAATATAAAAAAGGGCATCTATTAATTATTATTATTGTTGTCTGCATATCTTTGCTCAAAACAAATACAGTTATCAGGTAAAGTTATCGCTAATTTAATTTTTCGCCGCACCTGCACTCTTATCATCGTACACACTCATCCAAATGGCAAAGTTCTTCAATAAAAAGAAACGTTTCCAAAATATCAAAAAAATTCAATACAAATGAAAGAGGCCTTACCTACCAAAAAATCAAAATTAATATCACTACCTATACTTACATAAGTATGAAAAATTTCAATAGAAAAACAAGAATACAGTAATGAAAAAAATGAATGAACAGTTGAAATTATTTTCAATAATAAGGAAACAAAATTGATTAGGTTGGAACAATAAAATATGAAATTTTGAAAAAAAAAACCTGACGAGAATTGCATAAAACTGAAAATTTAAAGAAATACATAAAAAACATTGAAAGAAATTTGTAAATTGAAGGATGTCCATGCAATAATTGAAAAACATCAATCACCAAAAAAAAATACTTGACACGATAAAAAATTTAAAAATTGAGAGAAAAAAATTGAAACATTAAAATAGAATAGCTTAGTGATCAATATAACTTGAAAACTGAAAAAAAAAAAAATGAAAAATGATTAACAGTGCTCGAATTGAGCAGAAACGAGCTGGAACTCCACTGCTTATCAAAATTTGAAAAAAGGTGAAATTATTTTCAAATTTGTAAAAAAAAATTTTAATTTTTTTTGTTGAAAAAAAAATATTTTTTTTTTCTTTAGAACAATTCTCTTTTTTATGGAGAAAGAAAGCTCTCATTAAAAAAATAATAATTTATTCCCAAACGTTTTGAAGAAAAAAACCTGAAAATTAAAAAAAAAAAAAAAAAAAAAAAAAAAACTTTTTAAAAAAGAAAATTTCTCAGTTTTTCTAAAAATAATAATACTTACACATATTTCTCAAATTTTTGGATAAGAAATCATTGTTTAGAATAAAATCGCTCATTTTTTGAAAAAAAAAAATGAATTTTTCGGAGAAATAAATCTCCTTCTAATGCGAACGCGAACTGCCATCTTTCGCTTGCCAGACTATACCACATTATTCAAAATTAATCTCAGCCTCAAAAAAATTGTAAAAAAATCTTAAATTTTTTGAAAGAAAAAATCTCTTTATTTCTTAGGACGAAATCCCTCACTTTCAGACAGAAAAATTCTCAGTTTTTTCAAGAAAAAAATCTTACTGAATCTCAATTTTTTGGAATTTTTTATTCAAATTTTTGGAGAAAAAACATATTTTAATTTTTTTATAGAACATCTGGAAAAAAAATCTTTCAAAAATGAGAGCAACCTTTAAAAAAATACTCAGTTTTTAGAATGTCTGAAAAAATGTTTAAAATTCGTCCTATTTTGAAGAAAAGTTGTAACTTTTTTCGATTTTAATTTAAAAATAGACCACTCATCAAGTGGACAGTGGACATACTGGTACTCGTACATTTGGATGTGTCTTATTGCAAAAAAGGGGGTTTTAATTGAATGAATTAAATTGATTCTTTCTTTATAAATTGGATTAATTTATAAAAATTTATTTTCATAGGTAAGTTCAACGAAATATTGACGAATTGGATCATATTTTGTTTTTAAATTTAGGAAAATGCTTTTAAAAGCCTGTACGAACAGCCACAGCTTTAAAAAAGTTCTAAAATTACCAAAAATGGAGGAGGAAGAACTAAAAGAATATTAATAAATTGGGACAATTTTCAATTTTGGGGTTTGACATGATTTGGCAAAAATTTTGGATCAAAATGCGAAGTAGAAATTAATTTACAAAAGTGTAGGTCTAGGTACAGCAAAAAATTAATTTAATAAAATACTAAATTGAGGAAAATTGGCAAGTGTGAAAAAAATTGACTTAAAAAATGTATTTTCACCAGATCCTAAAAATGATGTGAATGAAATTGAATCTCAGAAAATGCTATTGCATAGGAAATGGGTAGGCAACTTAATTAACACATTCAACAAAATTCTCGTAAAATCGTGATACGATATCTAATGCAGATGAAGAAGAATACATCAGTAAATCAAATCATTGAAAATACTCCAGCAAATGAACTGCATAATTATTAAGCATTCAGTTAACACATTTATCAAAATTCTTGTGATTTTATAGCTGTGAAATCAAGCCAACAGTTTTACTTCGACAATAAAATCACTTCTCTCATTTGACGGAGGTATCTACGTAAATATTTTTGTAAACATAATAATCTGTAGAAATTTAAAAATAAATACGAAAGGACCAGGTGTCTTTCAGCATTTAAAAAAAACATACCTAATCAATTAATCATGGCGCCAAAAAGTCATGAAAAAGTATTGATTCGAATTTAATTGCAACAACGAAATGGCAATAATAATGTAAATTGATAAAAATCACAATGATTCGAACTTATGTACGTCAAAAATTATTTACTTACAATTTATTAAGGCGATAGAGTCGCTATCTAATTTTTAAGAAATTCGTTGCGTTATTCATTAGCTTGTTTTTATTATAACGTAAAATATCGTACGATAAACCTTCTTTATGATGTTATTTTAAAATTTTCCCCGCATCATTAAAAACAAAATTATGTAAGCGAGGCATAATTTTTGTTGTATAAAATCTACAGATTTTGATTTTCAAAAAATGATTTCAAAACAAAAGCTCGTCAAAAACTTTTACGTCACCCTTTTATTACCTTTCATTTTAAGTATACCTTTGGAAGAAGAAGAAAGGCTAAAGCCCAGAGACATGCTGTAAATTAAATAACAAAAGTACTTTGCATTTTATTTGAAGAAAATGGGATGATTATAATGAAAAATGATTTCAACCGGATGTACAAAGGTAAAAAAGAAATTATTCACATAAGTTTATCACAGAGTTCACAGATAAGAATAGGAAATCATATTTTCTAATAATCGGGACATTTGTAAAAAGAAATACTTTCACATGATTAATATTTACTTAACTACTACCTACAAATTGAGTGATTTTTTTTTTGTTCAATTGTTGATACAAAGTGTTACATGTGATTGTATAATTTTTACTCAAAAACACAAGATATTAATAGACATGGTTAGGACGTCAGCACAATGGCCCGTTTCATGAAAAATTAAACATTTTTATATGTTTTATAAATCTTCAAAATTTGGTACCTAGTATTCTTATTTTAATCAATTTTTCAAGATTGTTAATTCTTTACTTACCAATTTTTTACTTTAAAAAAATGAGAAACTTTTTCACGTTGACTTTCAAAAAATAAGATAATCCAAAAAAGAATTAGTCCCCGTCCTCCACCAATCCGAACGAAAACTCAGTCGTCAGTACACTAAAAGTTGATATTATATTTTTATATTTTGTGAAAAAAAAAGTATCAAAGAAAAACTCGAAGTCAAAACATTCACTAACAAAATGTACTGATATAATGAAAAAAACCGCCTCCTTTTTGAGTTTGAATGAGTTTTGAAATTATTAATTTTTTACTTCATTTTTAAACAGTATGGTAAAAAAATGTGCTGATATAATTTTTTTGATAACCGCCTCCCTTGATACCTATTCAACATGGAAATACAGGACTACTTTGGTTTCATGGCTTCAAGGATTTATTCATGTAGGACAATATGAAGAAATAAAATGCAGACACATTTTTTAAATGGAAATCACTGTCATCAAAGGAAAAAAAATTGAAGAAAAAAAGAGGGAGGACGCAGTCTTTCATATTACCAAAGAATTCAATTTTTCCATGGAAATATTATACCATCCACAACACGTTGGGACACATCAATAATAAAGAGGCGAAAAAGAGAGCAACAATATTTGGTTTATACTTCTGACGAGTAGACGTCTCATAAAATTGTGGTTTGGGCCATTAGCTAATGTTAATTTCACATTGTTATGAAAATGTGAAAACTTGAAAATCAAATTCAAAATTATGTAATGTCCACCTCAGGTAACTGATGGTACAGATTTTCAAATATGAAAGACTGCGTCCTCCCTCTTTTTTTCTTCAATTTTTTTTCCTTTGATGACAGTGATTTCCATTTAAAAAATGTGTCTGCATTTTATTTCTTCATATTGTCCTACATGAATAAATCCTTGAAGCCATGAAACCAAAGTAGTCCTGTATTTCCATGTTGAATAGGTACCAAGGGAGGCGGTTATCAAAAAAATTATATCAGCACATTTTTTTACCATACTGTTTAAAAATGAAGTAAAAAATTAATAATTTCAAAACTCATTCAAACTCAAAAAGGAGGCGGTTTTTTTCATTATATCAGTACATTTTGTTAGTGAATGTTTTGACTTCGAGTTTTTCTTTGATACTTTTTTTTTTCACAAAATATAAAAATATAATATCAACTTTTAGTGTACTGACGACTGAGTTTTCGTTCGGGTTGGTGGAGGACGGGGCTAATTCTTTTTTGGAGAATTTTTTTGAAGGATATCAGTCTTTTTTTTTTTGGTAAATTTTTAAAAAGTTCATATTATACTTGACTTGATCAATTTCGAAAATTATTTTTTTTAATTTTTGAACTGGACAAAGTAGGTATTATTAAACTAAACTATAGGTATTACAGATTGTATAAAATTTTGGATGATGTGAAAATTCTTCACATCTATGATCGATCTACTTAAAAATTTATTCCTATTTGAAAATTTTCCACTAGGTACCTACCTACTTTTAGTCAAATCCAGTTTTTAGCCCAAAGGAAAGTTGAAATTTTTAGAACACTTTTGATTTTTAATAATGGAGTAATTTTTTACTATGAAATATGTGTTGTGATTACACTTTGTTTGTTCAAACTAAGTAGTTTCACCTTGAAATATTTCGTCAAAAACTGCGTAACGTACATATAATGGAATTTTAAATTATAACTGTCAATGAGAAACGCAAAAAAACAAAAAAAAATTTCAGTATCAAAGGATGGTATCGAACTCGGGTACCCTGGCACTATGATCCGCGATTAAAACATAGTGCCGTTAAGGCACACAACGGTAATCGACAGTTGTAGAGTTATACATACGACACGCGTTACTACGCGTAAACACCATGCCGAAATTGCATCATCCGTATAATTATCTTCATATTTTGGAAAAGGCGATTTAAATTTAAAAAACCATTATAACAAAAGTTTCTAATTTTTCAAGCGCTTTCATTTACGATAAGAACGAAGTTTCTACGTTCGAAATTCGCGAAGTTACAAACATATTTTGTGTTGATTATTGATATTGATACATCGGATACATCCAAAAAGTACCTTCGGTTAGACAAAGCTACAGACTTCAATACTAAATCAATTTATTTCAAACTTTGTATATAGATTCTTAAATCATGTACGAGGTGCCTTTTAGTAATTTCGAAACAATCTAAGCTATGGTTCATTTACTAGATGTATCTTGAAAACCCATACGTGATCATTTTTTGGGTTTCTTTAGACACCTCCCCAGCTCCTTGTAATTGAGCTATTGGGCTCAAATTTTGCATGCATATAGAGTATGTATCCGAGAAGTGCCTTTTAATATTTCGAATCGAATTTTCAAAATTTTGGGGCCCCACATGGGGGAGGGTGAAGGGTCAATTTTCAAAATTTTTAAAATTTGACTAAATTTGGTGCATTCCCTCGACGAATAGTACCTACATCTGAAAAATCATAAAAATCGGTTCAGCCATTTCTTCAGTAGCTTGGCTGAGTCTTAAGAAGAATTTTAGAAAAATTACAAAAACCAGCGTATTCATATCTTTGCAACTTTTAATCGTAGAAACTTCGTTTTGGTCTCAATCGAAAGCCCTTGAAAATCTAAGAAAATAACTCATTTGCACCATATTAAAATTTTCACTACTTTCCACGTAATTCGAGTTCGCGGCATGCGCAACATCAAAGGCGAGTTGGTTACAGAATATACAGTGGTCTCAGTCGTCGCGTCTGGTCGTTTTCGTTCGGGTAGGTGGGAGGACGGGGGTATCACGACCGTTCTACTGGATGTAGATAAGTAGGTAGGTTTGCATGATTTTTTATTCCAGGAAAATTCAAGTGATTTTTTCTCCAAAAATTTGAGGAATACTTTAATATTAAAAAATTAAATGATTGTTTTTTTTCAGAAAAAAAAATTGGTTTAGACAAAAACTTGAAAAAAAAATTATTCATGGTGTCTACCTTACTTTTCCCCCCTAAAAATCACTATTTTTTCACTACCTTTTTTTCTACCACCTCCAAAATTTTCAGCCCCCCCCCCCCGAAAAATTACAGACAATTAAGGACTCTCACAAAAATTAATTTAATTCTACAAAAGTGACCCTCCCCCATACTGGGAAAATTACAAGAAATTAAGGACTCTTGCCAAAATTGATATCTCCCTAAAAAAGCGACCCCCTCCCCCAAAAAATTCACGAAATGGAAGGGAAAATATTATTTTACGTTACTAGGGAGATAAAGTGCTACTTTATCTCCCTCTCGCTGATCTTTCGGTAGTATAAAGACGCCTTTTTCTCCCTCGTAACGTAAAATAATTTATCCAACTAGGAAAATAAAGTGATTTTCAACGATTTTGATTTATTTCCCTCGCTTCGTTCGGGCAATAAACACTCAAAATCGTCGAACATCACTTTATCTCGCTAGTTGAATAAACTACTATTAAATCAAAAGTTCAAAATTACAACAAAAAAAATACTCTTTCAACTGAAAATTCTCAACTTCACTATAATATTTGCATTAATTTCGCGTTATTACTTATTTTCAAAATTTTCATTCATAACAGAGGTAGAGGTTTGAGAAGATAAGGTCAGAATAAATTGTATTATTTTCTCTTTTTTATTTAGAAGTTACTATAATTCATTTGTTTTTGAAAAAACTAAAAAGGGAAGATGAACATCGAATACTGCCCTCGCTTCGCTCGGGCAAAAATTCTGAGAAAATTAATTTCTAATGAAGAAAAAATTGGCTATTTTGTTAATAGACGAAATTGAATTTTCGTTTTTGATTTTTTCACTACTTTTACTCCAAAATCACTACTTTCATGATCTATTTTTCAAATCACTACTTTTTCACTACTTTCACTACTTTCACTATTGGTAGACACCATGTTATTCCAAATTATAAAAAAACTAAACTGAGAAATTTTTAAAATTTGATTCCAAAAAAAAATCAGAACTTTTTTTCTTGGAAAAAATTTAAAGATTTCTACTCAAAAAATTGAAAAAAACTTTTTTATTCGAAACAACATTCATTTTCGAAAAAATGAAGGTTTTTTTTTTACTCCAAATTAAAAAAAAATTGAACTTCGAGGAAAGAAAAATTTTTTTTAAAAACTCAGAAATTTTTTTCTCAGAAAAAATTGAAAGATTGTTTCTCATAGGCTAGAAAATTGAAACATTTTCACTAAAAAAAAAGATTTTTTCACTTCAAATTATATTTTTTGAATAAAAAACTAAATTGAGTCAGTTTATAAAAGTTTGATTAATTTTAAAATTTGATGGTTTTAAAAATTCAACTATTAAATTTTCAAAAGGTCAAAAGGCAAATCGAAGTGTTTTTATTACCACGCTTTTATATACTTGGTATGTATGTATGTATGTATGTCTATGTATGTCTCATGGAACCAAGAGTATGTTTTCAACCAATCCTCTCTCATTTAATATTTTACTGGAATTGAAAGAACATAGTGCTCACATTAGGGGTTTTCGAGGTCGCTGAATTCGATTTTCGAACTCAAATTTACCCCCAACCCCAAATTGAGCCCCTATGAGAGGGTTCAATTTTAAAAATTTCAGAAAATCACAACATTGGTATCGAAATGTAGGTTTTCGAGGTCGCTGAATTCGATTTTCGAACTCAAATTTACCCCCGACCCCAAATTGAGCCCCTATGAGGGGGTTCAATTTTGAAAATTTCAGAAAATCACAACATTGGTATCGAAATGTAGGTTTTCGAGGTCGCTGAATTCGATTTTCGAACTCAAATTTACCCCCGACCACAAATTGAGCCTCTATGAGGGGGTTCAATTTTGAAAATTTCAGAAAATCACAACATTGGTATCGAAATGTAGGTTTTCGAAGTCGCTGAATTCGATTTTCGAACTCAAATTTACCCCCGACCCCCAAATTGAGCCCCTATGAGGGGGTTCAATTTTGAAAATTTCAGAAAATCACAACATTGGTATCGAAATGTAGGTTTTCGAGGTCGCTGAATTCGATTTTCGGACTTAAATTTACCCTTGACCCCAAATTGAGCCCCTATGAGAGGGTTCCATTTTGAAAATTTCAAAATTCACAACAATGATATCAAAATGTTGGTTTTTGAGGTAGCTGAATTCGATTTTCGAACTCAAATTTACCCCCCGACCCCAAATTGAGCCCCTATGAGGGTGTTCAGTTTTGAAAATTTCAAAATTCACAACATTGATATCAAAATGTTGGTTTTCGAGGTAGCTGAATTCGATTTTCGAACTCAAATTTACCCCTGACCCCAAATTGAGCCCCTATGAGGGGGTTCAATTTTATGAAATTAAAATATTTTCAACGACAAAAAGAGTTAAATAAAAATGTAAAAAAATTTTAAAAAACCACGCTTTTATTTAAAGTTGGTCACTTTGTAAAATGTTATTCGTAGGGAAAGAGTAATGCCTTAAAAAACAAAAAATAAAATTTACTTACTTGAATACAAAAATGTGTCATGAAAATTTTTTTTTCAAAAATTTTAATGATGAAAAGCGTGGTGGGGTGTTCGCGAGGAGCAAACGAATACCTTTTCAATTAACGCCCCACCACGATTTTCATCATTAAAATTTTTGAAAAAAAAATTTTCATGACACATTTTTGTATTCAAGTAAATTTTATTTTTTGTTTTTTAAGGCATTACTCTTTCCCTATGAACAACATTTTACAAAGTGACCAACTTTAAATAAAAGCGTGGTTTTTTAAAATTTTTTTACATTTTTATTTTTTTGAAAATCAGCTAAAATAAACCTATTTCTAAACCATTTTTCTATGAAAAGTCTAAAATTTATAGCTCCTCCAAAAACTCATACCGCAGCACTGGATATCAGCTTTAAATAACTTACTCGTGCAAGCTGTACATTCCACTCAATCAGCAAAAAACCAACAACATTGAAAAAGCGTACCACTTTTCCAGACAATTTTCCAAGAACTAATTTACCGTTTAATTGACAACTTACGTCAGACTCTTACCTAATCGCGCACCTGCCTATTTCGAAATAACACCTAGACAAAACGTGCACTCCCCTTATTGCTGGATCAACATTAAGTGATTTGCTTTTTATTAAATCACGCGATAGGTAATTCGATTCGTCGAAAACTTTTCAACATAAACGATACCATTAAGGTGGTGTGATTTGAAAATGCGTAATTAGAGTTCACGACCTCGAGTATGAGTAATATTAACTACTTACATCTTATCGATCAAAGGTACATGAAATTGGTCTAAAAACGAATTCCAATATTTTATAGGAGCCCTGTTTCCGAACTTCTATTATTTTTTTGTTTTCAAAGAGGAAAAAAATCATGATAAGCATAATTATGAATGAAAAATTATAACATACTGAAGAACGTGCACACTGCGTGCTTATTTTCTGTCTAAATTATTTCGAATAATGGGTATCATTTTATTTTGTTGGAAATCGAGTACCATGGTCAGATATCTCAAAGAGAAACAGAAAATAAAAATTAATTTTTATCGTTTTAAACGAAGGTAAAAAAAAAATGAAAACACAATGTCGAATTGTTCATAAAACGATTATGAATTAATTCGAAACAATCGCTATCAAAACTAATTCGTATACTTATTATTCGTACTAATCAACAAATAGGTATTTATTTTAAAATCATCAAAATATGATTATCAATCTGCCAGACGAGACATCATAATTACTATGTAAACGAAAAATTATTTTAATAAATATCTCTACGTGATAAAATAAAGGCGAATTTTTGACCTACAAAAATACAACCAGACTTGCACCCATCGAGATACATTTTACAACTCGTAAAAGAACAGGTGACCAGATGAGTCGAAACAGTTGTCTCGGAGCGCACGTGACTCATGACACATCGTCTGGTCTTATTTTATTAATTTTTTTCACACATAGATAGTCACGAAGACGTAACAAAACTTGTGACCGATGCCAGAAAACACTCCAGACGAAAGTCACATCGTGTCGAAGATAAATCAGTCAACGCGACAAAGCTCCTTTTTCTCTTCCCCGAGCTTAATTTATAATCATTAATTTAACGTTGTTTGAAATTCGCCGTCGCGTGTTAATAAATGACGTTGTTGCATTTGCAGACACCACAGACAGTCAGCAGACGAACTGAATTGCAAACTTCGTCTTATATTTTTTCAAACTAATCTCTTTGTGAAAGGATTTTTGCAATTAGTGAAAAATTTTTATCTGATACAAATTTCCAATTTTCCAATTTCGTGGAAGACATTTGGTCACGAGTTCGATACAAGAGTCATCGTTCAATTCACCTGTGGCGCCGTTTATTTTTTTTCAAATACAATTCGACGTAATATTACATCATTTTTAGAACGTACTTCGTCTTTATTATTTTAAAATAGAAATTTTCAATAAATTGGGAATCCCATAAGATGAAATTTTTAAAAACATTTTAAATGTGCTAAAAATTTGTTGCTCAGCCAGCCAAGGTGGCGTGACAAATTCAAACGCATTCGTGTCAAATGGAGACTGAAACCATTTTCAACGTCCAAATTGCCATTTGTCATATCAACGACTCAACGAGGGACGTCTGAACAAAAACTGTCTGTAATTTACTTTCCTCAGCACGTGTTTTTTTTTTTTTTTTTTATTTTTTTTTTAATACGACGAAAATGTGACTTTATTTGAATGACATCACAATGTCATCGTTCGTATTCGTAAAACCATGTTCAAAAAGAATCGTAGATAGGTTACAATGTATCTCGTATTATCTATTTTCTCCCTCAAATGTCGCATATTGAAACGTAATTCGTCTTACGCGTAATACCTGCTCTTATCACTTAATTAGCCATCTGGCTAGATTTTCACAGATGGATGAAAATACAAGACTTTCGTCCCAATTTGCAAAAAAATCATCATTTGTACTCAAATCTTTAGTATCGAAATGATGAGTAGATAAATAATGAGATTAATGGTGAATTGATAATGAGAGTTTTTATAGGTTAGGTACATTTACATACACGAGTAGAATTGGGCAATTCGCGAAAGAATTTTACAATTGTACTGTATCGAGCGAACAATTAATAAAGTTATGATTGCTTTTTGCGTATTACGTAGGTAATTATTTGATTAAAAGAAGGTAATTCCCTGTTTTCTGGGAATTTCTCTACAACTACACGAGTACTTACAGCTTTCAGTAGAATTGTCTGATATGATGACGAATGAACGTGAAGTATTGCGTCAGAGTGGTCAATGGTCGTATTAGTCATTGATGGAAGAAAAAAATAAGGCCACAAAAAGTTGGGTACTAAAACCTACGCGTTATAGGCAGTCACCCAGAAATTTTTTTGGTCGGGGAGGGGGGCTAGAATTTGAAAGAAAAGTAAGAGATGTGGACTCGAATTCGTATCTAAATGACAAACTGAAATTATTTTGGGGCAGGGGACAAAAATCACTAAAAATGCACAATTCGAACTACTAAGAAACAATTTGCAATTCCACTAAATTTCGAGTTGTTTTCAGATAAACATTTTGAGAAAATTGCCATTATGGAATGAAGAAATACATTTCTGCATTTTCTGCATAAATTTTAGGTGATAAAATTACACCTTGTCAGCAGTAACATCCATTTTAGGTTCAATAGCCCCTTCACCTTCTTGCATCTACATCAGGAATACTCTCGTACCTAAATGGAAATTTTTTCAAAGAAATTCTTTGTAACTTCTAAAATATGATTTCTTGAATTTTATTTTAACTCAATAACTGAAAACAAATTCAAATTTTGTTTGGAACACTTCCTTTCCTATTTTGTTTAAAAATTAATGTTATCTACACAAAACTTTTTGAATTTTTGGAAGACAACAAAATTTTGAATAGGTAGGTACATCTAAAGATGGAAGTTTTCAATTTTTTTTCCATAGAAGATTTTTTAAATTTTTCAAAAAATTATTTTTAAAATTTCTTACATCCATTTACTTCCCTACCTATACTAAAATAATAATAATAACACTTCAAATTAAAACAAAAACAATGATTTTTAATTTTTGTAAATTTTTTGGTTATTTTCAATGTTTGAAAATATTTTTTAAATTTAAAAATAAAATCAATTTTAAGAGACAAATGTTCAATTACTTAGTGTCAAGAATAAATATCTCAATTTTTCAACTTTAAAAAAGTGCAATAATTAAAAAAAAAAAAAAAAACATTCATTCTAGCGATCTTTGTAAGCATGTATTTTTCCAATACAATTTTTCAAATTGTGCTCAAAATAATTTTTTTCAACTTCTTAAAATGAATTTTTAAAATTTTTCCATACTTCTTTTCGAATTTTTGAGGTAAAAAAACAAATATTTGAAAAAATTTTAAGATACCTACAAATTGTTTTCATTTTTTTTTTTTTTTTTTTTTTTTTTAAAGAGCGAGTTCTTCAATTCTTTAATTTTTTAACAATTAAATTAATTTTGAAAATTTTGAAAAACAATACTTACCTATAAATTCTCTCAAGTTGAAAGTCTTCTATTTTTTTTTTTTTTTTGTTGAAAAAACAATAAAATGTTTCGATTTTTTGATATTTTATATGCAGAAAATATTTTTATCGCTTTGAATATTTTTTCAAAAGTAAGTAAATGAAATTTTTTAAATTTTGTGCGAAAAAAATTCAAATCTGCAAATTTCTTTATTTTAGTTCTTTTTTTAAGATTTTATAGCTAATTTTTTGATTTTTGTAGGTACCTATAAAAGATTTTTTTTTTAAAAACATAAAATTTTTCATTTTTTATAATTTATTATAACTTTTATTTAAAAACAAAATGTCTACAATTTTTAAAAAATATATATATATATATTTTCAAACTTTCATTTTTTCTGAATTCTATGTGAAAAGGGGTTTGGACAAATTTCGAGAACCCAATTTTCAATTTTTTTCAACGACAAATTTCACATTTTTTCAGTTTTTTAAACACAATTTTCTCTCACTTTTTTGAAATTTTGTTTACAGTGTAGTTCTTTAATTTTTCAAAGATAACAATTATAGAAAATTTTCAAAATTTATTTTGTTCAACTTTAAGAAAAAATACCGTTTTTTTAAGCTTCAAATTTTTCAACCACGTAAGTGTTCATTAGATATTTTGTTGAAACTAATTTTTCATTTATTTTTGATAAGTCCATTTTTTTTTTTTTGAAAAACAAATTTTAAAACCCCAAAATTTTGTTTAAATTTTCACAAACAAAGTTTTCCTAATTAAATTCTTCAAACTAGGTTACTAGACATTTATTTCATTTGCGAAAACCTTTTTTTTGTACTTAGTGTTCAATTAAAAAACTTTTTTTTCTTATTTCATCAAATTTCGTTTAAAACAATGTTTTTAATTTTTTTTTCAATAGAATTAATTTTCCAATTTTTTTTTTTTTTTTTTTTAATAAGGAAAAAGTAAAAATTTTAATTTTTTCAATTTTGCTTGAGATAGGTTCCAATAAGGACCTAACCTCTTTTATTTCGTTTATTATAAACAATTTTTCAACGTTTTTTATTTTTTTCAATTTTATTTTCAGAAAATTTTTGAATCAATTTTGAGAATCAAATACTATTTTATTTCAATAACAAATTTTTCTAGTAGGTAATAATTCCATAATAAATAAATAAATTTAAAAAAATTAAAATTCAATTTCTACAAATTTCGTTCAAAATCAATTTTTTTAATTAAGTAAGCACCTATACATTTTACTTATGTGAGTAGGTGATGTGCTCGTTGGCTTTTTTCTCGTTTCTTTTTCTCACACGAGGAACAGAAGTGACTCACCTCCAGCTCTTTTGACATTTCCACAGCAGGTACCTAACTACCTACCTACCTACTAACTCATCTTTCACTCAATGAACCGAAATAATACGTTGAACAGACGATTAATCATAGAAATATACCTACGCTTTTTACAGCCAAACCTATGTACGAGATATAAGTGAATAAAACCACCCTCATAAAATATCAGAACTTCCCAACTTGGGCCTACTACAAAAATTCTACGCATAAAAACGAATAATATAAGAACAAACCGGTAATTCAATCTCAATTCAGATATAATCGCAGCAATTAGTAAACTCCAAAAAGGAAAAAGTCAAAAATAATAAGGAAGTACTTATTCGTCAAAGTACATCCACCATTAAAAAAATACACAGGTCATTGAATTTCTCAACCACTCGTATTTTCTTCTCAATGTCCAATTCAAAATCTCGCAAAAAAATTACACGTCTCGTTGTATATACGATACGACCATTTGACAGTGCAGGGACTCATATCTAGTACCTTTTTATCTACAGTCGTTAAGAGTACCTACATTTTACAAGTAAATTGCCCATACCTAGGTACTAGACTCGTACAATCGTATCATCGTATGATACTTGAATGCGTATATGTATTATTCCCATTCGTTTTAGTAGGTGCAATAATTTTAATAAATTAGGTACTTTTTTTCATTTAAAAGGACAGACATTGAAACCAATTTAATGACATGTATTGGAGAAGTACACAGATGGCCAAAGGCCAAATTTTTATAATGAAACTAGGTTATACATATTTTTGGGTTGATTTATTAGCAAACATACTCCAGTGAAAGTAATTTTTAATGCAAATGTAAGTCACGAAAAAACAACCATTTAGTGGGTGCAATTTTCTGTTTTACAAGGCGAAATGAAATAAAAATTATAGCTTAATTGAGATTTAAACAGGATAACTTTCTGGTCTCGATATAATTTTCAATAAAAATGTTATCATTTTTCCTATTTAATGCCTTCAGCATTAAAATGAATGAAAAAAAAAACGAATCCATCAATGTTTACTTTTTTTTTGAAAGAAGACATTTTTCAATTTTTTAATATTTTTTATTATTGGTAAAAGCAAATACAAATCAACAGACATGATACCAGATTTGAAAAATAATTACTTAGGTATCTCATATGGTCGAATTAGAACATTTTTAGTAAGTGCGTTCAAATTTTGATTTTTTTTCAATCTCAACCCGTAAAGTTGTTATTGTTGTTTTGTTTTTTTAATAGAAAACAATTCCTATTTTTTGTTTTACTAAGTAAGACCTAGTCACCATAAGTTTTTAGCAAAATAAAAAAAAATTACGAATTTTCAAACTTTTTATACTTTTTTTGATTATAACCCATCAAAGTTGCTTCTTTTCGTAAAAAGTAATCCCCCCTTTTTTATTTTTCCCAAAATTAAATTTCAAGTGGTACTTTGAAGCACTCTTAATTTTTCAAAACATCAAAAAAAAATTAAAAATGAGCAAAATTTTAATAATTTTAAGAGGTGGTAACTATACATATAGCTCCCATTTTTGAGGAAAATTTCGATTTTCAAACTCCGACTTTTTTTGAAATTTTAACACATCAAAGTTGTTCATTTTTATCATGAGAAGTAATTCCCAATTTTTTATTTTTGTCAAAGTTTAAGTTCAAGTGGTAGGTACTTTGGAGTACCCCTAATTTTTCAAATAATTAAAAAAATCTTTATACTGGAAGAAATTCTCTATTTTTTATTTTTCGGCAAACTGAATTTTAAGAGATGGTAAGTACGTAAAGTTCCCATTTTTTGGGAAATTTCGATTTTTAAACTCTCCATTTTTTTTTTTAATTTTAAATTTCATCAAAGTTGTTCCTTTTCATGAGAAATAATTTCCTGTTTTTTATTTTTGCCAAAATTAAATTTTAGATGATATTTTAGAGCATCCCTGAAAATTGGGGAAAATTTCGATTTTCAAACTCCATTTTTTTTTTTTAAATTCCAACTCTATTAAAGTTGTTCCTTTCAATGAGAAATAATTTCCAATTTTTTATTTTTGCCAAAATGAAATTTTAAATGCTACTTTGGATCACTTCTAATTTTTCAAAAAAAAAAATAAATAAAAATTGGCAACATTTTTAGATTTAAATGATCTTTTACACTGGAAAAAATTTCTCCATTTTTCATTTTCAAGTTTTGTTTTTAATTACATTTTTTTCAATTTTGCAAATACATATAAAATGTATTTCGAAACTTTTCTAGAAAGTCATTTTTCAAAACTTCGTTTAAATTCTGACTTATAAATATTTATATAAAATTTAAATTCCAAATAAAATTTTCATTTTTTTAAACCTAATCCTAAAAAAAATTATACACAATTTTTTGCAATTTTCTCGATTTTTAAACATTTGCTAAAAATAAATTTTCTGAAATTTCGATCAACCATGAATTTGTCAAATTTTGAGTTCGAAAGAAAATTTTTCAAGTTTTATTTCAAACCCAATATTTTACTTTTTGCAATTTTTTAAAATTTTGTTTGAAGGCAAATTTTTATAAGTTCAGTTTGAAAAAAAATTGTCAAGTTTCATTTTAAAACATAATTTATTTGAAAAAAAATCAAAAGCACCTAGATAAATAATCTTTATCAATTCTTAATTTTTCAATTTTTTCAAAAGAAATGTTTCAAAATTTCCTTTCAACACAATCATTAAATTCAATTCGAAATGAATAAGTGGTTGACACCAATAAAAATAAGAATAAAACTGAAAATTCATAAAATAAGGGCCACCCTAATAATATACGAAAATAGATGCTTGGATAGATAGATTAATGGAATTTAAAAAAAAAACATTAGGTGAATAATCTTGAAAAATTTACACTGCGCAACATCTTACAAATGTGTACTTACATCCCACAATAAAAAATTACTAACGAATGGAAAAATTTCACACGATAAGTTAATTTCCGTAAATTAAAATTTAAAAAAAAATATTTCCAACGGATCTGGTATTATTGGTCTCAATTTAGTTACCTCTCGAATGAAAAGAAACTTTCGAAAAAATTTCTAAAGTTAAATTTCCTAGAAAGAACGAAAATTAGCTTCTTCTTTCCAAATAAGTACAGTACACTCCCATCACGTGTTTTTTTATTAGACGTAAAATTTTAGGAAAATCATTAAAACAACGTAGCGTTCAATTAACGCCGAATTCGCCATAAAATAAAGGCTAAAGGCCTTTCAAAATTCCATTGAAATGATTTCCACGAATCGTGTACGTACAATTTACGATACGTATTGCGCGTTAAAAATTAAGCTATACATGTGTATGAATAGCGGAAGTCATTGGCATTGGTTCCCAAACTACTCCATTTGTACGAGAACTTCACTAATTAAGTATAATGATAATATTTTGAAGAAAAAAAAATTTGGACTTGATTAAATTTATCTATTTAAGTAATTTAGTACGTAATGAACAGATTTCGTTTTTTTTTAAATTTAAATACCATAAAATACTCGTAAGTAAGTTTTACTCAAGCGTTAGATATTTTTTCTTTATCAATTTTATTAGTAAAATTGAAAATGAGATGAGAGTATTTCAATTGCTATCACGTGTCGAATATTACGAAAATAATTTCTATTGCCAAAACACAACAAAACAAAAAAATAATCGAATTATAAATATTTCATTAAGCGAACAATAAATTTACAACCAAAATTATACAGTTTTTATAGCGAAAATTTAGAGTAAAATTTACAACTGTCGTGTCAGATAAAATTTAATGTTGAAAAAAATAGAGGAAAAAAATATTAATACAACTTTGGGAGTTTGGAATATAAAATTCGCATGTAAACTTACTCAAATTCGTTTTACAATTCTCCGAAAAAAAAGTTCAAGAGAATCCCCCCCTTCAGAGTACATTTACTCATTGGCTAAGGTGCCAACACATTATTAATTATTACTTGTATATTCATTCTAATTATACCATTATTATAATTATTACGTCCAGACGTTGCAGATGTTTACCGAATAAAGTTTTTGGAAAACGACAGAAAATCTATTAATAATACGAAGCGAAGTTTTTGACTAAAAAAAAATACATAAAATCGTTTAATGATAATTTTCAAAACATAGAAAAATTAAACAAATCCCACAATATAGAAAGTGTTTTTTTTTTTTTAATAAAAAAAAACACACTCAAATAAATTCATAGAATATGAAAACATCAGGAACTAGAATTTAAAAAAATTTATCAGCATCGTAAAATTTATTCTATTAGCCAAAACAACTCGGTATTGTATTCAATTCAATTAAATCGTCGTTTATAATTCAGATCCCGCCAAAATACTACACGTCGTATTACGTTCATTGATACACTCTACTCTCTTACTACGTTCAGGGCGACCAGGGAAGGGTAAGGGAATTCTACAGTGAAACGTACAAGAAGCACTTGTTTCTTCAAGTTCTTCCCCACCCCCTTCCAACAACGTCAGTGTGTATAAAATGACCAGCCACAGCGAATATTCATTCAAAACATACATTATCAACTGAAGTGCTCGTAGTATATCGCGATTGTAGTGCGTTTGTGTCGTACGCATTCAATCATTTCAGATTACTATCGTAAACATTTTTCGTATTTTAAATTAAAAATAACAATGCGTGTTAATCAAATCGAACTCGCGGAAGACAGGAATAAATACACGGTTATGATCGCGGTTTCGAAACATCAAGAAAAGAAAATGCAATCGAAAAAGGCTGTTTTTTTCAATCTCCCCATGAACACCTTCAATATGGTTATTGTGATTGGAATTGCATTGGTTTTAAGTGTTTCCACCATTCAAGCTGCTCCTGCTGCCGATTCTACTGATACCACTGCAGTTACTACAATTTTACCCGAAACCGTAAGTGCAACATTTAGTTATTTTAAATTTTTTTTTTTTTAAATAGTGAACCTACTTTATTACTTATTAGGAAAATAATTTCAATTATTACTCGACAATCAGATTCAAAAGATTCTGATACCTATTTTATTAAATTTAAAAAATATATATAATTATATTGAATGATGAAATCAGTCTTGATTCTCCTTGTATTCACTAGTATCTCACATTAAAAATGAAAAAAAAAAATTATTCGTAAGTAGGTAACTTGATTAAAAAAAAAAAAAAAAAATTATACGGAAATAATTAGAATGAAACAGCAAATGTAATAATTAGCGAAGAAATTTATAACTCAAATAGTTACAATTAATTTTCAATGATGTGTTTTGAAACAAAACGTCAGAACGGTCGATATAGAAGGTTGATTTCATTTAATTAGTTTAGTTTCAAGAATGAATAGTAATAGGCCTAAAATAAACTATTAGAAATTGAAAATTGGATACTTATTTGTAGTCACAAATGAAAGGTCTGTACAATAAAAAGGTTAAATTCACGATTGATTTTTTATTCCAGGACGATTTTTTTTTTTTTAATAAGGTGGGTTTGTTCCATTTTTTCACGTTTTCCCATTTTATAGGGTCCCCCTTCAAAAATTTCCCTATCTCTGTACCCAAGGCCCTAATTGAAAAAATTTTCAAACAAAAGTTGTAGATTATATGATTATTACAATCATTTTGATTATTACCGAAATTTCGATTGCACCCCTCCCTCCCACCTAATTTTGCAAAACTTGTATGAAAAAAATCGGATGATTTTCATACGCAGGTATTATAAAAAAATTGGAGGGGGTTCCAATCGAAATGTTTGTAATATACCATAACCAAAGTTCTTTCAAGAATGTCATTGTTTTATTATTATTTGACAAAAAAAAAAAAAAAAAAAAAAAAAAAAACGGAAAAAGTTAATTGTTCCCTGAATCAATTTTCTTTCACTCCAACATAAATTTTTTCATAGGCTTACATTCTTTTTCCAAAAATTCGTTTGGAATTTTTTAAATTTTCAAATAAATTTTTATAATTATATTTTTAAAAAAGTAAACCGATAATTTTTTCCGCAAAATTAAAAAATTCGCGACTGAAAAAATGTTTTTACATGGTGTCTACAGTAATTTTGATTCCAAAAATCAACACTTTTTTTTAGTACCACCCCCAAAGGTTTCACCCCCTCCCGGAAAATTATTTACTTCATTTTTCTCATTCCAAAAAATTGAAGGTTTTTTTTTCTGTAAAAATAATATATTTCTTCTAAAACAATACGATTTTTTTCTGCTTGAAAATTAATTCTTTCTTCTCCAAAAAAATTAAGAAATTCAATTTTTTTTCAAATTGACATCAACAAGACATTTTTTTCTCGAAAATTATTGAGATTTTTTTAAACAGATTTTTTCCAAAAAATAAGAAGTTTCTTTCTCAGAAAAAGAATAGAAATTTTTTCTGTATAATTAAAGATTGAGAAATTTTTTCTCCAAAAATTTAGATTCTTTCCCCAAAAAAATCCCTGCATTTTTCCTTTATTTTATTTATTTATTTATTTTTTTTCAAATTGAGATCAAAAAAATTAGGTTTTTATAAAGTGAAGACATTCTTTCCAAAAAAGATAATTCTGCTTGAAAACTAGATCCTTCGAAAAATGAGTAAATAATTTTTTTTACCTCCTCAAACAAAAAAAACAAAAAGAAAGTATTGAAACTTAATTTTCAAATAATGAGATATATTTCTTACAAAAAAAAATATAATAATAATAAGAATTGCTTGAACATGACAACTATTTTCTAAAAAAGATCGAGATTTTTTTTCTGAATAATTATAGTTATTTCAAACATGTTGGGAACTTGAATATACTTGGATAACGCTATAGAAATTCTTAATTTTCTGGTATGTAGTTCGATTTTTTCTCGAAATTGGCAGGTTTATTATTTTTTTAATGTTGAATGTAGGAATGACTTTTTTTCTGTATTTATAAATTTGAGATTTTTATTTCACTTTTTTTACGCAAAAAAATTGGAAGGATTTTTTTCTCTAAAAATAAGAGACTTCTTCCAACAAAAAAAAACACGATTTTTCCTGCCTGCAAATTATGAACTTTTTTCTACTCAAAATTCAGATGTTTTCTCCAAAGAAGTTAAGAAATTGAAAGATTTTACTGATTTAATTTTTTCTTCCAGAAATTATTGAGATTTTTTTTTCAGAAAAATAAGACAAGTTTTTTCGTATTTTTTTCCAAAAAGAATTTAAGGTTTAAACAATTTTTTACTCTAAAAAACTCCCAAACAAATGGAAATTTTTTTTCCTCTTCAAAGTCGAGAAATTTTTTCCTCTAAAAAAATTGAAAGATACCTATAATTTTATTATATTTCTTTAATTTAGCCAAAAATGTGTTTCTCATAATGTGAAGAAGGTTCTTTCTAAAAAAAAAAAATGATTTTTTTCTGCTTGAAACTTGAAAGATTTTTTTCAAAAAAAAAATAAATAAATAAAAAATAAATAAAATATCCCTATGGGCAATTTGAGATGCGTTTCCGCAAGCGTGTTATGTTTCATTTTTTCCGCAAGTTAACGCTTTCTGCTAGCGTTTTGTATGCGGAATGATGGCAGATATCCTGCGTAATATTGCTTTGGATACGCATAGGATACGCAAACTATTACGCAGGATATCTGCCATCATTCCGCATACAAAACGCTAGCAGAAAGCATACTAACTTGCGGAAAAAATGAAACATAACACGCTTGCGGAAACGCATGCGTTTTTTTTTAAATACGCACCTCGATTGCCCATAGGGATAATTCTTATTCTAAAAAAATCTTCTAGGTAAATAATTGAGAATTTTTTTTTCAAATCAAATTGTGAATTTTTTTACTCCTAAAAAATCAGTGTTTATTTTTCTGTATAATTTTGGAACCTAATAACAAAAATGTTGATCCTTGTTGATCAGACTCCTCCTTCCCCTCAAATTATTCATGATATTTGAAAGTATAAAAATAATCCGAAAAATGAATTTACAGTAAGCCTACCTAAAACGATCGAACCATCTATCAAAGCACTATAAGAGCATTCAACTTCAATTCACTGAGATAAACAAATAAGACCTTTCGTACCTACTTACTTATTTTTCAAGATCATGACAAAAATTACCATTTTTCGAGCCCACCAAAGTACATAGTACATGATATCAACTTTACTTCAAATAATACGTAACTACTTACGTTAAACACACCTTATCACTCAAGACCTCAAACCACCGCATGATCTTTCATCAGCAGTAACTTACCCATCAATCAACTCCACGCGTCGGGCTTCCATTTCCCAATCATACACACGTAAAAGGTACTCGAACCAAAAAATAATATTATTTCTCAAAAAAATGCCAATGGCCGCTGACGAAATTCAACACTCTACGAAGTACTCACATTAAAAGATAAAATTATAGGTACTTGATAAAGAAAAAACAATAGATACGAGTTTGATTTCATAACGATTACGCGAAATGACGAAAACGATTAAACACCCATCGTTAATAAAGTTGTTAAGGGATTCGTAATTTATAATACGTCAAGTTGCACTTCATTAACATTCGGTCAAAGGGCAGGCCGAAATAAATTATCGCATTTGCGACCGTTAGATAGATAAGAGGCAGAGATGCTCAATATTTTGAAAACGAAACGATTTCTTATCGGTGTGAACTATTGAAATGTGATAACTTTGACGTCATCGTTCATTGAAATTTTCACCATGAATATAGGTACATGGTTTAAAATTGATTAAATGAGATCAAGTTCGACTTACCAAGCTCATATCGTATCGATCTTCAATGCAGTATATAAGTAACTTGGCTCACTAGAAGTGAAAGTATGAATCTCGTCGATGGCCACTCCTAGAAATAGAAAAACATTTTGGCTAATTTAGTTATGTAATCACTTCAGTCAAAAACTTTAGTATCTGGGTGTAAAATTTTTGAAAGAAATACGATACTTGAAGTAAAAAGTTACCAAGTTATTCTGGAAGAGGATAATCTCCATGTCTAGCGGTAGACGAACCAAGTTTTCTGCCATGATCATTTTTAGAGAAACTCGATGTCGACTGCATCCATTTCCAGTGAAAGAAATATCAATTTATATTAATTTAATCATCAATTACATATCAAAATCAATAAATCTATTGATTAATACCTGAAGTAATCAAATACGAATTAATTTTTCTACTAACTACATTTCCTTTGTTGTTTTGTTCTTCCAACCAAACGAACTTGGAACTAAAACAAACAAACAAAAATAACTACGTTAACTATCAACGAAAATGCATCGTATCTTTAAAACCAAAAATCCACCATACTTATTCCAATTTAACGTATTCTTTCGTTTCAGAATCTGACAGCAACCTCCCCAACATCAACACCGGTACCGGTGGAAACGACAACTGAACAAAGAATCTGCCACTATAAAACTCCTTGCGGTTGGGCTGTTTACACTCCATTCACTAGACGAATTGAATTCTTCATGAGAAATGTGTAAGTACAAGATTATTATGCATTAATTGGCAGAATCTAACGTATTATTAAATATTTTATGTACGATCTTAATGGTGGTCACTACTTGGACACTAAGCGAATGAATTAAATTAACGAATGCTTTGAATTGAATAAACGAAAAGTTTCAATGAAATACTTACACTTAAAAGAACATCTGGGATAAATCTTAATTATTATAACGTGAACTTGAAAATTAAATTAATGAAATCATTGAAATCTATCAATTTCAAAAATCAACTGATAAAAAAATTAAAAATATTGCACATTTCATTGTGACGTCACGAGTCACATGGAAATTATACAGGAGAATGCATCTGTAAACACCAATGCATTGCTTGCAGTATGGTTGCTGGTATTGCGCCCTTCTTTTTCTTTTTCAAGCTCAGAAGAGTGTTCTACGATGACAAGAATAAAGAATAATACCCAATTATTAATTCATAACGTTTTTTCAAATTTTTCAGATGCGTTTGTCCCTCAGATAAGCAGTGCGAACACGCAGATGACAACTTATCAGTCGGAGCCTACGTTTACCGTTGCGCTGATAAACCTCCTGGTCAAACTCCAAAGTCGATTGACATCCCAGAAGTCTAATGGAAAATAAGAAATCAACAGCTTCAAATTTCTTACCGGAGAGACAGAAAATATGTAATTAAATTTAGAGAAAGAAAGAAAAAAAAAGTAAAAGGAGTCGAAAAAACGAATTTCGTTAGCATTTTTAGTATTTAATTTTAAATACCTAATGTACCTATTTACTACTTAAGTATTATTTTTTAACGTCTATTGTTAAGTTTTTGAAAAATACCGCATTTTCATTGCGAATATTAATTTTAATTTTTTTCTATCTGTTGTAATATTCTGAATGTTTTTTTATTCTCAAATGATGACTGAGTTTGTTTGTATTTGCTCATTTGTAACATAAAATTCATTGTTGAAACTTTTTTTCATTTGACCGATGTAATCATATTGTCCATTAATAATACGTACCTGTTTAATTGAAATTTTTTACAGATTATTTAATAATTTTCGAAATTATTCAATTTTGATTTCAAGCATTATTACAAGATTTTTGTTTCGAAGCTTTAAAATGTACTTCGAAGACGTGAATGAATTAATCTGCCCATGGCTGATGCGTCATAAAAACCTAAAATTGGCTTCGACTGATAATTATTCACCTTCAGCTCAACTTTGTGGAAACTTCTAATTACGTTGATGGTTTGATCGTACGAAATCACAAACAATAAGAGATAGGTATATACTCGTATTTTATTCAAAACATACGAGCAATTTATCGAGTGAAATACTCATTAATTTAGTTTTTCACGATACCTTCCTATTCTTATCGTTGCACCTACCTAGTCAACAGTTCCAAAATACCAAGATATGAAACACTTGGCTTTTTAAAAAATATTCAAAATATACAAGTTCAATTCGTTTTTCACACTACTTCTGATCGTATTAAAAATTTAATTCTTTAAATCGAACAAATTTTCTCCGTTCATGTAAATAAATAGGTCGAATCGCAATTGGAAAACCTCGACGCATTTAACAGGAACTAATCAATGCTTCCAGTTATACCGGATGAAACCAGATTCAAAGGTGAAATAAAGGTATAAAGAAAAAAGAAACACAATTCCAAGCACCTCACGTAATATGCAATTTGAATTAAATTTTCGCAATTACGAATACGTACGTATTTTCTACGTAAAACAAAAGATTTAAAAAACAATGTATTTTAAAGAAGAATTGGTACAAAAATAAATATTTTTACACGTATCGTTAAATTAAAAAAAAAGAAGAACATTTATAAGCGTATGTAAATTAAATTTATCAATTATTTACAAGTAGATAATCACAAAAACATGTTAATAAAGAATTAATTTAATTAATTGATAATCATTTTTTCTTTCGTATTCTCTCGAATACACATTTCTTTCACACGTCAACGATAATGAAAAAAGGCAAATCCTTACATCGTCTTTATTCTACGAGATCACAATCATTTTCGAAAGTAGGTATCTAAAATATCTAACAATAATACGAGTATTTACATAATAATATGTTTCGCTTCATCTCAGATCGAACAAAAATTTAGAATACACTTTGGTAAATAAAACGTATCAACTTTATCGTTGAGACACATTCGTCACATATAAAAACAACACAAATTATTCTAAATAAATAAAAAAAAAAAAAAAAAAAACATAAAATATTACATAATAAGAAAATACAAATTCGCGACATGAAATTTAAAAAAGAAATATCTTACAATTATAAGAAGTTACAAGTAAAACAAAAATAGCAACCTTTTTACACGATACTATAAAGGACTGCTGCAGGTTTGTACAAATAAAATAAACCTCAAAAATTTAAAAATTTAAAAAAATAGTACAGTCAACTCTCACGATCGATGAAAGAAAAAACAAGTTACAAACTTACAACGATGATTAGGTACAAATACAAACACATGTTTTTCTTCATCAATTGCCTTATAAATTAACGTCTCAATAGTTGCATAACTATTCGCCTTAATTCTACCTTTTTTTTTTATCCGCTATTTTACGTTACAATATTCGATACATTATAAATACATGATTCATTCAAATGACTAGTACTTCATTATCGGATGGTAAAATCGAGTTAACATTTCACAACTTGAGCAGTGCTGAGGTATAGACACTTTGCTCGGTGATATCCGTAATTCTTAAACAAACTTATCAGAAAATAGGTACAATACGAATCAAGTTGATTTCTTGATTAGACAACACTTCAAATTACGAAGATAAATTTTTCAAAAAATAAAAAACAGACAAAAAATTAATAACAATTCGTTACGAACATGGAATTAATGGTGAAAATTCAACTAAAATTAATCCGGCCATTATTTCAATTCTTTGGCTTTTTCTTTCATACATTTTGTTTTATTCTTACAACATTCATCGTCGCAGGAGCGTTTTGTGCACTTCTTTCTGTTACATCTGACGTTTCCATCCTGTAAAATAGAACGATATTTGGAATGAGAAACAAGGATGATGGTATTATTTTATCCGAGGGAGTTATCCACTTTACCTTGCATCTGCATATAACACATCTTTCGATACCGTGGAAATAAATATGAGGATGCCATTCTTTTCCATTTTCGTAAGGTCCACCGTACGTATGTTTACATCCACCTGCTGCCAAAATATCTCGATCATTTTTGACTGGGTTTTGTTGATCGGAGATGGCAACGTCGTAGGAAAATGTTTTCGTCATATTTGGGCAAACTTTACAGCACGCCTTTTTATCCGGTCGAAAGGCTAGTTTTTCTTCGCAGGTCAACGGAGGGCAATCCAAACGTCCACATTTTACCCTCAAAGCCGAAGGCTAAAAAATAAATTTTTAAAAAATGAATGAGAAATATGATCCTAGAGAAATTTTGAGTTAAAAATTTGAAACCTACTTCGCAGTGGCAAACGGTACACAATTCGAAACCATTTGGAGGCATATAAGGATACCAGGCTGAACCAGGAGGATAAAACTGGCCGCCGAAGGAACACGCATTAGTCGACGAATTAGCTACTTCGGTAACATCTAGAATAAAATTTTCATTAGATAATTGAGTAATAATGCGCGCAATTTATTAAAACGCGTAATTCTTACTGTAACATGAAGGACAACACGAGCCAGGATTGTTGTATTTTTGCGAACAATTCAGAGATGGGCATTGGATATCGTCGCATTTAGTTACACCGCGATTACAATTACACATTGAGCATATATTCAATGTTGACGTCCACTGGGTTCCGTGTTCGTAATATGCCGAGCCGTGAAAACATTTAGTGACTTCCGGTTGTTCTGATTCATCGTTGAATAGTCGATATGATGGTATATTATTGTCTGCTGTGCTGTTGTCTGTCGTGTGTGGTAAACAGTTTTCCGGAATGGAGATCTGAAATGTGGAATAAATTTACTTAATCAGAAGAAGTCGTTTGTGGGATAAAAAAATTAAAAGCGATTTTATGATTAATTCGCAAACTAGGACATATTTTCAAAAAATCCACTTTCCGACAAATATTCCTATCCCTTTACCTAAGATCATGGTCGGCAACTTAGCATTAATTTAGGTTCCCGAGCCTAATTGAAAATTTCAAAACTGAAATGAGCTAAACCTAGGAAAATTCCAAAAATGAAAGTTGCCTACTCACATTTTTTTCCATGAAACAAAACTCAATACCTATTTTCTAAAAATGGAAAATCGTTCAATTTTTTGAGAAAAATATTAATTGGTTTCAGTTCAGAGAAAATTTTTTTTGTAGGTAACATAAATACAGAAATATCTCAAGTTTTTGGAGGAAAAAAATCTTGAAACTTTTTTCAGAAAAAAATACTGTCTTTTTAAAAGAAATTTATTTTTTGAAAAAAATTATTTGTTTCGAGAAAAAATCCAAATTTTCAAATGAAAAAATTTTTTCATTTTTTTTTTTTTTTGGAATACCGAACAATGAAAAATTCTCCCAACTTTTTTAAAATAAAAAATTTCTAGTTTATTATTATTAGGTAACTATTTTTTGAAAAGGAATCTCTTTTTCATTGGAAAATAATAAAATCCTCAATTTTTTTAGAAAATTCTTTGGAATAATTTTTTTTTTAATTTTTTCAAAATCTCATTCATTTTTGAGAAAAAGCACCATTTTTGGCTCTTTGTCAAATTGAAAAAAGTCTTTGAATTTCGTTTTAAAAATCCAAACTATTTTGGAGAAAAAAGGAAAATTTTCTCGAGCAAAAAATCTTTCAATTTTTTGCGAAAAAATTCTTAGTTGTTCTGAAGAAAAAGATCTGTTTTTTCAGTGAGAAACCTTTTCACTTGATAAAAAAAAAATGTTTTTACTCAATAAGAAAAAAATTTTCTGAACTTCTTTTGGTGAAAAAATTTATGTAAATTATTTGTAGAAAAATATCTTTCATTTTTTAAGCAAAAAAAAAAAAAAATTTTTTTTTGAAAAATGAATCCGAATTATTCTAAAGAAAAAAATGTCTAAAGCTTTTTAGAAAATAATTTTTTTAGGAGTAATTTTGTTCAATTTAAAATAAAATCCAATTTCTTTCGTGTAAAAGTTTTAAAATTTTTTTGTAAAAAAATTGATTAAAACCTCAATTTTTTCGAAAAAAAAGAAAACTAAGTAGTTATTTCCTCAGTGTTAGTTTGATAAAAATCTTTCAATTTCTTCGGAGAAATATTTAATTTTTTCGCAAACAATTTTTTTTTTTTTTTTTGAAAAAAATGAAACTAATTTTTTTTTTAATATCAACTTGAGAAAAATTAGGCACAATTTCCCTCCCTTTTTTTTTTGGTGAAAAAAGTGATATAGAAATCTCAATTTACAAGTATTACCTTGTAGAAAAAATCGACCTTCAAAAAATTAGGCCCTGAAAAAATCGAAACCTAGCTTATTTTTTTGAAATGAAATGTGGAAAATTAATCTGCTCTTAATTGGTAGGTAAAAAATATAAACACCATAAGCTTAAATTTCTTCCCTAAGATTTTCATCAATTTTTTTTAGTTTTAAAAAAAATCCTAGAAAGGGCAAGTTCTTTTTTTAACAGTTAAAGGGATTAAAAATATCATTACAGGTTTAAGTTTTTAAAAAAAATTAAAACCTACTTTCTCCCATCTAGTCCTGAGAACAGCTTGTCCAAATCTCTTGTCCCATACGTCCAAAAACACCACTCCACTTTCCAGCCTCGATAATTCGAATTGCGTTAACGGGAAAGTATGTCCTTCCATATTCGGCCCTTTGAATTCTTCCAACAATCGTCTAGCTACCGGAGCACCAGGGGCAAGAAACGGTATATCTTCGAGGTATAATTCGTACTGCTGAACGTCGACATCTCTACCGACCAGAGAAACCTAAAATGAAAAATTCCAATTTTATTTTTAAAAAAAAAGTCGAACAAGGGCGACAAAAAAATTGAAAAAATCGACGTAATTTCAACACGTTGTTGCATGTGAGCGACCTTGGCAAGGATGACGTGAATATAACATGTTTACTACTCGCTGATAAAGTAACGCAGCCGACTGGTATATAAACTAACAAGAGTACACCAGAAGGTAGTCCTTGTCTTTGGGGAGCACAACGTTCGAGGAGCGTATAGCGAGAGCGTTGCTGCTGACACCAATACATAAAAAACCCGCACCCGCACGAACTTACCTTCGCTGCTGAGTGCAATTTTTGAAAGTCTCCTTACTTTACAGGAGACCAATCAATAAATTCATTAAATTCGATAAAAATAAATTACGTAAGATTAATCTACATATCATATTATACATTATTAGAGGATTAGATTATTGATCTTCGACTTACGTCATAATTCAAACTGCATTCTGCGTCAATACGAGCCCACATTATTCCGAATGTATCGACGGGTACCGAAGTTTCGGTTTTTTTCAACAATAGAGGACTCGATGAATCTCTGGCATCGGCAACTAATTTAGGTATAAGTCGACCTTGTAGCAAATTCGAACTGTTATCGTTAATTTTAGCAACATGTATGGCTAATTCTTCGTGATATAGCTGTTCCATTGATTTCGGATTTAAATACTTCAAAGTGCCATTTGGCCAATCCGAGCTTAGATCTTCGACCAAAGTAGAATGATGTGATGTAACTGAAGAAATAAATTGAAAAAAAAAATTAGGTATCGTTCAAAACATAGGCTAAGACTATAAGAATAGGTGGTCAATGAGAGGGAAATGAAAAATTCCCTGAAATTACCTTGTTAGGAGCAATTTTATGACCGAATCATAATCTGGAGTCTACTCGTATAAGAGAAAAATCGATCGATATGACTGTTTCAGGAAGCCCCCTTTTTTGAGGGACCCCCTTCCGAAAAAACGCCCTATCTCTGTTCCTAAGGTCTCAATTGAAAAAATTTTCAAACAAAAGTAAGTTGTAGATTGAGATTCTGAGAATAATTACGGTTATTACAAAAATTACGATTGGACCCCTCCCTCTTCTCTAATTTAACATAAGTAAAAAAATCACGTATTATTAAAAATTGGAGGAGAGGAAGGGGTCTATTCGAAATTTTTGTAAAAACCAAAATTATTCCCAGGATCGCAACCTACAACTTTCGTTTGAAAATTTTTTCGATTGGAGACTTAACTACATTCATAGAAATTTTTTTTAGAAGAGGGTGAACTTTCAAAAAATTAAGGCCTTGCAAAAAGGCACACCCGCTCATTCGAATAATTATGTGCAAATTACAATTGAATTTTTTCCTTTTTAGTTGCTCTGCAACCCAAAGTTTCATTGAATTCGTAGAGATAACTGCAAAACTTTGCAAGTGAAGTTTAAAGATGATTTTCATGCATATTATACAAAATTGGAGGGGAAATGAGGGCCCAATCGCAATTTCAGTAATAACCAAAATTGTTCCTACAATCTCAATCTACAACTTTCGTTTGAAAAATTTTCCAATTGGGGCCTTAGGTGCAAAAATAGGCAACTTTTTTAGAAAGAGAGGCCTGGAAAAAAAAAAAAAAAAAAACAGGCTCATTTTTTCCCTTACAGACTCCAGATTACGATTCAGTCATAAAATCAGGTAGTACTAATCATTGAAAAACTAACCTAAATTTACCGAAACATCGGCCACATTATCCAACATAACGTGATACTGCAAGGCACTATTTTTATCCAAAAACATCCACGCAATTCCGGACACTCTGTTCGGTCTAAAAGATAAATATTATTCCAATCCATTATTGGGGAAACTTCACCAAACACAAAGGTGATGAGGAACAATGAAACGAACATTTGTATAAACTTGTTATTCGTTGAGGTGAGATGCGATGACGATAATACAGCTTGAAATAGTTCACATTGGACTCGAGGGACAATCTTGCCAAAGATTTTTGGTTCTTTGTATTTGGCCGACGAAAGAGTTACGGTTACACGTTGCTGGGCGAGAGCTACTAAATCGGCTGATGAGACTGTAGTGGTATATTCGATGACGTTCAATTCAGTGGATGGTTTTTCTACAACTATCGTCTGTTTGGAGGTAAAAAAAAAATCAAAATTAAATTCGATAAATTAAAAAAAAATTCATTAAACAATTTTTACATTTTGAAAAATATTGCCACACGTATTCCCAAGAAATACCTACCCCTTCGGAAATGATCATTTGTTTATTCTCAGAAAACAATTTCAAATTCACCGTGTCGTCGGATTTTCGTTTAGAAGTAATTAGTCCGGTAAACACGATCAAGATGTGGACGGTAGGAATGACATTCGAAATAGACACGACAGCTGTGCCAACGGAATCCATGTTCATCGAATTTTCCACCGAAACCATCAACGAGCTGAAAGTCTCCTTGGTCAAAGGTCCATATCTGGGAAAATGAAATAAATTTAGAAATTTATAAAATCGTAAATAAGTAGGTACAATATCCTATCGATAATCGCACCAGTTAATTATACGACTGGAATGTAATTTTTGAACTTGTTAATAACGTTTTATGATTTCGCGCCGATAACAACAACATGGGGGTAGGTGGTCTGTCATTATTAAATTTATATCCGAACGGGTTGAAGGTGATACCTCCTACGGAGGTTTTCTTCACTTTGTAAATCAATTTCATTCGTGCAATTCTAATGAAAAATTTATACCATATTTTTTTCTCTTTAATTAAATTATCATAACTTCTCGATGTCATTAAATTTAGCACGAGGGAGGGCGATAAATGATTTACAATTGAGCACTTAACGAATTATTACACGCTATAAAAATCATCGTAATACAGATTTATAGAGTGACTATTTCGTCGATCGAATAAATACGTAAATTTCCTGCCCATGTTTTGCAATAAAATTTGAATTTGGAACAAGTTGAAAATTATCAATCGTTCAAAACGATTGGAAATTTTTTACACGAAATTCTCGCCATGCATTGAGTAGGTATGCTTACTTCATTAGTGATCCTTGTATGCGTAAATCGTATTCTTCCCACACTAACACAACGTTAAGTTTTTCTTCTTTCAATGCAGCTCTGTACTCGCTCGGTACTCGTCTCCATACTCCGCAAATTTTACCAGTTGAATTTTGATAGAAGCTACCGGTAGGAAGTATCTGCACGTAAAGAATAAATTATTATTAAAATAAATCCACCGAAAATTGGGTCATTATTAATTTTATAAATCGATTGTTTTTTTCTTTTTACTTGTTGTTCTTCTATGATATTTCCATTATTGTCCATAAATTGTATAAGTTTCGGTTTCGTTGGTAAAGGATACGAAGACGTGTAGAAGGAATAATATAGGTTTCTTTTGTGCAATGTGAAACGTCCTGTGGCTGTTTGTCCCAATGAATTTACACTACTGATATTAACCGCGTCATGTTTATGTATTAAGTAAAATGTATTCGTTAGGAGTGCAGCGTAATCTAAAAAATATACGATAAATTATAAACAATGTTTTCGGAATTTAAGCAATTTTTTTCGTGTTTCATTTTTTACTAGAGTACGTAATACTTATAAAGAGGTCTCAGAAAGGGAAGGTATTTTTACGTTGTCTATAATTTTACAAATAAATTTTAAAATGAAAAAAAAAATGAAAAAAAAAATGAATAAAATCCCAAGATACTTATACTACCTATGTATGTATAAATGGTCCGAAAAGGGTACCCCCCATTAAGATAGGTAAAATGCCCCTGTCCTCAGATTTTGGAATAAATCAGGGATATTGTTGGGTATCCCCAAAAAACATTTTCCGTCGAAAAAATTTCCCGCCCCCCACCCCTCGTGACCAGAAATTTGAAAAAACACGTTTTTTAAGTGAAAAAATCTCAATTTATGAGTATTGGAGGTAAAATTTTGAAACAAATGAAAATGTATAGAGGAAGCATGGGGGCTTACACGAGAATTTTTTTGAAATTTTCCGCCGCATAGATGGCGCGCAGTGCGCAATAGAAAACTTCAAATCATCATAACTCCGGACCCAGGAGAGGGACAAAAAAAAATTTTCTTTAGAATACGTGTGTTTTCACGTGTACTTTCTTTTAATACCAATAAAGTTTCAATTTGAGTGGTGGGCCGTCTTCGAAAGGGGTACTTGGAGGAGTGTAATCGCAAAACTAACGTCATTTTCGTGTTCAGGTGGTTCGCTTTATGCGATTTTGACACTAATATTTTCGACTTACCTTTACCCCAAAATTGGTGGTTGGGGGGGGGGTTCTGGGGGCCACAGGGTAGTTCGTGCAAGTTGGCGCGGGTTCTATCAAATTTTTAATCCACCCAAGTTGCAAATATACCAAATTTTAAAACTTTATCACGTTCTGGCGTTCTTTTTGAAAAAAATGCACTTTACTGCTCTACTGTTGTGGTTATGTATGCGCGCGCTCTGTTCAATCGGTTTGCCGTTTACGTGAACTTTTGAACATGTTTTCTTATAGGAAATTTTACAAGGTTTTTTGAGTTTTTGAGCACGGCCCACCACTCAAATTGAAACTTTATTGGTATTAAAAGAAAGTACACGTGAAAACACGTATTCTAAATAAAATTTTTTTTTGTCCCTCTCCTGGGTCCGGAGTTATGATGATTTGAAGTTTTCTATTGCGCACTGCGCGCCATCTATGCGGCAGAAAATTTCAAAAAAATTCTCGTGTAAGCCTCCATGCTTCCTCTATACATTTTCATTTGTTTCAAAATTTTACCTCCAATACTCATAAATTGAGATTTTTTCACTTAAAAAACGTGTGTTTTCAAATTTCTGGTCACGAGGGGTGGGGGGCGGGAAAAATTTTTCGACGGAAAATGTTTTTTGGGGATACCCAACAATATCCCTGATTTATTCCAAAATCTGAGGACAGGGGCATTTTACCTATCTTAATGGGGGGGGGGGGGGGGTACACTTTTAAAATTTTGATATCAATATTAAAATCAAGACACACGTAAATCTTTGTAAAAAATTAATTTATTTCCAATAAAAAAACTCAAAATGGAATTTTGGATTTTTTAGTAAGGATGGGTAAAAATCAGAAATAAAAATGTACATATGAATTAGACACTCATGTTCATTTTAAATCAAATTTCCATTCGAAAAAATTAATTAATTTTCAAAAAAAATCTGATGAAAAAATAGGTACCTAAATTTCAAAATTGATTGTTAAGCAATTTAAAAAAATTATACTCAGATAGACCACTTTAAATCAAATTATAATTTGTAAAAAAATCAATAAATTCTCAAAAAAATAAAATAAAAAAATTTTAAAATAGAAAAATTACACGATTTCCAAAAAATATAAATCTTATTTTCAGATTTAAAAAAAAAAGGAAAAATTCAAAAAATTACACTTAGACATTAGTTTTAATTTACATGAGTAAAAAATGGTTCATTTCCAACTGATTTTTAGGAGAAAAAATTTACTAGGAAAAAATTCGAAAGACTAAAAAAAAAAAATTTGCTTTCATTATTTTTACCTATTATTTTAAACGGATTCATTTTCAAAAAAAAATCTTTGTAAAAATTTCAAAAAAATTGATGGATTCATTTTTTTAAACTTGTATAAAAATATTTTTATTTAGAAGGAAAGTAAAAAAATAATCAGTTTTCAAAAAAAAAATAATATTCTAAATTTATTTCCAATAAAATTCCCATTCTTGGAAAAAATCAGAAGTAAAGGACAATTTAAAATTTCACCTAATTTGTGCATACTCACGCTTACTGCTTTTTTCTTCCTCTTCTGTAACCACTACAGAGGTTGAATCTTGCATTACTCCAATCACTGTAAAAAAATTAACATTAATTTCAATTTCCATCGATCTAATTTTTTTCAGATACGAAACTACGCTAATATACCCAATCAAACTCCCACAAGCCATGAAAAAAATTACCCAGCTTAAAAGTGAAACAACAACTTGCAAATAAAACTCAACTTGTTCGAGTATCATTTAATTAAGATCATTAAACACGATAAAAATAAGCGAAAAAAAAAGGTAATTTGGAACAAAGCCACAAAATTTTCTCGAGAACAAGAGATCAAATTAAATTTATTCAAATGTTGTAGAAGTGTTTTAGAGTGAAGAAATAAGCGAGAGAGAAAAACGGCAGAGCAGGCGCGACGGCGACATCGCAGCATCGGCAAAACAGCGCGCATTGAAACATGACATTTAAATGCGATTCTTGAAAGAAAAGTGGATTATACATCATATAAAAGTGGGTTTAAAAATATATGTAAGTGTATATTCTATCACCTAGCTCTGGCCTTCCACCGTTATACCCGTAAAAATGAAATTTCAATTCAACCTATATCACCCACTTTCTTCCCTTTATTAGATTCGACCGGACCATTTTTCTTCTCCTTTCAATCCGCACCGTACACGAATATTATAAAATCGTTAATCAGAAGAGATCTCTCGGGTTGGTGTGCGGTGTCAGTTTACAACTTCTTCGTGCCACGTACGTATTATTTATTTCATTTAAATTTTCTCCTGTTCACATTAAATCCACCCACAAATTTTCGGGACATCTGTATAAATCTGCGAAGCGCCAATGCACTTCGTGTCGATGAACTTTTTTGAATTTTTAATGCCATTCGAACGACGGAATTGGGAATAAGCGGAATCGAAAACTCAATTGTTTGCATAAAATTAGAATTTAAATTTGGCAATGGCGAGATAAAAAAAATTCAATGTACAAATAGAAAACATCCACACTTACCCTCAACCCTCGAAAAAATATGAATACGACCTTACGGTGGTCCTAATAAATAATTTTTTCTCCTTTCTCACCCTCCAGAGTTGTTCTTTTTATAAGAAAATGATTCCTATTTTCTCGTTATTTTCAAGTGAATTTCAAGTGGCTTCTTCGAAACTTCCACTTTCTCAAAATTAAAAATTTTAAAAAAAATCTAAAAATTACAAATTTCGAATTTTAATATCCTGTAATGAATTAGGGTCACTCTTTAAAATAAAATGAGTATACCGAAGTTTAAAGTCCTTAGTGAACCTGAATTTCCAACTTGATAAAGTGGTACCTAAAAATATCATTCTTTTTGTTTGAAAAAATTTGATTCATTTTTTTTGTAAAATTTTCTACTAGGAATAGGAAAGATCGTCGATCTATCGTCATTTTTATGCCATTGAGAATTTTTCAAAAACTCGAGACATGATATTTCATTTTTCAAATTTTTAGTGACTTCAGGGACTTTTTAAAAGGAAAAAAATAGTGACAAAAATGGCCAAAATTTTCAAGAAAGGTAGCTTACTGACCATTTGTGAGTTAGTACCTCCTCCAAAACCGTCCAATTCTTTTAAAGAAAATAATAAAATATTCAATCTTGGGAAAAATTAAAAATCTTATGATTTTTTTTTTGATCATAGAAAATCCGTCAATTTTTTTGACAAAAACAACTTTTTGAAATATTTAAAAAAATCTTATACTTACCTAGTAATTACAATAATTTAATTTCATATGAAATTGAAAAAAATATATTTTTAAAAATAATTTTTAAATGTTTTCACTTTAAAAAGAGGTTTTCTATAAAATTATTAAAAATAGGATTTAAAAAAAAAAAAAAAAACAACTTTGAAAAACTAGAGAATTATGTTCAAAAAAATCCTCTTAACATTTTTAAAGCAAAATTATATCGAAAAAAAAAACGTATCAGAGATAAAAATAGTTTATGAAAAAAATTATTTTCAAAAAAATACCCTTGGCAAAAAACTCAAAAACTCCTTTTACATTCTTCCAGTTAAAAAACTGGAGCAAAGAAATCACCAATTTTTTTTTTACCATTGGAACATAACTTTTAAAGAGGGGGGGAGGGGGTTGGGGTCTGCCCTGAAAAAAATTGTCAAAATAAAAAGTGCTTAAATCTAACTATGCACTTACTTAATGAAAAAAAATATATATATATTTTACCCACTGGCATTTGCCAATTTCTTTCAAGGTAATAAATTATCAGTGTTTGGTGCACCCAAAAAAATATTCTAAAAAGAGAAATTATTTTTAGTTCAACGATCAAATGATAAATCATATTCGCAATGTGACCTCATAAAACACATCCAAATTATAAAAATTTTGCAAACGCAAAAAAAAATACAAGTTGTAATTATTTCAATAGCTCGAAATTTTGCGTATAATAAATATACCGTCGCTACTATACATTGAAAACATATGTTCAACTCACATTCAGTGTCATTCCGACAGACTTTGCAGCATCGACCTGCCACTTGTATCTGATCTTCGCAAGTTAATTCTTGACAATCTTTCGCTATGTTTCTACATTTCACATGTCCGAAAATTCTGTTATCTTTGGTAACCTACGAAAAATACATAAAATTACGTTGTTAGAAAAAAAATCAAAATTACTCATACTATAGTTAGTAGTCGCAAAATTAAAGGTCAAGTTGTTTTGTACGTATATTTCAATATCGTCTGAATTGTTCGATTTTTCCACCCTTGACCCCACTCGCGTGTATATTTAAATTTGTGAGAGAAAAAAATTAGAGACATTCAATTCAGCTGTCACCCTTGGACTGAAAAAGTTGACCAGTGCAGCGAATTTTATTACAAATAAATTGTACCGGTACCTTAATACTCTTATTACCGCATTGCGATTACGATTCGAAGCTTTGAAAAAATAAACAAAAGATAGCGCATGAAAATGTTTCAAGTCCGAAACCGGTTCACTGCATCCTTTGATCACGCGCGACAGACGACGCCGCGTTCATCCCCCTCAAACACATTCATCCGTTCAATAAGTCAAAAACGAGACGATAAATGTTTAACTTGTTAGTTGACATTCGACACCCTTTTTATTTTTTTCTTCAAATTTTTCCCATCACACCTGCCAAGTTCACGTAAGTATTCTCATTGGTGGTGATTTTTTAGAAATTTCATTCGCATGAAAATTCCCGCCTTTGAAAAAAAAAACATTTTGATTTTTACTCTAAGTTAGTCCAATACTACATAGATACCTACTTAATATTCAAAATTTGAGGGGAGGGAGGAGTCCAATCGAAATGTTTGTAATAACCAAAATTGTTTCCAAGACTTCAATCTACAACTTTTGTTTGAAACTTTTTTCAATAGGACCCTTCCCTCTCCACCAATTTTGCATAACACTCTGAAAATGCGAATTACAAATTGGAGGTGGGAGGGAGAAGGGAGGAAGGGGCCAATTGAAAAGTTTTTCAAATAAAAGTTGTAGATTGAGGTTTTGTACGTAATTTTTGTTATTATAAAATTCTCGATCAGACCTTTCCTTCCTCTCCAATTTCACATAATATAACTTAGATACTCATTAGGGTAGATAAAAAAAAAACTCAGATTTCGACCAAACTCACAGAGGTGGTTTACTTTGAGTTGAGAACCTCCCCAAAAAAAATTGAGCCCCCTAACGCACAGGGGAGCGGAGGTAGGGGCTTTCAAAGTGGAGTCACTTTTGAAAAAAACACAGTTTTCGCTATTTTCGGGTAGTGGCACTCGAGTGGCACCCCAGCGCACCCCTGAATAAGTGTAGACTGAGTTTCTACACCTTCCTGGACCATCGATTTTGAAATTCGATACCAGTTTTTGCCCTCTACCAGGGGTTGAAAAGTTGCAAATTGCTAAAAAAACCGAGTTTTTTTTTAAATTACAAAAAATGAAATACCACCTTTTTGGCACCGAAACTGGGTTTAAACAGCTCCTACTGATGCAAAAAAATTATTATTTTATAGAAAAAGTTGAAAAAATTTCATTGCAGGGTTTTATTTTTTTAAAGCATCGATTTTTGTCATTAAAAATTGGGACATTTTTATTTTTATTAGAAAATCAAAAGTTGGCATACCTGCAATGAAAAATGTTCTACTTTTTCTATCGAATTATTTTTCTTGCATCAATATTCAATAGGAGCAGTTTGACCCCAGTTTTAACGCCAAGAAGACATTTCCGCAAAAAGCGATGTTTTTTTTCTTCAAAAGTGACCCTACTTTGAGAGCCCCTAGCTCTACTCTCCTGAGAGAGGTGGAGGCTCAAATTTTTTTGGGAGGTTCTCAACTCTAAGGTAACTATTTCTGTGAGTTTAGTCGAAATTTGAGGTAGGTTTTTTTTACTCCACCCTAATAATACTTATATTATTAAAACTTGGTGGAGGTAGGGGCCAATTAAAAAATTATTCAAATAAAAGTTGTAGATTGAAGTCCTAGAAATAATTTTGATCCTTAAAAAAAATCGATAGGACCCCTCCCTCCCCTCCAATTGAAAAAAAAATTAAGAAAAAAATTGAATTTCGGCTAAACGTTTTTTTTTACCTTTCTTTAATTTTCGATTATTAAAAATTTCTGCGTTTTTTTTTTTTTTTTTAATTTCGTCAAAAAACAATTTTTTGAAGATGTCTTTTTTGCACCATCTTTTTATTTAGAAAATTTTCGAATTCCTTTGAGAACTTTTTTTTGGAAATTCAGCAAAGATTTTTTTTTGAAGAGTTCTCAAATTTCTCTTCAATTTTTAAAATTTGTTTTCCTTTAAAAAAAACCTTTTTGAAAAGCAGTTGTTTTTTTTTTGAAATTCAGGCAATTCCTTTGCATTTAAAATTTTTTAATATTTCTTTGAGAACCATTTTTTTGAAATTTTGAATGAAAGAATTTCTTCACTTTTTTTAAATTGAAAAATTTTCAAATTTATTTTTATTTTTTCATGTTTTGTCTTGGAACAAGTTTTTTTGAAGTTTTTTTTAAAAATTTATTCAGTAAAAATTTTTCCAATTCCTTTGAGAACAAATTTTTAAAAATTCAGTAAAAAAATTCATTTTTCAAATTTTGGTGTTTTTTCTCACTTTTTTCAAGTTTAAAATTTCGTCCAGGGAATAATTTCTTGAAAGTTTTTTTGATTTTTTTTTTAAATAGTCAATATCTTTATATATTTAAAAAAATTTCAAATTCCTTCGAGAGTACCAGTTTTTTTTTCATTTCTTGTTTGTTCAATGAAATAAAAAATAGGTGTTTTTTTAGAAAAAAAAGGGGCCCAAAAATTTTTTGTCTTGGGGCCCGACCTGGCTCTCACCTGCCCTGGGTATGAGTCTAATTGACAAATTTTTTAAACAAAAGTTATACCTTGAAATCCTAGTAATAATTTGGCTCATTACGAAAATTTCGATTGGACCCCTCCCTCCCCTCCAATTTTGAATATCAAGAAGTATCTATGTAGTATTATGGACTTGATAAAATTACATCAACGATCCACTTCCATGTAAACAAACTGTGCGAACTAGACACTAGTGGAAAAACTATACTCGAAGTCGAAACCGGTACCCCTTCTAATTTCAAAATAGGCAACACTCTCGTCGCAGACAGCAGACCACAAAAGTCACGAAAAAATCAACACCGACACGTGACTCTTATAAAAAATTATTATTCTTTGATTAACCACGATAAATGCATAAAAAATGAATAATATTCGTCGAATCACTCGTCGAGTACCGCCATCGACACGGACACTTGAAAAAGCTGTCATTTCTTGAATTTTCATTAATGAGTTATAAATTACACTCGAAACCTGCCGGCTACATTTTATGTCTTCGCGGTAATAGGATGTCAGCGCCAAAACACAAATAAATACGTTACGACCATTCGTCAGCACAGTCTGGTCTCAAGAGTTATTAGTTTCGAACGATTTAAACTTAAGTAAAAAAAAAAAAAAAAAAAAACGTCTAGGGCTCATATGCATACGCACACATAGATACTCTACGCGGTACGTACAAAATGAATCCACCAGTGAACAAAAAAAAATTCATATCGAGCGTAATCTGCAAATGCGGAATTTTCATCTTACCTTAACACATTCGCATCGAATACAATACATCACATCGAACGGGGGACCGAGATCGGGAAACCATGTCGATCCAAATTCTTTGTGTAGTTTCCCGAACAAGCATTCTGTAAAAGAAGAAAAAAACACATTAGAATCGCCGCCAAAAAAAAAAGATTTTTATGCTGTAAACACCAGCCGCCTTATTGAACTTGAAAAAATATTTTCCTTCAGAGAAAATCACCACTACCTTTTTAACAATCGATGTGCGTTTATTTACTCGAAATCTCTTTTAGCTCGAGCCAATCTATTAATTAATCATACGATACGTGCAGAATTTGACGTTTGATGGGTTGATTGGTTGTTTTAAAAAAGCGCAATCAATCAACGAATCGTATTTTTATAACGCCGACTAATTGAAATTCTACCATCAATAATGGTCATGGCGACGTTTATACTACGAGAACGAGAAGGAATTTCACACGAACGTGGATATGTATTCGAGAAAGACCTTAAAGTTATAAAAAGAGGAAGTACGGTTTTAATTTGTGAAAAATTCCGATTGATTGAACTATCGCGATCATTTTAAAATTACCTATTCAGTGCTAAAAATAATCAAATACCAGAAAATTTTCAAAATCACCTAAATGTCTGAAAATTAAACATGAGAAAATCAAATGTAAATACTAGTTTATTAAAATTCCAATCGATTGTTAAATTTAGATGAGAAAATTTTAAATTACGAGAAAAAAAATTAAAAATTCGAATAGGCGATCAATCGATTTTTCGAAAAAAATATTTAAAATCGATGATGTACTTACTATTTTCATAATCAATTGAAATTATTAATTCCTATTCCCTGATAGATTAATTAATATGAAAAGTTGGGCGAATCGTTCAAAAAAAAAAAAAAACCGAATAAGACAACCGATAAACAAAAAATTTAATCAATTGCAAGTAGAATTTTAATACTTTTTTTTTTTTTTATTATTTATTCCAATTTTTTTGAATACTAAAAAAATTTCCCGAATAAATTGTCTACAATGCTGTTCAAAATCAATTTCTTTCGATTTTTTTCTCGAAATAAAATTCAAAAATTCACAAAAAAAAATGTTGAGAGTACTTAATTAAAAAAATGATCGAAAAAATTAATTATTCTCGATTAAAAAAATTTAATGGACTTGGGCCAATCGAAAAATTTTTAATGCATTTATATATATTTTTTTTTTTGAATTTGGCCTGTGCATTTTTCTGAGTAAAAAGCTCATAATTATTTGAATTTTTTGCACGAAAATCCTTTCGAGAAAATAATCTTAGTAAAATCAAAAATTTCGACTGATCGATCGATCAATCGATAAATCAAAGAATTTCAATCTATTTCAAAAATAAATATGAATTTTGAGATTTTTATGGTAGATATGAGAAAAATTAAATTTATGTAATTACAAAAATTATCAAAAATAAAATCAGAAAATATTCGAAATTATTTAAAACTAGCCAAAAAATTATAAAAATATTAGACTGAAAATTGACAATCGATCAATAGAAAATTTATTCAAATACACAATTAATCACATCAAAATTTGGGGTCAGAGAGCTTCTTTTTTAATTAGCAAATTTTTCAAATAGGTAGTCAGACATGACCAAAAAGTGTTCAAAAAGTGACCAAAAAACGTTAAAAAAGTGACCAAAAATTAAATCCATCATAAGAGGAAATTTGAGAGGGTTGAATAAGAATAATTTTCTGATTTTTTTTAAAACATATTTTGTCAGTCATTACAAAAAAAAATTATATTTAATAAAATGACAACACTACGTAACTATTTTTTAATTTTTGAAAAAAAAAACCTAAGTACACTAATTTTTTTTTATTTTTACCCAGAATTTTACTTTGTTGAGTTTTACCAAAGAAAACTACAACTTTTAGTAAAAATATTCTCAATTATTGGTCTTAATTTTTTCTTTTAAAAAAATATTAAAAAATTTTATTCATTTTTTTTTTTTTTTTGAAGACAATCTCTCAATTTTATTGGAGTAAAAAATTTCTTATGTTTTTGAAAATGAAAAAAAACTCGTCTTAGAATAAATGCTTTCAATTTTTGGGAGAATCTTCAGATTTTTCGACGTAGCAGTGATTTTTTCCTCATTTTTTAAGAAAAAAATAATTATCAATTATTTCTGGTCTAAGTAAATTATTTTTTTTTTTGAAAAAAAAAAACTGAACTTGTTTGAAGTTGAAGAAACCTTTAAATTTTTGGAGTAAAAAGCCTCATCTCTTACAGGGAAAAAATTTTTCGTCTTGAAATAAAATCTTTCAATTTTGACGGAAAAATTTCTAAATTTTTTTACGCAGTCAACACCAAAAAAATCTGTTATTTATAGAGAAAAATTTTAACTTTTGGTCTTCATTAGGTATTTTTGAAAAATAATTTTCCAAAAACTCATTGGAGTAAAAAAATTTTTATCAAGTACCTAAGTATATTATGTAGAAATTTATTATTATTATTATTTTTTTTTTGAGAAAGGAATTTGTCATTTTTAGAGAAAAAAATACCAATTTCTTTGCGAAAAAAATTCCCGAACTCTCTTGAAATAAAAGGTATTTAATTTTTTTATAAGTAAGCGTAAGAAAATGCTCAATATTTTTATAATAAAAACAGGAATAAAAATCTCCTTTCCTTTTTTTCTTTTTTTGGAAGAATTCTTTCATGTTTACAAATTTTATGAAAACTGAACGTGTCAATTTGCTCAAAAAATTTACTCCTATTAGGACTGTGTATCTCTTAGTTTTAGGGCCCCTCAAAATTGTGGGGTCTCCGAAATTTTCTGAGCATTAGCGCAACCAAGGAGAGACTATTGGGCTGAAGCCTCCCCAATCCAAGTGTAATCTTCAAAAAAATGGGATTTATCCAAATGAGGTAGGGGACAGAAGTGAAAAAAATCGCAATTTCATCACTATTTACAAAGTTTATTTACCACAACTAAGGAAAAAAATCACATCGATAATGAAAATTTTTCCAAGTCTTACATTAGATTTAGAGGTCTGACTCTGACGACATGAAAAAATTCAAGTCACTCAAACATCAGGAGAGGACAATGCATCGCAAACACGCGGTATTCCAATATAAATACCTATTTCCCATTAAACTTTTGGTATACACAACGTCGAATGTAAAACATGAAAAAAAATAAAATAAAATAGATGTATAATCCTTGTAAGTAGCTGGTTTAAAAATGTAAAAAAGAAGTCAACGCCGAGCTTCTACCTTCCGGACGTAAAGCAATTTAATCCGCCTATTGTATGTTAATACATGAAGCTGAATGGCGCCTCAAATTACCACGCACAAGACTACAAGTTTCTTTTTTCTTCCTTTAATTTTATTTTATTATTATTTTTTCTCTTTTCAAAATATTTATTTATGTTTTGCTATTCCTTTTCAACATGCTTATGCATATAGATAAACGACTAACAGAGATATTAGTTCACGATCAAACGTTTCAACTTGATGCGTTTCTTGTTCTTCTTTTTTTTCCTGGCCAAGGAGGTAAAAAAAAAACATGGAAATGTCAATCAAATTAGGTATCCGTCGATGATTTAATTCATCAGTTTACCACTTCATTTTATCACGCCGCGGCGTTCGCGTGAGCTGTAACATGCAAGGTTAACGGAAGTTACCCATTGCTGGCCAAAACAGCGATTCTGAACGGTGCGAACTGGTTCGCAATCAAATTTGCACGTTGGTGATTTATTTACACCCTTTGTTTGTTTTTTTGTTTTTTTTTTTACAGATTTTCGATATTTTTTCGACAATAATTCGAATCGAAAATGTTTCACTAGGTTGTCCAATGCTCACTGCTCAGGGATGATCATCTTTGTCTGTCTAAATACAGGTACAATACGTAGAAGTAATTTGATTTCTATTTTTTTAAAAATAGCTTAAAATATGAAAAGAATCGTGCAATGAAATTGTAAAAAAATTTCAGCAACGATTTCACACCAAAATTTTGAGAAAAGAAAAAAATCATTCTTGCAGAAAAGATGTTTTCGTCAGGAAAATTTAGGATTTTTTTGCAGAGAGCAATTGAAAATTTTAAAGAAATTTCAAGTTGAAAAAAATCTTTTTTGATAAAATTTTTTAGTTTAGAGGATTTGAAGATTTTTTTAGTAAAACTGCCATAAATTATTTTTCTGAGATTTATTTTCTAAAAAAAATTTGTTGAAAATTTAAATAATACTTCTCCAAGATAATGAAAATTATTTTTTAAATTTGTATTTCAGAAAAAAATTCTTATTGTTATCTAGTAGATTTTATTTTTTCAGAAATAAAATTTTTAATGATAATTTTTCAATAAAAATCGTATTTTTGTAAGGATTTTTTCGTAAAAATCATTTTTTACAATAAATTCTTTCTGTAGGTTTTTTTTTGGCAAAGATTTTATTAGTATAGAAAAAAATTTATTAAAAAATTTATTGTTAAGATTTTTTTAAATACTTACTACCCATTTTTTCAAAAATATTTCAATTTTTGGAAGAATTTTTTTGATTTTTTTTTTAGAAGATTTTATTCTAAAAAAGTTTTACTTATTGATACCTAACATTTTTTTTGGAAAATATTTCACCAAGACGATTTCTTTTGCAATGATAATTTTTTGGGTGAATTTTATTTTCAAATGATGTTGTTGAGATTTTAGCCCTTGCTTTTTATTTAAACGCAATTTTCCCAAAAATCATAATTATTTGTTTGATATAGAAGATTTTTGGTAAAGTAAATATTTTTTTTCTTTTTGAGAACGCTTCATTCTAGAAAAAAAATTACTCATTAGATTTTTAAAAATATTTTTCTTTTTTGAGAAGATTTTACTCTGGAAAAAAATTCCTAATAAGATTTTGAAAAATGTATTTCTCCAAGATGATTTTTAGGCGCTTTTAATTGCCAGTATTATTGCACTACTCTAAACAATTTTGTTGAAATTTTAGTTCTCGATTTTTTTTTCTAAATGTGATGCGTTTTGCGATAAGGGCCCTTGTGGTGCGAATTCGATGTTTTCAGGAGAGCAAAAACATCGAATTGTAATCGAAATAATCGATAATCATTTTTTTCGATATTTTGGTAGATCGAACTCTTCTGCATCATCTGAAAAAATTGTTTTGGCCAAAACTGTTTATTCGTGAGATTGATGCCGAAGATTTTAAAAAGGGACCTTGTGGTGAATGGGTACAACAGCCAGGCTAGAATATGAAATTGAGGTACTCCAGTAAATTTTTGTGTTCTCGTTGCTGCAAAGACGTTGTCGAACAGATTTTTCGAAAATCACTTTAAAAAATTAATACATGAGCGAGTGGTATCATTATTTTGTAAGAATCTTTTTTTGCGTTTTTCTCAAAACATGACTTTGGCTATTACTGAACTTTCGGTAGACGTAGAGAAAAGACTAATGAAGTTGAGTGAAATCTGTTTGCGCCATTCGATTCCTCGTGAAAATGTGAGTCGATATCGACAATAAAAAAAAATAATCGATTTCACCACAAGGGCCCTAATCGCAAAACGCATCACAAATGCATAATTGGCAATAACTTCGATTATTTCGACTTTCGGTTATCCGATTTTTCGAAAACTTCGCAAAAAATCACAACTGATTTCTCTTGATTATTCGATGTCTAAAAGTCAGTTAATTTTTCACTATCCGAATTCCCCTCATTTATGCACTAAATAATCATAAAATGAAATCATACACTTTGATGCTTCAAAAAAATTAGAGTTTTTTTTTAAAAGAAATATTTGTGAAATATACCTAATTTTTTTATTCGAAAAAAATGCTGAAAAATTCAAGTTTCAATTTTTTTTAATGTTTAAAAATGATTAAAATTTTCTTCCAAAAAAATAAAACAATTCTTTACTCTAAAAAACAAAAATAAAATTATTACAAATTAAAAAAAAAAATAATAATCCTAAAATATTTTCATTTCAGAAAAATTGAGAAACTTTTCCATGCTTGTTTGTACTTTATTTGTAGTTTTCTTTATGTTCCGCTTTTTCTACAAAAGTTTTGCAATACGGAGTTTGTGTTTTGATTTTTAAAAATATTACCAGACAAAAATCATACTATTTATATAAAGGAATTTTTTCTGAAGGACTTTGAGAAGATTTTTAAAAATTTGAATTAAAAAAATAGTTTTTGAGAAGATCTTGAAAAAAAAATGATGAAGATCATTCGACAAATATTTCTCCGAAAGTGTTTTAAGACAAAAATAATTTTTTAGAAAGATTTATATTTTAAATATTTTCATTTTTGAAAAAAATAAAATTTTTAAACATAATTATTTTATCATATTTCTTAAAGAGGATTTTTGGTAAAAATCGTTTTTTTCTAGTTTTTTTTTTTTTGAAAATTTCATTTTTAGAAAAATTACTTAAGTACAAGAATTTTTTTGGAAAAGATCATTTTTTTAAGAGAATTTGATTAATTTTGGAAAATTTTTAAATTTTACCTATATTCTTGGAATTTTTTGAAAAACATTTTTTCTAAAAATCATATTTCTTGAGGATTTTTTTCGCATACTTAGATCATTTCTTAAGAGAATTTTTTCTACAATTTTTTATTCCAAAAAATACTTGTTTTTTAAGGCGATTTTTTGCAATTGCAAAGATTATTTTTTTAAGACGATTAGAAGAATATTTTTCCAAGGAAATTTTTTGCCGAGGTTTTTCTTCACACAAGAATTTTTTCTTGAAAAATTTTTGGCTTTGAAAACTAATTTCATTTTTCATCATAATCATTTTTTGATCTAATAGACTCCTCCTTCAGAGCAAATTTTTTGTGAAGAAAAATTAGTTTTAGATAAAGAATAATACCTACATATCTAAGAGGATTTTTCTCCAAAGATGATAATTATTTTTCTTTTATGGAATTGCAGTCAAAAGTAACTAACGTAAGTACGACAATTTTTCGTTGATTTTCACACCAACTTCAACAGTTCTTTCAACTCCAATCATCAAAATATCACTTCGAACTGTAAACTTTTTCAAACAAAACAGTACATCTCACTCGTAGAAAACTTGCTGACTCGAGGACACACGACGCGACGCAAAACAAACCAAGCGCTTAACTAGACAAGCCAATGTCTCGATTCAACGCAGCATTAAAAACATCTGCAAATTGTTCAGCAAAATGTTGATAACCTAATAATTTCGTCTGGTTTATAATTTGTGAAAAATTAAAATTTTTAATCAACTATGACACAACAACATTTATACGTTTTTTTTCTTCATCCAAGCTGTTTCATTTTCAACAAACGAGTAAAAAAAAATAGAAACAGAAAGCAAAGTCGTCTACGCTTGAAGTGTGTTTGGTTAGATTATTAAACTTTTTACACACGCGAAAAATATGTTCAGCGAGCAAATAAATTTTTCACACATTTTAGTACGCATACCGAGGACTGAAATTTTCCAAATGTTTGCATTTTTCTAGAAGAAAAAAACGCCAACCTCAAAAGCTGCATTTTTCCCCAACTTATCAAAATTAATATACGCGTATTCTGTCCAACGATATCATCGTTTGGCCGTCGCGACGCCGCGTTATATTTACATTAAAGCCAAAGAAAATATCGCTCGTTGAAATATTACTGTGGGAAATTTATTATTAGAATTTACTATGAAATGAGAGAAAGCAGCCTCGTGTTGTTATTTTTTTAATAATGGTTGTCGTTTAGTAATAATTAAATTATTAAAAGGTCAATTCACACTACTGGTCTGGTCTCGGTTCGATCTTATAGGACCAGTTTGGTAAATAATTCGACCAATTTAATTCCAAATCGATCAAATTCTGCCACGTTAAACGTGCCCAGAACATGCGAATAATGTTCGCTCCATGACCACATGTGCCAATATTAATTATTCTTTCGTACGGAATACAAATTACGCAATTGGTTCGTGCCATCGACATTTTATCGGATTAATTTTTCGCAGTGCCAAAATTCACCTCAAGAAGGGATCAAATTCCTACAAAACGTGAAAAAAATCTGTTTAAGAAAGGGACTGTCCGGGTAAAATAGTGAAAAGTGCCTCGTCACCGATTGGGACGAAACTCACCCCAAATGTTGGTATTGATGTAAAACTACCCAAAAAATTTTTTTAGATCCCTACCCCCACCCCTACCCGAGAAAAATGGCCGTATATGACGAAAATTCAATATTTTCTGTACGGGGAGGGGGTAATCCAAATTTTTTGAAATTTTCACAGAAAATAGTGTCTGTGCAGGTGTATGCGTGAGAATTTTTTCAAAAAAATTTTCCCGAATTTTCCGGATTTTCCAGGGGGTTGAAATTTTCAAAAATTCATATAAAAAAAATGGGGAGGGGGGTCATGGCTGGAATTTTTTTAAAAACTGTGTTATACTCTTAAGTATAACATATATTTTACTCGGGTCCCAAAAATCGGTGCAACATGGTCAAAAAAAGGAAAAACATGTAAATACCGCGTTTTTCTTCATTTTTTCGCCATATTTAAGATGTTCAATGTCAAAATTTTGGAAAAATCAGAATTTTGTGTAATGTACTCGTAAAAGATACCAAAACGAGGTACTAAGCTAACAATATCTAAATACTAGCCGTAGGGCCCGTGGAACATGGACCCTGTTTGTTTTGAGCACTTATAGGGTGGTCTTTTTTTATACTTATTTGTGAAAAAAATTTTTTGAAATTTTGAGCGGACCCCCCCCCCCCCCCCTAGATTGGTTCCATTCCATGAGAAAATAACCCACAAAAAATTTTAGCTTGATTGGTCCACCCCCCCCCCACCTATCGCAGGGGCATTATTTGAAGAATGGTGGTCGAGCGCGCGAGCCAAGAACTTTTCCACGGCAGTTCGCCGTAACGCGTCATGTAATCTCTCGGGCTCGAATTGACTTCTAATTCACATTTTTGTTTCTCTCCTGAAAGTGATTTAATTATCGAAATTTGCAAGATCCGTATGTAGATATAGGTTATCGAGGGCGCTGAATTCGATTGTGGAACTAAAATTTACTTTTGACCCCAAAATGCGCCGCTGAGGGGGGTTCAATTTTTACAATTTCGACATTTACAATATTGGTATCAAAATATAGGTTTTCGGAGGCGCTGAATTCGATTTTAAAACTCAAATTCACTTTTGGCCCCTTAATAAATCCCCAGGGTGGTTCAATTTTTATAAGTTTAAAATTGAAGTACAGGTATAAGATTGCAGTGCAAATTTTAAAAGTATCGAAATCGAACTCCCTCTCAAGAGCTCCATTCGAAAGTCAAATGTGAATTTGAGCTTTAAAATCGAATTCAGCGCACCCGAAAACCTATATTTTGATACCAATTTTGTAAATGTCGAAATTATAAAAATTGAACCCCCTCAGCGGCGCATTTTGGGGTCAAAAGTGAATTTTAGTTCCAAAATCGAATTCAGCGCCCTCGATATCTTTTACGAGTACATTACACAAAATTCTGATTTTTTCCAAAATTTTGACCTTGAACATCTAAAATATGGCGAAAAAATGAAGAAAAACGCGGTATTTACATGTTTTTCCTTTTTTTGACCATGTTGCACCGATTTTTGGGACCCGAGTAAAATATGTTATACTTAAGAGTATAACACAGTTTAAAAAAAAATTCCAGCCATGACCCCCTCCCCATTTTTTTTATATGAATTTTTGAACATTTCAACCCCTTGGAAAATCCGGAAAATTCGGAAAATTTTTTTTGAAAAAATTCTCACGCATACACCTGCACAGACACTATTTTCTGTAAAAATTTCAAAAAATTTGGATTACCACCTCCCCGTACAGAAAATATTGAATTTTCGTCATATACGGCCATTTTTCTCGGGTAGGGGTGGGGGTAGAGATCTAAAAAATTTTTTTGGGTAGTTTTACATCAATACCAACATTTGGGGTGAGTTTCGTCCCAATCGGTGACGAGGCACTTTTCACCATTTTACCCGGACAGTCCCTTTGCCAGAACGTTGATTTTTTTTTTTTTTTTGAAGAACTATTCAAATTTTTACATTACTATCATAATTCGGTCGAACAATGTGGGACTGATTTTTTTTTTTTTTTTTTTTTACTAAACTAATCACGACCACGAGGCTTTAACAAGAGACTACGAAGGGAATTGCATCAAAGCGGACACGAACATAGACCCGAGAATGGATTAATAGTGTGAATTGACCCTAACGCTCTTCTCTGTCATATTCGATATCAAATGCGCGTGTAAAAACGCTATACCATATTTTAAAGACTCGAAATCTCAGACAACGTAATTACGCTTTGGGCCAGAACCAAATTTAGTCGCACGAAGCATAGTACATACTTCATCGCTCACTTTATAAGCATTCGCATTTGCTTCAAATGAACTAAAACGTCGAGTTGATCGCTTTTGCAAATTAAAAAAAAATGAACGAAAAAATATACTTAACGTAAAAATCATTTGAAAAATTTTCTCTAGTCGGGTTAGTTACCTGAGATTATGTAGGATATATTCGAAACAATTTAGTTCAAAGGGGAGGGGGGGGGGGCTTTGGAAAGAGATAGTTTCTAATTTTACAAATTTTCATTTCAAAATTTAAATAGACTCTATGATTTTTTTTCGATTAAGATGGAGCATCGAGCATCTTCAACTATTACTCTCTTCCCTCCCATCTTACTTCATCTCTTAAATATTGCCTATTTTTTTTTTAATTTTGGTTCAAACGCTAATTTTACGAATTTTTTAAAAGTTATGTTCAAAACAGATTTTTAAGATCTATTACAATTTTTTTTCTTCTGAATTTTGGTTCAAATAATTATAAAGTTTTGTAGAAAACATACATATATTTTCAAATTTCTCAAATTTTAATTTGTTGGTAATTTTTTTCAATTTTTTCTGAAAAATAAATACAATTATTAAAATAATTTAAAATCTACATTCTTATAAACTCTGAGTACTTCTTCTTCCGTTTGTCAAAAAAAAAAAAAATCAGCACACCTACAAAAAAAATTTTTACGAAGCTTTCAGCACGCAACCACCCTTACATTGTGGGCGAATAACAAATCTGCCAAATTTTAGCTTAATTGTTTAATAAACACCGAAACCACAACACACATTCACGTCATTAAACTGAAAATAACAAACGAAAAAAAAAACTAATAAAGTAACTCTAAATCAATCTTATTGCCGTTCTCGCGTACAATAATGAATTTGTACCAAGAATAATTGAATTCCGAGTAATTACAACGAGTAAAATCAAGTATCGTCTCGTCTAAAATATTCTTCGTTTTTCATTTGGATAAAATTCGCACACAGTCGAACTGCGTTTCAAACGAATTTAGACATATTCTATGTTTGAGAGATAATACGTAATTGGGCATTTGAAATGATAAAGCAGTTACTCACAGTTACTCCACTTTCATGGTCTGATAAGTGATATTTACTACACATAGAAGATGATACCAATACATGATTTCAAAAGAACGCAGCCCGATACCTTGTTATCAATTCCTTTCGGAGTAAAAATTTTTCATCATGATTTCTAATGATAATTCAGTCTATGAGATGAACATTTCTTCAATGAAATTGTTGCCCAATTGATTGAAACATTTTTTCATCATCCTAATTATGTACCACCAACGTGTCGTATAATAACCTGAATATTCAAATTTGAATACTCCTGTTTTATTTTATTTACGTATTTCAGTAAGATAATTATACTTTTGAATTTCGTGATTTCAAACTGAAGATGGCATGCAGATCTTTTCAATTTATTGCAATTTTATTTCTTAAGACCAGCTTTTGGATGAGTATGTAAGTAATTTAAAAATGAATTATTAATTTTATAACTTTAAAGGGCAAATTAGCTGACTTTAAATTAGAACTGTGAAGTAGATCAGGACTTTTGAGTAGAATAAAATAACGTATTATGAGAGACTGAAATTTGATAGGTGGATCAGTAGAGGTCACCGGGGTGTCATTTGGAGATTTCCTTGAGTTCCAAATTTGAAGCAAGCCTCAAGTGGGCACCCGTTATACCTACACGTTTTTCAAGTTTCAAACCAAAACAGTGATTGTGTAATATTCAGTTGAACACCTGGTAGGATATAAGATATTTTTTAAACATTTCAACAAGAAAAAATTCTACTCTACACAAAGGCTCATTGGAACAGTTTAGGATATTTTTGTTTTTATTTTTTTATTATTATTTTTAGCGTATTTCAAAGATTTCCCGCCACACGTGAGAGAGGATCTCCTAGAAGAAGCTAAAGAAATACAAGATCTGACACGTTTGCAGGCTGCAGTTCATAAAATTAAGTTGAAGAAAGGCTCACCTTGGAATCATTTTAGAAAGTCGTGATAAATTTTCTCCGAACACTCAAACGATGCAAAATTATGTTGCAGTAATTTTTTGCAGCAAGACACGCTACGGTAATGATGATGAAAATAATAATTCAGTACTTACTCTAGAAATATTAAAAAAAAGACTTTCTGTGATGTGAATAGAGTGAATAGATTCTATTCACATCACAGAAAGTCTTTTTTTTAATATTTCTAGAGTAAGTACTGAATTATTATTTTCATCATCATTACCGTAGCGTGTCTTGCTGCAAAAAATCACTGCAACATAATTTTGCATCGTTTGAGTGTTTGGAGAAAATTTATCACGACTTTCTAAAATGATTCCATGGTGAACGTTTTGGGCCTGGATTCCCAAAGTCTTACTGGTAGGAAAAAATAAATTCCATTGTAAAGCCAGTCAGATTATATTTGCTGCGTTTATAAAAAAAAAACAAAAAAAAAAAACAGCTTGTTAATTATAATACATTGCATCTCTTTTTTTGTTGGTTTTGTTGGTTTAATTTTTATAGGGACTTGATTTACCTATATGCACTTTTAATCCTAAAATATGCGCATATTTTATGCATTTATAAGTTCAAATGCTAAAAAATATGCATTTATTTGGTCAAAAATGCAAAATATGCAATTAATCAATTCATTTTCCATCAACGCGTCGTTTTTTCCATTACAATCGATAATCAAGTGCATTGCCAACAAAATTTCGTCGTTTATCGGAAAAAGCGAGGATTTTTTTTTCCATTTTCACTTGGCATTTTTACGGTTTTGCAATTTTCATCAGAAAAAAGTGGCTAGAAAAAAAATTTCCAACCTAATTTTGACCTAATCTTTAAAATATTATGCATATTTTCGGTTCTTTTATTATTTTCAATATTACAAAAATTTCGATTGGACCCTTCCTTCTCCTCCCAAATACACATGGGTAACATTAGGTAGGTATTTATTCAAAATTGGGGGAGAGTCCAATTGAAAAAATTTTCAAACAAAAGTGGTAGCTGCAAGTTTCCGGAAAAGGTAATTTAGGTTATAACAAATATTTCGATTGGACCCCTCCCTCTCCTCAGATTTTGAAACAGGGGGAAGTACAAGACCAAATTGAAAAAAATTTTAAGCAAAAGGCAAAAGCTGCAGCTTGAAGTACTATAGGAATGATTTTGTTAATGATAAAAAATTTGATCGGAGATCGGGGACCCCTTGAATATAAAGTATTGTAGTACTGGACTTGGTAAAATTCAAGGAAAGCAAATGATGCAGCAGGCGGGTTTTCGGAAACCATTAATTCAATTGACTTTCATGAATTTTGACCGTATTAACCATTAACCATTATAACCAAACATACTCATAAGGGTCCGAACTGCGGACCTTTGGTTCTTTTTTATCTTCTTTAAAATCAGTACCTATCTTCTGCAAACTTGGTCGAGAAGTTGAATAAAAGCGTGGTTTATTTATTGTAAACAAAGTTGTTCCGTGCTTGAACTGGCCGTAAATACACATTAAATTACATAAATAAACAATTATAACGAGTACCAATTGAAGTATTTTTATTTCTTCCTTTCGGTATTTATACTTACGTAGGTACTTTTAGTGCAATTTAGATGGATCGCGAATTGCAGAATAAGAAGTATGGCGCCAGTTACATCGGCGATCGATAGATACATTCACTTTATGGTAAAAAAAATCCCACGACAATAACGAACTCGAGAAGTACGAGTACATATCATCTTTTAGAATGTAATCGGAATTAAAAGAAAAACTAACGTCGATTCGTTCATATTTCATGAAATCATAAGCATGACCACTGTTGTCAATTAACTCTGTTTATTTTCAATTTTGAAGGAAAAAATCGAAGAAAGAGAAAAAATTTCTTTCTCGTGATTCGAATTTTTTCGAAAAGCGAACACGTGGACACAAAAAAAAATGACCAAAATATAAAGGGTGAAAAAATCAAGATCTGCCACCCCCTATACACACACACAGAATCGGTATAATTTTTTACTACGAAAAGATCGAGATTTTTTTTCATAAAAAATGAGCAATTCTTTTTTCAATAAAATTCAGAGTTTTTTTTCTCCAAAATAATTAAGATATTTTTCTGAAAAATACAGTGTTTTTCCCAGGTTAGACATACTCGTATTATTGAAAGATTCTTTTTTTAAATAAAATTCAGAAACTTTTCACTTTAAACAGATTCAGATTTTTTTTCTGAAAAATTTGAAGTATTTTTTTTATTCAAGTAAGACAAAAATCGAGCCCCCCCCCCCTTAATAAATAAATTAAAAGACGTCGTTCCTAAAATATTGGTTAATTCTAAAAATCTGAAAGTTTTTTATGCTTAAATAATAAAAATATCTATAATTTTTCAACTCCAAAAAATTTAGAGATGCTCTTTAATGAAGAGATTTCTTTTTATTAATGAAAGATTTTTCTCCGAAAAACTGATTTCTCTTTTTTTTAATTGAGACAAAAAAAAATCAAGATTTTTCATGTAAAAAATGAATTTTTTCTCAAAGAAATCAGAAATTGATTTCTCTAAAAAAAAATTATAAAATTTTTCAATTTCAAAAAAATTGAGTTTTTTTCCCCTCTTTAAACATAAAAAAAATCAACTTCAAAAAAACTGAGACAACTTTTTTCCATCAACTACACAAAAAAAGATACTTTCGCCAATAAAATTCACAGTAAACGGTTTTTTGATGCAAAAATTGAAAAGCTTTCTGAAAAACAATTGAGACGAAATTAATTTTTTTTCAAATACCTATTCCTCTAAAAATAAGAAATTCCTTTCTAAAAAAAATAAATACCTAGGTAATGAAATAAATAAATAGAAATAAAAAAAAGTTGATTCCGAAAAAAATTCAAATTATTTTCTATCTGCATAAAAAATAGAAACTTGGAAGAATTTTCGCTCCAAAAAAATTTAAACAATTTTAATTTTCAAAAAGATTTAATTTTTTACAACTTGAAACAAAATTGACATTTTTTTACAAAAAAAAAACTGATAAAATTGGATTTTCTTCTTAATTAGAAAATATCTATTTCAACTATAAAAAAATTTGAAGATTTTTTTTTCTCCAAAAAATTGAGAAAATTAAATTTTTTCAAAAAAAAAAAAAAAAAAAATGTTTCTTCTAAAAACAATACTTAGTTTTCTTCCAATGAATAATACAAGAATTTTTTTTTTCAAGAATCGTAAGCGAAAGAAAAAAGACTGTGCTTTTTTTATGGGACTTTTTAGTGGATAATCTGGACCTGAAATCAACATTTTGAAATAAATAAATCTTTGCTCGCTCAATTGCAATTTTTCTCATTTTTATGGTGTAATTTTCCCGCAATAAATTTGATTTTTTTTAATTCGACGATAACCTGAAACAGAAACATGCGATTACGCACCTCTACTTGATAAAAACTCGATCAGCTCTAGACAGGAACATTAGAGAGAGAAGAAAAAGTTCATGCCAAAGTTGAACTTGATTTTTGTAAAATTTGGCACAAGAATTCGTGTTAAAAAATAAAAACTCGACCGAAACATTGTCAAAAAATGTATTTTTTTTTCAATCTTCGCGTCGATGAAATAACCCGAGCATCGAACTAAATTTATGAATATTTCTCACACGTTGCTCGCACACTACGTCAAAATGATGATAAATTCATGGAAAATTAGATCGTTGCAATGCTCGAGCGGTCATCGAAGTGTTTTTTTTCTTCTAATTACAAATACAGGGTACGTATCTCGAGCGTTATAAATTTCAGCTATACGAATTAAAATAATTCGAGGCATTTGCCAACCAATGAAACCATTATTTACAAATATCCTTATCCCTACCAACGATTAAATGGCGAGACACAAGGCGCAGCCAAAAATAAAGCACCGCTACATTTACCGCATCTAGACTACACACACATTGGCCATCGCCATACAAGAAGCAAAAATTAAACTTCTAAATGCACCGAATTGGCATACCAGTGACAACGCATGCATGGCGCGATAAAAAATAAATAAATAATAAATAGTACCTAATAATAATTAGTGAAAGCACTAATGGGTGCTAGTGCTAGAGCTCCATCGTCTACGACGCCATATGTGTGTTAAAGCGAATGAAAATTTTACAAACAATCCTCGAATATAAATATTTTCAACTCGGGTATAGTATAGTATAGTTACGTACGAGTACGAGTACGTATAAATAATATATATTAATAAACAGGAAAAAGAAATCGTAATAAAAAAATGGTAAAATCACGCAAACGACACTATAGCGTCTGACTCTGAACCGCTGCCTTTCGCCAGTGTAACGCATTTCCGTTATTCGTATTTTGGTTTGGTTATAAGCCAACAAATCGTGTTACATTAATCTATTTCCTCTTCACTCTTTCGTTGGTTTTTTTCTCTTTCTTATATTTTTCACAAAACGTTCGCCAATTTGAAACAATATTAATAAGCAACGATATAGGTGGGTTCCAGTCTGGGCTACTTAGCGTAAATGGTCTGCATAGTGCATTCCCTACCTACCCTCTTCTTTTGACGAATGTCATAACGGTGGAAAAATTCTATTACCTATTTCCATATTTTTATGCTGTGTATCGACAAAATCTAGTACTTTTCGCCTGGTTTAATCTCCAATTCACGATTTGGAACGTGAGGCGAGCACTTTACAGAGTTCGGTGGTTTTAAGAGGACAACTCAATGGTGAAACTCGACTTTTCACAGCAGCTCAATCAACAAAATGTCGAAAGGAAGTTTCAATTTAGTAAATTTAATCACCTTTACCCTTTCATTTCCTCGTTTTCAATTATCGCCGGGTGTTTTGAGAGCTTACTAGTGTAGAGATAGCATTCAAAAATAACGAAATAGACTCGAATTTTGGGGGAATATGCAACGCTGCGGGACCACTTTCACTTTTCATTTTTCAGAAATCGAATTCACCAATAAAATTTTACCCCTACCGGATGTTCGCTTCAAAATATAAAATTGGTTATCTAAAGACATTTTGAAATACAATCTGAAATTAGCCAAGTTCTATTGTTTTGACAATACTAAAAAAATTTCATTGTAAAAAATAAAACCTAAAAAAAATGAATTTTTTCTGTATAAAAATTAAAAGATTTCAATTTAGAAAAAAAAAATTGAAAATTTTTCTTAATTTTTTTCTTGTTTAAAAAAGATTTACTTACCTACTTTAGGTAGATATTTTTTCACCAAATTTTTTTTTTTTAATATTTCCCCCCTAGATGTCTCATTTTGAAATATCTGAAATTAGCCAAGTTCTATTGTTTTGACAATACTAATAAAAAATCATCGTAAAAAATAAAACCTAAAAAAACTAACTTTTTTCAGCATAAAAATTAAAAAATTTCAATTTAGAAAAAAAAATATGAAAATTTTTCTTAATTTTTGTCTTGTTTGGAAAAGATTTACCTACCTACTTAGATGGAGATTTTTTCACCAAATTTTTTTAAAAAATATTTTCCCCCTAGATGTCTCATTTTGAAATATCTGAAATTAGCAAAGTTCTATTGTTTTGACAACACCTAAAAAATTTCATTCTAAAAAATGAAATCTAAAAAAACGATGACTTTTCTGCATAAAAATTAAAAGATTTCAACTTCGAAAAAAATTGAAAATTTTTGAAAAATTTCCTTGTTCAAAAGAGATTTAGGTATTAGATATTTTTACCAAAAAAATTTTAAAAAGATTTTCCCCCAGATTTCATCTTTAAAAAGATTGACGGATTTTTTCTCAAAAAAAAAAAAAAAAAAAAAAAAAAATGTTAGGTGAATTGAATTTTTTTTTCTAGAATGAATTTTTTTACTGCTGATTTTTTTTTAAGTAATAGTGGCTCTAGAAAATTTAAAAAAAAAATAATGAAAAAATTTTCATTTTTGTCTCAAAAAAATTGAGAAATGTTTCTGCTTCCAAAAAATCAAGATGGTTTTTTTTTCTAAAAGGAATAGAAAATTTGTTTACTCTAAAAAGTTTAGAATTTTCTTAGCTAACTTATCAAAATGGAGATATTTTTTTCATTCCAATAAAATTCAGATGTTTTTCTACAAAGAATTGAAAATTTTCCACCAAGAATTTCAGAAATATTTGTCAAAAATTGTTGTGATCTTAATTTTTTCTTTAAAAAAGTTTTTTTCATTTAAAAAATGAGATTTCTTCATTTAAAAAAGATATGAGATTTTTTACCTATTAAAAAAATGAGGGATCTTCTTCTAAACGAGTTTTTTTTTTATTCAAAAAAAATCTAGAAAAGGGATTCTTTCACAAAAAAATGAAAAAAAATTTCTGCGTAAATATTTAAATACATTTTCTTCAAAAATTTTCAGGAAAAAATGAGATTTCTTTATTTTAAAAAATATGAGATTTTTATATTTTTTGTTAACAATGAGATTTTTTATTTTCAAAAAATGAGTTCTTTTCTCCTCAAAAAAAAATCTAGAAAAGGGATTCTCTCACAAAAAATGAAAAAAAAAAATCTGCGTAAATATTTGAATACTTTTTCTTTAAACTTTTTTAGAAAAAAAATGAGATTTTTTAATTTTTTCAACGATGACATTTTTTATTTTCAAAAAATATTAGATTTTTTTGTTTAAAAAAATTATTTTTTTATTTTAAAAAATAAGAATTTTTTACTCAAGTATTTAAAAAAATGCGTTTTTTTCTTTTCATTAAAAAAAACTAGAAAAGGGAATCTCTCAGAAAAAATGAAAAAAAATTTCTTCGTAAAAATTTAAATACTTTTCTTCAAAATTTTTTAGAAGAATGTTAGCTTCAAAAAATGTAAAAACAATTCGTTGACTCATTTAAAAAAAAAAAAAAAAAACTGAACGAATCGGTTTTGTAGGAAATTTTACAAATTTCAACATTACTTCAACTTTTTTTTTGATAAGGAGGGCTGAAAATTTCTCAAAACATTTAAAAAAAAAATGAGTTCACACGTATCTACAAATGAAACACTTCAATGAAGGTGGGAGGAGTGGGGCTCTTTTTGAACCAATGGTGTTTCATTATTCGCATATAAGTATGTGGTCTGCTCACTCAAAATTGCACCTAATTCGCGAAAGTGAGGGAACAAAATTCGTTTTTTTTTCACCAATCACCATGTATATTTTGACACGTGTTTTTACGCCACCCGTTCACTTTTGGAAAAAAATGAATATTACCTACCTACTTTTTTTGTTACAAATGTCATGTCATGTACTTTAATTTTAGTAATGACTATTTTATTGTTTAAATGCATAATAAAATATTCAAAGTGTTGGTGAAATTCGGAATTTGTGGCCGACTTTTGTCAATCGAAATGGCTGCCATTTTGTTGTTTCCCTCAATTTTTATTGCTGGAGGCATGACTTGAAATGTTCCTCAGGATGTCCACTACTTTACAAAAGCACGTTTCAAAGGATTGGGGGGGGGGGGGGCGCAGTACAGACCGCAGAAATATTGTTCTTTCGTACCATTTAGGTGTCTCAGGAAGATCGGAAGTCACCATTCATCCCACAATCCATTAAGTAAAGCTATAATCATTCACCTGTCACCTGCCATCACTATGGTAGCTCTAGACCAGACGAATCCCTTTTTTTTTTAAATGCGAAAATGTTTACCATAATAAACAGATTTTTTGACGACTTCCTAATAAAAATTGATTATAATTACGTTAGAGGAATGAAGTCTGCGGATGGTACACGGACCAATTTACTCGATAATACGGAAATAGATACTTCCTCTTTTACTAAAATAGCACCGCACCCTGTCGAGTTCACATAACAATTAATTTAATTGTGTCACGAACTTTGATTTTTGCATTAGGACGCTTTAATGGCTGAAAATTGGACATTTGTTTGTATAGAATTAAACGTTCGGTTCGGGCATCCAAACCGCGTGATAATTGGAGGGAATATTCCATTGATCAAAATCGAATAATTATAGACATTATATCATATCTCACGCAACTACGATTACGTATTCGCCATTAATATTTAGATCAACGTTGATTTTATTCCAAATCAGGTAAAACTGGTTCCGTTTCATTATCAAAACGTTAGTTTTTGAAGGTAATATTTTACAATCAACTTTAGATTTACTACTTGCCACCTTCTCGACTCCTCACGCACATCACCAAATTCGTAGTAAGATCTGATTTGTACCAAATGTACAAATTTGTAGCAATTTTTCGTATTTGAAATCATCGGTGCTCTGGAAGTTGATACTTTCCAGCTTGGATTATACATATACTGCGAAGGTTACCAGACACATCATTTTTTGGTTCAATGTTCAAAGTCTACGACTAGCACGTGAGAATGCTTTGAATTTTACATACGATCGATTATTTTGAATAATTATACCAGCTAATGAAGTACATACGATCGAAGGAAACAAAACGAACAAAAAATGCAACATACCAGAAGAAGAATGCTGTTGTTTTTTATGCGGTCGATCTTCTTGAAGTTGAAGCATTTGTTTACATGATATGTGACAAGTTTGGAAAAGTAATACAATCACCAAGAGTAAAAGGGGAAAACACGCATGAAATTTCATGATGGCAACGTTTATAATATTATTTCACATACATAACAAACTTATAATTAAAAATCGCACTCGAACCGATTATTTCACAAAATTTAACAGCGACCGAACAAAATCACGCATGATACTAGCGACCGAAATACGCAAAAAAAGTTCACAATTTCGAGAAACCATTAAGCCACGCTCGATTATCTCCAAGAAAAGACATCGTATTCCAAGTTATACTCGCTAATAGTTGCAACTACCTCTGCAGCAAAGATCTATCCGATGTTTGTAATTCTAACCATAAGCTATTAATACGGCAATGCACGTGACTGAAACTCGCGAGAATTGGCTTATTGGAGAAAACCCAGTGTTACCAAATTATAACTCGATAAATAGTACGGTAGAGTTTACGAAAAATACTTCAAAATAAACGACAAATTGATTGGTAAATTCATTAATTTGCATACGATTGCTACGTGAAATTTACAATTGAAGACTTTCACGAGGAGTATTTTCAAGCTAAAGTTGTTCGCCGAAAGAAAATTCAAGGGGATTAATTTGATTGCCAATTTAAGCATAAAGTGTACCCAATGTACCCAAATTATTTCATCTTACGTTAGATTTACCACGTGTTGAACGTTTTTAAAGCATTCGATTTAATGTTCGACGACTTCGTTATCGTACGATTACGAAAATGCAACCATTGTACCAAAACGGGGTGAAAGGATTGTCATTTTGTCATTAATGTCATTTACAATAGAGTTGTGTTAAGTTAACGTTTAGTAATACAATGTAGAAAATTCACACTGCACTATTCTCTTTCATCGATAGATAAGTATTTTATGTAATTTAATCGCATACAAAAAGTGAAACACTTGAATTTTTTATGCCTAAAATGTAAAATCCAAGTTTTAGGTGAAATCATAGATCTTTGGGTGAAATGTTTTCAAGTTATTCAAATTTGAAAAAAATCTAGGTAATCTAGCAGGGTGTGCAACTCATTTTTTTTTTTTTTTTTTGAAAATTCATGACTTTTTTATGAACACTATTTTCTACATTTCCAGGGGTCCCACTTCCAGCATAAGCATAACTTGGAATAAATATGGGGGGAAGTAAAAAAATTCCCCTATTTTTTGTGGTAAATAGTCGAGTATTTAAAAAAATTATTGAAGGAGGGGCGAATGCCCCTTGAACCCCTAAGTTATGCCTATGCCCACCGAGACCCCATTTTTTTGTAACCAAAAAAATCTACAATTACAAAAGAAAAGTCTCATGAATACTTGGTATTTTCAAGGGTGTAATTCAATTTCTTCACTAAACAGTGAATGCTTGAAATTGTTTTCATCTCCTAATATTGTGAAAATGATTTTTTCCTGAAAATAAAACAAAAAATTTTCACGCAAAAAATTCTTCTATGTTTTTTTTTTCATCCCAACTCCCAAGTTTAAAAACTATTTTAAAGAAGAAAAAAAGATCCCCAAAAAATTAAGATTTTTTTATTTTAGAAGAATTTTTAAAAGAAAAAAAAAAATCACAGTTTTTTTTTCGAAAATGAAACGAATTTCTTTCTTTACCTACAAAGAACAAAATAAGAAACTTCACATAAGAAAATTTTACACCCAACATTTTTTCTCAAAAAAAAAGAAAAGATTTTTGGATGTTTTTTATTCCACAAAATCCTGAAATTTCTTCCTCCGAAAAAATTTCTACTTTAGAAGATTTGAGATTTCTCTACCTATTTCAAAAAAATTGAGTTGGTAGGTAATTTTTTTTATTCCAAAACAATTTTAAAAAATTTTTGAACCAAAAAACTCGTTATTAATTTGTTTTTATTCCAAAAAATGAGAATTTTTTTCTCCAAAAAGCAGAAACCCTTCCCCCCAAAAAATTAAAATATTTTTATTTTTCAAAAAATTGAAGAAAAAAATCCAAAAAATTGAGATTTTATACTCTAGAGTTAGAAAAGTATTTTTACTTCAAAACAATTTAATTCCAAAACGATCGATAAAATTGAGGTTTTTGATTTTTTGTAAATGAGAATTAAAAATATTTTCATTTTTTAAAAATTGAGAATTTTTTCTACACTTTGTACAGCAACTACCTGACTCAAAAATGTTTTTTATTTGTTCCAAAACAATTTTTAAAATTATTTGTACGAGCTTACCAAAAAAATCATTTTTTTCATTCCAAGAAATGGGGATTTTTCCAAAAAAAAAAAATAAATAAAAATAAAAATAGAAATCCCCCCTTTGAAAAAAAAATCTTCAAGAAAATTAATTTTCTTCTTCAGAGAAATCAAGATACCTATTTTATGCATTTTTTTTTTGAGAAGATGCAACAGTTCAAAAAAATTTCACTTTTAAGTGAATTTGTAATTTTGCCCGGGTAATATTAAGTATCAAAAATTCAAGACTTCAAAGAGTAAAATTCACGACTTTTCCATGACTTTCATGACCCATTTTTAAATTTCGTGACTTTTTCATGACTTTTAGACACCCTGAAATTTCTAAGAGTCATCCAAAAAAATTAATTCCATGGAAATGTAAAAAAATTAAAATAGATTTTTTCAAGTTTCAGAATACCTACCAAAAATTTTTTCGTTCAAAATAAATAAAGCCTATACCTAATAGTGTTTTTAAACACCCTAAAAAAGAAAGAAAAAAAAACCAGAAAACAGAAAACGTTTAAAACAAAAACAAAAAAAAAACCTAAAATTGTTTTTTTTTTGTTTTAAACGTGTGTTTATTGCAACTTATTTTTTCATGTTTTTTTTTTCACTTTTCTCATTCCTTAATTTTCGAAAAAATTTATGAAAAAAACGGACATCCTGGTTCGATTGCAAAAAAAAACTGAACAGAAAATTTTTGGTTAGAAAATGTTAAAAACATTGTTTTTTAATTTTTTTTTTTTTTTTAATTGAAAAAATCACTTTTAAAATAGAAAAAAATTGTTCAAAACAAAAAACAAAAACAAAAACGTTTAAAACATTGTTGTTTTTTTTTTAAATGGTTAAAAACATCAACCAGCTCAAACGATAACAGGGGAAGAGTAGTCAGGATGAGAAAGTAATTTTATTGTAGACAAAAGAAGTGTCATAAAATTGATAAATTTTTGGTAAAACTATGAAAAAAGTCATTTTTTGATAATTATACTCCAAATGTGGGCCTAAAAATCAAGAATTCGAAGATATGAATGGAATATTCGTATTTGACGTAAAATAGACACCTCACTCCCTATATTTACCAAAATTAATTTTGGGGACAGGGTCTCCAAAAAAAATGGTTCAAAAAAAGGGTTCGGGGATAAGCGGATTTTTATGGATTTTGGTTATGTTTTCAAGGTTACCTCAAGTGGTACCATTTAAATTCGATTAGAGAAAAGAAAAAAAATTAAAGAAAAGTAAGGAATTATTTTCTTCTAAAAACAAACAACTTCAGGTACTGAGAGAAAAAAAAATCGAAAGTCCAAAATAAAGATAATTCCAATAGGGGTACCCACACCTAGTCATCTCTTTACCGTTTACTTTTTTTTTTCAAACTGATGTGTGAGTTATAGCACAAGGTCGTACCTCTACCTACATACAAAATTCAATCAATCAGAAACCCTTCTATGCAGAACGTGAATATACTTAGTTACTGGTGAATACAAAGCAGCTATGATAAGTATGACAATTTCAAAGTTTAAAAAAAACATCAATGAACCCAGTAGGTACATTATAAAAGGTCGGACAGTAAGAATGACCAACACAATCTGACGTTTATCAAAAAATAATAATAACAATAATAATAATGATACTTAATAAAAATATAATAATATAATGTAAAATGTTTCAAAGATTGGTCACTTGCCAGTTATCAAAGACGACAATAATACCGAATATATTATAAGAAATTTGCCAATTTTTCAACTACGTCTGCATCGTACTTCTATTTTTAAAATTATCTCTATTTATAATCAAAACTTTTTAATTAAATTTCACATTGAAAAAAAAATTTAGAAGAGGTTTCTGGAAGGAGCGAAGTACCCACAGTATACCTACATTACCTACAAAGATTTTGACGATGAAGTATGAAATACAAATTTCAAAATTTTGTTGAACGAAATTCTTTTTACCTATTTTGCTAAGAAACTTTATTTTTTCAAAACTTTTTATTTTTTATTTTTGAAAACAGTTCTTCAACGATTTTGGAAAAATAATTTCTCATAAAAAATATGCTTTTACCAGAAAAACTCGCCCACAAAAAATAACCCCTATAGTCCCAGCTCTGAGCTGCAAAATAATGGAATGGAAAGAACAAAAATTTCATGAGCTTAGCACAATCAATTAATAAATTTCATAGTAATCGGGCAATCAGTGAATCAATTTCAATATATTTGAAAAATTAATTAATTGATTTAAGTGAATTTCAAAAAAAAAAAAAAAAAATTGAAATTTTTTTAAATGAATAATTGAAAGTTTTTGAAAATTTCTAAAATAATGTGAATTTTTTGAAAAGCATTTTTCACAAAAAATTGTTTTCTGTGAATTCCTTCGAAAACTTTTTCTGAAAATGATTATTGACCTTTTTCAACAACATTTTAAAAAAATATTTCCTTTTTGCAAAATTCTGCCCAAAATATATATATTTTTTTAATCAAAAATAAATTCGTAAAAAAGAAATTTTCGTGAGAAGATTTCAAAAATTTTCGAAAAATTAGAAAATAATGTCAAATGTGCTTTAATTTTGTATAAAAAATTCATTCAAAAATTTTTTTAAACTGTTTTTGGTACACAAAACTTCCACTACTAACCTTAAAAAAAATACAAAAATTTGTTTATTCAAAAAAAAAAGATTTTTTTAATATTAAAAAATTAAAAATTTCATTCTTAAAAACCAAAAAATTTTCATCTCAAAAAATTGTAAAATTTCGTTATTCTAAAAAAATTAAATTGAATTTATTTTAATGTTTTCTTTTTTTTTAAATGCCCTACTTAAAATACCGAAAAAAATTATAAATCTTATTCCAAAAAATTTAGAAATTTTTTCATTAAAAAAAAAAAATAGAAAATTTGTTAATTTCGAAAAAATGATTTGTTTTATTCTTAAAATAGCCTCTCAAAAAATTATAAGTAAAAATAATTTTTTTACCCTAGAGTATAATTTTTAATAAAATTTATTTCAAACTTTTTTTCAACGTCCTAAATTCTGAAAAAAATTTAAAATTTTATTCCATAAAATTACCAAATTTTTTGATTATTAAAAAATTGAAATTTTTTTATTCAAAACAAAAATTAGAAAAAAAATTTATTTCAAAAAAATTAAATTTTTTCATCTCAAAAAATTGTAAAATTTCTTTATTTATTTAAAAAAAAAATTAAAATTAAATTTATTTAAAACTTTTTTTACAAAAATGTCCTAGTTGAATCCTGAAACAAAATAAAAATTTTATTCCAAAAAATTTAGAAATTTCTTCATTTGAACAAAAATAAAAAATTTATTTATTCAAAAATAATGATTTTTTTTTTATTCTTAAAAGAGTTTAAAAAATTTTCATCTTTATAACAAATGTGAAAATTTTTCATCTCAAAAAATTGTGAAATTTCCTTATTCCTAAAAAATATTTTTTATGCTAAAAAATTCAAATAAAATTTATTTTAAACTTTTTTTTTAAATCTGAAAAAAAAATTAAAAAAATTTTATTCCAAAAAAGTATTTTATTTCTATAGTCTTGAAAAATAAAAAAATTGATCATTCTCAAAAAATAAAAAATAAATACATTCTTAAAAAATAGAATTATAATTTTATTATTTTCATCTCAAAAAATTACGTAAGAAAAGTTGAAATAAAATTTATTTTAAACTTCCTTTTTCTGTTAATGTCTTAAATTCCAAAAAAATATAAATTTTATTCCAAAAAATATAAAAAATTTTCATCTCAAAAATTGTAAAATTTTCTTGTTCCAAAGAAATGTTTTTTTACTCCAGGAAAATAAAAGTAGATTTTAATCCAAAAAAAAATTCAAAGATCTCAAACATTTGAGAAATTTCTCTCTCACTTCTTTTTCATTGGTTTTAGATTAATCCAAAGCGATTTTTGTGAAAAATCAATAATCCGATTTTTCACATTATGTATGTAGGTGTAGGTAGAGGTACCTATACTTGATGCAATAATACGAAATCCATTTACGAAAACGTAAATTCAGCTACCATTACGTAAGCAACCAGAAAAAGGGAAGAAATACCAAGCAATCAAAATGTCATTCCTCAAATGACAACATTCTTTCCACAATGAAAATCCCTTTTCTGCTTAAAATGGACCTGCAGGCTGAAACGCCACACCAGTCGCGACACCCCCGGAAACCAACTCCCGCAGAAAAAGTAAACAATTCACGAGCTGTAAATTACGAACCGCAACAAAGTTGATAATTTTAAACGAAACAATGTAAAAGAAACAAAGCGTTTCCAAAAAATCTACCACATTTCAAAAAACTAAAGCCTTTTATTTGAAAACAGAAAAGATTAATGAATTCATTTCAGCGAGAAAGGAAAAAGATACTTCAGTAAGGAAAGCGAGAAATACCTACGTGATCAGATCCGATTGACCAGGCTTTAACAGCAAACACTAAACAGAGTTAATTTAAACATTCATTGTCATGCACGGACACGGAAAGACGCTTTTATCTCGCTTCCAGTGGACCCAACAATGTGAGCTACATTCCCATGAAGCCGCGTACTTGATAAAATTTCAAAGAAATCGTTTTACTTCCTAATTCTTAACATGGAATGTTTACACAAATTCTTTTTTTAATTTTTTTTTTACCTAAAATTAGTCATGTTTAGAAACAAACTACCTGCCACACAGGTGAACAAAAACATGACAAAAAATATAGAAATTACATTAAATTTTTCGAATAACTTGCTCCATCTTTTCATTAAAAGATTAATCACCGAAACGTTTGTTTTTATCAGAATATAAAGGTCATTCGCTTATTTCAAAGATGCAACATTAAAATGAGTTTTTATGTAGGTAAATAAAGAGTATCAAGGTTAATTCTAAATTAAATAGGTCATTTTGTATATATTTACAAGAAAAAAATCATCGTTAGAATGATTCCAATGGGTAAATAAGATTTGAAATACCTTGCGTATGAAAGTCTCAGCAATAATGAAGAGCTGATTCATTTTTTTTCCTAGTAAAATATCATCAATACTGATTACTGAAGCCCTGTCGAAGTACGAAACCCCATCTCGTACTCATAATGTTAAAAACAATGTAGCGTTTCGGAATGTAAGCGTCTAGGTACTAAATAGAGATAGTGAGAAGCCAAAAGTGATTAGCAGGGCGCCAGACGACGTGACAGTTCCGCATAGTCATAAAAATAGGTAAAAATGGCAAAATTTCTCACAACTCTCAAACCAGGTCTGACTACCTACTGCGAGATGTGGAATAAATTACGTAATGCTTTATTCGATAGAAATTGTAAAATATATTAACGAATAACTCAAAGTACAAAATAATTGACTTTAATTTATGGTTAAATAATTTGTTAGAAAAACACGATGACATAAAATCGTTGGAAACGGATTGAAGGAAATTTATAAAAACGAGAATTTTTCTCGTCAGAGTTGAAACTAAATTTTTAATCGTAATTTTTCGTAACGAAAAACAACAAAAATAACACATTTTACAATAACTTACTCAGCAGGAAATAAAAACTCAAATCGAAATTCACGATTCATTCCAAAAGAAAATCTTCCAATTTCAAAAGATGATCAGTATCACGAACTGTTGAACTTCACAATTTCATCCCAAATACGGTTTTCCTGATTAAATTTTCAGAATAAAAAATTGAGATTAATAATTTTACTTTAAAAAAAAAAAAGAATGATCACCTTGAAAACGACTTACTCTTCATGAACTTAGGCACAAGAATATTCACGATGCAACAATATAAGGTATCTAACGACGTAAATTGTTCAAAAAATCGGTCCGATATTTCTGGCGGATTAAATTTGTTGGTCGTTTGAATTTTTTAGATGCGTATGGAGATTTATTCTCATCCAGACCGTGACGGTGCAACATATTTTTTGGAATGTGTCTAAAGGCGAAATTCCAACTGCATCCTGCTTTAAGGTCATTTAATATGTTCACACACTAAAACATAGAAATTATTTTTTAATAAATAAAAATAAATAGGATACTTGAATGAGAATTTTGAAACATTACATTACAAACTGATAATCTCTTTGGGCCATCCACGTATCCATCAATTGGTAATGAGGCTGTTTGAATATCTTCAAGCTTCGCTTTTTGATGCGTTACTGGGGGTTCAAAATGTTGTGATAGACCTCCTGAGAAAAAGGGTAAAATTAATTTTTGACTTGTTGGGAAAAAAAAAATGTAATATGAAAAAAACATACTCACCGATAATATAAACTTTTTTGCCATTATACTTTTGCATTATATTTTTAGATTCAGGAGACAAATAGATCAGGTCTTCTTTGGGAAATATTTCTAAATAACTTCTTTTAGTCCATGAGAAAGAGAAATAACCATCTTGATTCGTATCGCTCATTATCTCCATGATCAAGGAAAAAAGCTCTCCGTCAGGATTTATATTACAATATATAATATGACTAGGATTACTAAACACTCGATTTGTCTGCCAAGCGTCAAACAGGTGAAAAGCTGTATCCCAAATTAAATTTCTTGAAATATTTTTTTCGAAACCACAATCGATAACAATATGAGGTCCATTCTGCATCGCTTGTAATGATTTAGAATCGTACAAATTGGGTATTCGCTCGAGTATCGATTCATTAAACATTCCATTAGAGGAACCAGTATTCTCAAAATATTTCACAGCGTTTATTTCCTCTTGTTCTCGAGATTCTGAAATTGCTTCTACAGCAAAACGATATTGAAAGAAGTTATTCATTTCGTCTTCAGAAAGCGTTAAAAGTGTGCGCCAGCGGTCGGTACTAATCTTTTTCGGCAGTCGTGTCCCTTGTTGTAGTTTTAGTTCTAGTTTCACGAGGAGTACTTTCAGGGCTTTAATTTTGTCTTCATTTCCGTCAGTAATTGCTTGAAAATCAATCTTATAACGGGAGCTTATGGAGTCTGACGAATCGAATTCATTGCTTGAGAATGGTTTGAATTCGGAGTATTGTTTAGAAAAGTAACCATGGAAAGGAACTCGAATTCTTGTCTTTTTCAGTCCCATTATTTCACTACTAACATTACGAAAAGAGACAGAAAAGAAATTCCGGGAAAAGTGCAACAAGCACATACTAATCGAACGAATTGATACGATGATTTTTGACGATAATACAAAGGCGTAAAAGTTCAGAACTTTATGAAGATATGGTTTGGTTTAAATTAATATTTTTTTCTAAAAATTTCAAAATTCTTATCACGAGTGTGAAAATTGTTATCACAAATTGGGAGAAGCAAAATTCAACAAGTTTCTGCAAGTCGAGTTTTTGCAGAGAAAAATGGTAGAAAAGAAGAAAAGACAATGGACCGATTTCAAAAAATAGCACATTAAAATCGTACTCAAACAAAATTATGTAATAAAATAGTAAATTAAACTCAACTATAAATCGATTCGATACATAAAAGCACAAAGTTTGCAAATATTTTCTCAAAAAAACAAATTTTTTAAATTTCGAGTTAACCTACTTTTTGAAACCTACTCATTGGTAGAATGGCGTCAAATTCGATAGAAATGTGTGAATTTATGAACAGCGAATCACTCATCTTTTGAGATTTTTTTCAAGGTTCAACGACGTAAACATGAAACATCAACTTTGATTAGCAAATTATTCTTTTCTTTTGCTTCAATTTCTGCTGTAATTTTTAAGATTCTTAATATAATACATTAACTATTCTTTCCTGCTTCTTTAAAGTTCAATAAGATGGAAGATTACGAACGAATTCTGCTTATAAAACAAGAGGTATTCGTATTCAAAATACCTCCCAGGACATCGATGAAAAGTTACAGGTAAATTTACTGTTATTTTCTCTAAAATTGGGCTCTAAAATAGTTATTCGTGATTATTTCATTACGTTTCAATATCTAAATCTCTCTACCATTGATAGGTGTATATTTGATGTCATATTCGTTGTTCATCTTGGTATTAAAAAATTATTCTCTTTGTTACAGGGCAGCGGATTGGAACTTGAATGAGCCTCAGTGGTCAGGTCGTATGCGAATGGTTGCAAAGGGAAACGAATGCATTATCATTTTGGAAGATAAAACGAATGGAAATTTATTTGCAAAATGCCCCATCGAAGCTTATCCTGGTGTTGCTGTAGAAGCAGTTTCAGACTCTTCTCGTTATTTTGTTTTAAGAATTCAAGACGATAATGGTAATGGTACGGGAAAGTAAGTGACTACTTTAAAATCACCCATAACTAATTCTTATCGTTATTCTTCAGGCAGAGCAGCATTCGTCGGACTAGGTTTCGTCGATCGTTCGGATAGTTTTGACTTTAACGTGGCACTACAGGATCATTTCAAATGGTTGAAAAAATCCGAAGAGATAGTCAAAGAAGAGTCGGAACCTCGTAAAGATTTAGATCTACGATTCAAAGAAGGAGAAACCATTAAAATAAACATGAAAATTACGGTAAATATAATAACGAACACATTGCAAAAATTCTAGTGTATAAATGCTGACGCTTGCGTTTATTTTAATATTACTTAGAAAAAAGATGGCGCCGAAGGGTCCTCTAAAGCGAAGCCCAAGTCTGGATCATCGACCGGATTATTGCCTCCACCTCCCAGTGTTATAAAAATTTCACCTCCGAGTTGTGTTTCCACTCCTGCTGGGTAAGCATTTTATCACGTTGTGCTACTTTCCTTTGTTTATTGAATTTATATCAAATGTTGGAAATTCCCCATCGTTTTCAGTGACCAATCTTCCGCCACCTCATCAGGAAACTCAAATCCGAACTGGGTACAGTTTTAATCTATTATTCAGCATGGTCGCTTGTGTATGAAAATTTGATTAATATCGCCGTTCCTTTCTCTTCATTGTTTTTTGATCTACTGTTAATGAGTATTATTTTAGAATATTTATGGAAATTTACGGTTTTGTGATTTTTGTTTTGTACTATTATGTAAGGTCAAATGCGTATATTCATATTTAGCGTTTTATCCAAGTAACAAAATATTTTCTTCAACAAATGAAGGCTACCTTTTAACTTCAAGCAGTTACCATTTTATAAAATTAGTGGAATATTGCATACAAAGTATTGTTTATAAAAGTTTTTTTTTTTACATATAAAAGGATCTGCAATAGTACTGAATGGATTAATTTCGTAATTGTATTAAGAATACGGATTTCAAGCGAGCATTTATTTGTAACATAAGAATAAGTAAAAAATGAGAGGTGATTGATTCGTAAAATTCGAATTATTATTCGTGTACAAACGTGTGACATTTTATTTATTGCTTATTCTTATAATATCTTCGAAATTATTTATAGTTTACAACTGGAAGAATCTGAATTTAATATTCATACCTAGCATTTGATAATAATTATGTTTCCCTATTAGTGATTTTATTATTTATATATTTAATTTCATCTGTTATAGGTGCCTGTATAGTGCATGTAATATAATACTGTATTTTATTTAAATCTCATATTTACTCGATGTTAACTATTATAAGATTATGTGTATATTTGTTCTAATTGTGCAACAATTAGCCAACGAAAGTTTAGCCATTATTTTGCCATTTTTATTGGAAATTTCGAACTGGATTTTGCTTCATTTAGTTACAATTTTATGGAATAATTCGAGGAGACCACCCTCGATAATCTCGATTGATTTTTTTTCGGTTGGTGAACGAAAACTTCATTTTCAGTCAAGTTATACTTCCTGGCTAAGTGACTTTATGAAGTGACCTTAACTCGATTGAAAATAAATTATTGAAATATTGCATTGGACGAGTACATACGATTCATTTGAATGATCGAGGTTTCCTAGGCACGTTCGAGATTAATTTTTGCTTGGTTGAGGCGATCACTGTTGCGATTCTTTCGATATTTTTGGCACCTTATATGATGAATTTTTTGGGAAAATATTAATGCTGGATTTTTTCAAAGAAATTGATTGTTTATCACTATTGTTACTTTTGTTCCATCATTTAATGTTGTTTTAGGTGGTCATGTTTGCGATCTTCATTTTTTTTTGTTTCAATTATAATGAACATTCCATTGTGTACACTAAATTGAATGAATAAAGATACGGTTATTGCTTTTTTTATTTATAAAAAATATTATTTTATATCAAACCGATTGAAAAATATTTTCACAGTTCAAGAAGTCACCAGTACGAATCTGATACAGTGGAATGCGAAATATTTCGCATCGATTTGTTGCAAGTCACTGAGATTTTTCAAGAGTGACGTGTTCAAGTAATTTACTAAGTAAAACATAGAACGAAATTACGTAGGTAGGTATATGGAAAGCTTCGAAAATAAAATTATATAAATTATATTTCGGAATAATAAAATATTTCAATGTACAGCAATATAACCATATCAATAATTAACGTTTTCTTTTTCATTGTTTCTCTCGTTTTCCTTTTATAATGTTTTTACACGATTTTTAAACATTAAGGAGATGATTAATTTTCATTTAATATTAATGTCACAGTACGCAGTTGAATAATATACTGGTTCTATATTATACAGTACAAATACAAAGAACGAAATATCATGTAAAAAAGAAGGCAAACTGTATAATAAATAAAATAAATAAGTAAATAATAAATGCATGTAAAACAGAACAATACTAGGGTGGTCTTCATTTCAAAATTTTCCATTCGTGATCCCCCCTCGCCCTTTCTTCCTAAAATAAACCATTTCTACGTTTCGTCATAAAAATCGTGAAAATCAATACAACCGATGTTTCGAAATAATTACTCCTCACTTGCGCCTAAAAAAGGCACGATAAAAATGTCGCAACTGTTCTTTTTTTCTAAGCTGCGAAAAATCGTTGATCATCTTTGAACGAAGGCCACCCTAGAAAATTAACAATTTTACATAGGTAATTCAAAATGATGAAAAATAGACGAAAAACGATTGGACCGTAGAAACCTTCGAGTGTTTGCTTTAAGGACGTTGATTTCTTTTTTTTTTGGAAAATTATCATTAAATACGAATTTATCAAACACATAATTGGAATGTAAGGTTATTTACAAATTTGTACAGAACGCGACACGTTGAACTGGACGTATCTTCGTAGTTTACCTAATCCGATCAGAAGCTGTAATCTTCCGAGTGAACGATACCATCTTGTTCGTGTCCTAGTTGATGTTGATAAAAGGGATAAATTTATAATACATGTTAAAACGAAAACCATTTCAAATCTATTCCAACTCTCCACTTGGTACTTTCATTTTTATATCGTGTAGTTAATTTAAGGTAATACAATTTAAAAAATTTCGAAACATGATATCAACGATCGGATTCCCGACATTATCGTATTGTAAATATTAAAAAACTGTTTAGCAATAAAAAATTGTATTTATAACTTAAGAAGCTTACAAATTAACCATTCAACGAATACTCACACATGAACTGTGACCATACTGCTTAAAAATTAAAAATAAACAATTCTTTATTTTTAAGTAATTTTATCAGATAAAAAAAACAGGTTTACACAGAATAAAATTGTAATTTCGCTAAAGTAACTCGTATTTAAGAACGTTTCGCAATAAAAATGAAAGCATTATAATTTCACACGAAAGGAAACAGGCTGATAAAATGACATCGTATAAGATAATGTCGTAAGAATTTTTCTCTTCAATTTCCGTACAAGAAATCTTAAAATTAGTCAACTTCAGTGAAATCATTTCATAAATGATCTTACAAAATGACGTATTTTTCATCATTTTTTTCGTAATTTTTTTTTTTAAATTGGGGCGAAATAAGAAATTATTTATACTATAGAACAACAATTGAGGAAAATTCATACAGCGGAACGCGACACACTGGTCACTAGCGATTGGCATTTTTCAACTGATTAGAGAGCCAGTCCAATCCTTCATAGAGACCATCTCCACTAGTGGCGCAAGTTGCTTGAATATACCAATTTCGATTACGTAACGAATGAAGACCCAATTTGTCAGTAATTTCGGCGGCATTCATAGCGTTTGGTAAGTCCTAATACAATATTCAATTCATTGAAAAAGTAAATAAAAAATCATCGCGTTTAAAGCAATTTTTCGTCACAAAACGAGTGGGAATAAAAACAAAAAGCGTGTTTTTTTCTTTCTATTCAAATAATCGTCATCTTTTCGTACTTCTCAGTCTCACACACCAACACCAGAGGCAAATAAAGCAAGCGAATTTGAATAGAAAATAATTATCAAATCAAAGTAACCTGTTTGTTTGCGAATATTAGAAGCACAGCATCTCTCAGTTCGTCTTCGGCTAACATTCTCATCAATTCTTCTCTGGCTTCTCCGATTCTTTCTCTATCATTACTATCTACTACGAATATTAAACCCTAAATAACAAAAAAAATTGCACCTTAGGTGATTAAATCTTTCATACCATGGAATAAATTAATCACAAAATATTCTCAAGGTACCTGTGTGTTTTGGAAATAGTGTCTCCATAAAGGTCTGATTTTATCTTGACCGCCGACATCCCAAACAGTAAAACTAATATTTTTGTATTCGACAGTTTCGACGTTAAAACCTACGAAAATTCATACAAATCATTAGTGAACGGTACTAAAAAAATCGATTTATCTATACGTGTAGGTAGGGCGCTTGATGGACAGTGATATAATATTATACGATAACTACTCAGAATGTAGGGTATTGTTTTAAAATCACTCACCGATTGTAGGAATTGTCGTTACAATTTCACCTAATTTTAATTTGTATAAAATAGTAGTTTTACCGGCGGCATCTAGACCAACCATTAATATTCTCATCTCTTTCTTGCCAAAAAGGCCTTTGAACAAATTTGCAAACATGTTACCCATCGCGACAGATTATTGCACAAATTCACCTAAAAGTAAACATAAAAATCAACATTTTACTATTAATAAATATACAAATTGAGATTGGTGGTACAAAATCATCATTGTAACATACGTATTAGAAAAACGTATACGATATGTGGCTCGACGTAATACGTAGTGATACCAATATGATATCGAAGGGAGGATACAGTACACGGCAAAAATACAATTACGTACGAAGCCAGAGCAGAAGTAAGGTTCAACAAACATGATGCATTTAGTTGAAAATTATGATATAATCACGATCCAGAAGTTTTGAATGACAATAATGAGTCAATATATGATTAATACGTACCAATTAGAATTACACGTTACAGCCGGCAAAAGAAAGGAATACGAAGACACAGTACGCACACTAAAGGAAAATGAAACAGTTTCGGTGAAAGTTAAGTGTTCAATTAGATGCAGAATTCTAATAAAATGATGGAACTATCTTCGAATTAGATTAAATATAACAAACATTTGAAGAATAACATATCTTTACAAGATGGCGGAACTCTGCATAAAGCAACTGTTGGAGTGTTCGTGTTGGAGTTTTTCGGAAAACGTACACTCGTTCTCTACGGTTTACCTATGCCATTTACCTTGTGCTATGCCACGTAAAAAATGGATAAGAACTGAAATTCTATTGGCTGAAATCGGACACGTGACTTTCATTGATAACATAAAAATTTAATTTCCCAAATAATATTTTTCCAAAAAATTTTTTGAAATTGATTTTTTTCTACTATTAAAATAATTTATTGATTTCTCACAATTTTAATGAATTCTAAATAAAAGTTTAAAGCATTAAAAATGTTTGAATTTCGGAAAACATTCCATTTTCTGATTTTCCAAACGTTTTTTTAAATTAAAAAAAAAATAAATAATAAGATTAGCGCTTCGTGCGGCCGATGTCAACATTAGAAAAAATTTGGATGCCTTCAAAAGAAACTCTCTGCAAAACACAAAGCATGAAAACAAAAACAATTTTTAATCAGTTCAGTGTACTGATAAAAAAAAAGGTACAACTTAGAACTTTTCAATTTGTTAATAAATTACGTATGCTTTTTAAAATTAAATTCGTGATAATTCATTTATTTCATGTGTACTTTGAATCTTCGAGGAATATACATATAAAAGATGTTAACAAGTCTGGTTAAAGAACATCATGCTAAACAATCGGTCAGGAAAGAGAAGCAAGGTATGAAAGTATCAATTAATTATTTGACTTGAAAATGTAAATCAAAAACCTAATAGTATAGAATACGTTTGTTTATTATCTGAAATTGAAACGTTCAACACCTAACTTTATTCCCCGATTTTTACAGAAGCGAAACGGAAAGAAGCCATTGCTGCCGCAAATGATCTTACCCAAGCTTTAGTCGAGCATTTGAACTTGGGGTGAGTTATTCTGAACATATTTTTCGTTTCCACTTTTAATGGTTTTACCGTGTAATGATATGTTTTCCTCTGTGTCGTATACAGCGTAGCTCAAGCCTATTTAAACCAAAAAAAGATCGAAGAAGAAGTCAAACAATTGCACTTTAATATGGCTCAATTTTCCAAGCAAACACATCAATGGGTTACCTTAGTCGATAGCTTTAATGGAGCTCTAAAACAAATCGGAGACCTGGAAAACTGGTCGAGAATCATTGAAAAAGATATGACATTTATTGCTGAATCGTTAGAGCATGCCTATAAAGGTAGTCTTCTTTTTTTCGTAAAATTTCCTTTCGTAATTCATATTAAATTTTCATTTTATTTTTCAAATCTCTGCAGGACTTCAAGAATGAAGTTTTTCAAAACAATGATCTCAAATTCTCAAGTTCAAGACCTGTACAGGTTTTTTAAAGGATAATCATAAGATTTATATGGGTGGGTATACATTACATAGCCCACGTAATTCTTCGCGTTTGGTGTTCTAATGTTGTGGCTTTTATGTCACATAACATTATGTACTTGCAATCAGTAATCAATTTTGGATTTTTTTTCCATTCCTATAACTTATCCATTGTTGGAATACTTTGTTTTTTATATTTATTTATCTTCATTAGCCTTGTTTTTTCTCAATTTATTTTGTCAAAAAAAACCAAGGCTATTACGCTGTATCATGATGTGGGAGTTGAGGGGGGGAGTAAGTACAAAATCCGTTGTGGTTTGGGACCGCGAAGCGGCCCATGGGGCGAAGCCCCCTAGTCAATAATAAAAATCATTACAAAGTTTCAACAATTCAAGAAGGTGTAAAAATGCAGAAATTATTTTCCTAACTTATGAACTTCGTGGCAAAGTATACAGACCTACAAGATTCAAAATCGAAAAAACAAGGCTGAAAAAGCTTCGCGCTGCGCGCGAAGCTTTTTTTTTTTGTTGTTATTTGTTTTTGTTATATAAAGTACGTCATACTTGCATTTCTTTTTTTCAAAAAAAAAAAGGAAAGCATTTTTAACTGTATAATCGTTTTATCTTATTGTATTATGATGAGTCATTTTTTGTACTCGGTATTTACACCGTGAACCACTATAGAGTAACTGACCAATTTATTCAGTTATATTGGTGAGTCATTTTATACATTAAGGTGTAATTTCAATGACGCATAAGTGACGTAATATTTTTATGGGAAGAACGTATGGTATCTATTTCCTATGAATGAAATCTAAAATGAATAACACTATCTGTACTTATTACAACTCTCATCCTATGAACTTTAATAAAAATTAAGTGAGTGGCAGATTAAGTAGATTTTGATTTAAAATTTTCATCTCATGGGTAGGCCGATAATCCGATCAATATTCATTCACTCAGAAGACGAGTTGCACTGTACTGTACATCAATTTTTCAATTTTATGTTTACAAATTAAAGAAAAAAAAAGCGTCCATTTTCGTGAGAACGTGATTTATTTATGTAAATGTTGAAAGACGTGATAAAAATTCGACCACGTTTGATGTTTATAAAACTGCAGGCTGAAGACTGTGTATAAACATGTTCGTTCAGTTCTAGAAATGGTGAAACAAGTTAAAACGTTAGGTACATCAATCTGTGTTTTTCAATTCAATTCAATATTATGTATAAAAGTTTCCTTCCTAATGAAATTGAAAGTAAGTATTTTTGTTCTATTCTTATACCATTGGTATTATGGTTAATTTTCGATCTCCTGTGGCTGTAATTTTATGAATGGGAATAAACCAAAAATAATCTTCAGTTGGAAAAAATCTCCTACAAAGACGCTCCTGGGGTTCTATTTAATTAATTTCATTGCATAAGGTAGAGAATGACAGAATCAAAACTTCAAAAAATAGAAAATCAAAAGAGAAGAGGAAAATGGAAATTGAATAAAATCAATGATTTTCAAATTTCATGATCACTTTTTAGTTCAAACTTCAAAGTAGGTAATAGGTGTATTACTGCTGTCGTGTCGATGGTCGTGTCATTGAATAATTTTATGTGGAACTCCTGCAACTTGGATTAATTTGAAATCTCAGGAAGAATTCTTGATTGAAATTAAATCTACAGAAGTCGTAATAAAAATCAGATTATGAAATCACAAATCAACGAAATCTCGACTCGATCATCGATCATGCGATCATTCCAGTTTTGCATATTCACTGCGCATGCGCAGTAATGCGCAGTACACGAAATATTGCTGATAGGTACACTTGCCTACATTAAAAACACCAATGAAACGATGAGAAAATATTCGTGCAAGAAAGCTTGACCAGTCATTTTTTGTTGAAGCTGTATCATTTTGTTTGATGAATACGAGATTCAAGAAGCGTAATAAATACGTTCATATTTTTTTAATTTTAGTTTAGTGAACGTCGAAAGTTGAAACGATTGAGTAAATATGTACGAAAATAATGGAGTGAAGTTATAATTATCAAAACGTTTGCCTTATTTCCATTATTAATGTTGACACCTGCTCAAGGAGTTTAGTACGTACAATTTAGGCTGAGGTATGTTACCTGTTTCTTCTGCTTATGTTTAGCATTTCTTCGATGAGTTCATTTATACTGCAATGTATCTCAGTGTGTAAAAAAGTAATAAAAGATTACTTTAAATAACACGTATCGTCCTTGTGAATTGAAATAAAATTCATTCTGCGTTCGTGCCTTGTTCTATATACTCCATCAATAACATTCCATTTCATAAATATTTGTCCTAAAATTTGATAAGAGTCTGATACCACCTGTTCTAGTTTCGTTATTTGAAACGAACGAGTATGTCTTTTCGAAATGGATATGGTGGTAATTCGGTGGTTTGTTCTCTAAATATTGCTGAAAAATGTAAGTAAGTTCTAATGTAACTGTTCATCGCGTTTTTTTGCATTGTTTCTAGTTTTGTGAATCTGAATTATTTGGTTAGAAGTCATCTACATAGTACTCTGAAATCTTCTCTCTTCAAACGATTATGCTGAAATATTCAATATTTAAGAAACTCCTGGAAAAGTATTGACTTTTAGTTTGAACATCAATTGTTCGGAAATCGTAAATATGATCGTCCCAACTTGTCACTACTCTTCTGTTCGAACCTATAAGAATTGATAATTGAGGTTATCGAGGTTGTTGTTGATAGCTTCTTTGTAAATTTCATTGTCTTTACTACTAATTGTTTCCAATTTATGATTACCAAATAATTCTATTCAATAGTTAGGCCCAATTTCTCAAAATTTTGCGAGCAATTTTGTTGTGCCACTTATTTTGTTTATTGTTTACTTTTTTTCATCGAGTAATAATTTGAAGCTGTGTAAGAAAAACTAGTTTGCCACAAATTCTATTACTATTTTAATGTAATATTCGGTTCGCTGTGGTATTTTTACAACGAGAATGAAAGAAAAACATCTGTAACATCAACCTTGGTTAAAACAGCAAACATTAAACATTAGCTATTATCATGGTCATTAATATTATTATTTTCTTATTATTCGATTTTTTTTCGAGATGTCGATTGTTATTGGTAAATATGACAAAAATTGACTCATTCCTAGGTATTGTGTTACAATAAATGTATTAATTACACATTGCATTTCAAATTGCAGTAAAAAATTTCCTCATTGAGTACACTTTTTATTATACTCGAAGTGAAATAAATTAATACTAATTCGATACTTTGTAATTTTTCAGAGCTGAGTAATGTCTCTCGCCCCTCCTCCACCACCGCCACCTGCTGCGCCTATACCGTCATTCAATAGCAAATCAGACTCCAAAGATGGCAGAGGCTTATTACTAGAATCAATTAGAAAAGGCACAACATTAAAAAAGGCTGTTACTGTGGACAAAAGTGCCCCCTTAATCAGCGGTACGTTCGCATATTTTATTTCATATTATACATAGAATGAGTAATTGAAACGGTATCTTCTTCTAACAGGCACCGCAAGTGGAAAATCTTCACAATCGCAATCGAATAACACCAACAATGCCACTCGAACGAGCCCAAATAGTAAACAAAACGAAAGCTCGCCGCCACAAACGGGTCTCGGAGGATTATTTGCTAATGGCATTCCAAAATTGAAAGCTACAGGTTTACCAATTGGTAAGAGTTGTGGGTTTTATTACAAACAATCGAAATCCTTGTATTCATTTTGCTAAATTGTATCGCTATTATGTTCCTAGGTCAAGCGTACCAGCAATATAGAAATGAAAATGATGAAGTTAAATCAAAGCCTCTCTCCAATAGCAACAACAGTGGCAATAATGTCAATAGGGTATGTGCTGATCAAATTGCACAGGTTTATTCGAAAACTTGAAATTAATTCGCGATTTTCGTTCGCAGGTTCATAGTTCACATCGCACAAATTATACAAAAACAAGAGGACCTCCTCCGCAGCCGCCCGGATTATCGCGCAAAAATAACTCTGTGAGTTGGTTTAATTTAGTTAGATACAGTGTGATTGGTTTCGATTTTTTTTGTTCCTTATTTGTACCTCGATTGACCTAATTTCTCCCAAAAAAATTTCATTGGGTAAATATTATTGAAGTATTTACGAGATGAATTTTTTTTATTAATTTTTTTCTATTTCACAAGAGGTAAATTTGGTTCTATGCATAGACTTGTATTGAGGTGCTCCACTATAATTACGATTGATTCGAAAAATTGCTCTTAATTCAACAAATGTTTGCCATGTCACGATTGAGGTGATTGTATTTAGTAAACTTTCAACTTTGTCAACCTCTATGGATTCCTCGTTGATAAATCAATAACCTTTAATCGTAATCTCTTTACGACCCTTCGTTTGTAAAATAATCCGCGTATTAAAGTTGGCGCTAAGGGAACGAAACGATGTCAATTTGAAATTCATTTCACGAGGTATCTTCGTTCATTCGCGTTGAAAGTTCAATTTACTCGAAATTATTCGTTACTAACAAAGTCTCGAAAAAAAGTGAAGTGATAATTAAATTTAGTTTTCAAACGAAGACGAATATATACATTTTTTCCACGTTATTTAGATATAATTTTTATTACGTATTCGTGAAAATTGGTTTTTTTTTTGCATATTTTGTAATCATTGTGTGAATTTACAGCCTGATTTGGAGCCAAACGATGGACTGCAAGTACAGAACAGAACCGGTAGTGCAGTTAGTTTAAACGATAGTTACCAAAATCGTGTTTCCGATGTCGGTCATCATATTATAAATCACGGTAAACCTACATTGGCACCGAAACCTAACGCTATTGCTAATAAGTCAGTAGGCCATAAGCTTAAAAATGATGTAAGACCTTTGGTTACAAGAGCTCAAAGTATGAGGGTGCCTAGGTCTTCGTTAAACGCCGCTGAATCGAATAACGGTACGTTCGATAATCGTAGTATGGTTTTTTTTAACGTCCATAGACGACCTAACCTGATTAATTTGATCGCAGGATCGACGTATCCGGAATACAATCAGTCAGAATTGCATAGAATGAATAACAAAAATCATCTACCGTCTTTCCATCAGTCTCAAGAATCGATAGGTGGAAGGCACTTGAGATCGACGTCGCCGCCGAAAACACCCTCGAATGCTACCTCTTGGAGTAATTTGAGTAGCGCACACGCTACCATGAGACGTTCGCATGGGTCACCTTTGAGGCCTCCTTTAGCTAAACCTCCCCCGCCACCTAGAATGATGACAGGACCACCAAATTGTCCGCCTCCGCCGCCGCCTACCCATGCGCCGCCACCGCCACCACATCGAGTGAATCCAGCGCCACCACCGCCAAGGCTGACGGTTAGTCCAAGTTTTTTTCCACTTTTAGACGAGTGATTAAGTATTTTTTAGAGCTGAACCTGCTTATTTTCTTTCGACGTTTTTGAAAAGTCTCCAAATTTCGCTAAATTTTCGAGACCTTGACAAGAAGGTGAAAATTTATGAGAAAAAATTTGCTACTTACTTAAAATAAGCATCCAGTTTAGTCGATAGAACAAATTTGAAAAACAAACTACGCGAATTAATATAGGACGATAAATTTCATTCGTAAAATTCCACATTATATCATAGACTTATGTTTATGACATGTTTTCATACCTCATTCATTTCGTAATATGAAACCGCCAGCTGTTGGTTTTATGTGAACGAGGTGTTCCTTTATGCAGTAGAGTTACTGATAAAATTCACAATTACATGTGGGGAATATTGTTTTGCATTTTGTAAATCAACTTCCTACCACTTTTATTAAATTTCTTAAACATTCATTTGTGTGATTGGTAAGTCATTTAGTTGACGATAATCCGAGTTAACGTTCTGTTTGATTTTTCCCACTTCGTTGTAAAAATTTTGAAGATCGAGTAATTTAATTTTTTTTGTTGAAAATGTTCACTTTACAGGTCAATCAGGTAAATCTTATGAATTCCGGTGCTCCGCCTGTGCCTCCAGTGAGAAATTCTTCCATGAGAAGTTCAAATTCTGTAAATAAAATGAGTAAGTGATTTTTCTATTTTGTACGTGTGTGTGTACGTATTATAATCGCGTACGAAATGATAATTAGTTGATCATTATTTTAATCACGTTTAATTTTTTTTTCAGCATCGTTTGAATCAAGATTCGTGTCTTTGTTTCATAGTGTCGAAGAGTTTCCTCCTCCGCAGCCATATCAAAATGTTATTAAAATTTATAACAGCAGAATTCAAGGTTCGTATTGCTTTCATACTTGTTCAATTATTAAAAATCTTATCAGTAATATTATTAACTTAGAATTAGGTAATTTAAGCTAACGTAAGTAGTTGATTGAACATGGCCGGCTTCTTGGCAGTAGATCGAGTGTCCAATCTACATCTAAAACTTCAAAAGTAAAATTAGCTACACTCTAGAAAAACTCCAATAATATCTCATTAAAATTCCTGTTTTTTTTTGAAAAAGGATTTCCAAATTTTTTGAAGTTGAGAAATTTTTAATTTTTTAGGATTGAAATAATATGTATTATCAAATTTTTGAACAAAAAAAATCTATATTTTTCTCAATTTTTTTTTCAACGAGAAAAAGATCTAATTTTATTTGAAGTGGAAAATTTTCCCAATTTTTTTTGGATGAAAAATTTTTAAAAATTTTTTCTTTTTCAGAGAAGAAAATTCATCATTTTGAAAATTGAAAAAATAAATTTTTTGCAGAAAAATATTTTTATTAATTTTTTGAGAAATGAAATGTCTTAAATTTTTGAACAAAAAAAAAGATTCATTTTTTATTTAAATGAAAAATTTCTTTCTAGAGGCATTTTGTTTGAGCTTTGAGGGGAAGGGAGAAAAATTAAAAATTTCTTGGGGTAGAATTTATTTCCAATTTTTTTTGGATAAAGAAATTTTTGAATTTATTGTGAGGAAATAAATTTCTCGTTTTTTTTTTGTTGTTTTTTTTTAGAAAAAAATCTGAATTTTGTTAGTAATTTTTTTTAGAGTTGTGAAAAAAATTTCAGTTTTTTATAATTGAAATATATTTTTTAAATTTTTGGCCAGAAAATCTCTGTTTTATTTAGGGAAAATGCTCATTCTTTGGAAAAAAATTGTTTTGTTTCGTTTTCTATTCAACGAGGAAGGTCAACTTTGTTTGAAGTGGAAAATTCTCCCAATTTCTTTTTGATGATTTATTTGAATTTTTCCTGTGGAGAAAACTCAATCATAATGAAAAAAACTGATCTTTTAGAGAAGAATATTTTAATCAATTTTTTTGAGTAATGACACATCTCAAATTTTTGGAGAAGAAAAGAATTGTATTTTATTTATTTAAGTGAAAAATAAAATTTCTTTTCAGAAATGTTTTGTTTGAGGGGAGGGAGAAATAATTCTAAATTTCATTTTCTCGGAGTAGTAATTTTTTTTCAATTTCTTTTGGATGAAGAAATCATTGAACTTTTTAAGAGTAAATAAATTTCTCGTTTTTACCTTTTTTTTTTTTTTTTTTTTTTTTTTTTTTAAGAAAAAATTTGAATTTTGTTGGAAGAAATTTTTTCAAGATTTTTAGAGTTGTGAAAATTTTAAATTTTTTTTATAGTTGAAGCACGGAAATGCAATACATGCTAAGCGCCAAAAACTCAAATTTTTATTTGAATAGGTAAAGAAATCTAATAAATTTTTAGGAGAAAAAATCTATTTTTTTTTGTCTAACGAAAAACATGATTTTTCGTTTCAGTTGAAAAGAAGACCTTTCAATTTAAAAAAAAAACAAGTCTTATATTTTTTAGGGAGGAGGAATCTTTTAATTAATGTGCTATAGAAAAAAAATCTCTGAATTTTAATGAAGAAAAAATTTCCAAGAGTTTTGGAGTTTAAATATTTTTCAAATTCTATTTTTATGCCAAAAAATTTTATTTGTTTGAAAAAATGAAAAATTTTGAAATGAAATACAAGTTTTTTTGAGAAACTAAAGCTTTAATCTTTTGTCTTTGCCCCAATTAAAAACAACAACAACAACATTTTCTCTGAAAAATAAATCTTTCAATTTTTTAAGAGAAATGAATTTCTGAATTTTATTTCAGTTGGAGGGAAAAAATCTCAATTTTTCGGTATGAAAAATTTTCATTTTTTTTTTTTTTTGAGTAAAATAATATTTTTTAAATTTTTAGAAAAAAAATCTCAATTTTTCGGGGAGTTAATTTTTTTTTCAATTTCTTGGAATGAAAAATTTCTCCAGTTTCTTCAAAGAAAAATTATTTTCAATTTTTTGGAGCAAAAATTTTTTAAATTTTCGATTCGCTATCCCTTCGAGAAAAATCGAGCTACACCTTAAAAAATTCTAAATATCCGGCCCTGTGTTTGAATTGAGACTAAAAATAAAGCCAACTATCGTACTTCGATTACTGTTTGCTAATTTTACGAGTTTTCGGTTTTCTTCACACATTGAATTAAATCACTCGTTTATGTTTAGCTAAACAACAAGCTCCTCAACCACCGTTACAATTGCAGCAATCGGTGAATAAAACGTGGCAATATGAAAGTGCGTCGAACTGTTAATTTAATTTTACTTGGTTAATCGCATGTTTACCTGATGATGACAATTTTTATTGAATTGTTTCGATTTTATCATTTGAAATTAAACGTTGTTTTTGTTACTTTTCTTTTTTGTGATTCGGAGTTTATTATATAATTTAATAAAACTCGATTTGTTGATTCGATATGTACCTATTCGTAATTTTTTTTTAGCGAAGTATTAATTGTACGATAATTTTATACAGTCGTATTTAATTGTATAGAAATGAAGGCAACTTTTTTTAAAACATTCGTTAATAGTGAAGTTTTAAAATGGTTCTTCCTGTTCTTCGGATACATTGTTTTTTTTTCTTCTTTTTTTTTAAAAACAAATTAAATATAGCGTTTAATGGATATAAAAGGTCTAACCTAGTCAATATTTTTCTAATACCTTACCTTATGTAAGATTAAATTTCTTACTTGTAATTCAATGCATTAATATATCATTATTTGTAAATATTCTCTTTGTAAACGGCACAAAAAATGACTGTTTTTCAAAACGCTTCCAATCTGTCGTTAATTTTGCAAAATTGTTCGTGCTAAATGATCAAATAAATTCTTAGACTTTTTTAAAATTATGCATTTAGGAAAAAAAAGGATCAACACAAAAACAGTGTACAAAAAAATATTAGCTAAATGTACGCGAGTGAATTGTAAAATTATTTGATTTTACGAGAACAAGGTATAAGCACGATTCGCATTATTTCGATTTATTCGCTGCGGTGGTCGTGGCAGGTCTGTTGTCATGAAAATAAGGATGTGCCATTGCTTCATCGGCGGAAATTCGACTAGAAGGTCTACAGACAATGAGTTTCTGTAGTAAATCTCGTCCTTTAACGTTGAGTCGAGGAACGATCTGAAACGAATCGATTTCCTGAGTAAAAGTATAATAGTTATTTATGCAACTAGTATCATAAAGTTGATCATATTGATCAATTTATGATACGAGTTGCATACAAAATTTTATCTGCGATTTGAGTGGCATAATGAAAAAAGAGTTGCATAATGAAATCCATTATGCAACTCTTTTTTCAAATTTGAGTGTCATAATGAAAAAGCAGTGGCATAATGATTTCATTATGACACTAGTGTCCTAATGAAGGACTTTATGTTATTCTAATTCATACATTTGGAAATCATAAAATTAACTTTATAATACATGAGCAGATAAATACAGTTTAAAGGACTCGTATCGAATGTCTAATTACTTGAGGTAAATTCAAATTTGGAATATAAATGGGAAATGGCTTGTAATCGGGCAGTTGAGTAACACCGGGCCAGTTTTCTTCGGTAGGTGTTCCTAAAACTTTGAATATTTTTTTCAACTGATCGTCAACGTCTGTGCCAGGAAATAATGGCCTCCCACTGTTGGCTAGTTCTGTAACATTTTCATTCAAAAATCAGAAAATCGTCAACTTCTGTTCTAAAGTAATACGTATGTTTATCCTTGCTCGACTTTATTCGCAAAGAAATGAGCTACGGTGAAAATTACCTGAAAAAATACAACCAGCAGACCACATATCGATCGAAGTGGTGTATAACTTTGCCCCAAATAGCACATCGGGCGGACGGTACCATAAAGTAACTACTTCGGCGGAATAACATTTCACTGGTATTCCAAATGCCCTAGCTAATCCAAAATCAGCCAGTTTTAACTCTCCGTTCTGAAAATCACGAAGAAATTTCAACAGTGATCAAAAATAGGTACCAGTAATCAAGTCGTAATACGTACTCGAGTGATCAGCAAATTTTGAGGTTTTAAATCACGATGCAAAACATTATTATTGTGACAGAAGGCTAATCCACGAAGTAATTGATACCTAAAACAGAAAATTATTAGGTCACACTACCACTTTATTCACTAACGAAAGAATTAAAAATCTTGCAGAGAAGATCTTACATGAAGGAACGAACAACATTCACATCGATATCACAATTTAATCCATCGAAATACTTTTTCAAGTCTTGTTCGCAGTATTCGAATATCAATACTAATTTCTTTTCACTATGTAAGACGTCGTATAATCGAACGATGTTTTTATGTTTGAGTTCCTTCAATAGGCATATTTCTCGCAATGCTGACGATGGGACACCCTGTAAGAAATGAAACATACAATATAAGTTTGATAATCGTTGAACTGTACTCGTTAAAATAGGTAAACTACGATTACGATGGGGAAAAAATGGAGTGCATTCTATAATTTTGATTTTTTACCAAGCGTTGCTAACACAATCACAGCTTGAGCGAAATCAACGCCACATTACTTACGACTTTACACGGATATGATAGGTTATTTAAAATTCCGAGAAAAATACATTCTCCTATCTAATTTGAACTTACCTCTCCAAACGGACCACAACTTGTGAGCGAGTTATCCTTTTTATAATTATTTTGCTGTATTGCAACAAAATTGAATAAGATAAGACTTTAAAAGGAGTGTATAACATAATGAAGAATATAAAGAAAGGTTGTGAGAAAAAAATCCCTCGTTTGAAGCGGTTTTTAAAAGAACAAGGAAGGTAATTTTAATGGCTGAAAATTGTCAATTCGGCTAAACGTATGTTTTAATAAAAAGTATAGATAAAATTGCTCATAAGCGTTCAGTCTGTTCTCAAGATTTTTTAAATTTTTAAAACACCAAGCTCAAAATGCTACGATCGTCGAATGGATCAATTACCTCGTCATCGTCATCGAGTCTTACTCTCTTCATAGCCACAATTTCCAAGGTTTCTCTGTTTTTCGCTTTGAATACGGTTCCATAGGTACCTGAAATTTTGAAAAATTTGTCTCAAATGGATGTTCACATTGCAGGATATAATGCACTTCTGATACATAATTAAGTACACTTTTTAAGAAGGAAATTGAAAGCAGGGCTGGTACATACCTTCTCCAATCTTTTCCAGTTTCTCATATTTCTGCATTGTTCCAAATAATTATAAAATGTACAGTTTGTAGTGAACTTGACGATTAAATCTTTATCATTTTGCAGGTTACCAGATACAAATCAATAGTTTCATTTATGTTCTATTATTGGCATATTATCAAATTGACAAGTAGATATGACTGACTGGTGGTGTTTTAATCCAATTGAATTACATAATTATCATTCGTACAAATAATAAAACAGAATCAAAATGTAAAATAAAATTCGAAAAATTTGAACAAAAATTCAGAAAAACACCAAAAAATGATAAAAAGGTGTTTTGTTGTTGATTGTGTATTTGTGTTGCAAGTATAGTTTGTTGATAGTTGCACTTTGTGTTGAAAATTGCAATGAGATGGACGAATCAGAAACGCGTATTTTTCAACCAATCGCATTCTGTTTTGTTATCGCAGCATTTTTTTGCACAATTTTGATTTTTTTTTAATTCTTTGTTGCTTGTTACTGTACTTGATTGAAATGAAGAAATGAGTTATTCAAGAAAAATAAAAAATTGTGCACGTAATAACTCGAAAGTAGGGCTCTATATTCGAAATTAGTTGAAAATAATAGGGTAGAATGGTTGAAAATATGCATTTCTGTCCTCTGATTAGTCATATTGGCGGTAAGTTCACCGAACTGATCGTGAGACAAATGTAGGTAATAATGATCAATAGCTCACTTCACTGACACTCAAATGTCACTAATGAATTCTCAGTTCTATCACCTAAAAAGACACAAACACAAACCAGTATACGCAGTTGTTACTTCAAAAATACAAGAAATTTATTCGCCGAAAAAACATAATTATATTACCTTTGTTAATACTAGAAGAATGATTTTAGCCTAAAACTACAAAAAACTATTTAAATTGTGGACCTTCATAAAAAAAAATATCTACATCATTTAAATAGAAATTCGGAAAAATTTTAGTACCACAATGCAAACGTGGTAACATGAAATTACACATAAAAAATTATAATAAAATAAGTACCCAGACTCATGGCAACGTAGTTGTTATGACAACCGTTATTATTTTTGGTTCAAAAATGGATTATAAAATTCATTTTAAAAATTTGGAAGAAGACTTCTACACGAAAATGATTCAAGAAGACAGAAGGAAAAAACAAGACGACGTAAAAATGCGGGTGCTAGGCGATCCTAGAATAACATACGAACAATACAGGTACAAAAAAATAATCATACACGACCCTTGTGAAATACAAACAATAACGTAATTTTTAATACTAGCGAGATGCTACAAGGAGCTCATCTGAACCCGATTAAAAAAGGAGATCACGCCGATATATCACAAGGGTACAAAAGAAAAGTAACACTGACGGATTGCAAAAACGAGTAACCAATAATACACAATTCAAATTTTAAATTTGTATCGCAATGATAACTTTGAAAACTTTCGTAAATCAATTCATCATCGATTCATAGAATTCTATCACTAACTGCGGACATCTAACGTTCACTAATCTTGCAGGTATTAAATCTGCTTCGTCGCAATTTTTCCTGCAACACATGGAAATTCACAATAGACATATCGAGTTGTAAGGACGTGAACATACACACAGCTACAAGGAAATAATAAGTTTACCAAGTCATCAAGAAATGTAGATCTCCGAAATTTCCTTCGTCTGTAATTCCGATTATTTTATCGGGTTCTAAGTTTCGTTCAAATCCGTGAACTCTGGTTCCTTCCTGTAAAATATGAAAAAATAAAACAATTAATATTAGGCCTATCTTTCGTATTTGAAAACTCAGCAAAAGAAAATAAATTCACATACTAGAACTTTTATTTCTTTCGTCATCTTTTGCACAGGAATAACTCGATCAGCTTCTGAATCAGATTCTCGATTACATTCTTTCTTTATTTCCGATTCAGTTAAAATGGAATTTGAAGAAGAGGATCTTCCTCTATCGCTTCTTTTTCTCTGTTGCTGTTTACGTAACTGCATTTCTCTTTTTCGTTTCAGTTCAAATTCAGCAATAAGGTCGGGACAATCTAGATTTTCTTGTGGTTCCCAAGTATTTTCAGAACTACCGGAAAACAAAACACAACACGTATAATTAGTATAACAAACGAACGGTCCTTCACATTCTCAAAACAAAAGTTGGAAAAAGATTACTTAAGCTTCGTACCATCTAATCACAATTGAAAAAAAGAAGAAAAAAAAAGATTCTCAATGAACAAAACTCACTCAGGATATCCTTTCCACTTGAGAAAATACTCTGTACCGCCGTTTCTTATGCGCTTATCAAGTATTTTTTCAACAGAAAACTCTTGACCAACACGATCTTCTTCCATTATCATTCTATAATGTATAATTATTTTAGATGAAGTTACTCGTTACAATACAACCCTCGCAAATAATTAAAACATTTCACTGAAGCTACCATTATTAAAACGTACCTAATTTAGAATGAAAATGTTCATTCTTAACGCCATTTCTCAGCAGCGATGCGCATTGTTTGAAATAAAAACGGAATGTACGTAAACGTAAGTAATTGAATGTTAAACGTAAGTTACTAATTACAGAGGTACAGTTTTCAATTACACAAATTACAAATTAATAAAAGGGAAAATCGATTATTATCAATAAAACTTCCGAAAATCTGCTCAATTTCTTTCTTATCACCTCGCCGCTAAAATAATCAAAATATTTACGTTTGCGAAAGTGTGTGTGTGTGTGTCAGTAGTGGTAGTAGTATAGTTGTAGTAGTATGCATGTGCTGTGCTTGTTGTTGAAGCAAATGTGTTACGTGTTACGACATCAAAAGAGAAGTGAGAACCTTCATGTCATTTTGAAATAAATGCTCTATTTTTGACATTTGTGATCATTCTTCATCGATGAATACATGAAGTAAAAAGAAATACCACTGTTTCTGATTTCAACTATTAATTAACTGAAAATTTTACCCAGGTAAGATCGCATGTTTAACTTGATACTGATACTTAGGTACCTAATTAGTAATTACCTATATTGATGTAATTATTATTTTGTGAACTGTTTGTTGCAGAGTTTTTTGTTTACTCATTATGTGGTTTTCTAAACCCAGTCACTTTTGTTATTTTTACAAACCCACATCGGATCCCAGTGACAGTTTTTGTGTGTGAAACATTCATCCAAGAACGTTTGTTACCTGCTCCTTTTATTAGAATGCCGAGCCAATTATCGTCACAGTTTAAAAACGAAGAACTTGCCGATCCGCTGCTGCATTCTGAATTTTGTAAGATAATTTTCACTATCTAGACATAACGTTCTTCATGGCTTTATTCATTGTAATAAAAATCGCATCAATTTTCAGCGAGCATTGAATCATGTGTTATGGAGAATGAAATCGTACAAATCAACTGCCCTCGTGAAACCTCGAGTAATTTGGAAATATTTGCTGCTGAATTTTTAGGAACATTGTTATTACTGTTTTTTGGCTGTTTGGGTCTTTTTGCTAATGCTTCTCGATTTGAAATTTTAGCACCTATGCAGGGTGGTATAGTATTTGGTTTTGTAGTTGGATCTATTATAGTTGTAAGTAGCTGATTCGAAAGCATTAGGTACCTATGCATTTTTAAATTTCATACTTTTACAAATTGAGCTATATTTTATAATCAACTTAGAAATTTGACTTTTATTTATGTTTCAGGGAATTGGACATATCAGTGATGCTCATTTAAATCCGGCTGTGACTTTATGTGCCTGTTTATTACAAAGAATCTCAGTGAAAACAGCTTTAATTTATTTCTTAGCAGAATTATTCGGTAGTTTATCAGGATTTTGGCTTCTCAAAGTAAGTTGAACGAGGATTGATGTGTAAAATTCAAAATTGAATCAAATAATTAAAATTAACCATTAACAACTGTTGATATCAAAAAATGATTTTTTTTTCAGGAAGTAGTACCACAAAAATTATTTACTGACTACGCCAACAATTCGTGTGGATTTTGTACCACATCTCTACACTCTACCATCAACTCATATCAAGGTTTTCTAATCGAATTTTTAGCCACTTCGTTTTTAATTTTAATTGTCTGCAGTGCTTGGGATCCTAAAAACCTTGCTAAAACCGACTCCATTCCGATTAAATTCGGTTTATTTGTTGCAGCAGCGGCTATTACAATGGTAAAATTTTATTCATGGGATATCTCAATCAAAAGTTTGCAATATTTACCTTATATTTTATAATTTTGTTTCAAAATTTACTCTTGCAGGGACCGTTTACTGGAGCTGGAATGAATCCCACTAGGTCTTTCGCACCTGCTTTAATTAATAATCAATGGACCAATCATTGGGTAAGCATTAGAATTATTTCCAATTTAGTTCTAACTTCCAGACATTTTTTCACTATTGATAATTTTTTCAGGTTTACTGGTTAGCTCCTTTATCTGGTAGTGCCATCACCACATTGTTTTATAAGTATTGTTTTATGAGAAAAAATAAATTAGTGGTTAAAAAGTACGGCGTACATCATACACTGCGTACTTCAATACAGTGAAATGTAAATACATTTATTTTCAAAACGGTTTCGAAAATTGTTTTTCAGAATTTTACCTGTTTTTTTTTTCATTTGTTCAATTTTTTAAATCGATGTTCAATAAAATTCAATTTTTCAAAGTTATTTATGTATTGAAAAAACATAATTCACGATTTACAACGTGAGTAGTTACGTCACACAAAGATATAAAATTGATAGGTAATAATTACTAATTTACGAATAAAAAAAAAAAAAAAAAAAAACCGAAATGGTCGGTTATAAACATACCTACAATAATAATCAAACGCCTTCTACGCAGAATTATAAAATCGGGTGAAAATTCCTAATTTTTTTCAATCGTCATTTTTATACTACTAGCTGCGTGTCCAATTCTTCATGGAAAGGCTATTTCCGCATAAAACTCGAATCTCATCGGCGAAATTTTTGTATAAGATATGTCTTTTCGTTTGACAGTGCGGTACAATACCATAATTTAATGGGAATTTTGAATCACATAATTCACAAAAAGCAATCTCAGATTCTTGATTGATTACATGAATATAAGGTTGTTGAAGGTAAAAAATTTTGCGAGCAAAATGTTTCCAACTTTTGTGACCCTGCTCTGTTATATGCTGATTACGATTCTGTTTGGGTTGAAAGCTATGGCACAATACACAATAAAAGAAATTTCCGTTGGTGAAGATTAAATCATCGACGAATTCAAATTGTTTTTTGAAGCTCGATTGGCGGGGTCTAGAAAAAAAATATGACATGTGTTTCTTATGAATCTTAGAATTGCAGTGAACTATTAGTTCGTGTTGTTTCTCACAGAACGTATCACACAAAAAGCATTCAATATCAACAGGATTTCCATCTTGCAACTTTAGAAAACATTCATTTAACATGAACACCTCTCTAAACTTCGGAGTGAACTTCGTTGAATCAATTAGAGAGAGTGTCCGAGTCACGATAGGTTCCATAGTTTTGAAATCGTCTTCTTTTTTATCCACAGTACCGATTTTGTTCAAATCATGCAACAATCTAATATGCGTTTCACTATTTTGTTCGTGTTCCGCGTATGACTTTTTCGCATTGTTTTGAATTATTTCAAATTCCTCATCGCATATATCACAAATTCCAGTCAATCCCGGGCTGCTCTCAGTTTGCTCATCGTTGGTCGCTTCGTCGTTGAGAGAACGAAACATCAAAGAGAAAATATCATAAAACGGTTTGCTCGCAACGGAATTCTTAAAAACGGGATTCTCGTGCCATAAACGAAATATTCTGGAAAAATTATCAATAAAAAGCATAGGTAACGTTAACTCAGTCTCTGGTAAGGTATCAAGCGTGCTGTAACCGCATAGTAAGCGCTTTTCAAAGGCATCGAGTTCATTTTGAATAGTCTCCAGGGCGTACGGTTCTGGCACGTTGATTGTTGTCTCGAAAGAATCTTCACTAGAACTAGAGATCTTATCTGACGACCGATTGTCTTGAACAGGCATGGTGTTTAGAAAGCTTAAAGATTGTAGAGTCAAATTAACACTACTCGTACCTTGGCATCTGATGGCACTACCACACACTGCAAAGTGTAAACTGTTGAATGAATTATTTAATAAATTAGTAATTAAACCATTAATTACACGAGCTTTACCTCGATGAACCGGTACACTCCTACGGCAAATTGGTGTTTGAACTTTGAACATTTTTGAATTTTGATTGTGTTATCAGATGTTTTGTTTATTTTTCACAGGCGTTGACTGATGACTCAACTCTCAACATGTCTCTCAACATGCAACAGATACGAGCAACACCCAAACCCAGTCAGGCCAAGTTTTGAGGCGTGGTGGCTTTTTTTGCTGAAAACTTTTTGAACTTTTTTGATAATAAAAGTCATTATCAATGTCGATTAAATCGTACGAATTCGACAAAATGTGCCTCTAAATGTCATTTAATTGAGTTAATTACTTGAATTATTTCAGTATGAATAATAGTAAAAACATCCAAAATTCAAAACTTTCAACAGACGCCCGGTGTGATGCTATCGGTAACCCAGATCCTATTTCAAACTTACGTCCGATCAAATTTTATGTTCCTCAAAAAGAAACCGAATTAGAAAAACAGTTTCGAATCGAAAGGCTGAAAGTTCACGAATGGAATCATGCGTTTTGGGCTAAACATAATAACACCTTTCGTAAAGTAAGTACACCTCATACAGCTGTCGTATACTTGAGTAATGCACATCAAAACACACCAATTAATTCAATCATTTCATTCTCGTTCGTAGGAAAAAGAAGAGTTTTACAAGAAACACGTAACTGAAGGTAGTAAAGTCAATCAATCAGACAAAATTTCGGTGTTCTATAAAGATTTTCTGGATCGAAATTGGAGAACGCATTACCAATACAACATCGAATGGTATAAAAAAAATATCTACTTATCGTCTTTAGCGTTTAGAGTCAATATTAGTCGTTTTCTTAGATACTGTAAATTTTGATAGGATTTTGAAAAGAATTCATTCGGTATTATTTTAAAGTGGTTATTGTTGAATTTGTTGATTGGCCCATTTTCTGTTGTAATGTGTCGTCGATCGAAAGCTTTATAGTTACTATTATTGTTTTATTTGAAAAAAAAAAAAAAAAAATTATACCATTCATTTTAGAAAAATATAACTCATTTTCTTAAAAAATTTATTCTACGGTAAATTTTCAAAGTATTTTAGCAACATGTAGTTATGGTCAATTTTTGTTCATCGAGCCGTAATTCCAACCACTTTTCTTGATTTGGGACGTACATTTCAGGAGGCATTAGAGCTTCAGGCAAACTTTCAATTTCTTTGTTTTTTGCATTTTCTAACAATGGAGAAATTAAATAATTTAGTAGATTGAATTTTATACGATTTTCAAATAATCACATCAGTCATACCTATTTGGAAAATATCTTGTTCACTTCCCATCACGATTGATTCTCCTGGGTGCCTTAATAATAAACGACCTACGCCTTCGCATCTTCTCAGAATTTCATCTGCAGTTAGAAATGATTGAATTTCATTATTGATTGTAACTTTTTCTTTTATCCATACTGGTATAGCTCCAAAATCTACGAGTAGTTGAACTGCTCCCCATTTGCTGAAAAAAAATTGAAATAAATCTTCTAATCGAGTCAATTCTACGTCTTATCTCGTCAGTATTGTTGAGTAGGTACCTGAATTTAATTCTAAAATTATAGATGTGGTCTAACCAAGCTTCGCATAATATTTCTAAAATTAATTTCGATACTGGTTTTTGAACTGGTAGTGGTAAATTTTGCGAAGCCAGTAGAACTGGTTTTAATATTTCATCTGAAAATTTGAAATCTTGTAATAATGATTTCATTGCATTTTTTTTTTTTTTTCAAATCATCGTCTTCCAAAAACGTACCTAAATATTTTTCTACATAATCGCTTGGAGTTGTTGGCTCAGATTCGCTTTGTTGTTGCCAATACATCTCAGGAGGAAAACATATTTTCAAGTAAGCCAAACTGGTAATTTTGCAAACGGAAGCTAAGATTTTTAAACTACGATGGGGAACTTCCTGTAGATTGAAATGAAAATCATTTTACTGATAAAATCGTATTCTTGAATCTTTTGATCAATAAGTTGATCGATAAATTTATACTTACGTGTAATTTTTCAATGTTCACATTGACTTCAGAAACCAACTTGGCTTTCATTTTTGAACACACTACGTAATGAGAATTTTCGTGATCTAATGAACTAACATTCTGCGTTAACTAACGAAACGAAAAAAAATTACAAATCGTTCTGCACAAAAATTAGCTACCCTAGGTACCTACTTTTAATTGTCCAAGTGCGTACAAAGATGCGTTTGTATCAACGTGGGTAACTCTGAAAAACTGTTCCATATTCCAACAATTTGTTAGATATTTGGCCCTTCCCATTGCCCAAATTCGAACCGAATGTATCGTATGATCCAATCTATGCAATAAAGGAATCTGTTCCACCAAAGGTAAATTCTCCAAATCTTGCTGAGTCCAGTTAGAACCTTCGCAGCTGTTGGTCAAAAATACCATATCGTAAAGCATATCGGAGAACAAATGTCCTGTCTTGGTTCCCTGTAAAAAAAAGGCAAAATTTAGTCATCATGTTGATTTGGGTCACCATTCATTTGAAAAATTAAATGGCAAGAACTTGAAATGTTTACTCGCGAATATTAATAAAATTACCAAGCCGATGTTTTGCAAATCATGTCTGGAATGTTGATTATTCGCAGATATCAAAGACTGAGTGAATAATTCATCCCACGATGTAGATGTTATGAAACAACATAGGCAGTCTAGTAAACCGTATATTGTGGGTTGTACAGTTATGTGCATATTTTCTAAAACAGAAAGGTAGGCATATTTGAAAATTCGAATGGGAAGGTATTTTATATATGTTTTTCTTACAAAGATGAATTGTAAATTTATTCCTTCACCTGTTGAGAAATATTGTTTTAACCACGCGTTGAATTTTTGTGAAACTAGTTGATTCTTTTTCCCCAATCCAAAATCTGTCCACCATAATAGCATGTGCTCTCCGACTATTCCTATGCTTTGCCATAGTATTTGTTCGTAAATTTCTACCAGTTTTTGTTTTACTTTTGAGCATAGTTTTATGCAACCTGATTAAATAATCAAATACTGTAAGTAGTAAGTGCATTTAATAGAACTAATTACTCATAGGACGAACCTGTTCGTTTAGAAATTGCTAATTCTTGCTCAGTCAACAATTCCTGTGGATTTGTGCTGACTATTGTTGAAAATAATACATCCAGTCGTTTACGTTCTGATGTTATAAACGTAGCTGTTGCAATGTCTTGAGTTCGATCTTTATTACTACTTTTAGAATAAATACTTGTTCCTGATGTATTTCTTGGAGGAGAATCGTATTGAGTAAGAGTCCTGAAAAATGTTCTGTATTAGTTTTTGATTCTTATCAATACTTGCACAATGCTTGAGATGAAAGATTTTATGAAGTGGTGAATTGAGCTTTGATTCATTTTGTTGCTTTTGTCCACGTTGATGTTGTTTTCCCAAATTCGTGATATTTCTGAACACTTTTTGTCTTATCAAAACGGTTTTTTTATTTGCAAAATGAGCTAATCAGTAGGTAATTTTTTCAATAGGCGCCAAAATCAACAACAACAAAATGGTGGAGGTAGGATAGGATTGAAGTGAAGATGAAGAGAATAAAAAATGATAAAAAATAAACGTGTATCTCAACAGTGAAATTAAAAATCATATATGTAGTTAATTAAAAAAATAACTTGTAAACGAAAATGCTGGTGTTGTCTGATTCATGTTGAACATCTTCATCGCCATTTTTGGACATATCTTCTTCCACATCAGTCACATCGGAGGTAAGAGAATTAATTTTATCTATATCGTTGTATTTCATTATTAAGAAATGAATAAGTACGTAAGCACATTCTTCGGTTCTGTCATGAGCCACAATCTTCAACAAAAAAAGAATTTATTTCGTTTTTATTCCTGGTAATCGTAAATGCATCCTACATGTAGGTATCTACTCGAAAAGATTTCCATATTGTTGGTACCTTCAATATCCTAGGAATGGTAAACTTCTTTCTACTTTCTTGATTTAGTATCGAAGACTTGGACGTGTGACTCGTGTCTTTGCTAATTACGCCATAAGTGGTGATTAAATTGTTGTAAAAAGTTATGAGTCTAAAATGTTGAGAAGAAGATTGATTTTAGTCATGAAAGGGTCCATGTTTAAATTATAACTCTTTGTAAAGCACTCATCAGATCAACTAACCTAATAGCTGTGATCAACGAATCGTTGGTATATAGCTCCAATAATTTATGAACGATTTTTTTTATACTCGATAGTAAAGCATCAAGTTGAAAAGTTATTCTTTGTACCCAAATTTCATAGCTATACATTAGCATAGAACAACTCTCTTGTAAAGATGAACGTAGATGAATTTTCCCTTGTAATTCAGCTATTTGATTGTACAAATTGGTAGCATTTTCTATCTCCGATGTGATTCGTAAAAATACCTAAAATATCAAAAAGGGTCTTGCCTAATGACTAATAAAAGCTACGTGTAGGCTAAAATTTCAATAATTCGAATTGATTAGTGAAATTAGGTCTATAGGTGACTGTTCATGTAAACAAATCTTACTTCTGGTAGAAAATTATTCGACATTTCCGAATATAACAAAATTTTCACCGATGATAGAGAAATTTTGTACAAATTACGACAGTCGTTGACAAAGTCTCGTATTTCCGATTCATGATTGTCTGAATTTTGCATATCCTTCATTTATTATCTTTCGAGAAGAAATGCTGTTCATCCATTCGAATATATTTCATTCTGTATCATTGATTCTCAAAAGTCTGCGATTGAAAAAAAAAAAAATCATAATACTTTGCGCTGAATATGTAAGCTTAATAGGAGAATAATCGCAAGTAGGTTAAAAGCAGTTAAATTTTATTCACCTCACAGAATTGATACGAAAAAAGTATTATTATACGGGCAACCATGCGCATTAAATTACTTTGTCAACTTATAAACCTATCAAGTCGAATACCAAGGGTATTCGTTCTAATCACCTGTTTCAAGGTAAGAGCTGCAAGTTCCTGGTACGACTTACATGGTCGATATTATTCTACATAAAAAGGACTAATTTTTAGAGCGCGAATAACCGAGATAATCAATTAATATTAAATTGAAATTATTTATTAAAAACCCAAAAAATCTTCAAATTTAATCAAATTACTTAATAATAAATTACAAGAAATCAAAACCATATAAATTCACAGCCTACTCTCAATTGATAGCATGTTGATGAAAAAAAATCATTAAAGTGGTTCTTGTAGGGCTATGTTTTTAGAAAAAGAGCCATCTTCGATGAATTTAGTTTGTGTTGCTTCTTGGGCAATATGTTCAAGATCGTCCAGACTTAGTAGAGAGAAAGAATTGTACATTTTCTGCAAATAAGAAAAATATTCATTGAGAATAAACATGGAAATATTTTACAATTTTTTTCTAATATCTACGTTACTTTTACATACCCGCATAAAGATGCTCAAAATTTTTTGAGTTTCGGTTTCATTATAATGCTGACGAACGATTTCGTACATTTTATTATACAGAGGGTGTTTTCTTTTCGTTACCACAATCAGATGAATTTTGCTGTTATTTTGAAGGTTGGTGTAGTGCTTGATACTTTTATCATCTAAAAAATTGATCAAAAAATTAGTTATTAATCGGCAGGAGTAATTAGCATTGAAGTGTGAGATACATGACGAAACGAATCTAGAATGACTTGTGTATCAATAGTGTTATGCAATTTTGATACTGTGTGTTTGAAAATTCGCATCACATATAAAGTAAAAGAATACCTTTTAAAATCTGGCCTTCAAAAACGAGCTTTTGCGTTTCAATAGGTATCCTTAAATATTGATAAATTTGTTGTTTGATGCTATTGATGGTGGTTTCTGGAGTAACCTAAAAATCAAATTTCAAGCGTTAAAATCAAGTTGAAAGTATATTATTTCTGTGCATTTGGATGTGTGAAGGATATTGAAAAAGAGAGTTTTAATTAGAAATATCAAAATATTGAATATAAACATAGATATCGTTGAAGAGCAGTGAATTTTCTTGTAAAAACAACTTACTTGGATAACGTATGGATCTCGTCCTAGAAGTTTGATTTGCAACTGCATGATTGTTCTGAAACAGATGAACGATTTGATGTTGAAATTAAAATATTTCAAATTTTTTAATTCCTTCAAACTTACATTTAATTGGAAATAAAAGAAAACGTAATTTAAAATTTTTTTCGAGCATCGAGCTTATCAGTTTTTGTTTACTTTCTTATCATTATTTTTTTATGACGATATTACGTGATCAATAGCCATTGACGGGATATTGCAGCGCAATTTATCACCGAATGAACATCTTTTTTTGCGGAGGACGCATCAAAACATTTTTTTTTTTTTTTTAATGAAGATGGGCATGTGCTTACTGCTTAGTGCTTACTGCTTCCTTATCATTTATTAGGATTTATAAACAAAAACTTTAATAATAATTTTTTTGTACTTAGTTGAATATAAAATATGAAATACCTAATTATTATTATTGAGTAGGAAATCAAATTGAAATTTCAAAGAGGAGGGGATAAAATATAAAAGCAAAGTAATCTCAAAACATTTCAGAAATGTCGAAATACCAATTACAAACCTCTTCTCATCATCAATTCATCATCAATTCATTTCTGCAGAAAAAATGAAAAAAAAAATTGTCAAATTCAAATTCCAGAGATATTTCTACTTTGAAGAATTTATTCTACCTTGCAAAAAAAAAGTTTTGTGGATGTGATCTTACCTACCTACCTTCTTTACTGTTCAATTTCCAACTTGGGCTCAAATTTTCACTCTTCAAACATTAAAAATCACCTCAACTGGTAAACTTTTCTACGACTGAAAGAGCCAAATTTTCCACTAATTATTTAAAGGCATGTGTTGGAAAGATTGAGTGGATTATTTCTGTTTATTTCTCAATAATCAATGATTGGTTTCCATTTTTTCTCCCATTTTTAAAAAATCTTTTCTGCACAGATTTCTAACAATTGTTTTTGTTGAATAACCGCAATTTATCTCCCTGATTTTTGACAACTAAATTTATATTAGCCTAGAGAATCTGCCCAAGTCGTAGGTAATTTTTTTAAATTTTAAATCTACCTCTGAATAATTGAAAACATTTTAGGTATTAGTTCGATTGATCCCTAATATTTTTAAAAACAAATTTAAAAATCATCAAGGTACCTACACAGATTGAAATCATACGATTAGAATTCCAAACACTCATTCGATTCGAAACTTTCACTTTTTCCACACAACCACTCGTCAAAATATCGAGTTTTATTTACCTAATACCTACCATCCAACTTTGGACCTTTTTCGCTTGATTATTTCTTAATGGACACTGTGCAAACGATGATTCTTTGGTTTAAGGTTTGTTTAATAAATTAACTCAAGGCGAAAAGTGAATTCTGCGGTATTCAGTGTGGGCACCATATAAAACAATTCGACGCAATGGCAAAGACGCAAGCGTTTTGTATGTATTTACAATTCAACTGCGTCAGGTTTTTCCAACGTAGGGTGGTTCGAATGGCTTTAGCTTTTGCAGCAGTTTGCTCCACTCCCAATCAACATTTAGCTTTTGTCATTTATACTACTGTATTACTAGTGTTCAGCGTTCAACACGAAACTTCCGCGATCTTTTTACATCAACTAAAACAGGTAAACGATTATGTTCTTACACGTTGCCTTTTCAATTTTATTTCATTTTACCAATTTTATGGCGTGAAAAAGAGCTGGTAAATGCTTTACAAAATATTTTACGACTTTCATGTTGTGCAAATGATCGTTATCGTATCGATTCCTCATTTTTTTACACGATTTTTTTTTTATATTACATGCGAATGGATTTGAGATAGATTTTCACACGTTGACCGATTGGCCTATAATTTAGGAATTATATTAATTAAAAAAAAAAATCCCAAAATTAACCCTTTGGGTAAAGCCTGATTAAAAAAAGTTTGTTTAAAATTTAAATCATTTCTATTTTTTTTTATTTTTTATTTTTTAAATTTTCACACTTTTAAAATTACATTTTTTTTCTTTTTTTTTTAGACTATAATGAATTTAAAAAAATGATCGTGTGACATAATTTGTACAATTAATGATTATTCCAAAGTTAGGTATGGGTATAACACTTGTAAGATGGAGAAGGGGAATAGGGTGAACTTAATAATCAAGTTGAAAAGTTTAATTTGACGTTAATAGTAAAAAGTTCTAATTGGCACTTCATTCATTCTCCCCAAAAAAGGGAAACCTAAAAGGTGGAGCATAGGTTACCAAAGGTAAATTCCATTTTGTGTAAAATTTATCAAAAAAAAAAAAAAAAAAAAAAAAAAATTGCGCACTGCTATTTTTTAAACAGCATTCAACCGGTTTTGTTTCCATAGGCCTAAGCTTAATAATAAATAGGCACCCAGTTATAAAATAGGTAAACTATTTCATCAAAAGATTCGAATGGTAAATTAAAAATGGACGCCCTAACCAACACTTCTCTCCCCAAAAAGGTTGAAAATTACACGTTTCGAGTTCCTCGCAAGCATGTATTTCGAGTAGAATCAGATGTGAATTGAACTGAAATCTAAATTTCCAGCACCGTATGTAATGATGTAAAGCGATTGAATTTCCTCGTGTATCAATTTAAGCGGATTATTATACCTATGAGATGGGTTTACTAGATTCTGCCTTTAATAATCGTCTATGAAGTGCTCTTGTACCGAGCAAATAAAAATCCACTAGGTTATTACTTTGATAGATACCTATTTCGCTCAAGTTTTTATCTCGTCACCGATGCAATGGAATGTGATTTTTAAAATTTCGCGTCAGCTTATTTCCTCACGTATTTTTTATTGCGAAAGTTTGAATTTTTCCACACCACTGGTGGTTTATAATATTCCATTTTATGCGGAATGCTGCATCAACAGACAGGGAAAAATCGCAGGAAATTATTAGTTATGATTCATTTCGGTTGACAGAATGTTAAACACGTATTTTATCCTTATACCCAGCACATAATCAATTTTCTTCTTTTTTTGATACGTCAAAGTCATAACATCGTTAGATATGCGATGATAAAAGTAATTTCATCTACAAAATTATATCAATATTATTCATTATCCGGTAGTCTGGCTGTGGCGAAATTCGTTGATGAAAACGTTTGATTATTTTTAATGTTTCGAACCTTCGACCACCACTTATGGCGAACCCTTTGAAATATACGAGCTTTTTCTCTATATTTTATATGTATTTTTCTACATCGCCAAGTTACGTTATAAAACCCAAGGGTATGATCGCTTTTGAAAAATCTTGACTAATAGCGAAGAAACGAAGTGCTCGTTTCTCGGCTATATAATTGATGTTTTTTTTTTCTCAGCTGCTCTAAATAAAAGTAAAGTAATAAAAATAAATTTACACCTTTTATGGATACATGTGCGGAAATTAAGACAGGAAAGCGATTTTATTTTGAAAATAAGGTCTGTTTCTTTACTCGGGGATTATTTCAAGTACCATTAGAGCATTAAATCTATCGATTTTCAGCCGTGTGAAATCTTTTTACGTTACACCCTGCGCCGCCGAAAATGGCTAAAATTCGCATCTTCACATATTCGTCTATTTAGTATAGAGTTTTACAAAACGTGTGCGTGTCTTGAAAGCAATAAATAGTTGTTATTTTTGGGGAAACTTCAACGCAATTCTCGTTTACCATTGTTCCTTAAAGAAAAAAACACGAAATCATTGGAAAAATGGGCCGAGTAAAAATCGCGTGACTATTATTGCAACTATGTAGTTACGTACGTCGCGAGGTCTTTTTTTCTTCTTCGCCTTTTAAGTCTCCGCCATAACAGCGTGATTTATTTTAGAGCATGATTTTTTTCTTTTTGTCTGTTCACGCCTCGCGCCTTCCAGATCTCACTTATGCTTTTCGTTTCTCACATTTTGAAAGAGTTGTCGTTTCTCGCACATCGTAATGGTTAATGCAGGCTTACTTTTCTATTGTCTGTCTTGTTATTGCTGTGTACAAGAGCACTGTGAATGGCGGTCTTTGCCATAATGTAACCGTTTTTCGTCTTTTTGCTCGTCGTGTGTAATATGTTACATTTAAAGGTGTTACTAAAGGTTGTGCCAAGTGTGCTTTGGTACGACCAACTTTTTACAAAAATAATTTTGAATTCTATGGGAATAAGAAATATCTCAATTTTTTTGAGTACGTAGAAAATAGTTCACAAAATTTGAAAAAAGAAAACATTTTTTTTAGAAAAAAAAAATAGTCCTAATTTTTTTGGGAAAAACTTTCTAACTGTTTAAAAGTAAAACTATTTTCTCAATTTTTTTTGGTGGGGGGCCCGGGTTGACTTTTCTTGGAATAAAAAATCACGTTCATCTTAACTTTTTGGACTCGAAGTAAAAAAATAAAAATATATAAGTATATTATGAAAAAAATTACGCATTTTTTCAAAGAGAAAATCCCTAATTTATTGCCTCATTTTTTTGAAAATAATTCTTTTAAATTTCTCAATTCGTTAGGGTAAAAAATATTTTCAATTTTTAGAGTAAAACTCTTTCAATTTTCTTGCAGAAATTTTTTTTTTTTCAATTTTTTGGTGGGAAAAAATTATGGAATATCATGGAATTCAAAATAACGCTTGATTTTAATTTTTTGGAGTCTGCGTTGTCAGAGCAAAAAAGTTCTTAAATTTTTTAAAGTAAAGAAATGGGTGCAGGCGAAAATCTTTATTTTTTTTGAGATAGAGGAAAAAACACGTTTATTTTTATTTTTATTACTTTTAGGAAGAAATCTCATATTTATAGGAGAAAACCAACTCTGATTTTTTAATAGAAAAAAATATACTTTTTTTTTGAAAAAATTGCAGTTTTTTAGAGGGCAAATTTTTTCTTTATTTTTTGGAAAAATATCATCTCATTTTTTTTTTTTTTAAATTTTTATGAAAAGTATTTTATAATTTTTTATTTTTTAAGAGAAAAAATCTCAATTTCACTTACCTATTCTTTATTCTTTTTTCTTTTTCTTTGTTTTAATTGGAATAAAAAGATTTTCAAATTTTTTAAAAATTTATTTGGAATAAAAGAAATCTCTTGATTTTTTTTTTGTTGAAGAAATCTCATTTTTTGGTTAAAAAATTACCTATAAATTTTTTTAACATATCAAAAATAATTTTTTAATCTTTTTGAAAATTAAAAAAAAATCTTAAAGCGAAAAATCCCTGATTTATTCCTTCATTATTTTGAAAATAATCCTCTCTGGTAAATTTCTCACTTCGTTGGGGTAAAAAATATTTTCAATTTTTCGGAGTAAAACTATTTCAATTTCCTCGCCGATTTTGTTCCAATTTTTTCGTGGGAAAAAATGATAAATTATCATGGAATTGAAATGCTTGATTTTTAATTTTTTGCAGTCTGCTTTGTCAGAGTAAAAAGTTCCTAAATTTTTTTAAGTGAAGAAATGGGTACAGGCGAAAAACTTCAATTTTTTTGAGAGAGAAAGAAAATACGTCTGTTTTTTTATTTTTATTTTTTATTGGAAGAAACAGCTCTCATTTTGTGTAAAAGAAAAAATCCACTTTTGGGGGGGGGGGGGGGAGGAGGATGCAATTTTTTAGAGGGCAAATTTTTTCTCTTATTTTTTCGGAAAAATATCATCTCAATTTTTTGAAAAAATTTCAATTTTCATTAAAAATTTTTTGATGAAAAGTACCTACTTTATAATTTTCTATTTTTTTAAGAGGAATAAAAGAATTTATTAAAATGTTTTTGGAGAAAAAATCTCATTTTATTGAAATTTTAAAAAAGATGATCGGATGATTTCATTTTTTGGAATATAAAAAAAAATCACTGAATTTCTATGGAGAAAAAAGTCTGTTTTTTTTTCAAGGAAAAAATATATATCTACCTACCTGAAGTTTTTTTAGGAGTATAAAAATTTCTCAATTTTTTGGAACAGAATTTTTTTTCAATTTTTTTTCAATTTTGAAAATTTTTAACCGGATACTCCTTCGGGAAAAATCAAGGTACACATAAAAAATTCCATCTTATTTTATTTTATTTTTTTGAGTGGGGGGGGGGGGGGTAAATACTCGCTTATCTAGAAGATTTTGGCTGTCACAGGTAACGAAACATCTACATAATTTCATAAATTTGAATTTTCTCAAAATAACGAATGACTTTTTTCTTGTCGCCTACGAGTCTTGTGAACTTATAAAGTTGGAATATTTGGAATAACGTACCTCTATACCTATAACGTTAAATATATAAATCCTACTAAATTATTAAAACTCGTGCGCTTTTTTTTGATTATTTATGCAGAATGTGCTGGCTAAAGAGTAAAGCTTTCCTCATCGAATACGTGTATGGATATGGAACATATACCGAGCCTAATCCCAAGACTGCAGCCGAAGAGATACGCTCTCTTGAAAATTATTTTTTATCAATTTCGCTTAATACTTTCAACTTTTTGTACCTTGAGATTTGAGAATTTTGTGTGGGTTTCAACTTTTCAAGTTGTAAATATATTGGACTCGAGAATGAGTTTTATTTTTTTCAAGTTTTTTACGAAACGAGTTTCGTGCGAGGAAATTGTTGAAATTTATTACATTTTGTAAATTTTCAGAAAATTGCTGGTTAAATTTGAACTTTATCTTGACAATTTTTTGCGGTAACCTTTCTAGTGTTGGTGTTTGAAAAAAGAAGGCAAAAAATATTAGAAAATTTTATCGAGGGTGTATTTCTGCCCCTGCAGCTTAAAAGTTAGACAAACATTCATGCATTAATTCACCATAATATGCATCATCGAGATAGAACACTTTGCTCATTTCCATGTACACCCTGTATAATTTATCGTAATGGAATGTGTCCTTCAAACTCTACAGAATTGTGGTTGCAAAAATTTGAAGACTGATGTGAGTTTTTCGAATTGTAAACATCAGCCTCGAATACATTTTTTTTTTAAATTTTTATAAAGCGAATCTTGCGTACACAAATATTTGCAAAATAAAATTGATTCAATTTTGTAAATTTTCAGAAAATTTCTTATTAAATTTAAAATTCACCCTCGCAATTTTTTTTTTTTTTTTGGTAACCTTTCTATGTTTGTGATTTCAAGAAAAACACAGAAAAATATTTCAAAAATTTATCGAGCGTATTTCTATCCCTGTAGCTTAAAAGTTGGGCAAACATAGTACGCATTAAATCACTATGTGTTGCGTAGGTATTATTGAGATAGAAGGTTCTGCTCATTCTCGTGTACACACTGTATAATTTATTGTAATGGAAAACGCTTTTTCAAACTCTACGGGATCGTTATTCGTTTCTACAAAAAATTTGAAAAATAAAGTGAGGATTTTCGATTTGTAAATATTGAAGGCGAGAATATTTTCCCACCAATTTCTCACAAAATAAATTTCACGAAGAAAAATTGCAAAATTGATAAAATTTCGTCAAAGATAAACAAATCGAATCGTAGAGTGAATTCATTGAAAAAAAGAAAGGAAATTTCAACACTTAAAAAAAAAATTTAGAATTTGAATTTGCACTTTGACCGAATGAAATACTCAAAGTTACTCCAATCTCGCGAACGATTTCTATCCACCTCGCAGAATATACTTTCCTCAAACAAATTCTTCTCCCTTCTTCGGAATAAGGGTAGATGTAGATGTAATAAAAAACATCGAGAAAAAGGATATTAGAACGGTATAAAAAGCGCTTTATAAGGGTGAAATATGACATAACGACAATGTGAAAGTCCAAACTTCCAAACTGAAAAATATCAAAATAAAAAATAAAAAATTTGAATAAAACTAAAAATTGACAGCAATTGAAGTGAAAAACAAAATTACTTATATAAAAACTCAAAAATGAATACAAAGTAGAAATTTTCTTTTGCATTTTTTTCGAATTTCGCCACCATCAGATTTTCCAAAACAATTTCTTTTTTGAAAGATTGTCGCAAAAAAAATTTCACTGAAAAATATTGATTTTTTTGGTTGAAAAAATTAGCCCCTGCAGAAAAACGATTGTATCAAAATTTTGAAAAAATTATGATTACATAGATTTTTAGATCAAAAATGGAGTCCTGAATCTTATACTGAACTGTAATAAAGACCATAAAAAAAACTCGAGGCAATTTTTACTCTCACCCACCTCCACCCAATAAACAAAAATACCACATTTTCAAATTTTTGTTCGGTTTTTGATAGAACTCAATATCTAAAAAATTTCAAATTTTCAAATTACAAAATATTTTTTTTTCAGAAAATTTTTTCGCAATGTTTTTTAATTTGGAAAAAAACTTTCTCTAAAAAATTCTTTGCATATAATTTCTTGATGAAAATTACAATTTTCTCATCATCAGTTTTCTTGGAAAAAAATTGCAGAAAAATTTGTCAAAAGATTTTCACTATTTTTTTTTTTTTTTAAATCTCATACCTACCTGGGTACTTTTGGTTCAGCATTTTCTTTTGAAAAATTCTATTTGAAATCCTGGAAAAAATTTCGTATACTGACCAACCGTGAAGTTTTTTCTAAAATTTTTTTTCAATATTATAAAAACGAAAAAAAAATCGAAAAAATTAGTTTTTCTTTGCCTAGGTACTTATTAAAAAATTTCTTCAAAAAATTCTTTATTAAAATGATTAATAAGAATTTAAAATTTTCCATTAAAGTATTCTCCCATAAAAATGTTTTAAGAGAAAAAAACTCATTTGTAGAATAAAATTAGGTGGGGAAGAGGTTACACGTAATTTTTTTTCAATTTTTCTCCAGATTAGGTACCTTTTAAAAAGTCTCACTCGAAAATTTTTTGGAAAATGGCTTTAAAATCTTTTTTTAAAATTTAAGAACAGGTTCCTTCAAATATTTTTCAATCACTTCAATAATAATCAATAAAAAATTTTTTTTTAATAAAAATTGAAATTGTAAAAACTCTTCTGGAAAAAATCTCATTCATGAGAAAAATTTTAGACCCAAAAATTCTTTCAAAGAACGCCAGGTAACGTTTTTTAAAAAATGTGTTTCTTTAGATGACTTGAAAAAAAAATTTTTCAAACAACATAAAGCTTTGCCTTGTTTTTTTTAGTTATGTTTTTGAAAAAATTCTTGGATTTTTTATGGAAAAATAGAGAAAAATGTTCACAATTTTTTTTAAATCTCTCATTTCTCATATGTAAATCAGAGAACTCTCAACTACCCAAATTTATTTTTCGATCTGCCAATCACCATATTCAAACTACCAAAAGAAATCAGAACTGCACACGAGTGATAATTTTTTTTTCAGATTTTTTTTTGCGATGAATTTCAGTCAAAAACCGATTTAAAAGTTTTCATACTGCTTTAATTTCAAAACAAGAACACATAAATTTTTTTTTCTTAAAATATGAGCCTATCTAATTTAGTACTATGTAAGCTAATTTTGTTAGATTTTGTAATTGATGGAATGGAAGGGAATAAATTGCATTTCTACCATGAAATTTAGGTTTTACTGCCCCTTTTGACTACACATTTTGAAATTCTTAAGAAATACTTACTCGTATCTGTAAAAAATGACAATTTTTTTAGGTATGTATACAAATATTTTTTCATTTTTTTTTTTTTTTTTTTGTATATCTCTGGACCTTTGCATGTTTGTTATTATTACTCCTTTCACGCATTTTATTTTAAGGATTTTTTTTCATGCGGTTTCCAAACTGGAAATTTTCAATAAAAACACGAGATTTTCGTTCATTGGATGAGGGAGGTGGGAAATATGCATTATTTTTTTCCTTCATGATGCCTTATAGTAAAGTTTCAAAAACCACGTATCTATCATGAAAGGGGCACCACTTTAGAAAACTGCTTGTTAAATTTCAACTTTCCCCTCGCCTTTTTCTCGGTTGGTGACTTTTTTGATGGATGAATGAGCAACGAAAACATTTTTTTCCAATTTTTTTTGGGAAAAAAGGAATGCTTGATTTTTTTATAATTCTAAATCTCTAAAATATTTTCAACCTGATTTGATTTGGAATGAGAGCTACCAAATCGAGCCTCGATCGTCTCATTTAGCAATTTTATCGAACACACGGCTCTCTCCCTAGAGCTTATAGGCAAACATACCGACATTAATTCACCACATGTTACAAATCATTGAAATAGAAGGCTCTCATTCTCATATACACCTCGTATAATAATTTATTGTAATGGAAACTGCCAATTTGAAACTCTACAGAATCGTGGCTGTAAAAAAATTTGCATACGGTGAACTAAAATCGTTTCACGTAAATGTTAAGTAGATTAGCCAACCTCGGTGACTGGAAATACTCCACTGGTGAAAAAAATTCCCTTCAAATCGTCAAAGTTTAAAATATTCCCTCGTAAGCGTACTTTGATAATTGGCAGAGAATTTTAATCGTCGATAGTGGAAATAGAAAGTTACCACAGTCTGAACTTAATTCATTATTTACTTTGGAGTTTGATCGCTAAAATTCTTTGAAGTAAAATCCTCTTGAAGAATGTATTAGTATCACGTTTAATATTTAAAAAGTTGGGAAAAAGAAAACCTCGTGTCACTAAACATAATATTGATTTAGAATACGAAGTGGCGCGTGGTTTTACGAATTTTTTAGTTTTACTGTCTATACTTTTAGTTTTTTAGACATAACAACAGAAAAAATCCACCGCGAGCATCTTTCTTTTCAACGTGGAAAATCCAAAATAAAAAAGAAAGTAGGACAAACAACCCTGCGGTTGAAAACATGAAAACGTTACTTATTATAGAGTTAAAACGCCTATATACGGTGTCTGAATAGCGTGTATTTTAAACTGTTTGCTATAATGGGTTTGATTTATGCAACCCACGAGATCCTTGATAAGCATAATTGGAATATTTTGTGAGCTCGATCCCATAATAGATGCATGTAAACCTCTTTGGAATAAAACAATGAATTAACCATTTTTTTTTGTAAGAAGACAAAAATACACAAAAGAGTTGAAAAAATTCCAAATAAAAATCTTTACTTTCGTTTTTGTTTTTTTTCTAGTGAAAAAAATAATAGCTCGGATACGCCATTTAGGTACCTAGATCGATGGAAAAATAATTTTTTATTAAGTACGTCGTAAAAAAAATATTAGATTATTTCAAGGTGTTCGATAGGTATAAAAATGATTTTTTTTCGCTGCCAGAAACCTCATTTGGATTTATTTGATTTTTTATGAACGAAAAAGAAACCCTTTATGGTGAAAAATGAAAGGTTTAGCGTTTTCTGCAACTCAAATGCGTCGTATCGATAAGAAATTTACTACGGGTGTTTGCGTGACATTGCTATATTAAAGAAGAGTTAAAACAATTGAACATGGAAAGCTTTGCATAGGGCAGGATTGTCTGGATGAATTTCCAAGTCGCCGTTTGTTTCTATATCGAGTTAAACAGTTAAACATAGGGTGGCCCGGGAGTGGTGGATACATTTTGAGATTTGGATATAAGTATAACCGAATTCAACCAACGAGGGTCTATCTTTTTAAATGAAAAATCGATTGACAACACTGCATTTTAAAAATTTTACGATCTCGTTAATGGAAGGCACTTCGAAAACGCAAAAAAAATTCTAATCACATTAGAATGCTTATGTTTGAAAATAAAGGCGCCACAACGCTTCAAATTTTCGAAAATTTTAGAGTTTTGTGAACCACTGCCCCTTCAAAATCAAAGTGGACAAAGGCACCATGTGTGCCAGTTCCCTTTTTCAATTTTTTTTTTTTTTTTTTTTTTTGGTCGCAATTCCTAGAGTTTTAAAAAAAATTTAATAACAAAAAATTTCCTATTTTTAACTTTTTTTTCACTGAATTTCAAGTAGAACCTACGAGGTAGGTAGTTCCCCAATTTCAAAAAAGGGGAGATTTTCAATTTTCAATTTCTGCATTTTTTGTTTCAACTCATCAAAGATGTTCCTTTTCATGAGAATCAATTCTCAATTTTTAATTTCCTCCCTAATTGAACGACTGGTGAGAGCCTGTTGAAATTCTGTGAAGGAGATAACAAATTTGAAATTTATTTCTCATGAAAACAATTTTGATAGGTTAGAACAAAAATGATGCAAAAATTTAAAAATTTGATAAAAGTAGAAAAATTATTCTAATTTTTTTTTCAAAACAAAAGGGGACCCTAATAGTACAGAAGAATTACACTTTGAGATGAAATCAAAATCCCCAAAATCCGGATTTGGATTTTGAACTTTAAATCTTGGAATAGAAAAGATTTAGGATTTTTTCATGTTATCAAAATGAATTAAAAAATACAATTTTTTTTTGTTTTGTTTAGTTTGGTTGTTGCACTGTTTGTTGTGAGTGCGATTCGCTCTATGATTTTTTTTTAAGAATTAGGCTTCAATAAAATTATTGATTTCGTGTTGTTCCAAGAAAACTCGAAAATTTTTGCATCAAAAATTAACATAATTTATTGGGACCAAGGATAGGTATGGCGCGCTAGTGTACATTACGATCAAGTAGGTATTGAAAAGGTGCACCTTTGTTTATTTTTTCTTAAAAACAGATGGCTGTGTTGTGATGATTTCGCTAATAAGGTGCATTTTGTATTGATTTTGTCATGATTTGGTCGTGATAACATTTGAAAAATTTCAGTGATAAGCAAATTTTTGTTTATGGTGCACCTTTTCAGACCTTTTCATTTTTGCCGATAGAATTCAGCCACTCCGCGCTCGTGGTCCGAATTATTTATATTTTTTCTTAGGTACTACTAACTTTTTTTTTTTTAATGTAGAAGTTTTAAAAAATTTTTACTTATTTTTCAATTTCGAAAAAATTGATAATTTTACTATGTCGACTCAAATTAAAAAAAAAATAATAAAGACATTTTTTATTGTTGATAATGCAAAAGAATTAATTTTTTCCCTCCAAAAATTATTGAGAAAAATTTTTATTGCAAAAAAAAAGATTATGAAATTTTTTTTTTGGCGGGGGAGGGGAATTTAAAAGCTGTTTTTTCTCAAAAAAAAAAAAAAAATCCTTCGAAAATTTGAAAAATATTTTGTAATCAAAAAAATTGAGAAACTTTTTTTTCAAAATAAAGAAAATACCTAGGTAAATTTAATTTTATTACGCTGAGTCCAAAAAAATTAGTTTATTAATAAGAAAAAATGTTTTATCCCAAGAAAAATTGGAAACTCTTTCTGCAAAAAATTTGGGTTTTTCGAATAGAAATTGAAAGATTTTTATTTTCAATTCTAAAAAAAATTAAAACTTAAAAATCTAAGTTGAAATTTTTTCTAATTTTTTTAATTTTCGATTTTTTCAAAAAATTAGGAGTACCTTTAGGGTGCTTCTTTAAAATTAAATTATGTTATTGAGGTGGTTTAACCAGAAAAAGGCAGGAGTTTGAAAATGGATTTTTTATATAAAATTGGGGGAGGGAGGAAGGGAGGGGTGACTAGACCTCACTTAAAATTAATTTGAAGGGTATATAAAAAATGAAAAATCATTTTCTCACAAAAAAAACGTCAGGTATTGGAACTAGAAAAAAATGGATGTATTTTTAGCTGGGATTCATTCATTTTTCTTAGGCTCCCCTGTTCCGAAAGCTCATATTCCCTGTCTGAAAAATCTCCAAGTCTCTGTATTTAAGGCTTCAATTGAAAAATTTTTCAGACAAAAGTTATAGATTGATGTTCTTGGAATAATTTTGGTTATTATAAAAATTTCGATTTGACCCCTCCCTCTCCTCCAATTTGGCAAAATACGCGTATATAGGAAAATCATTCGGTGATTCTCATATTTATTATGCAAAATTGGAAGGAAGTAGGCGATTCAATCGAAATTTTGGTAATAACTAAATTCCTAAAATCTTCGTCTACAACTTTTGTTTGAAAATTTTTTCAATTGGGACCTTAGGTACAGAAATACGAACATTTTTATGAAGGGGTAGACCTTTAAAAAAGAAAAATGCCTTAAAAAACGGAATACTAGCCCTGTTCTCATTCAAAAAATTTCCTTCGATTTGAAAAAAAATTTAATTCCTGGTACGCCAATATTTTTTACTAAATTACGATATAAATATCAAAAGCCTAAGGGTACATACGTTGCTCGGTAAGAGTATGATACTGTATCATTAAATGGTGGTATTCGCAAAGTTTTGCTTATTCAGCAAAATTCATCATATACAGGTCTTGATGCCTTTTCTGTATAATACCGCAAAGGCGCAATTATGTAGCTTTATTACTGTTAGAGAAAAGGGTCATAGGTTTACCTTTAAACATCTTGAGATTACATAGGAATTTATTGGAAAGGCTGCGCACGTAGCCTACTTTAACTATGGAGAAATATCTGAGTAAAGAGAACGCCTATAAAAATTCAACGCGCCTTTTACCCCCCTCTTCTTTGCTGTTTTTTACGATTTATGCCATATCACACGAAATCACGATCCGAGATTTATGGAAAAGCTGTTTTTTCAAGTTGAAATGGAAATTCAACCAGGCAGTGCTCTGTATTGGAAAATAATCTAATCAATTTTGACTTAGCCCGATGGGGAAAGCTTTTTTTTGAAAAGTACTCGTATCTCGAAGCAAGCGATATCATAAAAAGAAAGTTTTTTTTTCGTGTATTCGCGTACGTATTTTGTCGAAACGGTTTGGACGAAATTTCAATGTTGAGCGCTCACTCGCCATTTTAGAGAAAAAAAATATATAATTCATACACCGTGAAAAAGGGTTTTTAATGGAAAAATTCTAACAGTGCGTCATTTTACGAAACGCGTCAAAAATAAATTTATGAATAATTTCGACCTCTTTTAGGAGTAATTTTTAATAAAACGATAACGTACGCAATTTTATAAGTTACAATTCACATGAAATCAGCGTCAAGTTGTCTACCGTAATAATTATGGAGTAATACCATAGCAGAGGCGAGCTTTAATCAAAACTTTATCCCATGGTTATCCGCAAAGTTGTTGTTTGAGAAAATAAACAGTACGACCCAAGACCTTTTTATGATGCCAAACTTATGCTGCAGAATACCAAGTCGGCGCTTTTTTTCCTCTCGTAAAAATGACTAAGGGTAGTTCTGTGCTTGGATGTGTTGAGCTCGGAACAATTCGCTCGGATGGCTAGTTTTTTTTTAAAAATACTAAAAATACGTCGTTTTTGTGCAGTATAATCGATAATGTTTTTCATTCTTTGACTAGTCGTGGGTTGATTAAAAAAAAAATGTAGTTGGGTTTTTTTCTTTATGTTTCTTGGATTCGTATATAAATAAGATTATCTCGTATCGTGCTTAATTAATTCGTGTTTTTTCACTATTGAAAGTATTTGTTATAGGGTGGGCTTTATTTTTAATTTCGAACTACAATTTTCTTTTCGCTGCAATTTTTTTTCCTGAGAAAATAATTTTATGTACTTTTTTTTTTTTATATCAGAAGAAAGTAAAAGATTATCTGGTGCCTTCGAGACTTGGGAAAAAAGATTTGAAAATTTAAAAAAAAAAAGTTGTAGTCGATGAAGATTTTTATACCCTACGAGACAGTTTCACAAACATTTATTTCCAAAGAGACGTTAAATAAGGTCATTTTTCATATTATTCACTATTGAAAATTTTTCAAAAAATTCTTCAAGGATGAAAATGTTATCGTGAATGATCTTTTTGGGTAAAAATATAGATATCAAGAACTATTTCAGTGAACATATTCTCAAATAATTTTTTCTCCAGTTTTTAAAAAATTTTGTAAAAGAAAAATTCAAAAAATGTATGTACATACTTTTTTTTTTGAAAAATTCTGAAAAACACCTCAAGGATAAAAAATTGTGGTTAATGACCTTTTTAGGCAATTATTCTTAAATTAACGCAATTTCAGTGAAAATTTTCCCAGCAAAAACTTTCCTTCATTTCCTGAAAATTTTAAAAATTTCGAGCAATTTTTTCATATTCTTCATTTTTGAAAAAGTTCTAAAAAGTACCCCAAGGATTAAAAATCGTTACTGCCAATCTATATGTATATTTGTAAAAATTAAAAAATATTAGCATAGTATATGCTTTTACGGAGACCAAAATAGAAAAAAACGAGACCAAAATCCGACCCAAAAATCCGACAGTTGGGTTAGGTTAGGTTACATTGGGTTAGGTTTGGATGACATAAAAAAAACTTGATTTTTTTTTAATAAATTCGATTTTTTAGACATTATGTCAGACATTTTGAAATGTAAATTTTTTTGAAATTTTATGACTTAGACGTTTTCTAGACATTTTGTCAGACATTCTGAAACTTGGAAATTTTTTTAGAAAGATGACTTTCAAACATTTTGTCAGACATTCTGATACTTAGAAATTTTTTTTTATACTTTTTATACTTTTAAATTTCCGTGGAAATTAATATTCATGACTTTTAGACATTTTGTCATGGAGTAAAAGCATATACTATGTTTCATTCTTTCAAACGTAGTGTGGAAATATTTATTTCTGCCAATTTGAGAAATACAAACGTAGGAAAACTCAGAAGATATAATTTTTTCGTATTTTCTATTTCTTAAAAAACTTTTCAAAAATATCTCAAGGATGAAAAATAGTTGCCATTGATATTTTCTTCTCAAAAAAATTTCACCAATTTTATAAAAATTCAAAAAAGTGCGAATTTTTATGTTTGATTTATTGAAAAATGAAAATGCATCAATAAGGATAAAAAATTATGCTCATTTATACTTTTCAAAAAAATTATCAACTAATTTTATGAAAATTAAAAAAAAAAAAATTTTTGTATTATTAATAAATTTGTCACGTAATATTTTATTATCGAAAATACGAAACTAACGGTCGGCGTAATTTTCACGTACGAGACAAAATTAATCCAGATTTTTAGGAAAATTGGAAAACCATTTAAATAAGCACAATACCAACACGACTGAGTATTACACAAATTACACTTTATTTTTATAAAGAGAGCAGATTGAAAATTATTCAGTAAAAATTAAAATTAGATTCGGTCATTATGACCAGATAAAAAGAGAGATTTATGTTGAATCTACAAGTGCCTGGTAAAGGTCTCCTAAATAGACTAATTTATATACGTAATCGATCGCGTTCGATATACGCAGCTCGAAAGGACGAAGGATTGACAGGAGAAAAGGGGTGAAGACGGAAATAAAGAAGAAGACGTGATGAGAAAGCAGAGAATGGACAAACAGGATGGGAAAGGAAACTGGACCTGAAGGGGAGGGGAAAAAGGTCGAGTTGCGTATACCAAACATTCGATCTGAAAAAAGTACCTAAGATGAATAAAATCCTATAGGCCTCAGATATACCGTTACAAATTTTTTATTCATTTTATAAAAATTTAAAAAAAATTCTAAAAAATTCAAAAGTGAGTTCCTTTTTTTTGGATATTTGTTATTTTTTGAAAAATGAAAATATTTCAAGGATAAACATTTTACTCCAGTTATGTTTATCCAATTTTCCATATTGATTAATCAAAATATTCTAAAATAAATTTCCACTCATTTTATGAGAATTAAAACCCCAAAAATGTAATTTTTTTGTATTTTATATTTTTTGAAAAATTCTCTAAAATATACTCATTACTAATTTAAACAATTTTGACTAATGTTTTTTTGGTGTAATAATTTGTATGTACATCAAAGTTTTGTCAAAAAAAATTTCCATCATTTTTCTAATTTTTGGTAGGTAAAATGAAAAATAAAAAATTTATCATAATTTTATATTTTTCACTTTTTGATAAATTTTCTCAAGGATGAAAATTTTTTGTCAATGTTTTTTAGGTAAAAGTATTCGAAAAAAAATTGTTTTAATAATTTTTTTTGTTAAAGACAGAAAAATGGTATCTTGTCCCATTTCCTGTTTTTTGAAAAATTCTCAAAAATACCTACCATAGATAATTATTATGAAAAATCGTCACAAATAAGCTCTTTTTACGTTAAAGAAATTTTAGAAAAATTTTCTATTTTATTTTATTTTTTTAAAGATTTTCCTAAAAATTTGAAAAATGTAATTTTATAATAATTTTTACTTTTTGAAAAATTTTCAAATTCCTCAAGGGTGAAGATTCATTACCAGTGATATTTTTCAGTTTAAAATGACTTTTGTAAAGAAGTTTCCACGTAACATTTTAAAAATTTTGTACTTAAAAATAAGTGTCACTTTTCATTTTTTTTAATTCTTAAAAATTCCTCTATAGGATTAAAATTTGTCACTAATGGTCTTAAGAAAATTATTTCAGTACAAATATTTTCAAAAAAATTTCATTCATTTAAAAAAAGTTATATATATATATTTTTTAAAGTAACTAGGTAATTTCTTTATACTTTTCTTGTTTCGAAAATTTCCAAAAAGGACTTCAAAGATGAAAAAAAACATCGTAAATGATCTTTTGGAGTTCCTAATAATTTGTGAGGTTTCAGTAAAAATTTTCTCAAATAATTTTTCCGTTCTTCATTTTATTTATTTTTTCATTTTGGAAAAACTCAAAAATGTAATTTTTTATTTTCACATTTTGAAAATAGATTTTAAGGATTAAAAACTGTCGCAAATGATCTTTTTGTGTAAAATTTGGCATATTTGAGGCAATTTCAATCAAGATATTCTTCTAAAAATATTTCATCAATTAAAAAAAAATTGTAGAAATTTTTTTTAAAAAATCCTCAAAAATACCTCAAGAATGAAAAATCATCGTCAATAATTTTTTTGAATAAAAAATGATAATGTCATAATGTTATACTAAAATATTTCAAAAAAAAAATTTCTGAAAAATTCCCATTAAGTATTTTAAGACAATTTTGTGAAAACTCGAAAAAATGTAATTTTTTGTAATTTTTTGATGATTTGGCAACTTTTAAATAGGTATAGAATTTCTCAAAAAATATTTCGCTCATTTTTTAAAAAATTTTGTAAAAAAAAATTTTAAAATGTAGTTTTTTCGTGTTTTTTCTGAAAAAATTTCAAAAAAGCTCAGTAATGAAAAATCATTGCCAATGAAATTTTTGAGTCATAAGAAGTTCAATTAGGATAATTTCAATGAAATTAAAAAAAATGGCTTCACTCATTTTTTTAAAGTTTGGTAGATAAATTACCTACTAAAGAATTATATGTTTTGAGAGATGATTTTCCCTCAAGTTATGTACGTGCTTGAAGAGGCCTATTTTAAAAAAAAAAAATTACCACAATTTTTTATTTGAAAGCTGAAATAAAAAATTTAGAAATTTTGAATACTCAGTTTTGTTACGTGCATGCCTGTTTTAAATTTTTAATTGGTTATTCTTTCAGTTTAAAGCCTAAATTTTTTCTCTCGTAAAAAACTAACAATTCTAAAGGGTACGAGTAAAAAAAAAATAAGGGGAAAAATTCGCCAGCATAAAAATAACTATTTACCTACTGCTTAGTGCTTACCAAGGTCCCGCGAAGCTGATACCCATGGCAATGGTTGCCTAATGTATTATTCGAGAAATAATAATATTTTCATTTAATTTTATTTCTACAATATTATTTCTTGTGAAAATTAGATGTTAATTTTATTACGTTTTACGCGCCGTGAAACCCTCTTCTTCAAAGCAAACCATGAGTACATAGTACGTAGTCGTTCGCATAGGTACATAAATGTGTTATAACTTGCCAAATTTCTTTACCGTGTATCATCTGTTTAGTGTAGTTGTTCTTACCAAAGGCTTATATGTGTATTTTCAAGTCGTTTCGGCAATATCATTAATATTCATGCTCTTACCCTAAATACGTAAACTTATATTCCAGCTTTAATATCGCTAAGCGATGCCTGTGTGAGCAAAACTTTGACAATATTTAAATTTTTAATTACGATTTTTGTCGAGTTTCAAGTTTTTGCAAAATATTACCAACGTAAGCTACGTGCAGAGACGATATGTCGAGTACTAGATTAAAGTCACCCCTGGTGAGGAGATGATGTGAGAAAACACGAAATTTTACCTTATAAACTACCCAACATTATATTTCAAATTGAATTCGAGGAAATTATTTATAATTTTATGCTCGTTTTGGTAAAATTTAAATTTCATTTTTCAAGGTTCTGGGTTTGATTATATCCGATTTATACTCGTAATGTAAAATCGAATATGTTGCAAAAAATACTACAAAGGTTACACGATGGCATTTAGCATTCGTGCAATATGTACCTACTTATTTGACACCTCTGACATTTACCTAGTTTTTCTTCATTAATGTGGCTTATTTATCAACTGAAGCGTATGGTGGCGTGTTTTTTAATCGAATATGTGCTCGTATATAGTCAAAGGCATCGCATGTGAAGCAAATTCTAAAATGAAAGAAGATTCTCCTCTATTTTGAACGCAGAAGAACCCTCATTGTTATTACTAGTGGTACAACTGACATAGATCCTGGCGAAGGGAGTGAATGAAATGTTTACATTTCACGACTTCCTGATTAGAAATATATATTATACATGGGGGTTTCCGACCACCGTACCTACTTTTATTTACATGGATTTTTTTTTAAACTGCGAACTCGCAAAGTCGTTTAATTTTATTCAAAGGCGAACTAGGATAACGTTTAGTTTTATGCACGAGTATTTGTATTTTCCATCATGGTCCAAGTCTCAGATGACGCTACGTGATGTGTCAAAGTTCATATTACCAAGTTTCAAGGCAGGACGCCGGTTTTCGCCATTGGGACTTGGGAGTTGGCCGTTTATGCACTTTAATTTTCCTCAAAGTTTTCTCACAACCGTTTGCCTTATCCGATATGGAATGGATAAGCGGTCTCGAGGTATTTAAAATTATATATAGTTCGCCTCGTACGAAATATTTCAAGGTTTTCGCCGTTCAATTCAACGTTTATTTATTTGAGTTCATTTTGGAACCGGGCTAGGGAGTCGGTTACTTACCTGATCATACCATTTACGATCAAAAAGGGTAAAAAATATTACGTTTTCGCTGTTTAAATAAAATTTTCATTTCTGGAAGTTGAAATATTTTTTTGTTGAAATTTCTACAAATTCTATTTTTTTAAATCAAAATATTTTAAAATTTTACCCTAAAATAAAATTTGAGTATGGACTCTCTCGAAATTACCAAAATGATAAGTTTTTAAAATATGAGCCCCTTCAAAATATGCAATTTTAAATATGGACCCTCAAAAATCACGAAATCATGAATATCTATAAATAAAAACCCCACCTCACCTCATCAAGGACTGCTATTGCCTACATTAAAAAAATATGTACGATAAGTTGCATACTCGGTTTGCCGTGTATTTGAATAGAGAATACTTACGTTAGTGATCGCCACCTAAAGGGCTCAATAGGCGACTTTTAAAACATGATATGATTTAGAATAATAATTTTTGGTATTTTTTACTCCTCGTATATTATTTTATTATTTTAACAGTTTTGAACATTTTTGATTTTGATTGTTGTTCAATTTTCAATCATTCTGAAATTTTTGAAAATATTTTTTATCTTGAATTTTTTCAACTTTAATCATTCTAAAATTTTCATTTTTTTTTTATTTGCAAATTTTTCATCAAAGCAAAACCTTTGAGAATATTTAATATATTTTCTCATGTTTAGAATTTCTGTAGTTTTTGATTTTATTTAAATTTTTCAACATTAATTACCTACATTATTTTGAATTTTTTCAAAATTTTGCAATTTTTAAACGCTCATCAATTTTTCAAAATTTTAAATATTTACCCCTCGCGGCGTATACAAGGGAGGCTTTTTGCTCATTTGAGAAATATTTCAGCACTGGTGATGAGAACGATTTTTCCCCTAAGAAATCAATTGACTTTTTTCAAATAATAAAAAAAAAAAAAAATGAAAAATGAAAAAAAAGATTAATGGAGGAATCTAGGTACCTAGGTATTTCTAAAAAAATAAAAACAGTGTTTTTTACGCTCCGAAACAATTACGTATTTATTCTCTAAAAAAATTGAAGATATCTCTCATAAAAAAAATAAAAAATTAAAAAAAATGGGAAAAATTTTCATTGAGAAAAATGTTTAAATATTTCTACACTGAAAAAATTGATTTTTTTTCAAAAAAATAATATTAACTTTTTACTTGAGAACGTTTTTAAAATTTTGAAATACCTATTTTTAATTTAGTTCAAGAAAAAGTTCAAAAATTCAACTTCAAGTAGCTATGAAAAATTGAAAATGCGGAAATTCGTACATTCAAAATATTGTAAAAAAATTTTACCCCTAAAAATTAGCATATAAATAAAAAATGGGAGTTTTTAAATCTTTAAATCCAAAAAATTGCAAACTTTTTATCTTAATCCAAAAAATTGAGAATTTTCAGAAATGAGACAACAAAAAAATACCTCCAAAAATACTTCTAAAATTGAAAATTTTCCAATTTTTATTCAGAACATTTGTACGTAGAAAGAGACGCCAAATCATTGCTGTCTCTCCACAAAGCTATTTTGTGCCTTTGAACGTTGAAGTGAAGAAGTGATAACACAAACTACAAGAAAATTTCGAAACAATTTAGCAGTGTAAATGATGGAAATTAACAATAAACAATGGAGTCTAATCCTCGTCTCAGATTTTTCACCGAAAAACAAAAAAGGGATAATCCCGAGCAGCACACTCGATCGATAATATCGAAAGTTGAAACGTATCGATAAAAAATCGTTTAAAAATCTAAAGATGTTCTCACGATATGATACAGATTTAGCTGTACGATTTTATAGGCAAAAAATCTAAAAACTATCGAATTCGATAGTATTACGATTTTAGGACGATATTCGTCAACGATACTATCGACAAAGAATATTAAATTTATCGACTCCGATTTTCCACCGATTTTGTGCAGATATTTGAAACTATATTATCGACAAATAATCTGAAATTTCTCGAATTCGATTTTTTAACGATTTTGTGAAGATATTTGAAACTATATTATCGACACGTAATCTGAAATTTCTCGAATTCGATTTTTCAACGATTTTGTGCAGATATTTGAAACTATATTATCGACACGTAATCTGAAATTTCTCGAATTCGATTTTTCAACGATTTTGTGACGATATTTAGAACTATATTATCGACACGTAATCTGAAATTTCTCGAATTCGATTTTTCAACGATTTTGTGACGATATTTACAACTATATTATCGACAAATAATCTGAAATTTCTCGAATTCGATTTTTTAACGATTTTGTGAAGATATTTACAACTATATTATCGACAAATAATCTGAAATTTCTCGATTTCGATTTGTTAACGATTTTGTGAAGATATTTGAAACTATACTATCGAAAAAGAATATTAAATTTATCGAATTCGATTTTTTAAAAATTTTGTGAAGATATTTAAAACTGTATTATCGACAGATTATATGAAATTTCTCGAATTCGATTTTTCAACGATTTTGTGACGATATTTAAAACTATATTATCGACACATTATATGAAATTTATCGACTTCGATATTTCAACGATTTTGTAACGATAGTTGTTGAAACTATATTGATTTTTTTCTAGTCAAAAAATACCTACTTTATATTCAAAATTGGATGGGAAGAAAGGGCCAAATCGAAATTTTTATAATAACCAAAATTAAATCCAGAATATTATTCTACAACTTTTGTTTGAAATGTTTTTTCAATTGGACCTCATCTCTAGCCTCTATTATTTTGCATTTACCTACTTACGTGTAACAGTAATATGCGAAATCAAAATTGAAAAAATTTTCAAACAAGTTATCTAGTTTTTTTGGTTTACTAGGTATTTTACTTGAAACCAGATTGTTGTTCTTAAATAAAATTTTACCAAGTTCAATACTACGATTACTATGTGAATACTTAGTATTTAAAATTGAACGGGAGGGAGGCGCCCAATCGAAAATTTTGTAATGACCAAAATTATTCTTAGAACTTTAAGCTACAACTTTTGTTTGAAAATGTTTTCAATTGGACCTCTCCTTCTCCTCCAATTTTGCATAATACTCCGTTGATACTTATTCAAAATTGGAGGAGCGGAGGAAAAAGGGGCCAATTTGAAAAAATTTTCAAACAAAAGTTGTAAATTAAGGTCCTAGAAATAATTTTAGTTATTATAAAAATTTCAATTGGACCTCTCCCTCTTCTCCAATTTTGCATAAGATGTTTGAATATTATAATCCAATTCGTATTATGCGAACGAACTCCGATGTTCGCAACAGACGCTTGTTTTGGTAGAAACTGCTGTATTTGGAACGAAATTCGCCAGCCTTAAGCGTAACTACGACTTCAAACTCGCCAGCCGGTCTTGAAAATGTGCGCGCGCATATACCCATATATGCTAAATTATCTACAAAAAATCGATAGAATATCGAAACTAGATAATCTACAAAAAATCGTAATACAAAATCGATAGAATATCGAAATTAAATCGAAATAAAAAATCTATAGAATATCGAAACTAAATCGAAATAAAAAATCGACAGAATATCGAATTCGATAAAGTGTCGCGTTAGTTCCGCATAAATCGTGTAATTATCTTTCGATTTATAGATAGGTTATCGATGAAGTATCTAACTATAATCTTGAGATTTTTAAAAGAAAAATCGTTCGATTTTATCGAAAGTTTATCTGTTGATGGATTTTGCCAACTATAATTCATCGATAATCTGTCGATATATCGAAAGATAATTTCACGATTTATGCGGAACTAACGCGACACTTTATCGAATTCGATATTCTGTCGATTTTTTATTTCGATAATTTGTCGAGTGTGCTGCTCGGGATCTTCAATTTTGTCCTAAACTGTTTTTGAAGTTCTTCTTTAGTTTGTGTTATCACTTCGAGAAAAGTACAAAGCACAAAATTGCTTTGTGGAGAAACACCTACTGGAGGCTTTTTCTACAAAAATTCTAATTTCAATTTTGGAAAAATTGTAGGAAATTTTTTTTGTTTCTTCATTTCTGAAAATTTACAATTTTTTTGGATTAAAAATTTCAAACAATTATTAGAATCACAAATTGTTTCAAATTTTTCAAAATTTTGTTCAAAAACTTTCAAAAAAATTTTACTAAAAAAGAAATGTTTCAGAATTTTATTACAATCAGGAATTAAGTATTAATTTATGTTAACTTTTTTTTTAATTTTGTTGTTTTGAAAAAAAGGAAAATAATTATTTTTCATAAATTTTATCCAAAACCAAAATATTTCTTATTTTGTTTAAAAAAAAAATTGTTACCGCCCATCAACACATTTCTATAAAAAATTTTAATTTTTAAATGTTTTTTCACTTTTTTTCTTTCACAAACTCTTTTAAAATTTTGTGAAAGTACAAATTTTTATAAATTCTATTTAAAAGCCAAAACATTCTAAATTTTATTCACAAATGAAATTTTGAAAAAATTAAATTCTATGAAATTTTTTTCATGAATAATTTTTAAAAATTTTAGTCAAAAACAAATTTTCTCGAATTTTATTCAGTGTTCATAAAAAGAAATTATTTTGAAATCTGGTTGATAACTTGATTTTTTAAATCTTTGGAATAGATAGGTAGTCTTTTTTTTTTATGAACATTAAGAATCTGTACACTAGAACAATTTCATTTTTTTTCTTTAAAATGCATATTCACATTCACACTGGCACTCATGTCACGATAACTTTTTGAGAATTTATATAAAATTTTAAAACTTTCCTGAAATTCATAACAAAAGAAAAATAATCGTAATTAATGGTCTGCTAGTAATGTGACCAAATTTCGCGAAAATTTCGTTATAAAAATGTAAATAAGTGAATAAAAACATTTAACGATCGTTTCATAATTTCGAGTACTTCAAAGAGATAACGAAATTCCAACGTTTGGCGAATATTTTTGCTACAAAGTGGCATTATTATCTGAAGTCGCATCGTTATAAATATTCTCATGTTTATGAATTTTCGCATTAAATTCCAGCTAAAAGGAATATTTTCATTATAATAAATTGATGAACCGAAGCAGGGGTCTATTCGAGAAAAAACGACAACGATAATTGAAAGATGAGCTAATCCGACATTGAAATACATCATCGGAAACGACGTTCATTATTTAGTTGATGCACCACTTAAGCAGATACACGAGCAGAGGTAGATTTAGTAAAAACTGCTAGTCTGTTCAATTATTTGCCCCTTTGCTCGACTATAAATCATACGTCATTTTTCTAAGATATTTTATAAAGCCGAGAAATTTTTTTGAAACATTTGCTATCTAAGGCTTGTCTTTTTATACGAGTATTTTTATTTCGCAGACGTACGTCTCGTCCAGAGCTATTCTCGATTCTTTCGCTTTTGGTTTCGATTTAAACGCAATACGATTACAACTTTGGCCAAAGTTGCCGCGAATCAAGTTCAAACTCGATACGTAGGTATACCCTATGGATGTGATTAGTTTGTAGGGTCAATCGGTCAATTAGGGACGGAGATATAGTTATTCGAAATTTTTACTCTGCAGTCTCTCTATAGATACACTTTTTGGCGACCATCTTGAAAGTTAGTTTTGCACGTATTGGAAATCTGTTTGTAATGACACATTATCGATTGAAAATTTCCTCCTTTTCTTCAAAAAACCAACCCTTCATTATTAATATTTTTTCTCCATTTTTTCCCCCAACAATTCCACAAACCTGGTTTATTCGCGAGTATAACGAAACGAACACGACTAATTTACCATTTTCATTTTACTATGTAAATATCTCGACGCCGAGTATCGTCGGTTTAAATGAAAAAATAATGGCACATAGTTGCAAATTTTATCTCTCTAACTTCGGTTATTACAATAATATTTTCGTCGCAGATGCTTTTCGCGTAGTTCACGCGTGAAATGAGAATACCTTTTGGAATGATACTACCTACATTAGGTTGAGTTACTATTTTAGCAGCCCAGAGTTGTATTCTATTTGTACATTGTATTGTAACCCAGCCAGTGCTCTTTAGGTGCTTCAGACTACAGTAATCAGTATAGATAGCTCCTTTCTTTTTTCTTCTTTTCTCCAATAAAATGTTCGTATTGTTTTGAGCAAACAAAAAGTATATCCAGGGTATCGATTTCATGAACTTACAGTTGAGTTAATGCGAATTGGAATTTCTTTGTTTACAACATCAAAGTTGAAAAATGAAACGATTTAGGATTAGGTATGTAGGTCTATGCAATCGTAGGCGCAATTAGCTGTATCCGTAGGTACTTTTCTCTTCGAAAAAAAATTCTGGATTTTCTCAAAATTCTTGTACGAGTAGAAAAATATCTCAACTTTTTTAAGTAAGAAAATGAGTTAACATTTTTTTTTAAATTTTCAAAAAAAATGTGCTTATTTTTTAAGGGGGAATAAATTTACAATTTTTCCAAAGAAAAGTCTCAATTTTTTCAGAAAAAATCCAAAGTTTTTGTTTCCATTTTTTGGAAAAAATCTCAACTATTTTAGACCAAAAATATTAATCAATTTAAAAAAAAAAAAACTCTCTCTAAACTTTCTTGGAAGATGGAATAGAAAATAATTCTTATCTTACGAGTAATTTTTTTTGAGTCAGCACAAACAAATTCTCATTTCTTTAAAGTAAAAAAATTGGTGAAAAAATGTCTATTTTTCAATCGAAAAACATTTCAATTTTTTAGATAAAACATTTTATGTTTTTTAGGAAAAAATCACAATTTTTTGCCATCTTTCAATTTTTTTGTAAAAATAAAATTCCTAATTTCCTACATTTTTGGGGTAGAAAATATCTGAATTTTCTTGGAATAAAAAAATTAAACATAATTTTTTTGGCTGGGAAGGGATTAGCCTAGCGTGAAAAAAGTTCCTCAGAAATAGGTAATATTTGTTTTGGGATCCTTTATTTGTTGAGGAAAAATCTCAATTTGTTGAGATAAAAAATCTATCACTTCTTTGGCGGTAAAATTTATTTCTTAGAGGGGGAAAGGGAGAAAAGTCTAAATTTTTCGAGAAACAGTAGGTATTTTTTGGAATACAAGACTTTCTCAATTTTTTTAAAAATATATTTTTTTTCAATTTTTTCAATTGAAAAATTCTTTAATTTCCTTGGAAAACAAATCTTTTCGTTTTCAAGGGATAAAAAATCGTGATTGGGAAGAATCGCAATTTTTGGGAGTGGAGGGGTGGGGAGGGGAGGGGATGTAAAAAAATTCATATGAGAGGGTAAACAAAATCTGTTTTTATTTTTTGTGTTTTTTTGAAAAACAGTATTAATTTTTTGTCTCATTTTTTGCAATAAAAAATTTCTCACTCTTTTAGAATAGTTTTTAAACAAATTTTTTGGAGTTACAAAACTCTTTCAATTTGTTTACAGTTTTTTTTTCAAACTTTTGGAATAGAAAAAATCTCTTAATTTTTTTTAGAAACGATTTCAATTTTTTGTCTTAATTTTTTTGGAATAAAAATCTCTCAAATTATTAAAAGTAAAAATGTTTCCATAATTATTGATAAAAAAATCTCATTTTTTTGAAATTTTTTTTGGAGAATAATTCTTTTTTTTGGAGTAAATTAATCTCTCAAGACAAGAAACGGTCCTAATTTTTGCGAAATAAACATCTCTCAACTTCTTAAAAGCAAAAATGTTTCTATAATTTTTGGTAAAAAAAATTCTCAATTTTTCGGAGTAGGTAATAAAAAAGTTTTTATTTTTAGTGTTAAAAAATTTATTATTTTTTCTTTGGAATGAAAAGAGATTTCAATTTTTTGGAATAAAAAAATTTCTCATATTTTGAAATGGAAAAAATACATTTTTTAGGGGTGAAAAAAAATCCTTCATCTTTTTTGGAAAAAAGTCTCTTATTTATTTAGAGAAAAAATCTCAATTTTTAAAACTTTTTTGAAGTAAAAATTCCTCAACTTTTTTAAGAGTAAAAATATATCTCAAATTTTTGGACAAAAAAATCTCTTGACTTTTTAGAGAAACAATCTTAGATACTTTTGTCTCAATTTTTTAGCAAAAAAATCTTCAACTTAAAAAAGTAGAAATTTTCTCAAATGGTGGGAAAAATTTGCGATTAAAGAAATTTCTTATTTTTACAAAATGAAAAATCTTTTTTGATGGAGGGGGGGGGGGAGGGGAGTTTCAATTTTTTTAAATGAAAAAAATCTTGAAATTTCTTTGTAATAAAAAGCGTTTAATTTAAAAAAAATTTTTGGATTAAAAAATATTTTAATTTTCTTGATTAACATTTTAGTTTTCAAGTGAAAAAAAACTTTAATTTTCTTAGGAGTACCTAAAGAAACCTCATTTTTTTGGGGGGGGGTCTCCTATTTTTGCATAAAAAAAAATCACAATTTTTTTCTCAACTTTTTTGGAATAAAAGTCTCTAAACTTTCTTAGAATGAAAATATTTTTCAAATTTTTAAAGAAAAAAATCTCAATTATTTTAGGAGTAAAAAAATTATTTTCGTTTATTCTTTTTTTTAGAATGGAAAAAACCTCTATTTTTTCAAAAGTAAAATCATTCTTACGTTCGCCTTTATGGCACAGGGGGACCGTCAATCATTTTATGTAATCTATATAAGATTGTTTATATTATCGCCAATAAATTCAAATTCAATATATGCAACGTTTAAAAATTTTCAACTACACACCTCTTCGAAAAAAAAAATCGATCTCCATCCTAGAAGATTCTAAGCCACCCACCACCCCTGAAACTGGCATCATCTAATGTAAAGGTTTGGTTAACGTTGTGAATGTAATAAACCCTATTTAGGTATTTACAGGCCCAAAAGCATAAAAAATTCAAACAAAGATTCGCATCAAGTTAATCTATTCGAAAGAAATCGCAAAGCTGGCAAAATGGGCGACCAAAATTACCCATTTTTGTATAGGAAAACGAAGCGATTTTTATGAAAGGTGTAGGTAATTATATTACAGGCAGCTGATCTGTTTATATAGCTTAATTTGAATCGCAGCAGGGGGCGTCATGTCAGTTTCATCGCTGGTATTCCACGTTTTAGGTCTTTTAAATTTTCGATCCTTTTTACGATAAAACATTGAACGCATCGTGTCATTAATTTTACTCGGTGACATGTAATAAAAACATGGCCCTGAGAAAAAACAAACTCCATTACACGCGAATTAAAATTTCTCTTCTTCTTCTTTGTACCTACACACTCGCGTCCATATCATCAAATAAATCGAACTGATTGTAACGTAAACTAGTATAATACTAAAAAGGGATGAGGACCTATGGTGCAAAAAAACCCTATGTACATACGTAGCACTTTAATAAATTATAAATATGAAACAACGGTTGCTAAAAAACTGTTGTTAAAGGCATATTTACAACGCTTTTTGAATTTCAAACAATACTTGCATATGTACACATACGTTGAATTGTAAATTTACGAGTAGATCGAAAAAAAGTTCCTTTTTCAGGCTGATTCCGACTAAAAAAATTTTAATCTTCGTTTGAACGAGCAATATGATGGAACTCGTTTGGAATTGTAAAATTGGTTATTCGAAAATTCTACCTTGCTTTTTAGTAAATATCCCAGGAGCTATGGAATTTCCACCAAGCTTTTCATCTTTGGCATATTCTGGGCGAATTCGTCGTTTAACTTTGTTTTGCCCCAGGCGAGTAGCATAAATTTTCCAATTTAGAGTAATTTTTCGGTTTCGGTTCAAAATAGAGAATTTGAAAAAATTCTCGGTTTGATGCACTTTCAGTTTATTCGTACAAATAAAATGTTTTACGTGTGGTGAATTTTGTCAAGTACTATGGATAGGCATTTACGTACAAACACCTACCTACCCTCCTACCACTCGATCCTTCTTTTTTTTTTAATCAATTGCTCGGATTAATACACCGCAATAAACGTTCAAAACGATCATCTGCGAAAAAAAAATTATACCTCGAGAGCTCGTACGAGTAATTTCCTCTAAATGGGCTGCGAGTAAAAAGGCAAAGAGTAAAGTCTTCCAGGCGTTTGTTTCAAAAGCGCAATTTTTGTCGATGTTAAAATTTGAAAAAATAAGTCACGGGCCGATCATTATTTTTTTACTTCTTTTTGTTTTTACTTCGTTTTTACGTCTTATTCTAAGCCTCTGGGAGACATTTCAGTCACGATAGAATAAGTACAATAATTTTTTCCCTCGTAATTCGTAAATACCATAAGGTCTACGAGCCCTATACCCATCTTCATCGCCTTTTTCCTATTGATGAATTCGCCTCGGAGCGTTTTATTGTCGAGATGATTCCATCAAAAATAAAATAAACAGAAGTCATTTCGAGAAACATTTCCAGCCTCGTGTTATTTCTTTGTTTTCAGGCCAAAGCGGTTCGCCCTAGATCGTGTAATCTGATTCGATTATGATTCCATCTACCATTATTATATATTTTTTGTAATTGAAATGAAATGATACGAATGTTCTATCGGCATCAATGGGTTTAATTTTCTCGGTTGCGAAATTTTTCATCGTTTTGTTTAATCCATCGAATATGTTCGTTGTTCAAAAGTCATTTTTCAATTTTTTTTTTTTCGTGTAAGAGAATAAGACAGAAGACTATTAGTTTTGTCCTTTTTTTTAAAAGGTATTTTGGAAGGATAGCTTCGTGAAACTGTGGCCATTTTCCGAAAAAGATTTAGATTCTTTTTTGTGGAACTCATTTTTCTTTTTGCAACAGCTCTAAGTGTATGGCTACATATGTGTTTATTTTGATGGATATATTGAGGATTCAAGAAGTCTTAGATGAAGGGTTAAAATCAAATAAACAGGCTACTTGAATTCAGAAGTGCCTTTTTGATTTTTTTTCAGTGTTTGGGCATTTTATTTAAATTTAATTTCAATTTACAATTTTTTAGATTTTTCATTCGTTGGCGATCTATTTTGAATTTTGGTAATTTCTCCAGTTTTCAATTTTCAAACTTTGATGTTTTTTGCACAAAGAGTGACTTAATTTTGAAAACCAAAAGTTTTGCAATAATTAAACTGCATACGTCAGACGTCAATTTGAAAAACGAGAAGAAGATCTTTTACTAAAAAGTTATTATTTGAGAATTTTTTTAAATTGTAGGTACAATTTAATTGAATTACTCAAAATTATTTTCATTTTATTATTTCAACTTTTAATTTTATTCATTTTTTTTCAAAGCTTCTGTCAAAAACAGAAAAAACAAAATTAAAACTTTTTGGCAGCTCAGCTCCACGTTTGTAAATTATCAAATTTTTCAAAAATTGAAAAAAATTCAACTGTTGTAATTTCAAAAAAAAAAAAAAAAGTATAAAGCCCTATTAAAATTGAATGATTGCCCAAATTTTTAAAGTTAAAAATCGTAAAAAAAAAAAAAATGTAAGAATCAGAATTTTGAAGAATTTTGAATGATAAAAAAAATTATCGCGTATTTTCAGCATTTTTCGAAAAAATTTATGGTCAACAGTTTTTTGAAAAATTGGTTATTTTTACAAATTTAATTTGATGAAATCTTGAAGATCACCAACAAAAATTTTTGAATGAGGTTTGGGCATTTTATTAACGACTTTAAAAACTTTCTACAGATTAATTTATTTTTTTGATTGTTAAAAAAAAACCTAAGATTAAATATTTACTTTTTCACAGAAATTTTCGAAATAATTTTCAAAGTATTTTGTCAGATTTTATAAAAACTATTTTTATTTAACTTCTTAATATTATTTTCAACAATTTTTCAACAATAATAAGTTGAAGTTTTTTTTTTAAATTTCAAATTCCTGGCGAATAATTAGTTTTTTAATTTTATGGATTTCTCAGTTTTTTCCAGTTTCTAATATTTGCAAAACCACTCAATTTTACATGATATTTGACTTACAAAAAAAAAAAAAAAAAAATACTTTCCGGATGTTACAGATTGAAAAGAATTTTGATGATGAAATTCTCAATTATTGGCTCATCACCCAAATCCAACCTATCAGATCAAAAAGTAAAAAAAATAGGTATTTAAAAAAATTACTGAGAATTGAATTTTTTTCAAATTTTTCGTGTTTTATTTAATTTTCAGATTTCCATGGAAATTTATTTTTAAAATGTGCTTACTTTTAGACATTTTATCAGACATTCTAATAGACTTTTTTAATTATTTCAATTTTTAAATATTTTGTTAGATTTTTTCAATTTTCATAATTCATGCAAATTATTTTTCTCATGTAGGTATTATTTTAAAATTTCAGTTTTTTTTTTCATTATTTCAACTTTTTAATATTTTATTGGAGTTTTTTTTTAATTTTATTTTTTCTATTAGACTTTTTTCATTTTTGAATTTCCATGGAAATTAATTTTTAAGACTTTTAGCCATTTTGTCATAGAGTAAAAGCATTATAGGAAAAAATACAAAAATATAAAAAAAGTTTCGCGAAGATGTACATTAATATTTTATTATAAAGATCAAATTTTAAGCGAAAAGAAAAAAATACAGTATACGAATAAATTGGACGACGTTTCGAATTTCATCGAAATTCATTATCAAGTCCGATACGAAGAAAACAACGAAATGATGAAAAATACTATAACATACAAAATCTCAACTCGCAAAAAATTATAATGAAAATCTACCTACCAATTTTAAATTCAATGCTTTATTCCTTCAAAACGTCTTAAGCGAGAGGCCTAAATTAAAATGAAAATTAAACCAGGTATTATGAATTTTTATAATTCCTTTTAATGCGCGTTTAATTTTCATTTTAATTTAGGCCTCTCGCTTAAGACGTTTTGAAGGAATAAAGCATTGAATTTAAAATTGGTAGGTAGATTTTCATTATAATTTTTTGCGAGTTGAGAAGAATTTTTTTCGGTGTTTTTTTCCAGTCTTGAAAAATATTTCGCTTAAAATTTGATCTTTATAATAAAATATTAATAAAACCATTATGTTTATTTCTTTCAAAGGTAGAGTGGAAATAGAACGAATGAGGGGCCGGGGGGGGGGGCGAAGCGCCGAGTTTTTTAAAATTCTGAAACTTATTTTTCATACTTGATTTCATCAATAAATTCATATTTACGGCAAACTGAGCAGGCAAAATAACACACATCTTAATATATAACATTTACGGCAAACCGAGTAGGCAACTTATTTTACACTTATGTACTCTTAGATAGTTTAAATTAGGCAGTCGTGTCAACCTGAAAACTGGGTAACTTTTACTAGTCAACTTATTCACGGCTCGAATAATTATGGATTATTTTTATTGATTTAAAAAATTGCTGAGACAGAATTTTCTACAAAACAAAAAATTATAATCCGAACCCATTTTATTTGGAATTTAATTTTCAATTTCTATCTATTCGATTTTTTTTTACCAATTTTCCTACTTTTTCTTAATTTTGTGTTAGTGTACATTATACTTACTAATTTTATTTTCTCTTATTTATTTCATTTAAAAAAAAAATCCCATTCTTTTTTATTACAATTTTCACTTTATTCAACTATTTAATTTTCACATGTTTCTAATTCACCCAAAGTTTTTCAAATTTTTGATTTGATTTGTAATTTTTTTTTGTAAATATCGGTTTTTAATCATTCATAACTAATTTCAGCATAGTATGAGAAGGGTTCTACAAAAAAGACTTCAGTCACGTACTTCAAAAAAATAAAAAATACACAGCTATATTTTTCAAGACTGGAAAAAAACACCGAAAAAAATTCTTCTCAACTCGCAAAAAATTATAATGAAAATCTACCTACCAATTTTAAATTCAATGCTTTATTCCTTCAAAACGTCTTCAGCGAGAGGCCTAAATTAAAATGAAAATTAAACCAGGTATTATGAATTTTTATAATTCCTTTTAATGCGCATATTTCACCGTTTTCGTATTTCATAAAATAAATTAAACTTGGAAATTATTTTCGTTAAAAAGTTGAAAACTCAAGATTTTCAACAATCGTATTCGCATACACCTACCTACTTTTCAAAGCACTCTTATAGTATAAAATGTTTTTAATATTTTTATATACCCGACTGAATCGCCTTTTAAAACCTATTTCACTGTAAATCTAATTATAGAGTATACATTTTTCAACACAAAAAAAAACTAATTTTTGCATTTCTTCGAAATTAACGTTATTCAATCGAGTAATAGTTTTTTTTGCCTTGCTTACTGTCTCGAATATTTATGTTCATTGGGTGTAAATTAATTATAAAATAAGCGAATTCCTTCTGAATCAAACTCAAATGGTGTTAGGATTGGTGGAAAAGCACGAATGGAAAATAAAATATTACGATATGGGTACCTACCTTTCTATTTCTATGTTTCTAGCTATTCCTACCTAATTTCCTTCTCTTCCCTTTCTATAGATTCCTACATTAGAGTCATATTATTTTTATCAAATGAATTACGAAACAGTTTTTATTTCATCAAGTAAATTTTACAGATGTAATTTTTAATTTAAATTAATTTAAGACATCTCCAGAAAAAAGAAGTGTATCTAGGCCAAGATACACTATTGTTAAAATGAATGAAACTAAAAGTGTAAATATACTGCGATGATTTCATGTTTTTGTGCCATAGTTGTTATAAATAAGCTCAGAAATTTATTATTGACAGGAATTTTTCTAGCGCAAAAGTTTCGACATTTTTACCCATTGTTAACAATGCTGTGCGAAGGAGATATTGATATACTTCGAACATGGATTTTTTTCACGCAAACATGGTATACAATTTCTACTCGAACCTAGCTTAACTGAATTAATTCCAACGTGTGAAATATTATTGATATTTCAAATTTCACCAACGTAAATATTACCCCTGGTAGACCTATACACGTTTTACCTTATTTGGAATTGGAATTCTGCAAATAGTCCTACAACACCCTCACTTATTCGAACGAGCTTAGCACTCGGATAATAATTTTTCCAACCATAAAAGATTGTCGAATTTGAAAAACACAATACAAAAAACGGATTAAAACCAGCGAAAGTAGGCGGTGAAAATCAAAATTTCATTTTCGTCGAGAAATAATTGAAAATTTCGACATTTCGTCGTGCTCGTTATTGGAAAAAATATCTTCACAGATTTCCATTTTCATTTTAAGCGGAAATTTGGAATTACTGTAAAGTCGAAGTTTTGAAAAAATCAATTTCACTTGTACACAATATATTTTTTTGAAACATCCACCATATGCCTCGTAGGTATATTTTCGCTATGTGCTCTTCTGTGTATCCGTAATAAGCTTTACAGTGTGACGTATTTCATCTTACGTATAGTGAAAGTTCCATACTGTGACACGAGAAAAAATACGTACTCGTACATATTTATAGGTACCTTTTAAGTATAGTATTCTGCGTGTGAAAAATGAACTCGACATTTTTATGTTATAGGCACAATGTCAGGCGACGGATCTGAATCTACAGCAGCGGCTGTCGCGGCAGCGAAAAAGTTAAATTTGGAAAAAGCGACGAATTTTATGAAGCAATATAGAGATCCTGAAAGTCGAGAACTTAAAAAATTATCAGCCAATCAATTCACAGAAGTTTGGAGTCATTATGATAAAGACGGTAATTAGTTATCTTTGAAACACAATTTTTCAAGTTTTTTCTCCGTTTTATTCGAATACAATTTTTTACTTAATTTTATCCTTAAACAGATCGATTTGCCGATTTCCATCTAAAATTTTGTTCAAAAAACGTAGGGAGTATAGGGGGGGGGGGGGGGGTAAGAATAATGAATCGGAATGTGCTTGGCTGAGATTTTGAAATTAAGCAGTGGAAGTTGGTCCTTATACTCTAAAACCCTGGGGATAAAATTTATAAGTCGCTATCTCACCTCTACCCCCTTCTGTCCCGGTATAAATGTGAAACTTTGGCTATAATTTTTGTTTTGACTGTTTTAAACAGAATTTTTTCAAATTTTAAGGCATGCTAGATACTATCAAGAGTCATTTATGGAAATTTTATCAAAAATTTTCCGACGCATCTGCTTAGTGAACTATTTCAAGTTTTTCAATTTTTTAAACATTATCTTTCCTGTTAAATTTCTTACCTGGAATTTTTGAAAAAGATGAATATCTCGTATTTTCCAAACTTTTTTTGAAAGAATTTTAAATTTTCATCAAAGCAAAAAAAAAAGCCTATCCAAAAGAATTATAGTACTTACCAAGAGATATCTATTATTTTATTTGTTTTAAAAAGCTACCTATTGATAAAAAATAAATAAATAAAATTACCTACTTATTGATTTTTTTACAAAAATTTTCACAAAATTCAAAATATTTCCTTTCTTTCATTCCTTTTTTTAAGATACATTTTTTGAAGAGAATTTCATGTAAATTTTTGAAACATCTTTTTGAATAAATTTGAACTTTTTGGAAATAAAATTTAAATTTTTTTCTAAATTCTTCATTTCTGTCAAAAAAATATATCTAAGTAGGTACGTAATAAAAGTATTGCTTTGATGGATTTTTTTTTTTTACAAAAAATCTCAAAATATTTATTTTAAACAACCATTAAAAGGAAATTTCATGTTGGTAATTTTTGATGCAATTTTTGCAATTTTTACCACGCTTTTATATACTTGGTATGTATGTATGTATGTATGTCTATGTATGTCTCATGGAACCACCCGTGTAGCAACGTCGATGCTAATTTCGATATAAATGTCGACACATCGAAATCGGTCACTTTTCGATCGTACATGTCGACACGATTGTGGATGGTTTGTCGAGCTTATTATCGACATGTTTGTCGACCGTCCAAATATAGCTCGACATGTCGAGCCATATTTGGATGGTCGACAAACATGTCGATAATAAGCTCGACAAACCATCCACAATCGTGTCGACATGTACGATCGAAAAGTGACCGATTTCGATATGTCGACATTTATATCGACATCTACATCGACATTTGCAATGCTGAGATGTTGAAAAAAATGTTAAGTTCAAATATTTAATATAGGTATATGTTTTAAAATTAAACCAAAAATTGTGTTCAAGCCAACACTTCGACACTTCGTCAAAATTGCGGCTCTGAATTCACCTTTGTAGCTGGACATATCTGTGTCCAACTAACGAAGAGGTAATTCTTAGAGCCTTATGTACTAATTCATAACACACTTTATCTGCGAGTATCAAAAATCACCTTTAAGACGTCGACAGTCAAGTCGATGCATTATTCGACCCTCGACAATTAGATCGACATTAACTCGACTTAAAATTCCTCTGACCGACACTGCCGACAGTTAAGTCGTTGCATTATTCGACCCTCGACAATTACATCGACACTAACTCGACTTAAAATGCCTCTGGTCAATACTGTCGACAGTGAAGTTGATGCATTATTCGACCATCGACAATTATGTCGACAATAACTCGACAAGTACTTGTCTTATTCAAAATTTTTAAAAAATGAGAAAATTTTGCGTTCCTTCAAAAATTGTTTATTGCTGAGCTTAAAATATTCCTATTAATGGTTTTTAGTTCTTTTTAGGTATAAAATTTGTAAATTTAATTAGCAAAAAATGTCGACATAATGTCGATGCGTTTATCGAGTATCGATTTTCACATCGACTTGTCTATGTAGAAAAACAATGTTTTCTAAATTACAGGAAAATACCGAGAAAAATTCAATAATTTTGATTGAACAGTTATGTTTAACATAGAAAATTACTTTAAATCTCAAATATCATTTTTAATTCATCGTTAACCGAGAAAAAAATGTGTCTGAATTTTGTCGACATAAATGTCGATGTCGACAATTGCTACACGGGCAAGAGTATGTTTTCAACCAATCCTCTCTCATTTAATATTTTACTGGAATTGAAAGAACATAGTGCGCACATTAGGAGTTTTCTAGGTCGCTGAATTCGATTTTCGAACTCAAATTTACCCCCGACCCCAAATTGAGCCCCTCGGGGTTCAATTTTGAAAATTTCAGAAAATCACAACATTGGTATCGAAATGTAGGTTTTCGAGGCCGCTGAATTCGATTTTCGGACTTAAATTTACCCTTGACCCCAAATTGGACCCCTATGAGGGGGTTCCATTTTGAAAATTTCAAACTTCACAACATTGATATCAAAATGTTGGTTTTCGAGGTAGCTGAATTCGATTTTCGAACTCAAATTTACCCCTGACCCCAAATTGAGCCTCTATGAGGGGGTTAAATTTTGAAAATTTTCAAATAAAATATTTTCAACGACAAAAAGAGTTAAATAAAAATGTAAAAAAATGTTTAAAAACCACGCCTTTATTTAAAGTTGGTCACTTTGTAAAATGTTATTCATAGGGAAAGAGTAATGCCTTAAAAAACAAAAAATAAAATTTACTTGAATACAAAAATGTGTCATGAAAATTTTTTTTTCAAAAATTTTAATGATGAAAAGCGTGGTGGGGTGTGCGAGGAGCAAACGAATACCTTTTCAATTAACGCCCCACCACGATTTTCATCATTAAAATTTTTGAAAAAAAAATTTTCATGACACATTTTTGTATTCAAGTAAATTTTATTTTTTGTTTTTTAAGGCATTACTCTTTCCCTATGAATAACATTTTACAAAGTGACCAACTTTAAATAAAAGCGTGGTTTTTTAAAATTTTTTTACATTTTTATTCGATAGGATTTTTGATATAGATTTTTTGCAAATGCCAAAAAATATCTTCAAAAAATCATTTTTGAAGTAGGTAGGTACCTCTACCTATTCTTAAATTTTTTTCAAAGAAATGAAAATAAAAAATTTTAAAAATATAACTATACATTATAATATACCGCACTATAGAAATTTTTCAAGAAAATTTTTTTAAATAGGTACTTAGTCAATTTTTTGGATATTTTATTATTACCTATTTTATAATAAAAAAACATTTTCATTTTTTCCAAAAGTTTTTCTAAAAGAAATATGACGTACCTAAATGTAAATACCTATTTAATTTAAAACAATTTTTTGGTTGATTTTTTGATTTTTCAAACGAAAATTTTCAAAATGAGCCCCTCTTTTGTGATTTTTTTCCCATTTCGATTTTTTCACAAAAAAATTTGAGACAGGTAGGTATACCTATTTTGATGAAATTTTAGAAATTTCTTTTACGCAAAATTTCAAAATATTTCTCATCTGTGAATTTCATTCCAAGAGAATTTTTCAAAAATGACAATAAATATTTTAAAATCATTTTTGAAAGATTTTTTGAATTTAAAAAAAAGTTATGGATGGTTTTATGATTTTTTCAAATTTTTTGATAAATTTTTTTATTTTTTCAGAAAATTGTTTAAAAAAATATTTCAAAATCATTTTTTACAAAGTTTTTTGATTGTTTTCAAAAAAAAAATTATCAAAAATTATTTCATGTCCTTAATTTTCTAAAAAGTTGGATAAGATAGTTTTGATCTATTTTTAAAGGAAAAATTTCAAAATATTTATTTTCTGTAGATTTCTTTCCAAGAAGATTTCTAGTAGGTACGTACTCTTCAAAAAAATTTAAAACCCATTTTAAAAATATTTTTGATTTTTTTCAACAAAAAAAGTCGAGGAAATTTTGTAGGTACGTAAATATAGTTACTTACTTAGGTACTTATATAATTATTTTTAAATGATGGAATTTTTGACTTTTTAAGGATGATTTTCAAAAAATATTTTAAAATTATTTTTAAAACGTTTTTAAACTCTTCTTCTGAAAAAGAAAAATTTCCACGATAATTTTTTTATTTTTTCAAATTTTTTATAGAATTTTTGATTTTGTACCTACTACCTACATACAAGAGAAAATTTCAAAATACTTCCTTTCTTTGAATTCCTTTACAATAGAATTTGTCGTACCAGTTGAATGTATTTCAAAATTTGTTTTTAAAAGATTTTCGATATTTATGTATAATATGATAATAATAAAAAGAACTCATAAAATACCTAAATTTCAAAATAAAAATGGAAAATTTTTTAAATTTTTACGAAAAATGGTAAATTCTTTTTTGTTAGTTTCTTCATTTATTTTTGTTTTTACTAAAATTGTTTGTAGCAACAACTAAACAAATACTTTTTTTAGATATTTTTTGAAGGAATTTTTGAATTTTTCTGAAATTTTTTTGTGTTTTTTTTTCATGTATTTTCTAACATATATTTCCCGATAAACCAGTTGACCACCGATTTGACGTCGATTTGCCGTTAGTAAAAAGTTTTCCCAATTTTCGACTCAGTATTGACCAATTTCAAATTTTCGCAGTCTATTTTCAGTCTATTTTCCGACATTCTAGACTCATTTTCGACATCGAATTTGGGTAAAAATTTGGTCGATTTTAATTGGTCTTTCTCAAGTCAATATCACTCTTGAATCGACCTATTTTCGTTGTGCTTTTAAAGTCGATTAAAGGTATTCAAAATTCAAAAGGTCCAATTCGATAAAAAAAGAATATTCGCTTCGTAATTACACTTTTTTCGACGTCAATTTGGAGTCATATTCGGGTCTATAAAAAAATTAAATTATGTAAAAACTTCACAATCATCTCTGGTCGATATTTTGAATTATTAGACCCAACGTTGACGTCAAATTTAGGTCTATTGATGAATACATTTTATCGACGAAATTAAGACGTCTATTTTAGGTCTATTTTTTTTTTTTTTTGTGAATAAGTTTTCAAGTACCTAACTAATCGACCTACATTCGACGTCGATTTTTAGCGAAATTTTAGTTTTCTCAGGAGGGACAAAATAACAGAATGTGTTTTATCAAAATTTATTTTTAGAAATGGCAATTTTTTCAAGAATTTTTGTTGAATAAAAATAAACGACAGTTATTGAAAATAAATTTGGATGAAACATTTTCCGGTATTTTGTGCATCTGCATCTAATTGGATTTAAATTATTTTCCATGTTTCGGGGTAAAACTAAATTTGAATAAAAACATCCTCGCTCCTAAACGTTTGATTAATGGGCGAGTCGAAAAAATCACAGATTCATTGCACAAAATCCGTTTCACGGTTTATTTCTCATCAACAAAATCCGAACATAATTATTTGTTAAACAATAATCTCCATTTATTTTCAGGAAATGGATACATCGAAGGTACAGAACTGGATGGTTTTCTGCGTGAATTCGTGGCCAGCGCAAATAAAAATGATATTAGTCCAGAAGTAAGTCAATTTTAATTATTTTTTTATTTATTACGATACGAAACGAACAATAATCTAGCAAAGAGAAATTTTGGAAATAACGTTACCGCATCAATCTTACTTTTATTTTATTTATATCCCTTAAATTGACTTTAATATACAGCGTATGTTGGTTACAATTCGCTTCATATTGCGTTACAATGCTGCAGACCAAACTACACAGATGTAGGTTGGATTATCGACTCGACGATTTGAAGGGGCTGCTAAGTTATTACATCTCAGAATACTACAAAATTGCATTATTGCGTCCTTCGTTTTATTTTCAATTGATATAAATCAAATTGCATTTAACACCTTTGAAACGCTCGCTAAAAAAAGGTAAAATGCTCGTTCGACCTTTTTCCAGGTCACTTTGAGAATTTCTCTTTGACACCTCGTTGATTGAAAACTTGCGAAAAAAAAATTATAGAATTAATTTCGAATAAAATATACCTGCTGAAGAACGCGAATAGAATTTTTATTTTGAAATTTCGCCGTCCTGAAAAGAGAATAAGCCTTTATGTCGGGAATAAAAAAAAAATAAAAAAATACCGAGACAAAACTCATTCTGCACCTTTTTTCTCAGTGATTTCCATCGTATTGTTCTGCGTGTAATTTTACGAGTTCATTACTTGACCTAAATGCTTGTAAAGTTTCGCGGTATTGAGGTAGAGGACTTACAAACTCATTATTATTTCACGAATTCGTAATATACTTTAAGAGCCTGCAAACCTAATGGGCTCGGATTTTGGTAATCTTACCTGGTATAAAAGAAAGCAATGAGAATTTATTAAGTGCAATTACCGTAAGAGTTTAATTATTGCCATTTTTCCAACTGCGATAAATTTTAACCGCCCAGACTGAGCAAGAATTACGTATTTAAAATTGAATAAAAAGGGTGAAATTTGCTCAGCGATTGTTTGGAAGCCAGAGCCAGATGCGATTGCAACTTGCGAGAAAGTAATCTTTGAAATTGACGGCGAAAAGTTTGGAATTTGGAAAAGTACACGTAGAATGTGCTCACCCTGCTGTGCAAAAATAACGGCTCTGGATTCCCCTTGAACGTTGCAAATCAATCTTCCCGCACGTCTCGGACCCCGCAGAAGCGACGTCTGAAAAAAATTCAATTCAACAAAAAAAATGTTTGTGGAACGAGTCGAGGTTTATGCTCCAGTTTTTCCGTTTCCTCTTTTTTCAATAGGTACCTAGTCTTTATAAAGGCCTGATATACCGATGTGATATTTTAGAATGCCGCCCGCGATCTCGAGCGGGCCAGTATAATAATGTGAAAATCTACCAAGCACGCTGGCGAGATCGCGAGCGAGTACATTGTTGAAATGGAATATCAGGTGTCTGGGGAAACACATTTTTACCTCACTAGCGTAAAAAAATATAACAAAGGAGTAGCTCGTTATACCTACAAATAATCTAATTTACTTATTTAAAAAATACCTAAACCCACGCCACAAGGTATTAAATTCATACCGAATCATTGTCCAAATTTCCTACTTTATAGCTGTTACTTTTTCACCCATTTCGGTCATTATTTCGTTAAGAAACTAACTTGAAAAAAACAATACTGACATTGGATTTTTAGGTGTAACCTTACTTTAGAAAAATTGACCAAGTTTTTTGCTGCAAAAAATTCAGAGATTTTCTTTTCGAAAAATTTGAAAGATATCTATCATTTAAAAATAAATTAATAAAAAAATAATATTTGTAAAGGAAATTAAAAAATGTATTAAATCTTATTTTAAAAATAAGACTTTTTTCTCCAGATCTCCACGAACTCGAGAAAGTTACTAATTGGAAAAAATATTTTCTATTCTTCGACAAAGTAACCTCTAATTTTATTCTTTTGGAAAAATTTCCATTTTTTAAAAAAGAAAATTTCGATTTTTTGGAGAAAAGGTCGTTCATTTGTTGAGAAAAGAATCTCTCAATTTAAAAAAAAAAAAAAAAAAATACTTTTTTATCTATTTCTTTTTTAGCAAAAATATGTTTCTTTTTTTTTCTTTTTAAAGAAATAAAAATTGAAAGTTCTTTTTTATTTTTTAAATTGGGATGAAAAATTATTGAGATTAATATTTTCTCAAAAAAGAATTAAAACGTTTTCTTCTTTAAAAATAAGAGACATTTCTTTAAATAGAAAAAAAAGATACATATTTTTACTACAAAAAAAGTAGCTAAAGAGGTAATTTTTTTTGAAAAATTGAGAGATTCTTTTCTCTACAAAATATGAACGACCTTTTCTCAAAAAAAAAAAAAAAAGGAAATTTTTCCAGAAGAATTTGAGGTTACTTCGTTGAAGAATGTAAAAGATTTCTTCCAACTAGAAACTTTTTTTTTCTTTTTTTTTTAATGGTAATTTATTAGCAATTTTTAATTTTTTTTTTAAATGTGACAAAAGTATTTGAAAGCAATGTTTGAAAATTGAAAATTATTACTTAAAGTCTTCAAAAATTAGTTTTAAAAAATATATAAGAAAAACATTCCAAAATTCCAAAATTTTGAAAAGTTGAAAAGTTTACAAATTTAAAAATTGACTTTTTCTGGAAAATGAAGAGTTCAAAAATAAAAATTTTTTGTACCTACCATTTTGCGAACCACACAAAAATTGATTCTTTTCAACTTATGATTTTTAGGGATTTTAATTTCTATAAGATAAATTTTGAATTTTTTATTTGAATAAACATAGTTATATTTTTTAGAAACAAATATTTTTTGAAAATTGAAAAGTTTTCATTTTTTTTTTAGAAATTAGAAATTGTTTGGAAAATAAAAACTTTGAAAAAGCAAATACCTACATATTTCTATTCTTTGAAGACTTTATTACCTATTATTTTTTTTGAGAATTTTTTTTTTGTAAAAAATCTTCCACTTTTTTGGATAAGTATTTATTCAAGTTTTTCGTAGGACAGAATTTCTCATATTTTGAGAGTAGAAATATTTTTCACTGAAAAATAATAATTTGGGGCCGGGGAAGATTTATTAATTTTTCTGTAGTGAAAGTACACGCGTATTTTTCATTATTTTGAGGGAAAATTTCTCGATTTTTAAAAAATAAAACAATTATTGAATTTCCTCTTTTTTTTTCTTTTTTTTTTAATGAAAAATCTTTTTGAATAAGAAAATCTTCTAATTTCTTGAATGAAAAGTCTTACAATCATTGAAGAAAAATTTCTAATAAATTTGGCGAAAAAAATTTACAATTTTTTGGTAGTAAAAAATAGAAATAGTACCTAGATATTTTTCATTCATTAATTTAAAAAAAATACATTTTTTTTTCAAGTGAAAAAAAAAACTTTTTTTCTGAAGGGAAAGTACCTATCTATGCATAATTTTTTTAGAAAAAATTTTTCTTGATTTTTTGGAATTTTTGGAATAAGAAATCTTTCAATTTTTTTTCAATTTTTCTAGAATGAAATTTCTCGGTTTTTGGGTGTAGGTATTTTTTTTGGATTTGTCGATTTTTTTTTTTTGGTAAAGGTAGGAATTACAAAACAGGAATTGCAAAACATTAAAATAAGCGAAAAAATCGAAAAACATGGTAGAGCGGGGAGAATAATGAGTTATTATTTGGGTAGCAATGGAAAAATTTTGGTTACTTTTTTCCATAGATACCTTTTTAAAATTTTAGGTCACTTTTTTCAAAATATTTCGCTCCGATCTGTATTTTATGTACAATACAATTTTAGCCCAGCGCCGAAATTCATTTGACGTTGTTAATTGAAATCATCGAATTATCAGAAACACTGTTTAGCGAATTGTGCTTGTAATTCTATATCGTCTCTGGTAAATTATTTCAATTACCGTTAAGTTATTTTCCCCCGAACAATCAAAACTACCAAATTAAGCAGTCGGAACGGTGAACAAAAAGTTTTTTAGATAAGAAATACTAACTTACTCTCAGACTTGTCCCATTTAAGCAAAACTTTCCTATCGTTAATGTCACTTTATCAGATTAGATAGAAAATTCTTCTTCTTTTACCGTTTTGTTGTGTAATTGTTGGAGTAAAAACAGGTTTTGATTTTTTTTTTTTTTTCGTCTCTTTTCTTTTCTTCTTTTTTTTCTAATAAGAAGAATAAAAGCTATTTGACTACGGGCCTTGCCTAAACATTTTCATAAACAGCGATAAAGTACATTTTAAAAGTATAATAGGTTTTTTATTTCGCCGAATTAATGTTTCGTGCTGATATTTGCCATTTTTTGTGAAAAATTCTTCTTTTATTGTGAAAATTGCGTTGTTTGCAAAAATTGACGATTCTAAAGTGCCATTTTTACCAATGTTCTTTTCTTTCGCTAGATTTTATACTTGAATCAAGACGCTTCTTGGAAATTTTTAATCCGCGATAAGTAAAGTTGGTTCATTATAGTGAAATATGTCGCTTTAAATAGGATATTTTTGGTAACTTGAGGGAACGAGGAATATTTATACAAAGTGTTCTGAAACTATTGTATACACAGGTCCTATGTCGAACTTCATTATCTGCATTCGATGCAGTGGTTTGCCTCGTAGGTGAAATTTTTCTTCTTATTTTATTAAAAGTTGCTTTGTTTTTAAACGATCATTCAACATTTTAATTTTTAACTAGTTTCATTGAAATATGATTTGAGGGAACTTTGTCAATAATTTAAAAATTTTAGTAGGTAGGTTACCTATTTAAAAATTTTACTTGACAAAAAAATTATAAAATCTTGTTTAAAATTGATTTTTTCTTGAATTGTAATAAAATTTTGCAAAATAATAGGTTAGCATGCACTTTTTGAAGAATTGGAAAAATTTCAGGAAAATTGATGATTTTTGAATATTTTGTTAGACATTCTGAAACTTTTTTTTCAATTTTTAGTTTTATAATTTTTTTTTAGAACGCGAACGTGGGAAAAATACTCAAACATTTTAATTATCTAAAAATTCATTTTCATTTCTAAATCTTGAATTTTAACACCAAATGCAAAAATTGTTATGTACATTTCAATCTCTAAAATCAGTCTTTTTAAAATTTTGTTTTTGAATACGTAAATTTTATTAAATTTTGTTAGTAAAACTTTTTTTAATTTTTTTTAATTTTGAGTTTAACATTTCTCGAAGTTTTGGGATTTTTTGAATGTAAAATTCTGCCCCCACCCCCCAATTTTGAATTTGAACAAAATTTCACAAAATGTGTATTTCCAGAAAGTACTTTCAACTTTTGTTAAAAAATTTATTTTTTATGATATTTTCAAAAGACTTCAAAATTTTATTTTTGAATAAATTTTGTAAAATATTTTTTTTTTTAAATTGGAGTTCATATTTCTTAAAATTTTGCTCTTGAAATTTTGAGTATTTCATTTTAAAAAAAATAAATTGTTAGTGGATTTTTTTTCTCAAAAATTTCGATTTTAAACAAAGTTTTGCAAAGTGTGCACTGTGCAGATCCAAAGAATGTTTTTGATCTCAGAATGGTTCAAATTTTTTTTTTTGAACAACTTTTATTTCGTTTTTTTAAAAGTTTTTAGAATTTTCAAAAAAAGTACTCATTTTTTTCATTCATTTTAAAATCTTGAATTTAAGCAAAATTTGGGAAATACGTGTACATTTTTAGAAGAATTTTTAAATTTTGTTGAAAAACGTTTTGTTTTTGAACTCGAATGAATTTCAAATTTTTTTTTGAACAAATTTTATTAATTTTAAGTTTTGTGCTTTTTTCAAAAATCTCAAATTTGAAAAAAAAAATCAAAATGTGCACTATGCATTCTCAAATTTTATTGAAAATAATTTCGTTTTTGGCCCCAAAAGTTTCTAAAAAAATTTTTTGAACAAATTTCATAAGATTTTGTTTTTCCTTTTTTTTCAATGCTTGTAAATTTTGGAGTTCACGTTTCTTGCAATTTTGAGAATTTTTATTTTCTAAAGTTTTAAATTTGAACAAAATTTCCATTTTTGAAGTTTTTTAAATTTTTTTTGAAAATTGTTTCTTTTATACTTGATTAAGAGACCTCAAAACTTTGTTTTTGAACAAACTTTACTAGATTTAATTTTTGAAATACTTTTTTAAATATTTTGAATTTCGAAATTTCGAATTTTATAAAATTTCTTAAATTTTGTTAAGTATTCTAAAAAGTTTTTTTTATCTCAAATTTGAAGAAATTTTGCAGAATATGCACTTCTAGCGGCCGTTTCGTTTTTAAAGCAATTTTTTTAAATTTTGAATTTCACTATTCTTTAAATCCATGGTCTTGAAATTTTGAGAATTTTGCATTTTGAAAAAGTAAAATTCTGTGATTTTTCTTAAAAATCTGGAACTTGAACACTAATTTTCAAACCAAATTAATAATTATGCAATAAGCACATTTTTTCAATGCATATTTTTCTAAATTATTTTGTTTTAAAAACGACCCGGTTTTAAAATATTACCTTCGTGTCATGCAAATATCAAATTTTGTAATTAGGTATTTGAAATCATTTCTGCAGTTTTAAAATTTTCCTCTAATTTTTTAATTTTGTTAAAATCAAATTTTCAAATCTCGAACTTGAAACAACACAAAATTTTGCGAAGTGTGTAGGTAATTCTTAAGCATCTCAATTTTTTCAAAAAAAATTTAATTTTGATTTTGAGCACTTTTGATTAAATCCAAATTTTAAAAACAGTTTTCAAAATTTTAAAAATTTTTAGCAAAGTTTTGCAACTTATGCATTTTTTAAAATTTGTTCAAAATTTACTCCTATTTCTTAAATTTTGTTTTTGAAATCGTTTTCTCAACTTTTTCGTTTTTTTTTTCATTTTTCGATTTTGTAAAACTTCATTTTGTACAAAATTTTGCATAATACGCAATTCAGTTCTCAAATCATTTCCAAACTTCACTCTATCTTAAAAAAAATATCATTTTCACAAATCATTTACCTCCCCTATTTAAATAAAATTTTCACTAAAACACTAGGTATTTGTAGGTACCTACTTGAATAATTTTTTTCTTGCATGATAATGCATTTGAAGTTGAATTTCACCGAGGAGATAATAATATTTGCGTGTAATATAAGGTATGGTATCCGAAGCATCAACGTCGTCAATAATAAATATCACTCATGAAAGATCTACTCAGGATGTGGTACACTTGAAAAACTGAATCAGATGGCTGGGTTCAATTGTAGGTCGGACTTCCTATTGTTCAAAAGTGAATTAATTCAAAGCTCGGCGAAGAAAATAAGACCAAAATATAAACGCGATCAATATTATATAATTCAGGTTGTTTATTTTAGTGGTTCAGTTGGTTCGGGTGGCCTGTTCATACAAATTTACCATACAATTTACACGGTAATAATTTACTCGATTCGTTTTTATCGTCAAAGTTGAAATTGCAAATGAAAAGCTGTTCGGTGGCTTTGCTTAAATGAAACATGTAATTTCAATTTTATTGCATATTATGAACGGTATGATAGATATGTCTGATATTCTCCGCGTTCGGAAAGCAACCCCGGTCCTTGTTAACATTGACAATGTGGTAAACAAACAAAGTGTAAACTTTCGATTTTCCGCTTAAATTATTAAGATTGGAAATTGATGAAAGTTGTCACGACGCGAAGTCGCATCTGGGTTATGCACCCTACCACTCTGTTCTTCATCATGGTGCCGGTTAAGTTCTTAAGTTACATCAACAGTTCAGCTCATTGCGTTGGCACGTCTTGAATATTTGACAAAAACTCGAGGCTCATTTAACTTGTCGATTACGAAGCGAAAGCGACGTTTGCGTAGACGTTCGAGATTTCGAGAACACGAACTAATCAACGAATCAGAGAGAGGACAACGTTATCGTGGTTTTAACCATATTTTAGCCCTTTCCCATTCCGTCAAAATTGTTTTTCTCGCGACATGACATTCACGCGTTTCGTATACCTTGCCTGGTCTGCTCAGATTATACTTTCATGTTTTCCGAATCTAGGAAGGCATGTAGGTATATATTTACAGAAAGAAAAATTATAATAATAAACACTCATTAAATAAAAATACCTCGATGCTAAACAAGTTTTCCTTTTTTTTCTGCCTTTCCGGTTGAGTGAAAAAACGGAATCACAATTTAAAAGTATTAACGTATTTTGTGGTTCATAAGGGCGCATAGTTGCAGCATTTGAAAATTTCCACTTCTCTAAACAATTCTTTGGGAAGGAAATTCACCATGAAATTCCTTTCACAGTATGTTAATTTCTCACCGTGTGGTTGTTACTTTTATTTGTTTTTAAAATTACAGAAAAATGTACGCTTTGAAATATAAAAAACAAGTGTTTGGTTTTCGAGTGAAAAAATTAAATTATTTCAACGAGTTTCCCTTATTCGTTCTCATATATGCTTCACACACTACGAGCTTCATATAGTGCGCCTATCTCTAACGTACGATGGAAGCGAGTTTCACGTTCTGGCTTCTTTTTTTTTGGCCAAGGGCAAGGTGGGATATTTTTAAATAATAAATTATTTAACCATATTTGGCGATGAAACGTACATAAAATTATTATACGAATACCCACTTGAATGGAAGGAAAATCCCCTCCAGATGCATTTGGCACCAGCACTGAGGTCGAATCCTATTTCTTTGCGGAGTCAGAAATGGTTCTGGCACAGTTTTTCAAATATTTCAAAATGGTGTATTTTCTTTAGTATGTGGGGCGGTCGAGCTTTGTACGTAACCTATTTTCAAAGTACTTCTAAATTTCTGATAAAATATGTAAAATAGGTTTTAAGTATGCACTTTCATCTATTTTATACGAATTCATGCGGGGTGTTTTAATTATAATCATCCCTTTGCTGATAAACGAGACAACTTGAATTACATTCATGTGATAAGATTTGCCTAACCTATGTTTTAAAGGAATGAAAACTGCAACTTGAGCTATCCGTAGGTGGAGTTGTCTGCCTAACCTTTGTTTGGCAGGAATACGAGAATAATGACGAGAATTGAAAGTTTCTTGTTCATGTTAATGAATCAGTTGGAAACAAGAGTTGGTCAGATCCACTAGTGAAAGGATCTAGATTCAGATCCAGATCTGTTGTCTCATTGGATCTTTAAAAGATCCGGATACAGATAATTTTTTTTGTGGGGGGGGGGGGGGGGTATTCATTGGTCTTGATTTTGAAAAAAATTCAGAATCAAATAATTCAGATCAGTCAATTTACTTTATTATGTCTTTCCCCTCGCTTTCTGTCCTGTTTCGGATAACACTACGTAGATGCTTAGCTATTATTCAAAATTGGAGTGGCGAGAGGGGTCCTAGCAACATTTTAATAATAACAAAAATTATTTCCATGATCTCAATCTACAACTTTTATTTGAAATTTTTTTTCAATTTGACCCATTCTTTCTCTCCAATTTTTAATAAATTATTAAATATCTTTTTAATAAGTTCATTAACACAGCTCAAAATTTTTAAATTTCATTCGAATTTCATTTTATTTCAGCTAATTCTGGCGTTGGTGGTTAACAAGCGGGATAAATTGAACTTTCAAATTGTCCCGCAGAATTGAGAACACAACTGAAAAATTTATTTTACACCGAAAAAAAATGTTAAATTGAAGAAAAAAATTTTTTGTATCTTGATGTCTTTTTTCCAAAAATTTGGGGATCTATAGATCCAGATTAGATACTTTCTAAAATTAAAGGATCTAATCTAGATCAGATCCAAAATTTCGGATCTTTGAATCTTTAGATCCAGTTTCTAAATTTTAGGATCCGGATCTGCCCAACTCTGATTGGAAAATTGAAAGTCGTCTCATGGAATTTGGAGTGCAAACTTGGAGGTAATCTTTATGAGATAGCTCCCAAATTTTCATGAAGCTTCAGTGATGCTAACTAAATTAAAACCCACCTCCCAATAATCTCTGAATCAGAAAAATAGGCAGATCCACTTATCAAAGGATCTAAACCCAGATCCACGACCAGGTCTTTTCTAATGTGCGGATTTGAAAAATGGATCCCATCAGATCCAATCTGTAATGATTACATTAGATCAGATCCAGATCATTTTATTTTTTAAACAATTAATAATACGTCTTGATGCCTTTAATATTCGATAAAACAAAAGTAACAAAGAAAAATTTAAATAGAAAAAAAAATGAAGCACTAAAGGAAAATTATTTTTGCGGATCTTGGATCTTTTTTTTTGTTAAAAATTAGAGCATCTTCAGATCCAGGTCAGAGTCAGATCTGAGAATGGAAGGAATCTAAGTCAGATAAGAAAATAGCGGATCTGTAGATCATGAGATACTTTTCAACATTTTAGGATCCGGATTTGCAATCTCAGCTTGAAACGATGGAAAAAACTAATTACATATTTAGAAAAATGACAAAAAGATAGTAGAATTAGAAGAAATTCCTGATTTTTTTTCTGCGAAATAAGAAAATTTTAAACTTTAAAATTTAAAACCAAAATCCAAAAAAAAAACCAAAAAACATAACTTTGTTCAGCACCTAAAAATCCAAACATCTATACATGAGTTCACTAGGTTGGCAACACTTCATGAAAGCGTCACAATGAGAATTAATGAGTCAGAGAAATTCCAATTTTTTAAAACGTTAGTTGAATTTTTTCTACAGTAATTGCCTCCTTGACATACATTTTCATTGTCATCAACAGTAGTGTTGAGACCCCTGATCCCTCCTCATTCCTTGCTCACTAATAATTCTGTCCATATTCTATTAATATTTTAAAATTTGAAAAAATGACACTTACAACAAATTTTACCCTCAAATTAAAATATCATTTTACATAAGTTAATTTCGTCTATGTGAGAATTTAACAATCGGTTAAAATATGACGACTCTTTTTTCCCCACAAATTGTCTAAAGGGAAGTGAAATGATTGCAGACGGGTGCCAAAAGTAGACGGGTTCGAATTTGACTTATACAACGAACACGCAAAGGAAACTCGACTAAAATGGGCGCTGCCGGAAAAGGAAAAGAAAAGAGCTTGTTCTTCCTTTCACTGAAATATAACGACATTTCAAAGCAATACAAGAAAGCCTTTTATTTTTATTTTATCATTTTAAAAATGTTGCCTTTTAAAGCACCTTAAATCATCGGCGCCTTGAGAATCTTTTCTCGGAATTTCGTCTTTGTCGTGTAAATATACACACGAGTAGTGACGTATGGAGAAGTTTAGATTTCTTTGCACAAGCACTTTAGATGTATAACTATTTTAATCCTATTAGAACAAACAGGCGGAATTGCGAAACGTCGTTTTTTGGGTATTTTCTCTCGTTTAAGCATTTAAAAAGTTTTTGAACAAATTTTAGGTGCGTTTGTATGTTCAAGAGATGGTTGTTTACTCTTTTATTCGACGCGAAGTATATAAGAAGGGCTAAAAATAATAATAAAATGAGAATTCGGAGGGTGTTTGGCTAACGGCGGTGGGGCGACGCTGCACGATGGGATGCGAAGTAATCTTCCCTGCATGATGAAATTTTCAAATGTAATTACTACCACTAATTTGTTTCGCAGTAGGACTACTATCCTATATCTTTCCATTTTTACTATTTTGTTATAACGTAAATATGGAAACGTGCGGTATGAGAAATTAAATGGAGTTGCAGTTGGAAAGTTTGTCTACGAGGAAAATCAGGGCTGTGAAGGAAAATGGTGAAATTGCTGAATGTGATAAATGTTCAAAAATGTTGTAATGCTGAAAATGAGTAGATGTGACCAATTTCCTATATAAGTCCATCTATAATATAGATCAGATCATCCAAGTGTTACACAATGGGGTCTAGATCTTTTTCTGGAATGCTCCAATTGCGCTCATGTGGCTCATCTCTTTTTTAGATCCTTAATGTGACCCCACCTTGACTTCAAATCCTCTTAATGTCACTTATATCATTTTTGGATTCCTAATTGCATCCACAACTTTTTTCAGATACTTCAAGTGATGCCCATATAAATATCCTCTCCATCCCTTCTACTTTTTAGATCCTTCTAATGAGGCTTACTTCTTTTTGAGTTCTTCGCTTCATATTCCCAGATAGCACCCGCTTCTTTTTTCGACCTACGTAATGTGACTAACCTCTTTTCTCGATCCATTTAATATGACTGAACTATTTGTTAAATTCACCCAATGTTGCTCACTTATAATTCAGACCAGAAAAATAAGCAAGATACTTTATGAAAAAGATTCAAAAGATCCAAAAAATTCAAAGAATATGAATCTTGGATATTTTTTGAAAATGATAGTCTCCATCTCTGGTTCAGACCTCGAATGGGTTATATTTCTTTTTTAGATGCCTCTAATGTGCCTCTCTTCCTTATTAGATCCTCTTAGGGCGGTTCACCTCTTTGTTAGATTCTTCCAATGTGCTGAGTTATGATTCAGACCAGGGATGAGCAAGATTCTTTACAAAAAAAGATGCAAAAGATCATTCAAATCCGAAAAATACAGATTTTTGATAAAAATCTTGCCCACCTCAGGTTCAGATCCCACATGGCTCACATTTCTTGTTAGATTCCCCTGATGTGATGCTCTTTTTTGATACCCCTGATTTGGCTCTCTTCTTTTTTAGATCTACTGTCAAGTTCAGATTCTCCAAATGGAATCTTCTTTTTTTCAGATCCTTCTAATGAGACGGACTTTTTTTAATTAGTTTTTTTTATTAATATAAGCATATGTACGATCACAAAAGCTGATCGAGAACGTATCGCCAACTTCAGATTTCCGAAGTTCAAACTAAATACAGAAGAATGGAGATATTATACATCTCGAGGTTCCGACTCAAACTCGAGCTCCAAGACATAAATCAGGCTGATATGGCAGACGAGCAACGGAATTTCTTGTTAAAATGTATCGGACCTGAATTATACAGGTTAGTTTGCGATCATTTCCATACTGTATCACCTCAAACCAAGACACTCAACGACATAATCGAAGTACTAGACGATCATTTCAAACCCACTACTAAATATCTGGCCGAACACGTGAAATTCGCCAGTAAATTTCGTAGTGACAGTCAAACGGTATCTCAGTTTGTAGCCAAGTTACGTTCCGCAGCAGTGCAATACAAATTCAGGACCAATCTTGACGAAAGACTGAAGGACCAATTTCTCGTTGGAATAAACAACGCGACAATGCAGGAAGAACTCTTGGCAAAACACCCAGATGTAAAAGCCACTCTTTCTGATATAGTTAAGTCGGCTCTCATCATCGAAGGAGTGCAACATCAACGTACAGCTTTAGCTCAGACATCTCAGACACCTAATCAGACAACTCAGACACCCGAGACATCGTTTTCTTTCCAACTCGTTCACCTCTTTTTTAAATCCTACAAATATTGCTTAGGTAGCTGTAGTTCAGGTTCAGTCACTTAAATGGCGCATTCCACAAGTTCATAATTAATTTGAAAAAAATTATTGATCGCTGAATCTGTAAAATTTTCTCATGTTGGAAGTCATTAGGCGTAACCACATATATAAGTTAGAGTGTGCCAAAGCACCACCTAAATTCTTCCTAAAGCACTACGAGGTTTTCCCATAAGTCAGCTAATTTTCAAAAAAGAAAAAAAAATGCAACCTTTTGACTGCATAGTGCATACATTAACGTGAATCTTCTTAGAACTTCGTTAATGAAAATGAGAAATGAAAATGATCCGAATGACGGTAACAGTTTATGGAATAAATTTCAATCTGTTTTGCAAATATGTGAAAAATTTAGGCATTGAAATTCCGCCAATAAAAGCTAACACCAGAAGAGCTTCAAGTAGAATTGATAGAAATAATGATACTAAATTCATGTATGAAAGCAAAGAACAATAAATGCGAATTTCCGCTTATTATCCTTTTTTAGACACCCTAATCTCTGGGATAGGTGATCGTTTCTCCCAAGAAACAAGTGAAATCATTCTTGCTTTTTACAGTTTACTAATGAACTTTTGAATCATTTGAACTTTTTCTCCTCTTATAAACATAGCCAACTATTGCTTGGAATTGTTTTGCTTGGCGAATTCTCTCCTTTTCCTTTCCCTTCACGTCCATCTGCTGATGTGTTTTTTTTTACTCTTATTTCAAATGGAGTATAGAACTTTCTTTGCGTTTTTGAAGACTTGAAGTGCTATCTACTGATGAAGTAGGAAAAAAATTTAAAATCAGTGTTGCCAATCGATTTCCCCCGGAAAATAAAAGTTCATAAAGTTTTATTTTGTTAGTTTGATTCAGTTATGTTCAAGTTTGAAGAAGTGCCCACCACTCCAGGGACATCCTGTATAAAAAAAATAAGGAAAAAAACCACATTTGAAACAAGAAAAAAAAATTTCAATTTTTTCGGCAGGGGGCATTGGTTTGAAACAATCAGCGGAAACCAACCCTGAGTTTGACTAGTAATCCTAGTTTGACATAAATCACTAAAACGAATTATCCAAAAGCTTGATATTGAAGGAGATGGCTTGAATTTCATAAGCTAGCTTCTATACTTAAACTAATTAATTAATACAAAAATTATTTTCTCCCCTAATATCTTCTAAAATTATATTAAACTACTAAAATTGACAAAATATACTCCAAGACTAAAATATTATCAACGATATTTTTGCCGTCTAATGAATGTGTAAATTGTTGATTGATCGAATGTAAAGGTTGAGAAAGGCGTGTTAAAATTGATGAAGAGAGTTTATACATATAATCTATTATAACCTATTTATGTGGTACTATAGAGATGGATTATGTTTGTTGAAAAAGGTTTGATGGCGTTATCATTGCATGACCATGAAAAACGCTTTCCATGCTTGATTCTCATAAGCATAACTTGGGCGAAATATTGGGGGGGGGGGGGCAAAAAACATTTTCCTTCATTTTTTTTTACAAAAAAAGTAACTTTTTTCTATATTTTGCTGTAAATATCTATCAAAAAAAATATATTGGGGGGGGGCAAATGCCCCCCTCGCCCCCAAGTTACGCCTATGTTGATTCTGTTCAGGGTTACAAAGAATAGATGTATACTTTCCTAGTTTATCTGATGGGAAATTCGATGTTGATTAAAACGGCGAACTGACATTGAAGCATTTGTTGATTATAGCACAGTGTATATATATATATACGTTAATATGTATACTGTGGTTATAGGAGCAATATTTCTAGTGTATTGATGTAAAACAAAAACAACACGATAGTGGTAAAATGCGCCAAATAGTTTTTCATAAAAAATAATAGGAACCTATATTCAAAACAAAGATGCAGTAAAGTTCAATTATAGAGGCTTAATATTTGGTAAATGGGCTTAAAAATAATTTTCTCAGCATTTTTTTAATCAGACGCGAATCCTAATTTTCTATTCGTCCATATTATTTTTTTACAAAAATTAACCCCAAAAAAATTTAATTATTTTTTTTTTCGATTGAATTTTCATTCAAAATTATGTTTTTATTTCACGTTAATTTTTTTGTTGACTTTGCAAGTCTGTATGTGTTTATCGTTAAGGGTTTTAAACGTTTAACAATTAATCGAGTTAAGCGGGTTGTTTTATTAGAAACGAGTCTTTTAAAAGAAAAACTCGCGAAAAGAAAAGTATTGACGAAGTTTTCGAAAGGTACAGCCATGAACCAACAAAGAACGACCTTCGGGGCTCGGGTTAGCTTACGTGATATCCGAATGCGAACCAATTAGATATTTTTTAATTCTAAACATTGGCATGGAATCGAGGAAATACCAAAATATTACGTTATTATCACGCTCGAATGAAGTTGAAAAACGATATTTTAATACCTCTCTTTTAAGTGGCGCAACAACTGGCGCGGCGATTTCTTTTCTTCTTCTTTTTTCAAATGAGAGTGCAATTTAAGAAAAGCAGAAAGAGAAGAAAAAAGGTTAAACATCCTTAATAAAGGTTGACATGTACGAAAAATTTCAGCCAGTTTTATGGCGCAGGGGAAAAAAGATGGAGTGAGCCCTTGTACATTGCCATTATTGCGCCACTGTTATCTCTTGAGAAATGCAATTTATCAGCGTGGTAATGAAGGATATTTCAACAACGCGCTTTCGAAAAGTTACCATATAATGTATTCGAAAAGAAAATGCAAAAAAGGTTTATTTTTTCTCGTGCTAGGGTCGTATTAACAAAGCAAAATAATGTTTCGTTTTTTTGCGTTTAGAAGTACACTATTATTATATATTATATTGCGCACATTCTACAGGGTTATTTTGAATTACCTCTACATCTTTGCTCTTTTGCATGAAACGTATAGTAGCACGAATAATTCGTTGGACATTATATATTAATTAAAGTAATGAAAATATGAGCCAGTTTTTTTTTGCTCCTACTGTGCAAGTGGTGAAAATTTTATCAACTTATTCGATTTCTCGGATTCTGTTTCGCTCTCTCAAAGAATCTTTTTTTTATTCGTTTATTCGCGTCGCGTTCTCTTAGGAAAAATATCCATTTTTATGAAGTTGAATTTATTATACGATACAGGGTGTTTCGTAGCTGACCGAGAAAATTGAAGGGGCGAGAGAAAATAAATCAAGATTTTTTTTTATTGATTAGGTAAATGAATAACATTAAAAAAATTAAATTTTTTTGTTCTTGACATTTTTTGCCTACCTTTGAAAATGAAAGTGCAAGAGAGCTTCAAAGTTAAAAAACATGTTTTTCAATTCTCGAAGCTCTGTAACTCCTTCATTTTCGAAGATAGACGAATTCATCACATAACCTATTTTGCTCATCTCGAATTGCTACACCTCTTTCGTGTATCATCTTGACGGAATTTTTCAATTTTCATGTCTCATTTGTACCTATTCATCATTTTTGGGACATCATTGGAAAATGAAAACTGCATTTGTCAAGATTTTACATGAAACAGGTGTAACTCTTTGAGGTAAGCAAAAAAGATTATGTGATGAATTTACCAATCTTTGAAAATAAAGGAGCTACACAGAGCTTTGAAAATAAAAAAACTGTTTTTTTTCAAAGTTTGAAGTTCTCTTGCGCCTTCATTTTCAAATATAGGCAAAAAATGACAGGAACAAAATAAGTTAATTTTTTTAGTACTATTCCTTTGCCTAATTAAAAAATTTTTCCTTGCTCCTTCGATTTTTGAAATAGTCAACGTGTTTATCTTTATACAGGCTGTTCCGGATTGAGAGTAAAGCTTCCCAACCAGTAACTATGCAACTTATGTTGAGTCTATGTAAGCATGTTTGCCTAACCTCCGGACTGCAGGGGCTGAGTTATACTCATCGAAATTCCTTTTTTTTTAGTTTTGGCAGAGTGTTTTCAACCGCGCGTCTCAACAACTATAATAGTTAGAAAGTTGCGCTTTGCGGCATCGGATGGCAAATTTTGTCTAGAATTTTGTCAGTGGGCTGGTAATTTTTATAACTGTTCAAGGAAGGCCATGTACCGAGTAAAATATTTGAAAAAACATGTAAAAAAAGTGACAATTTTTCTCATTTTTCTGTGATAACTGAAAAAATTTGTTCTTTGACCAATCTGTTGTTATTAATTTTTCTAGATGAAAGAGGGCTGTTCTTTTTAATGGCGCAACCCCCACTCCTATATCTTACTCCAATCAAAAGTTAAGAGCAAATAATTTGTTGAAAAACGTCTAAAAAAATTCATAATCAAATTTTTTTTTAAATTTTTTTCTCTAAAATAATTTTTATCAATGTATCAATAGTTATTATCAGCTTATTTTTTAAGAAAAACATCTGAAAAAATTATTTAAAAAAAATAAATTTTGAAAAATTTTAATTATAATTTTTTTCAGTCGTTTTTTCAACAAATTATTCGCTCATTACTTTTGATTGGAGTCAGATAGAGGGGTGGGGGTTGAGCCATTAAAAAGAGCAGCCTTTTTTCATATAGAAAAGTTAATACTAATAACAGCTTGGTCAAAGGACCAATTTTTGAGTTATCACAGAAAAATGAGAAAAATTGTCACTTTTTTTTTGAGGAGCATAACTCAACCCCTGCAGTCCGGAGATTAGGTAAACATACCTACATCGACTCAACATAAGTTGCATAGTTACTGGTAGGAAGGCTCTACTCTCAATCCAAAACACCCTGTATAACATTTTTTCATTCCTTATGGGTTGCCTATTCATCTGGTCGAAGGAACGCAGTCAGCTATGAAACACCCTGTATACGAGTATTGTTTTTCCTCCTTATAATGCTTGAAAATTTTCTCAGCATTGAATAATAAAATGATCTTGACCTTGATCATTATTTTAGCTTTGGCGAAATAATGTTTGTCGCATTTCCCCACCTTAAATGTAAGAAAAATGCACCCTCTGTTGTATTAGATGCAATTCTAACAAAAATGAATATAAAGGCGTTTTCTATATCGTTACGTTTTGACACTCTTCAGCAGAACATTAACATTGTATGGGTTTCCGTTTTCAAAGGAAAGGATTCAGTACGTCATGTCAGATTATATTATAAATTATGTAAGCAATGAAAATAATACATGCGTATTTGACAACCCTAAATCGTCGGTTAAAGTAGTAGATCGTCTTTTATGATATTTTGCATAAATTATACGAGACTTCAATTTTCGTAAAAAAATTTCCAAAACCGAGTGTATTATTATTATAAAGTTGATTGATGGAAGTTGACAACAAAACTGTATCGAATACAATACGTACTCGAGAGTTTATAAGCTTCGAATTGCCTCTAGGCCGAATTCCCTATGCAAACATTTTTCCTAGACTAAAAGAAACACTACCTACCTAAACCTAAACTATAAAGTCTAAACTTATATATATATAGTATTCTTCATATCTAATATATCGAAGGCCCTGTGACACTTGGAAAGTTTCGAAACTTTGTGAATTGTGAGCCTATAGAAATGTGGTCGATAGACGAAATTCGAACTGGTAGAATCTTGAGAAATTATATTAATGATAAGACCAAAATTAAGAAAGTTGTAAAAAGAAATTTCATCTTTGTAACTATGGAATTTTTTTTTTTTTTTTTTTTTTAGGAGAGAAAGGTAGCTTAGTGCCTTGTACTTTCTTACCTACTGAATTTCTATTTCGTCGTTCTATACCTATACTTTTTTTCAATTCTGTGAGAATTCAAATTTCACAAGTTTCGCATTAATTTGCTCAGCCAACTTTTAGCTTTAGGGAGTTAATTACAAATATGCCATGTCATAAGCGTATCCTAAATATTTTTCGAGATAGCTCGAATTCGAAAAGTTTTATTGCTCTATGAACCTCTACCCACGCGTAAAATCTTGTTAAAAATAAAATCATGAAATGAGTATAAAAAGGAAATAAAAATGGAAAATTTTAGACTCGTTGGCAAAGTAAAATTAAAAGAATTGGGTATATGTATTTAAAATCATTTCATAAGAATTTTTTATAAATACTTACAACTTGAAGGAAATTATTTTTGAACAAAATTAATTTTTAATTAAATCTGAAAAAAATCGCTAACAAAATTAGAAAAGACATAGTTTTAAATTAAAAAACTAATTTGAAGAAAAATGCTTTCGAAATGAAAAGAGAAAAAAGTTTGTTTGAAAAAGAATTAAGATCATTTTCTAATAGAGTACCTACCCGTGTAGCAATTGTCGACATCGACATTTATGTCGACAAAATTCAGACATATTTTTTTCTCGGTTAACGATGAATTAAAAATGATATTTGAGATTTAAAGTAATGTTCTATGTTAAACATAACTGTTCAATCAAAATTTTTGAATTTTTCTCAGTATTTTCCTATAATTTAGAAAACGTTGTTTTTCTACATAGACAAGTCGATGTAAAAATCGATACTCGATAAACGCATCGAAATTTATGTCGACAATTTCTGCCAATTAAATTTACAAATTTTATATCTAAAAAGAACTAAAAACAATTAATAGGAACATTTTAAGATCAGGAATAAATAATTTTTGAAAGAATCACAAAATTTTCTTATTTTTCAAAGTTTTGAATAATACTACGACTTGTCGAGTATCGACTTCACTGTCGACAGTGTCGACCAGAGGAATTTTAAGTCGAGTTAATGTCGATCTAATTGTCGAGGGTCGAATAATGCATCGACTTGACTGTCGACGTCTTGAGGGTGATTGTGATACTCGCAGATAAAGTGTGTTGTGAATTAGTACATAAGGTCTAAGAATCATCTCTATGTTAGTTGGACACTCGCATGTGTCCAGCTACAAAGGTGGCCTCAATGCCGCATATTTGACAAAAAATGTCGAAATGTTGGCTTGAATACTATTTTTGGTGTAATTTTAATATATACTTATATTGAATATTTGAACTTAGCATATTTTTCAAAATCTCACCATTGCAAATGTCGATGTGGATGTCGATATAAATGTCGACATGTACGATCGAAAAGTGACCGATTTCGATGTGTCGACATTTATATCGAAATTATCATCGACGTTGCTACACTGGTAATAAAATCAATTTTCAAACGAATTTTTAAATTATTTTGATCTATTTTTTATTACCAAATTATATGAATGAACTTGAAAAAGAATGAGTTTGAAAATTCGTTAAGTTGTCTCAACTTAAAATTTTAAAAAATTTGATCGGAAATTCTGTACACTAAAGCACCGAAGATGGAAGTCACATTTTTTTCAACTTTGAGGTTTTTATGTTTTTGAATTTTAGACACTTGTAGGTTCATAGACTGTAAAAATCTCAATTATTTCTGCAATTTTAAAAAGAATTCGGTTGAAAACAGTCAAAAATGGAAAAATTACAAATCCACATGTAACACCCCCCTCCCCAAGGGATAAGGGGTGAGATATCGAGCTAAAAATTTGTCACGGAAATTTCAAACAATAAAGACCAACTTTCACTGGATAATTTCAAATTCGGTGTTCAGGGCTAAATCACCCCTATAAACCTAGCTAGACTACTCTTTGCTAAATTTTGTTTCGAGAAAAAATTCGAAAAAGCTGTTTTTGACATGTCTACATTTTTTTCAAGCAAAATTTAAAATGAAAAAAAAAAAAAAAAAAACGAAATTTAAACAAAAATGAAAAAACGTAAGTAATAATGTAACACAACAAAAATAAAAATACCTGTTTATATAGTCTAAATAAGTATGTAGTTTATGGTTATGGAATATTATTACCTGATTCGTAATGCAATGGATTGTTGAATTTCTTTTGCAGGCAGTATCGGACGCAATGCTCGCTGAATTGAAGCAATGTTTTATGGAAGCTTACGATGATAATCAAGATGGAAAAATTGATATAAGAGAGGTAAATTATTATTGTAATACGTTAAATTTGGAAGTTCAGTATTTCTATAGCCGTCATTTTTGAAAACAAAACAAGATTTTATTTTTTTGTGTTGTTCATCTGAAACGTAGATAGGTATTTTTTTTTTAAATATTGACAGTTCGGAAGATGTCATTTTTATTGAATAACCAGACATTTATTTAAAAAACGAAGGTTGCTATAAAAAATTTCCTGGTCGATTTCTTAAGGGTTAAGTTTCATTTGCGAGATATTTTTATACACTTATAATTTCAAGAACAAAATTCCACGTCATCCAACTTCTATATCTATAATCAAGTTCAGCAATTATAAAACTCTCAGGGCTCGGAAGTCGAAACATAAACACGAGGGGAAAAAATTCACGTAAACCGAACGATGGTAAAATTTTATTTCGCGATAGCATATTGCAAACCTTGTAGAAACCTAGACCTACATAATGTAGGTAAACAGTGTAACCGACTTACCGATAAAATAAACGCGCATTGCCGATGTTATACTAGTTTTAAGTACCTCTGGCCATGTTCATAGTCTATGTAGATACTCTCGATACCTTTGCATAATAGAGGAGAAAAAAACGCTTACCGAAAGTGCTATCAGACTATCAGTTGATTGATATGTAGCGGGTTAAAGCTCATAAAAAATAATGTTATTCAGCGTGCGTTCTTCCATCTTCGACACATATCTGAAAAATATTCGTTGATAAAGCCAATTGGAAGCGGCATCTGTACATTTTGTTGCGACGTTACAAGCAGAATATTCCCGCATTTTCAGCTCTTGTGTGTACTAGTTTCGGAATAACCCAATTTTACCCAGATAACTTTGGATAATACGTGATTAAAATCCTAAACCCGAACGTAACGACGAATACCTATGCTACAGTTTCAGCGAGTAAAGCTCCACGAGCTCGAACCCCCTGCGTGTATTATTTTATCGTCAATTAATAAACGCGATTTTGCCAACTGCCAAATAACCTGATACAATTATATCCGTAGTGTTATATTATATTTTTAAGCTGCGAAAATACATTATCGTTCGTCAACAAAAAATTGCAACACTTGGTGGTAATTACAGGCTCGTATAATTTTAGGAGGAAATTTCTTCTCTTCTTCCTCTCTCATTTTTTCAAAATTCCTACCTAATGTGACTAGAATTTTTATCGTTTTTTAAACGACTATCGTCGTCGTTTTACATTTTGCTATTTTTTAAATGAATTTTAAAGTAGTCGAAATTTTTAGCCATGATAAAGTTTCAATTTTTAACGTCCAGATGAGCCATTTCGTAGATTTTTGAAAGTTCTATTAAACGAATTTTTCACGTTATGGCCGTGTGTTGGAAATTCACCGAGTTATGAACGTTGAAAGTTTTACAGTTCCTTCAATTTTGAACTTAGATTAAACATTTACCCGGCTCATTTCGCCAAATGGTTGATAGCTTTATAAAATAAATAAGTCACGTTGACAATTTGTTCGGAATGAAAATGAAAGCAGCCAGCTTACAGATTTTCAAATGGTCGTAACACCTTCAATTTTGAAAATAGGCAAAATGTTAATAAACCTAACCTGTCATGTGGAATTTTTCAAACTCTGCAAAATTAACTATAATCTATTTAAATATTTCAGGAGCTAGTGACAGTAAAAATCAAGTCCAAATCGCGAAATTCTGCTCCTCTGAACTTTTTAAAGTAGACAACCATTTCAACACATATGTAGGTAGGTGTGAATTCTTCAGAGCACCAGTCTTGATAGAAATTTTAGGTGATAATGCGGCATTATTTGACACGGTTGCCTAGTTTTCGCTGAAATCCGAAGAGAAAAGAAAAAAAACAAGTTTTCGTTTTATTTTGTATGCGGATCTCTATTTTTTGGTGATTTAACGTGGTCCATTTCACGAGAAAATTATTTTGAAAGCTTTCTCAACAGACAGAAATTCAGAATTTTTAAATAGAAAAAAAAATCGAAGAAATTTTAGCATAGTATTTTGATTTTTTTTCTAAATGGGTACATTATTGTGAAATTTTTCCAATTTTTGAACTAAAAACTTGAATGTATTTAAACAAGACTGTACTAATAATATGTTATCTCGACCAAAAACATAAAGTTGGAAAAATTATCGAAAATACTTTCAAAGACACAAAGTAAAAAAAAAATGAAAAAATTACCTACAAAAAATATTTTTATAAAAAAAAATCAAAAAAATTACCTACAAAAAATATTTTTATAAAAAAAATCAAAAAAACTTTAGAAAATTTTTTAAAAACACTTTCATCAAAATTAGTAAAAAAAAACGGTAAAAATTGTATGTAGAAAAATCAAAAAAATTCAAATGATGTCAAATTTAAAAATCAAAAAAAAATCTAAAAAATGTTTAAAAACACTTTAATCAAAATTAGTAAAAAAACGGTAAAAATTGTATGTAGAAAAATCAAAAAAATTCAAATGATGTGAAATTAAAAAATAAATTGGAAAAATTATCGAAAATACTTCCTAAGTCACAAAGTAAAAAAAATGAAAAAATTACAAAAATATTTTTTTTTGAAATTTGTTGAAGAAAGTGTCACACAAAACTTATTTTTCAAGTACAAAATGAAAAAATAAAAAATGAACAAGAAAAAATTTCTAGAAAATGTTTAAAAACACTTTCATCAAAATTAGTAAAAAAAAACGGTAAAAATTGTATGTAGAAAAATTGAAAAAAATTGAATGGTGTGAAATTTGAAAATAAATTGGAAAAAATATCGAAAATACCTACTTTCAAAAATACAAAGTAAAAAAAAAATGAAAAAATTACAAAAAAATTTTTCATAAAAAAATCAAAAAATTACTGTTAATAAATTTTTAAAAACTTATGTTTTTTTTATTAAATTTGAACATTTTATTGAAAAATTGAATTAAATTTCAAATGCTGTAAAACATAAATTTTAAAGTATAAAAATGTAAATTTTTGAGAACTTAGGTACTTATTGAAAAAAATGTGGAGATTATTTTTTTAGTAGGTAAGGTTAACCCTACAAAAATAGAAAATTTCCAATAAATATTTTCAATTATCAAAATGATGATTAATGATCCATAGAATACCTCCTGTTGATAGACTAAATTCAAGAAATTTTTTAAATGATGATTTCTCAAAAAAAAAAATCCATCATATTATCCTAAAAAAGTAAATAAAATCGAAAATTGAAGAAAATAATAAAAACCCACCTGTTAAAATCAAATCTTACGAAATTTGTTCTGAAAATTGTCAAAAAAGATATAATTTCTCATAAGCACAAAATCAAAAAGAAAATTTTCTACATAATAAGTACTTAAAATTTTTCTATCAAAATTGATGCTAAAAAAAAAGCAGGTAAGCAATCCAACATAGGTCCAATGAAAAAGGCGGCTGGCCGCCATTTTACGTGTCAGTTCCTAAATAAGTAAACATTTTTTTTGAAGTTCTCTAAAATCCTTGAAAATTCTTTTCATGCCTAATAAAATTTCGAAAAAAATTCTCTAAAACTAGATAATTTGCAAGATTTTTTTTTTTTGAATATAATAGAACCTCGATTATTCGACTACCGATTATCCGATTTCTCAATTATCCGAGCAAAAAATTGCAACTGACTTTTTTCAATTATTCGATGTCCCAAAGTCGGTTAATTTTTTAATATCCGATTTTCCCTCATGTTTTGCACTAAATAAACATAACATAAATACTAATGTTTGGAAATCATACAACATTGACGCTCCTAAACAATTCAGAGATTTTTTCCCTACAGATTTGAAAAATAATATTTTTATATTCAAAAAAAAAAAAAAAAAGTTTATGTTCAAAAAAACTTGAAAAGTTATCGATTTTAGAAAAATCATTTCAAAACATATTTAGGTAAGTATTAAAAAAAAAAAAAAAAATGAGAAAATTTTTCACTTCAAAAATATTGAAAAATTCTTCAGCTTCTGAAAAAAATTTGCAAAACTTCATTTCAGAAATATTAAGAAATTTTTAGGTCAAAAAATGTTTTCAAGTTTTATTCCAAAAAATTGAGGAATTTTTTACTAAAAGAAGTTCTTTCTTAAAAATGATCTATCTTTTATTTGGAAAAAAATGCTGAAGTTTATATTCAAAAAAGAAAAAATTAGGTACTAATTTCAAAAATAGTAATTCCAAAATATATTCACCTACCTACTAAAAAAATGAGAAATTTTTTTACTTCATAAATATTGAAAAATTCTTCAGTTCCTAAAATTTTTTTGCGAAACTTCATTTCAGTAATATTGAGAAATTTTTTCAAGTCATAAAATCCTTTCAAGTTTCATTCCCAAAAATTGATGAATTTTTTACTACCTACCTACAAAAACTTTTCTCTTGAAAATGATTTCAAAATTTCACAAACTGCAAATATCGAAAAATATGTAGGTAAGATATAATAAGTTGCCTAACTGGTTTGCCGTAAATATGATGATATGATGTATGTTAATTTGCCTACTCAGTTTGCCGTAAATATGAATTGAAGAAAATGAATACATTAACTTTTCAGAATAGTAGCTTATTAAATATTAACGTCAAGTTTAATAGGTATTGATTCATTAAGAAATAATTTTGAATTTATTTTAAAATTACTTAAATTAATTTTTTTCTTAATTCATTTATTTTTTATACCTAAGTAAGTAATTCAAATTTTGTTTTTTCAAAAATGGCCCATTTTTTCAAAATTATCCTATACATTGATTATTTTTTAATTCTCATAAAAACCCTTCTAATTTTTTCGAAAGGAATAATTTCAAATTTTTTCTAAATTTTTGAAGAAAATTCAAAAGATCTATAATTTTTTTTTAATTCACAAAAAATCCACTTTCATTTTTTGGAAGGAAATATTTCAAAATTTTCCTGGAAAAATTTAAAATCCTTATCAAAAAACTCACCGCTTTGCCCCTCCCCAGTGAGGGGGGCTTCGCCACAAGGTAATAATAAATCTCAGAATGTTTTGGAACAATAACATTTCTCATATTTGGGAAGTTCTTTCAGTTTTTTGAAATGAAAAAAATTTCAGGTTTCTTTGTAGAAAAAAATTTTCAACTTTTTTGAAATTTTGAAAAATTTTTCCAATCAGCTTCGATTTCTCCTCCAACTGGGGTGAAATGAACGACGACGATTTATCGAGGATAAAATTTGAACATCTTATTTATTTTGAAATAACTGTAACTCGTTGAATTTTGAAACTAGGGTAAAATGTGAACATGACCTATTTTATACCTACCTACATACTAAGCATGTAGAATTCTTCACGTCGAATTCCACCTATCAGCGATATTTAAGAACCTCGCAACAGTAAAAAATAATCCCTCAAAATTTAGAACACTTAGCACCTCGCAATTTCACAGCAAACGAGCCCATTTACACGTGTGTAAACATATGTGACCTACCAAAAACCCACCCTTGAGAACTCGGGCCTTGGCAGAAATCTTCGATACTTTGGAAAACAGCAACGTTGCGCTATTCTCCACGCAAGCGGAACGAGTTGCGGGCAAATAGTAAAGTAAAAATTATTTATGGCCTTAATTTCGAGAGGTTACATCGAAAAAGGGCTCTTTTTAAATAAACGGCTTCAAAGAATTTTCAAACGGCCTTTACTTTATTTGCAGCCTATACTTAGTGGTATAAGAAGACATCATTAGTACAAGAAATACTTCCATTGCTTAGCTGCCTACCTATCTATTTACCTACCTACCTAGTTGACGTTCAACATCACCGTAGGGCGTAGATATTCTCTCAAGGCGATGTTGTGTTGTTGTTTTTTCAAAATGAACTTTACTCGTACAAATAATGAAATAAATATTTTTATACAAGGAAATAGTTTTAATATTCATTGCCATCAATTTATTTATACCTAAAACTCGCGCTTGAAAATTTATTTACGTCGTTTGTAGCTAAATTTTTATTACCCCTTTTTCACTCGCCCCATTCGGTATAAAAAATTACCCCATATTCGACCAATAAAATAGAGCAAACTACTCGAACACGTTTTATGGCTAAACAAGAGATTTCAAAGAATAAATTACACGTGTACAGAAACGTTAGCCGAGTATAAAGTTTTGAAAAACACACCGAAGAATTAGCTGGGGTACCTATTTTAGAGAAAAATGACATAAACCGACCACGTCTTTAAAACCGAATTTCACCTGACCTCTGTTCCGTTACGCCAACCTATTACACCCTCAAGCACTCCTTTATAATTGAACAGAATAAAACATTTTCAACCCGACACGTTTTCTAATTTAGAGTTGAATGTTAATTATACCGAAGTCGTAATTACACGCAATAATAGAACAAATTTTTAATACCAGGATAATTGATTTAGGTTAAAAAAATATATACTCTCGCCTAATTACAGAAATGGATTTGTGCTTTTTGTGCGAATATGGCCATCACAATAGGTAATTTTTTATCCAAAAATATAATTATGTAAATATTTCAAAATAGGCATTATTTTTAAGTATTTACCATAATGCAGAAAACACAATCAAAAATGATCACCAAGAAAAAGAAAATACTCTCATAATTCATAACGCTTTATACTCTCACTATAGAGGCCTCCGTCTATGAGAAATGATCGAACAATGTGCGCCCCAAAGAACACACACACAATGCTGCAAAATTAATGAAAACTGTTTTTGATAGAAGTATAACATAAATAAGTATCTTTCTCTTTCGTAAAGTAATGAATCCGACAAAAACGAAGCGTATCTATACCGCAGGCCTATGCAGTGTTTTAACGCAGCCAAAGGCGTAATTGCCACCTTGAAAATGAACATTCGATATACTAGCAACATTCGCAACCGACAAAAGTTGCAAATTTTTCTCATTCAAGTTTATTCATTGCTTTATTATAAGATATTCGCAGACGATTCATTAAGAGATGCTGATAAATAGCGACGTCTTTATCATTCCCAAACTCGCGCATTAAGTTAATAAAACGTTTTGAAATGTATTCGACGTTGTTTAATGTATACTTACATTTTGAATTACCCTGTGTATAGTTGTGTAAGAGTCAGGGAGGCGAATGAATTTTTACTTCTTTGATGATGCCAGGAAAAGGGGGGGGGGACGACATCGCCGAATGTATTTATCGACTGTGTATGCGGTTTGGCTGGGAAAGGTCTCTCTGCTCTTTTTTGATAACGCGAGTATGGTAATGGTCGAAGGTCGATATTTTAAAATACCAACTTATCGATATCTATGCTATCGTTTCAGCAATTAAGCGACTTTGTGGGTTACACGAAGATGGCATCACGCTAAAATATGTAGGGTGATTTGAATATTTTTCAATTATTTTATCGTATTTGTATGTGAAATCGAATTATATGTACAGAGCTGAGGAGTAGGTAGGATTTTATTTCAGGGGTTCAAAATAAATACCTGAGGCTATAAAATGAGAAACACTTGCTGAAACACGTAAAAAGGAAAATTATTCCAAAAAAGAGTAATGCCTTAAAAAACAAAAAATAAAATTTACTTGAATACAAAAATGTGTTATGAAAATTTTTTTTTCAAAAATTTTAATGATGGAAATCGTGGTGGGGCGTTAATCGAAAAGGTATTCGTTTGCTCCTCGCACACCCCACCACGCTTTTCATCATTAAAATTTTTGAAAAAAAAATTTTCATGACACATTTTTGTATTCAAGTAAATTTTATTTTTTGTTTTTTAAGGCATTACTCTTTTCCTATGAATAACATTTTACAAAGTGACCAACTTTAAATAAAAGCGTGGTTTTTAAAATTTTTTTTACATTTTTATTTAACTCTTTTTGTCGTTGAAAATATTTTAATTTCATAGTTTTACTAGGTTCGAATGTCTATCTAAAAAAAAAAAAAATTCAGCGGCCTCGAAAACCTACATTTCGATACCAATGTTGTGATTTTCTGAAATTTTCAAAACTGAACCCCCTCATAGGGGCTCAATTTGGAGTCGGGGGTAAATTTGAGTTCGAAAATCGAATTCAGCTACCTCGAAAACCAACATTTTGATATCAATGTTGTGAATTTTAAAATTTTCAAAATGGAACCCCCTCATAGGGGCTCAATTTGGGGTCGGGGGGAAATTTGAGTTCGAAAATCGAATTCAGCGACCTCGAAAACCTACATTTCGATACCAATGTTGTGAATTTTGAAATTTTCAAAATAGAACCCCCTCATAGGGGTTCAATTTGGGGTCGAAGGTAAATTTGAGTTCGAAAATCGAATTTAGCGACCTCGAAAACCTACATTTCGATACCAATGTTGTGATTTTCTGAAATTTTCAAAATTGAACCCCCTCATAGGGGCTCAATTTGGGGTCGGGGTAAATTTGAGTTCGAAAATCGAATTCAGCGACCTCGAAAACCTACGTTTCGATACCAATGTTGTGATTTTCTGAAATTTTCAAAATTGAACCCCCTCATAGGGGCTCAATTTGGGGTCGGGGTAAATTTGAGTTCGAAAATCGAATTCAGCGACCTCGAAAACCCCTAATGTGAGCACTATGTTCTTTCAATTCCAGTAAAATATTAAATGAGAGAGGATTGGTCGAAAACATACTCTTGGTTCCATGAGACATACAAACAAACATACAAACATACAAACATACATACCAAGTATATAAAAGCGTGGTAAAAAGGAAAAGTTTTGCTTAATATTACAGAAGTTTTATGCAGTAGCGTTCGAAGTGGTCTCTGTTTGGGGGTAGGGGAAGGTGTACATTTGAATTTTCCTACTAAAATTTGAAAATTTTCCATTTCTTCGACTGACGTATTAAAATAAGTACCCAAGTTACTGAGTCAAAATTATTCGAGTACAGTGGAACCTCGATCATCTATATCATATTCCCTTTTACTTTTGCACATACGACCTTATACTCGTATTGATGCTCCAAAAAAATTCGGAGATTTTTTTCTAAAGAAGGTAAGAACTACAATTTTCTTATTTTTTTTTTTGAAAAAATGTTGAGAAAATTATTTCATAAAAATGAGAAATTATTTGTTTTGAAAAAAATTTTAAAAAATTTCAGATCCAGAAAAAAATTAAAATATTCAAAAAAATATCTAAAGATTTTTTTAAAAATTATTCCAAAAAATAGTTTTTTTTTGCTTCAAAAAATCAAAATAAAATATAAGTATTCCAAACAATTGTTTTTAAATGGTCTCAAACCACAAAAAAAAACCTACAAAAAAAATTCATTTCGAAAAGTTGGGATTTTTTTCTCAAGAAATACGGATTACCTACCTATTCTGAAAAAATAAGAAATTTTTTTCTTCCAAAAAATTTAATCTTTCTTCACTTTGAAAAAATTAAGATGCAACATTCCATTTTTTAAGGTCTCAAAAAATTGAGATTTTTTATTATCACTTTTAAAAAAAAAAATTTATATTGATCTTAAGTGATTCACTACGTGTACTTTTTTTGTCGTTTTCTGTTTGTTCAGTCATTTCTATAAAATTTTTACAACACGACTTCTCACAACACCCGGATCTTCTTTTACCTCAGTTAATTGGATATTCGAGGTTCCACTATAGTACTAAAATTTTCAGCTTAAGGGGGGGGGGGGGAAAATCAACATCAATTCTATCGAAAATTCCGACTAGAAAAGTTTTTGTTACGGTAGGGGTGAAACACGGTGAAACACCAAGAAACACGCCTATAACAAATACTTTAAATTAATAATACTGGAAACTCAATGCTTTTGATTTGACTCCCAAGAAGAGCGCTCTCTAAGCGGCTCGGCATGAAACTAATTCCAGGTTTTCGACTAATCGTCGCGTGATTCGCCCTCTGATTGGTCGAAGACATGACGATCGGTCGAAAGTCTGAGAATAGTTTCATGCCGAGCCGCTAAAACTGCTAAAAGAGCGCTTTTGTCGGGGCCACTTTTCCCCATTGAAGTTTCCAGTATTATTAATTTAAAGTATTTGCCTATAATGTCTTATTTGAGCTCAGATCATCATCAGATTTTTCAAGAAAAATACAATTTTACCAAAATTTTTAACTGAAGCCAATATAGGAAATTTTCAGAATTTTCATTTTTGTAAATTTTTTGTAAGACGAAAATTGAAAAAAAAGGTGACTTTTCACGTTAAAAGTGATATCTTGTCCGCGAGTTTTCGACTAATTTTTTTCAAAATTCATATGGAAGTGAAAGCACTTAGAGGGGTGGATTTTTTTCAGATTTTTCCTATCATAAAAATGACCTTGAAGCCTTTAAATCACTCTACAGGGCACCAAATTCATGAGGACACTTGGGAAAAATTATAGGATGTTACTTGGTGTATATTTTACACTATCTAGAATTTTTTGACTTCGGGGCCCCTTCTACAGTAGGTACATAAAAACAATTATTTTCATAGGTAAAATGTCCTTGAAACGGTCATTTTTGGTCAACAATTTTTTTTCTCGCAATATTATCATCAAAGACATCTAAATACGCCACCAACTCAAATTTGGAAAAAATTCGTTCATTTTCCCCATTTTTTTTCTTACTTTTCATTAAAATACCAGAATGACGCTATTTTGCGAACTCAAAACCCTTTTTTTTTTTTTTTTTTTTTTTTTTTAGGGTTCCCCAGTCTCCACATGGGAGTGGGGCAATTTTATTTACAATTGGGTTACAAAACCACAGTAGTAGTCCCTTGCCTTTTCGGTTACCGGGTGACTATTACCGTGGGGGGGGGGGGTTATTTATAGTTAATATTTACAACTTAATTCCTTCAACGAGTACAATTTCCCCCTCGTTGAGGAGATTTAATACATATTAAAATTATTTCAGTTAATTTAATTATTAATATCATTTATGGTCAGGCCGGACCCACTCTTAGGGAGTGGGCGGACCTTACATCTTATGATTATACTATTTAAATTTAATATTGTTAGAAATTTGATTAGTAGTAGATTTTTTGGAGGTAAATTTTAGGGGAAGTTGTATTTTTGGTATTGTTTATCCATTATTTTAATACAAAAGTTTTGGAATTGGGATGTGTAAAATCTTGTTGGTGAGTTTACAATTTCAGGATCAAGGGATTGGATGAATTCATCTCTTTCGTTTTCGAGTTCTGGGCAGTCCATAATTAAATGTAGGGAATTTTCTTCAGGGTGATCGCAAAAACAGTATTGTGAAAAGGATTTTTTAATTTTGTAAAGATAAGACTGAAAATTACCATGAGATGTGAATATTTGTGTGGAGGTGTAGTCAGGGGAAAATTTAGATTCATAGAAAGTTAATAAATTTGGGATTAGGGTTCGGGTAATAGTTGATTTTTCTAACGAGTTCCATTCTATTTGGAAGCATTGTAGGGTCCATGTTTTAAGAGTGTTTTTTAGTTGTGATCCTGTTGTCCTGACTCCTGAGTGCTTGAAATTCATGTTTGGGCATATTTCAACTCGAATTGTGATTTCATCAAAATTGAAAATTTTTCATTTGTTTGCTCATTTCCATTAATTGTTTTGTTTACACTGGGAATCATAATACTTACTGCAAAATATTCGTAATTCTGACTTTTCAAAAAATTTGGCAAAATTATATTGATCCTAAAGTATTTGCAATTTTGTCATTTTGAAAGAATTTAACTTAAGTAAATGGAAATTTATCACAAAATGCCTATTTTCGCAACAATTTTGCAAAAATCATATTGATCTATACAAATAAATGGAGAAAATTTTGCGATACTATTCATAATTTCCGTAGGTCATTGTAATCTCAGGTTTTTTTAAATTTTTTTGTTGGTAGTTCTTGAGTGCGAATTGGCAGAGTTAAAAAGGGTAGTGATTTTTTTTTGAAGTTTTCCAAATAATTCTAAAAAGGGAATTATTTTAAAAACTTTTTTATTATATCTACACCTATTATTTTTTCATTATTTTTTTTTAAAGAACAAAGATATTTTTCATGAAATTTTTGGAATAAAAAGAATTTCAAGTGGGTGAGAAATTTTTCATAAAAATGTTCTCAAGAATTTTTTTTAAAATAATTTTTACAAATGTTGCAGTGATATTTTTTAACGAGAAATTTTAATTCTTATCGGGAATTTTTATATAGAATTTTTTGAAAATTTTTTTTCCAAGATTTTAAAAAGAAATTTTTAACAAAAAAAAGTGCTTTCTGAAATTTTTTCTAAATAAAAAAACTCTAATGAAAAATCTGAATTATTGTCAAGAATTAATTAGGTTTTAAAAGTACAAAGATTTTTTTCAGTGAGAATTTTTCTTTAGATAATATTTTAAGCAAAATTTTTGGAAAGAATTTGGTTTTTTCGAAGATTTTTTTTACTGCGATTTTTTTTAAATAGAAAATTTTGTCAAAAACCCATGTAAGTAACAAAATGTGAAGATGATGATTACGAGTGATACCTAATTATCGGTAATTTTACTGTACGTAAATCTCAAGTGAACAGTAAGAATTCATTTTCCAAAAATTTTTGGATTACGATTTTCCATTTTCAGTGGAATGAGAAATATTTTAGCAAAATTTTCGCAATAAAATATACTTAACTAGAATCACAAATATTTTGCAAAATTTATTTACTAAAAAAAAATACATTTTACCTATGTACTTAGGTACGTACCTATTTTATGTACTATAACAATTTTCTATGTTTTTGGAAAAAAATAAATTAAAAATACTTAACTTACCTACATTACAAATTTTCTTTAAATTGATGTTATATTCTTTAAAATAAATTCAAATTCAAAATTCAAAGTACTGATTAAATTTCTGTAAATTTTTCGTGTAAGTTAAACTGTCAAATTCTTCAAAAATGATTTGAACAAAATTGTTAAGTACATAAAAAACCCATGTTTTGAAAAAAAATTCCTTCGTGCTGGAAATTTTTGCATTTTTTTCGAAGAGACAAACTTGTGAATATTTTGAAATCATAATTTTCGAAAAATTCTTTTAAAAAATCAAAATTACGTCTATTTTTTGAAAAATTTTCATAGATCTAAAAATAAAATTGCGGATATCTTATACCAATAGGTTCGCATGATTATAGCGAAATTTCCTCAAGAAATTGTATTACGTGGGCGATTGGATATATTTTCACAAAAGCGAAGTTGCCATTTCTTTGCGGATATAATTTCTACGTACAGTACGTTCTCAAAACATAAATGATAATATCTCGCAAAAATTTTTCATTTTGCATCGTACAATTTTCTTAAATCTCTGCAGCATGCATAAAAACATAATAGACGTGTTTACAGCGCAAAAACTTACTCCGCGACAATCATATCTTTTGAAAATAGAACTAGGTGATTTCAACAAAATTCGGGCAAAAGGACAAGAGCACGTTACGTGGTAGTGAATAGGAACACTTTCACAATAGTATACCTACCTATAGTACCTGCTACCTACATGCTTCCATAATATTCATATATCAAACAAAAAAATAGCTAAAATAAGGAAACAACGAAATACATATACCTACATATTCTTAACTAACGTCTAGTTTGATAGTTTTGTTTACATTCATGGGGTGCAACTTCGATGAATTTTTACCAAGTCCAGTGCTACATAATACTTTATATTCAAAATTGGAAGAGAGTAAGGGGTCTAATCGAAATTTTTGTAATAACTAAAAGTATTTGTACAACTTCAAGCTACAACTTTTGTTTGAAAATTTTTTCAATCGGGCCCCTTACCTCCCCCCTGTTTTTAAAAATGTATTTGAAGGAGTTGGATTATCCAAAATTGGTGGGGAGGGAGGGGTCCGATTGAAATTTTTGTTATTACCAAAATGATTCCTAGTACTTCAAGCTACAACAACTTTTGTTTGAAAATTTTTTCAATCGGGCCCCTTACCCTCCCCCTGTTTTCAATAATGTATTTGAATGAGTTGGATTATCCAAAATTGGAGAGGAGGGAGGGGTCCAATCGCAATTTTTGTGATAACCAAAAGTATTAGCGAAACTTCAAGCTACAACTTTTTTTTGAAAACTTTTTCAATTGAGCCCCTCTCTCTCCACTTATTTTGCATAACACTCCCAAAATACTAATTAAAAATTGAAGGGGGAAGGGGAAATGGGTCCAATTGAAAAATTGTTGCAACAAACTTGTAGCTCAAAGTTTTAGGAAAAATTTTGGCCATGGCAAAAATTGCGATTGGACCCCTCCCTTCCCTCCAATTTTGGATAATCCAACTCATTCAAATACATTATTGAAAACAGGGGGAGGGTAAGGGGCCCGATTGAAAAAATTTTCAAACAAAAGTTGTAGCTTGAAGTACTAGGAATAATTTTGGTGATAACAAAAATATCAATCGGATCCCTCCCTCCCCACCAATTTTGGATAATCCAACTCCTTCAAATACATTTTTAAAAACAGGGGGAGGTAAGGGGTCAGATTGAAAAAATTTTCAAACAAAAGTTGTAGCTTGAAGTTGTACAAATACTTTTAGTTATTACAAAAATTTCGATTAGACCCCTTCCTCCCTTCCAATTTTGACTATAAAGTATTATGTAGCACTGGACTTGGTAAAAATTTATCGAAGTTGCACCCCATGAATGTAAACAAAACTATCAAACTAGACGTTAGTCATATTCATATTCTTATACGCAAATATAGCCGAGCCGCAGCTAGAATGCGGCGTAAAAACAATAATCATATCTCACAATTTCCACGCGAGATTCGCAATTAATTTCGGCCCAAATATATTTCACAAAGCTTTCCCAATAAACATGACATGAAATTAAATCACATCGCACGTATGGGTAGGGAAATAACAATTAAATTCTGCTACACAGGTATACTTTTAATTGGAATGCCTATAAGCAAGAGCAGCTCGAACTCGATACTTTGCTAAACAAACACTACATAGGGTGATTATTTCCAAAACAAGGTTAAATTGAAATTTGAATTGCTTGATCTTTGCAGCTTGCTCAGCTATTACCGATGGAAGAAAATTTCTTACTCTTATTCAGATTCGACAATCCGCTCGATTCGAGTGTGGAATTCATGCGGGTAATTTTTGCCATTATATTGGATTTAATTTCATTTCGCAACAAGATGAAATATATTTTGGCATATTATTTACAGATTTGGAGAGAATACGATACCGATGGCAGTGGTTATATCGAAGCAGACGAATTAAAGGTAAACACATTTTTGCCTTCTATGTACATTCATATATTTTTTAATTTCGCGAAGAAAAAAAATGTGATATTTTAGTCAAAAATGTTGGAATTAAATATTATAATGAATATTGTTAAGAAAAATCACAAATAGGGAAAACATTTCAACTTGGCCTAGATTTTCATATCTTTTGCGTTTCATGCGCGAGATGAAGTTTAGTGACGTCGTTTCTTCGGTTTTGGCCTTAAAATGCAATTCTTGTTCTTACTTTTTTTTTCTAATTAAGAAAACATCTTTGGATTAATGCTATAAAATTTTTCCAATTAATTCATATTCAACTTCGAAGCAATTCGTATTGCTTTCGATTTCTATTCCGAGAGCATCGAGTCCGATGAAGTAATTACCATTAATTATAGAGTGAGATTTTGTATTCATGTATTTGAAATTATCAGAATCGTGAGATGAGAAAAAAATTCATAGATTTTCTACACCAATCACTCCTTCAATTTCAAAGATAGGCATTCTAATGTGATTGAAACTTTTTTTTGTATTTTCAAAGTGCTATCTGTATCCATTATATACTCTTTGGGTCTGAAAATTTTTTCGAATGCAGTGTTGCCAATCGATTATACTTGAATACCAATTCTTACCAAAATAGGTATCAGGTGTATGTAAAGTGTTTGTTCATAAAGTGTTCGTTAGTGAAAATAAAAAATTGAAATTGGGAAAGTGGGCCCCTTAGACTTTTTCTTCATCCCCTAAAACTATTTTCTGAGTTTTTAAAGATTTTTATGAAAAACGAATTTTTATCAGTGGTTCAAAAATAAAACAGTTTTCAAATTAATGCCATGCCAAAAATTTAATTTTCAACTTGATTTTTTTTTATCGTTTGTGTTGAAAAAACAAGTAAAAAAAAAATCAATCGAATTTTGAACAAAAACCCGGATATTTCAGAATTTTTTTCTGTATGAAAAACATTTTGAAATTCCACATTTTTAGAACCCCTGCCAAAAATTTAATTTTCAGCCATTTTTTTGCGCGACGAAGTTTGAAAAAAGGTGTTAAAAAATTTATCTCGATAAAATTTGAAGAAATGCATTAGTTGAAAAAATTCCATATCTTTCGAACCACTGCCAAAAATTTAATGTGCAATTTGAAATTTTTTCAGTCGTTTGCGTTGAAAAAAAAATTGAAAAAAAAAACAATCAATTTTTTTTTAAACGGATACCAATTCCAGAAATTTTTTCTGCATGAAATGCAATTTTTAAAATTCCGTGTTTTTCGAACCCCTGTCAAAAATTTGATTTTCAGCCATTTTTTACGCAACAAAGTTCGAAAAAAGGTAAAAAATGAACTTGAAAAAATTTGAAAAAAAATGCAGCGTTCAAAAAATTTCTTATTTTTCGAACCACTGCTAAAAATTTAACATTCAATTTGAAAAAAATAAGTAAAATTTTTGAAAATTTAATATTCTATACCAACTGGAATTTTTTCTGTAGGTACTTGTAAAACGGATTGGTTTTAAAATTCCGTATTTTTCGAACCCCTGGCAAATATTTATTTTTCAGTAATTTTTTGCGTGACATAATTCGAAAAAAGGGTAAAAAAATGATCTTGACAAAATTTGAAAAAAATGCAGTAGTTCAAAAAATTTCACATTTTTCGAACCACTGCCAAAAATCTAATATTAAATTTGATTTTTTTTTTGATTAATAATTGTTTTTGAAAAAATTGTAAAAAAATCCATTCAAACTTTTGACATTTTTTTTTGTCAGTATAAAACTCATAATTACTTGAATTTTTAAAGTTCCATATTTCTCAAATTCCTTCCTGAAATTTAATTTCCAGCTAAAATTTTTTGTACGCGATAAAATTTTTAAAAAAGTAAAAAAATCGAAGTCAATGAATTTTGAGAAATTTAATAATAAAAAAATCCTATATTTTTCGAACCACTGCTAAAAATAAATTTTTAACTCGTAATTTTTTTGAGCGTTTCAAAGTAGGAAAAAATTTGAATTCGTTGACCAATTTTAGAAAATGCATCAACTATTGAAATTTCACAATTTTTCGAACCCCTGACAAAAATTAATTTTCAAGTTGTAAAAAAAAAAAAATCAAATTCGTAGACAAAGTAAATATTAGAAAATGAATTAACTTTTAAAATCCCATATTTTTCGAACCATTGCCAAAATTCAATTTCCATGTCGTAAAATTTTTCTGTTCAACGAAGTTTTTTTTTCTTTTTAATAAAAAGTAAAGTCGAGAAATTTTAGAAAATACATTAATTTTTAAAATTACCTGTTTTTCTATCCCCTGCCCCTGCTCAAAATTAAATTTTCGGATTGATTTTTCATTTGCGTGACTAGGTATGTTTGAAAAAAAACAGAAAAATTTAATAACGAAAAAGTTTCTAGAAGAAAGATATTTGCCCTGAAGAAAAAATATAAAACGTATTAATTTCAAAAATTCCTTATTTTTTAAACCTCTGCCCAGAAATTTGTTTTTCATAAAAATCTGAAAAATTCTATGCATAGTTTTAGTTGACGAAGAAAAAGTCAAAAATTTTAAAAATAAACACTTTTTATAAATATCTACAGGGTGTCCGTCTAATGGTGGAAATTATTTGAGATTTGGGTATAACCGAGTACGTTAACAAAAAACTTGATAATTAATTAATTAATTATACAACTTGTGCCTATCTTTGTAAATGAAGGTGCCACATAACTTTGAAAATTGGTATTTTCTTAGGAAAATCTATTGGCAACACTGCATTGCAAAATTTTCTCAGCCGGTAGAGTGGGCAGTATTTCGGAAATCCAAGGAAAGTTCTATTCACAATGAGATGTCTTAACTTCAAAGTTGAATAAGTTATAGAAAAAAATTCGTGTCAATAGTGTTGCTTTCCTAAATGTATCAAGGGGCACTAGTAAAGCGTGAAAATTGCAAAATTCCATCAAGACAATACATGAAACAGATGCAACTTCTTGAGAGGAACAAAAAGTAATTTGAAAAATTTGCCTATCTCTGAAAATAAAAGCACTACAAAAAGCTTTTGTAGCGTCTTCATTTTCAAAAATAGACAAATTTTTCACATAACTTTTTTTTTACTTTCGAAAAGTAACACTTGTTTCACGCATTATATTGACAGAATTTTAAAATTTTTCCAAACTAGTGCCCATCAAAGTTGAAATAGGCATCATAGGTGCTCATAAACTTTTCCATTAGTTGGGCTCGATTATATCCAAATATCTCAAATAGTGAACTCCACACAATGGACACCCTGTATAAAAAACTCCCTTTTTTTGTTTTTGTGAATCATGAACTTGAAAATGTCACCTTATACACGTTGATTTGTATTCTACTTCACGACTTCTTATACTTACATTACTATTCCGTGTAAATAATCTGATAAGTAAACGATTGTTTTAGAATTTTTTGCGAGATTTATTAAGAGAAGCGAAAAAAATCCACGACGTATCTGAAGATAAACTGATTGAATATACCGATACAATGGTAAGTTTTAGTGATTAACAGCTCACCTTTTTGTCTAAGATACCTATAATTTGTCACTATACCGTGTAGTACGAGTAGGATACTAGATAGTAGATACCTAATCGAGACTTAACGAGGATCGTATATAGGGATCAGGAGGAAAATTCGCCTGGCGCCGGTCCAATTTGGCGCTTATTGAGGCTGCATTTAGGCGCCAGTGAACCATGAAATTCCATTGTTTGACATTTCACGCTAAAAAAAATATTATATTATATTTTTATTTCTCCGAATACCTATTCCTACATTATTTGATGTAGAAATTTTCCTTTGGCCTTTTTCGAGCAATTTGTTTTTCCAACGTATTCTTTGTAGAGGAAAAACTTCAAGTGCAGAAGAACGCTGTTTAATAGTTACACTTGAAAAAGTAATATTAAAAAAATTCTTCGAAATTAATCACTTTGAAATATATTTTTTCCAAAATTTCCAATATTGGCAAGATTATACGTAATTTGGTGAGGGAAAAAAATATTTTTTATGCACACAGTAAATGAGCCTTGAATTTTGAAGAATTAATTTTTTTCGTCTGTTTTTTCTTTCTTCGTTTCTTTCTTTTTGTTTCCACGAGAAGGATTGCCTCACTTCACCTTTCGCCAATAAATTGCAAGTTGACTTATATGAATTTTTTTTTAAATTTCTAATTCATTTATTCAAAAATTTAGAACATTTTTTAATACCTAGGTAATTTCATTTTTAAAGAAAAAAATTAATTAAAAACTTTTTAAAAACTCATTTTTAATAAACTTACAATTTTTTTCATCAATACGAGAAATTGGAAAAAAATAAGTTTATTTTTTTTTTAAATCATAAAAAATCCAAAGAAAATTTTAATGTTAAAAAATTTATTTAAAAAAAGAGAAAAATTTATTTGCATTCAAATTGATTTTTTTTTAAACTTTGAAAAAAATTCAAGCATTTTTTAAAAAATCCATTAGTAGGTTTGAAAACATTTCTTCGAGAAAATTTGATAAAAATTATTTTTAATAAAAATAATTGAAAATTTAAATAAATAAATTGAAAAATTATATTTTAAAAATACGTTCTTATTTTTTTTCTGCTCATCAATTTTTCAAGTTACCTTTCAATAAACATTCATTTTAAGAAATTTATTTTTATCGATTGTACTTAATCTATAAAAATTTGTTTTTACTTTTTAAGAAGAATTTCTCTCGAAAAAAAATTTTCAACTTGAAAAATTACATTTCAAATAGGATTTGTCTTTTGAATAAAAGGCACAGCCATGTAAACCCACAAATTCATTAATTAAAATTTAATGGAAGACGTGAAAAATATTTTCACCTGCTTGCCATGATTTTGCACTATATAGTCACAAATAGTTTTGCACGAAATTGAATCATTACTGGTCATTTGTCGAGTAAGGATTCAATAGGATTTGTCTTCAAAACTAAAATTTTCATTTTTTCCCCCAAGAATTTTGGTGAATAAATTTTTTTGAATTCGTTTTTACTTGAGTTTGAAGATCATTCTTATCTGAAAAATTGTTCTAAACAGTTTTTAAAATCAATTAAGAAATCAAATTTTATAAAGTCGATATTGAAACAACGTTTCAAATTCATTATTCAGGTGTTGTACCTAACAAAAAAAAATGATTCTTAAAAATTCGTTTCCAAGTTTGAGTTTGAAAATTTATTTTCATTTTTAAACACAAAAATAAAAGTTGAAAAAATCCGTCTTTTAAACAAAATTTTCTTGTTATAGATACAATTTTTTCTTATGTAGAATTGATTCAAAAAGTTTACAAAATCTATTTTTAATGAAAATTTCTCTCAAAAATTGTTTGAAAATGAATTTTCTAGAAAAAAGTTGGGAAAATTATTTTAATCTTTTAAACTTTAAAAAAAGTATACCTATTTCATCAATTTATCATACTTTACTTCAAAAAACAAATTTTTTTAATATCTGTTTAAAATGAAAGTTTGAAAAAATGTGTTTTATAGGTAATTTGTTTGTTAAACATCGAAAGAATTTTAAAGATTGATTCTTACAAAAAATATTTGAAAATTTGTTTTTTAAATTACCTACCCATCAATTATTTTTCATTTTTTGGATTTGAAAAAATACACGAAATTTATTTTCAATAAAAATATCGGAACTTTTTCAATTTCAAAACTTGAAAAATCTGTTTTCAATAATTCTCATTTAAACCTATAGATTAGAAGATTTTTTCGTTTTTTTTTGTTTATGAAAAAAATGTTCCAAGAAGTTTCCAAAATTCTTCGAAAAAAAAGGCAATATCAGCAATTCTTGAAAATTTGTTTGTATTTTTTTTGAAGTTCCTCTTTTTTTTTATTTTATTTTATTTTTTTTTTTATAAACGCCATATACAGCAACTAAGGCTAGAGGCGTATCGTGAAGGAATAAATTTTGTAAAAATCATCATTCAACATGAATGTTTAAAAATTATTTGTAGGTATTTACAAAAAGTGAAACTTTCTTAAATTATAATCTTATTATCAAAAACACCCCCTCCCCCACAAAAAAATTAAAAATCCGTAATTCCATTTCTTTGTGTGTTTTTTTTTAAATTAAAAAATTACAAAAATAATCGTTTTTAATAAATAATTGGAAAGGTAATTTTTAAAAAAGAAATTAATTTGAAACATTAAAATTGATTCGACTTCTTTTTTTTAAATGAAAGAATTGTCTCAAAATTTTTCAAATTCGTTTTTGTTAAAAGTTCACAAAAAAATATTGTACCTATTTTTAGTAAAAAATCAGATAATCATTTTTTTTTAATTTCCTTCAAAAAATTGTACCTATATGGATTACTTTTGAATGAATGAATAAAAAAAAAAAAAAAAAAAAAATGAAAAATTACTTTTTGAAAATCTGTTTGTAATATTTTCAAATTGAAATTGAATTATTTGGAACAAATGGTTTTTTGTTCTAATACAAATTAATTAACCTTCTGTTTTCATTTTGAACTCCGTGACAATTTTTTCGTTGCTATAATATACACCAAAGAAATTAAATTATTTCTTCCAAAAGAACTGCAAAAAAATGAAATTTTTTTCTAAATTTAGTCAAATCTTAAATTAAATACCAAAATGAAATTAATGTTTCAGCTTCAAGTGTTCGACGCCAATCGAGATGGAAAACTGCAACTTTCTGAAATGGCCAAGTAAGCTAATTAATTTATCTAACTAACAAATAATTTTCAAAAAAAGGAAAAAAATCCCTTCAGATTTTTCTCTCAACTTGTACGTAAGGTACCTACAGTTAATAATTAACTTATACTTGTCTCACTCGCTATCCTGATTTATGTTTCCCCCTCTCCCTCTCTTTCCTCGTATAAATTGAGTACAATATAAATCAAACTTTTTGCAAGTTCTTAATTCGGATCGTCATTTCGTAAAATAATTTTATTTTCGGTTTTGTTGTCAGATTACTGCCCGTAAAAGAAAACTTTCTGTGCCGTCAAGCTTTCAAGGTTTGTATAATTAACTATCTAAAACGAACTTATCTGCTTTAAATAAATTTACCTTTATAAATTATTCTCGCCAAATCGACGGATCTCTTAATTCGTAGCTTCTCTAAAAACGATGTTTAAAAGATGTTTTCTTTTATACTGACGATTTATCTACCTTGGTTTAAAAAAAGAAAATAAATGTTTTCACCAAGGTCGTAAAATAACCTCGCGCAGTAAAAACTAAAAACACAATAGAGGCGTAATAATATCCGTATAAAAATAAAGAAGACGTGTCAAAAACGTGCTAATTCCAGCCTGAGATGAGATCTCATCCAGTGTTGTACTAAAAGACGCAGATAAAAATATTATTTAAAATAAAAACACTATAAAATACATTGATATCTTTCTAAAAGACCATTACTTTTTCACGCCATAAAAATATTTATATAAAACGATGGGAAATTATCGTCCTCGTGTTGGACGTTTTTATTGAGAGACGATGAAAAGACATTTGTCTCTTGCCTCGAACGCCTCTGACCATGAATTTGGGAAACCTTTGCAAATGATCGAATACTCGTATACTAGGGTGGCCCTTATTTTACCTTTTTCGACTTTTTAAATGTCTTACTCCCCAAAGTGTGTTCATTTTATGAGAAAATAATTCCCTATTTTTTATTTTCCCCCTAACTGAATTTTAACCCGTGCCGGGTCACCCCCCCTTTTTTTGGAAAAATGAAAAAGATTCACCGATTTTCAAAATCTTGCACTTTATTGGAGATAACCCATCAAAGTTGTTCCTTGTCATGAGAATGAACTCCCAATTTTTTATTTTCCATCCAACTTGATTTTAAGTGGTACCTGGGGGCTTCCCTAATTTTTCAAAAAAATCAAAAACAAGAAAATTGAGCAAAATCGTTCCTTTTAGCATTTCAAGTTGTTGCATTTCGTAAGAGAAAAATTCTCTATTTTTCATTTTTCCCCTAACTCAGTTCTAAGTGGACCCACAAGCCCCCCAAACTAAAAAAATTATGAAAGAATACCAATTTTTTAAATTTTTTCATTTTTTTGGGTTCTAACTAATGAAAGTCGTTCCATTTGGTGCAAAATGATTCCCAATTTTTTTAATTCCTCCCAGCGTTATTGTAAGTGGCACCCCGGTGTCCTCTTAAAAAAAAAAAAAAAAAAACTGAAAAAATTCACAGAAATTGTGCTTCAGTTTTTTTTTAAGGGGACACTGGGGTGCTACTTACAATAACGCTGAGACAAAAATAAAAAGTTGAGAATCATTTTTCCCCAAATGGAACGACTTTAATTGGTTAGAACCAAAAAAATTAAAAAATTAAAAAAATTGGTATTTTTTAATAATTTTTTTAATTTGGGGGCTTGTGGGTCCACTTAGAACTGAGTTAGAGGGAAAATGAAAAATAGGGAATTTTTCTCTTACGAAATACAACAACTTGAAATGCTAAAAGGAACGATTTTGCTCAATTTTCTTGTTTTTGATTTTTTTGAAAAATTAGGGGAGCCCCAGGTACCACTTAAAATTAAGTTGGAGGGAAAATAAAAAATTGGGAGTTCATTCTCATGACAAGGAACAACTTTGATGGGTTATCTCTAAAAAATTGCAAGATTTTGAAAATTGGTGAATTTTTTCAATTTTTTTTTTTAAAGAGGACACCGGGGTACCACTTACAATAACGCTGGGAGGAATTTAAAAAATTGGGAATCATTTTGCACCAAATGGAACGACTTTCATTAGTTAGAACCAAAAAAAATGAAAAAATTTAAAAAATTGGTATTTTTTTAGTTTGGGGGGCTTGTGGGTCCACTTAGAACTGAGTTAGGGAAAAATGAAAAATAGAGAATTTTTCTCTTACGAAATGCAACAACTTGAAATGCTAAAAGGAACGATTTTGCTCAATTTTCTTGTTTTTGATTTTGTTGAAAAATTAGGGGAGCCCCCAGGTACCACTTAAAATCAAGTTGGAGGGAAAATAAAAAATTGGGAGTTCATTCTCATGACAAGGAACAACTTTGATGGGTTATCTCCAAAAAAGTGCAAGATTTTGAAAATCGGTGAATCTTTTTCATTTTTCCAAAAAAAAGGGGGGGGTGACCCGGCACGGCTTAAAATTCAGTTAGGGGAAAAATAAAAAATAGGGAATTATTTTCTCATAAAATGAACACACTTTGGGGAGTAAGACATTTAAAAATTCGAAAAAGGTAAAATAAGGGCCACCCTATCGTATACGTTTGAAATTCATCGTCGTATTCGACGTTGGGTAAAATGGCTCCCATTCGGAATCGAATTTTCACACATAACAGCGAAATTTTTCCCAAACTGAAAGGGCATCCTATTCTATTTACATCTACAAATCGTCGGTACATGCGAGTACTCCTTAAGGGCAAAGGCCCTGGCAATCGATACTTTCCGTTGGAATTGTTACACTAGGTACCTGACGTGAGATGAATTGTAATTCGATTCCAACCGAGTGTTTATATGCGAAATTAGTACGTCTATTTTTTTCTTCTCGAAACGACTTAGAAGTTAAAGGTGGCTGCTTTTATTTTAAATATACTTCGTCGAGTATTTATTCAACTCTCGAGGTTCGTCGCGACAAAGGCGAAGGGCGGAATAATAGATGATAATTGTACATTTTCGTACTGCCTTGTAATTAGCATAATTTTCACCTACGTCGACATTTTCATGTCGACCATTCGCTCTTCAAGTGAGAATTAATTGGTATAATGAGTAACGCGATAATCGAGTTTATTTTTTGTTTCGAAATTACGAATTATTCGAAACGATGTTTATTTAAATTGCTTGATTAGAAATTATGTCGATTAATTTATTCCTTTTTTTTAAATTACGTAGTTATACAATTATCGGCCATGTTGCTTTTTTTAAATTTTATATTTCGAAATTTTACCTATGGTTTTTTTCTTTCTAAAAACTTAATAAATATGAAAGAAAAAAAAATTAGAAGAATAGTATAAAAAATACAATATTTATATATTTAGAGAATGTTGGAAATTAGTGTAATTCTAATTACCTATTTTGTAAATAATGATAATTATTTTTAAAAACAGGTTCACCCACAAAATCATTCCAAAGTACCTACTTCTTTGGTTACGATCATGCTACAATTTTCCTTCTCATAAAAATAGTATCTCAAAACATGAAAAAATTTTCAACAAGTCAGTACCTTGATAATGTTATCAGTGTCTTTGAGTTGACCGATGCTAATGTATTTGAGATAGACAATTCATTAGTAGGTTCTGGAAATTAGATATCATCATGAGTAGGTACATCAATAATTAATGTAGATTGTCTCGTTTTATCCAATTAAGTTGCTCCAAATGTGCCAAAATATAAAAATAATTTTTTATTTTTTTTTTCAAATTTTCAAGTATCCAGTTTGATAACTTCCCTGGAATATTTTTTTTTACCTTTCTATAATATTCTGTTGAAATGATTAAATTACCTTTCTATTTAATTTAATTTATTTACCTACCTAATTGTTTTTCAAATCAAATCAAATCTCATAACGATATTTGCACATTGTTTTGTTCTAATGAATCCAAAATGTGACGACGAACTGATTGGTTTATAGTCTCAGGGATATGTAGAGGTAGGAGATAGTATATTTTTAAGTAGTCTTCAATCGCCTTCTGAGTAGAACCTAAGCGAGCGAAGTACTCGTTTTATTGATGTTTTATATTTTTTGGCTGGTGCGCTATAGACTATTGAATTTTTAATCAACTTAGATATAGGTGTATTACGTAATATGAGGTAAATTGCGAGCGTTTTAACTTTATAAGAAAAGCGATACATGTACACTGGAAGAATTTCGATGTTTAATTTTAATTTTCAATGAAAGTTTATCTTTCTCGATCATTTTTTGATGGATTTTTTTTTGTTGTTGAGTGTATCGTTTTTCTTTCATTGTTCATTTAAGTAGGTATGCCTACATACATTGCAATTAGGTAGGTAGTTGATAAGCTATTCTTATCTAGGTAGGTATACGTACTCTTTTTTTTTCAAAGAGTTCAAAAATACCATTTACCTACATGTTCTGAAGAGATTCGGGTAGCTAACGACCAAAAATTATATTTTTTGTGAAGCAAAAGTCTGCCCTGGAATGAGCAAGATATTTTTTTAAAGAGCATAATTTATTTTCATAACTCGCGAGAAATTTCTATTTGCTCATGTACGAGTATTGGAGCTTTCATGACTCTCAAGCATATAAAAATATAATAATGTTATTTTTTAAGAAGAATTTCTGGAAAAATTTTCTCAAAAAGAATATTTATCAAATTCTTTTTTAAAATTTGTCATCATGCAAATTACCTAAATTTGTGTAAGAATTAACTGTGAAACAATTTTTTTTTTCAAAAAATTTTTAAGTGAATTAAAAAAAAAATCAACTATACTTTTTCGATTTCATTCATTAATTTTTTTTAGTAATGCTTTAAAACAATTTTTTTTCAAATGAAAATATAATTCCCCCAAGAAAATTTTTGGTACCTTTTTCTATGATAAAAAAATTCACAATATTCGTTGTGGTGGAAAAGAAGAAGGATCCATATTATAAAAACACAATTCTCATAAATTTAGAGGGCACATTTTATTTTTCTAGAGAACTCCCTTTTGAATAAAATAAGTTTTTCAAAGATTTATTTTTTTCGGGGTGAGAGCAGGTGGGGGATTTTTATGGAGCTTGTTTCTAAAAAAGGTTCAAAAAAATTATGAGAGAATTTTACTTTAAGTTTAAAAATTGCCCAAAAAATTGGAATTTTTTTCTATAAAAATTTCACCATGATGGAGTTAGAAGAAACATTATAAAAAAATCCTCAGAATTTTTTTTTTTTTTCAAAAAAAAAGTAAGAGATAACTTTTGGGTTTTAAAATAATTTTTTTTTTACAGAACTTACCTCAAAAAAATTTCTAATGTGTGAGAGCTGTATTTTTGAGATTTTTAAAAAAAAATGTATAGGAGAACATTTTCTCAAGAGATTTTTTTTTAAATAAAAAAAATAAATTTTTTGCTAGAAATCTTCATTTTTTTTAAATTCGGAGGGGGAGGAGGGATTTTTACAAGAAAATTTTGAAGAACATTTTTTATAAAGTGAATATGGCTTTGAGGTTTTTGTAGGCTTTGTTTTTAAAAAAAATTTCCAACAGCATTTGTTTTTCAAAAAACATTTTTTTTTTTTTTTTTTGATTTTGTTAGGGATTTTTTTTTAGAAACTTTATTTCAAGAAAACGTAATTTCTCCAACACTCTTTTCTTTCTTTCATGGAGGAGGAGGGCGGGAGATTTTCGCAGAAAAAATTTCCAAAAATTTCGAAGAACGTTGTTATGGTTGTTTTTAGAAAATTTTCATGAGAAAGTGTATTTTTCAGAAAAAAATACGAGATGATTTTTCCAGAGATTCTTTTTCTAGAACTCTTTATTTCAAAAATATTATTTTTCTGTGTTTATTTTCTTTTTCAATTAAGGAGAGGAGATTTTTATGAAACTTGTTCTTAAATATTTTTTATTTTTTCAACAACTTTTTATAGGATGATTTTTTTTTTTAATTCTTTAAGCCGAGAGAAAATGTTTCTAGAAAATAACTTTACCTATTATTTTGTTCTCAAAATTGAAATAAAAATCGTATCGAAGAATTTTACATTATTAAAATTGACAATTTTTTTTAAATTTTCGTGAAGGTAATCCATTATTTTTAGAATTTTTTTGAAGAAAATTCATTTTTTTTTAAAATTGAGGAAAAATTTTAATTTTTTTTCCAGTGAATTTGTTTTTTTAGAAAACTTGATTTCAAGAATTTGTTTCCAAAAAATTTTATGTTACAAAAAAATCCAGTGAAAATTTTGATTTTTCCAGAGACTTTTTTCTAGAGCACTTCGTTTCAACAAAATTATCTGATATTCTTTTGTGATAGGAGAGGATTTCTACGAAAGTTGTTTCCAAAAAAAATTTTAAGATCACGATTTCAATACTTTGGAAAATTTTACTTTGAAATTTCAACAAAAAAAAAATACAAAGTGTTTTGCTGAAGGACTTCGTTTCCAAAAAATTTTCCAAGTCATTTTTTTGTATATCTAGAAAACTTTGCATTAAAAAAACTAATTTTTTCTATCGATTTTTTTTTTCAAATCTTGGAAAATGAATAGTACGAATGTGTAAAAAAGAGAATTTTATAATGCTCGAATCTCTTAAAATCGCCGACAGATTCATTTAGATTACTGTTTCACCAGAATTTTGCCAGAATACTTCATTTTCTCAAAAGTTAGTTGTATGTGGTATTTTGCATATTGTTGTTGTTCTACGTGACGATTTTGAGCCTTAATGCAAATAGGTAGGCTATTCTTAGATAAATATAAGTAAATTATAAGTACATAGGTATTTGCTTTAAAAAGCATTCAAATCGTAATATTGAAATACCTACTTTCTCATTAATAAAATATTAAGTAGGTACCTAAGTATACTTGTTGGAATCTTTAAGATGTTAAGCTACTTTTATATTGGCGCTATTCAGGCATAAGTCATTATGGCACTATAGGTTAAAATACTTAATCATATTCTGCGTTTTTTTTTGTTTTTTTTTTTTTTGCTTTTACCTTCATTTTAGGATTACAACCATCTTGGTTCCATTTCATGGTGCTATAAGAAAAAAATTTGAGCTTTGTCTTTGGTAGTATGTAAAACGTAATCATCATCTAGGACTACTTAATTTAGTGCCACAATGATTAAAAATATTTTCAGTCAAAATTACATTATATAAGTTAGTTATCTATTTCTAATATTACCGTATTAATAAAATGGAACATGAATTGTTTTTATATCGATGGAATGACCTCGTATATCAAACGGATATTTTAGATGGTGAGTAAAATGACTAAAGTAAACGCGTTTTGAAGCTTTGATCCACGGTTTTCGCATAGGTATTATACTTTTCCACGGTATAAGTAAACTTAGTATGCATTAAAGCGGCAAAATAAACGTTGTTTATAAGTTTAAATGCTAGAACATAAAGGCCTAATGTAAAAACTTAGTACTATTGTATATAAGTAGGTAGTAGAGGTACCGTGTAGGAATTTTTGTTGGCTTTAAACATCATAAAAAAATACTACAGTAGTTTCATCGTACCTAGAAAAATTTCGAATTCATATCCCCACCTGCGAGGATCCATTTTAAAAATCACCATCATTTTACATACTACATTATACAGGGTGTATCAGTCGCAGGTGGTTTCCTTCCATTTCATGAATAGGCAACTCAAACTACCCGAAGTAAGAAATTTTAGCCTACGTCGAAATTCAAAGGCATCCATTAAGTATATCGGGTATTTCTTACGTTAGTTTACCGTATAACATCCGATCTAAATTAGCAAGTTTTTCCAGGGCCTTGCCTAAAATGAAAGCCGAAGAAGCTACGAGGTTTATAAATTTGCCAAATTTAATTATAAGCTTTGATTTTCAGCCGAAAATAGGATTTAGATGGTTCGATTGATTAAACAATAGGTATTCCTCCTAATAAGACCCAATCATGCAACATCATTTTCTTCGCAGCAAAGTTGAGCTCATCGAAGAGGTTAAAATTTAATCCGCTGTCTTCCTTCATCGCTCATCTCATTTCATAAAGTTTCAAAATATGCCTTAATTTTTGCACAAAATGAGCCAAAATGGAGAGATAAAAAGTCGAATTTCGCTCGTCGGATACCTATAAACCGTGGCTAAATCTGATTTAATCTTTACGATTATTCGCGTACTAATCTGCGGGTTCGCCCTTTCGGTGTAATTATCGGGCTACGTTACCGCGTACTTACCATCTATACCTTACACGTAATTCCCTTTTTGTGTTGTTTCGCCGGCAAGTGCCGGAAAAGCGTTGCTTGAAACTTTTCTCGAGCTCTCAACTCGCTGAATTATTACCTTAATAATTTCTTTTAGTTATATACGTACCTTTGTATTTAACGAATTATTTATGGTGAACTTTCTTACCGACTGAAGGAAAACTCCATAAGTTTCATGGTCTCGTGGACTAGTCTGTCACTGAAAGTAAATCGATGACAGTCTTTATTGAACCCAGACCTGTCATTTTATCCATTGTTACGAATGAATGATAGCGATAAATGTTGGCAATTTAACATACTAGATATTAATTGCTTTTATATGCAGATGATATTTTATTATATTATAGGTTTCGCTTCCTCATTGTAAGATACAGCAGCTGATCAGTTCGCTAGATTTTTTATATGTACATAGTGTCCTGAAACAAGGTAACCCCCTTTGAAACTGTAATATGCAATTTATTTGAAATTTGTGAGTGTATATTTACCTAATTTTCACACTGCAGGAGAAAAGTATTGTTTTTCCTACTGTTCTGAGGTTGTGCAAATATGTATTTTCACGAATTCCATATGATTTGCCCAATACTTACGTTAGTGTTTCGTGCAATCGAAAATACTTAAGGCCTCGATTGGAAAATTTTTCAAGTAAAAGTTGTATATTGAGATCTTGGAATAAGTTAAGTTACAAAAAAAAAAAAAAAAAAAAAAAAAAAAATCAATTGGACCCCCCCCCCCCCCCTTAAACATAAAACCTTCAATTGGGAAATGAAGTAGGATAGTTGCAGTAATATCCCGTGTAGCAACGTCGATGCTAATTTCGATATAAATGTCGACACATCGACATTTGCAATGGTGAGATTTTGAAAAATATGCTAAGTTCAAATATTCAATATAAGTATATATTAAAATTACATCAAAAATAGTGTTCAAGCCAACATTTCGACATTTTTTGTCAAATATGCGGCATTGAGGCCACCTTTGTAGCTGGACACATGCGAGTGTCCAACTAACATAGAGATGATTCTTAGACCTTATGTACTAATTCACAACACACTTTATCTGCGAGTATCACAATCACCCTCAAAACGTCGACAGTCAAGTCGATGCATTATTCGACCCTCGACAATTAGATCGACATTAACTCGACTTAAAATTCCTCTGGTCAACACTGTCGACAGTTAAGTCGATGCATTATTCGACCATCGACAATTATGTCGACAATAACTCGACAAGTGGTTGTATTATTCAAAACTTTAAAAAATAAGAAAATTTTGTGATTCTTTCAAAAATTATTTATTCCTGATCTTAAAATGTTCCTATTAATTGTTTTTAGTTCTTTTTAGATATAAAATTTGTAAATTTAATTGGCAGAAATTGTCGACATAAATGTCGATGCGTTTATCGAGTATCGATTTTTACATCGACTTGTCTATGTAGAAAAACAACGTTTTCTAAATTATAGGAAAATACTGAGAAAAATTCAAAAATTTTGATTGAACAGTTATGTTTAACATAGAACATTACTTTAAATCTCAAATATCATTTTTAATTCATCGTTAACCGAGAAAAAAATGTGTCTGAATTTTGTCGACATAAATGTCGATGTCGACAATTGCTACACGGGATCTGAAAAATTTCAAAATCAATGCAATAGGGTGTTCAAAAAAACATTTTTACTAAAAACATTGGGTAAAAAAATTCGAAATTTTGCAACTTTAAAAAAAATTTACATTATTAACCTAGTTATTTTTTGTCAGCAGATGCTTCCCCTCTACTTCCTCTTCAAAATGTTCCTCAGCATCATCTTCCTATCCCTTTTAGTTTTTGAGTTAGAATTTTTTCAATGAGTACAAATTCATAAAAACTTGAATTTGAAAATTTGAAAACATTTTAACCTACATGTCGACTCATAAATAAATTTTTCACTCAAAAACTAAAAGAGATAGGAAGATGATGGTGAGGATCATTTTGTAGAGGAAGTAGAGGAGAATCATCTGCTGACAAAAAGTAACTAGGTTAATAATGCAATTTTTTTTTAATTGCAAAATTTTGTATTTTTTTACCTATTTTTTTGGTAAAAATAATTTGTTGAACACCATATTGCATCGTTTTTGATGAAAATTTTTTCAGACATTATTGCAACTATCCTACTTTATTTCCCACAAGTTTCATTTTTCTATCTGTCTCCAATCAGAAAAGATAAATTTTTGATTTCAAGTGAAAAAAAGAAAATAATATATTTTTCACCATGCAGTATCTCAGCCCCCTCAATAGTAAGGGTATGCAAACATACCTACACGTTGTTGAAATGAGTTGCCCTCTTACCAGGTTGAAGGATGTTATTCTTAACCGGGACACCCTGTATGTATTGTGCAAAATTATAAAAGAGGGAGAGGTAAAATCCAGATTTTTGTAATAACTAAAATTATTCCCAAAACTTTCATCTTCAATTTTTGTTTGAAAATTTTTAGCCAATTTTTTTTTTTTTTTCAATCGAGGCTTCAGCTATAGAGATAGGAAGATTTTGTAAATGACAAGGAAAAATATTCCAAAATTAATAAGCTTACCAGATCTGATATCTCGAGAATTTGAGCTTTTTCAAATATTCATCAAAGAGGTGTGCTTCCGAGTAGGTAATAAATTATTCAACCTACCTATTGCTTTGAAAATGAAATAATTATTTAATCATTAGAAATTTAGATTGGCTAAGTAATCATCTGTAATTAATTAGTTATCAATAATATTATACAACAGTCATTAGGCTTACAGTATATTTTGAGCAAATTGCGAACTTTTTTATTCGTATATTGCTAAAAAAAAATATTAAAAAATCATAAGTACATAGTACATTTTATATAAGTATTTTAGAAAAAGCTTCTGTATATATCGCGTACCTACATTGCTGTACATAAATGCAGTTTAATCATTTAAATTACGAAATTGCTTCATGTATTTCATTTCATAGGTAGTTAATCGCATCAGAAAATGCGATTTTTCATCATTAATCTGAAAGTATCATAATTCTATAATTCTCTCATCGAAAAAAGAAATTCCAAGGGGCTCAGGTCATGAAAGATTACACGTATGGTGGTAAAACTGGCTGAAATTAATTAATGAAATATGTTCTCTCTCATGTACTTTTTTTTGTGGTTTTGGGTAAACACGTCCGGGTGCAAATAGAAACATAAATCTACTCTCTAATGGAAATTTAAATTCAGTTTTAAATGAAAATAATTCAAGTATAAATTAAAATTTGGCCTAATACGAGTACGTACACGTTCAGGTGTTACGTGCCTACTTACATATTTTTTATGTATGTATTTTTCTAGAGGAACAAAGAGGTAAAATGGTCACCCATGATACGTGTTACAGGCAAAAATTTACACTATTTCAAAATTTTAACCCGAATGTTATGGTATTTTTGTGCTAACTGTGTTTTTGTTTCATTTCAGGGTGCTACTAAATTAACCAAAGAAGACATCGAGCGTGTGTTTTCACTCTACGATCGAGTAAGTTTGATTCACTTGTATTATTTTCCGAAAAAAGTAATAAATGCAGATTTAAAAAGATATATTTTTTTATCACTTTTCAGGACAACAATGGAACCATTGAAAATGAAGAACTACGAGGATTCTTAAAAGATTTGCTAGAACTAGTTAAAAAAGTAAATATTTTCGTTCATTATTATCATGTTATCATGTTATATTTGCAGCTGAAAAATTGTCTTACCTAAAGCCAGAAATCTAGAAGTTTTTTCTGATGTTGCTTGATTCCCCCCCCCCCCCCCCTAAAAAGTATTTTTTTTTCAAAAAAAATAAAATAGGAACATTAGAAACTAAAAAATTCTTTTACTTCAAAAAAATTAAGATTTTTTTTGAAGAAAAATTTGAGAAATATTTTCAGGTAAAAAAAAATTAAAAACTAAAATAAAAATTTATTTCTAAAAGAAATTGGATTTTTTTTACATTCACTCTGAAAAAATTAGGATACCTATTATACGTATGTTTTACATTAAAAAAATGAATCTCCTCAATAATTTGAACACTCCCCTCCAAAATCAGAAGCTTCTCCAGAGGGGAAAAAACAAAACATCAGTTTTTTTAATTTACAAGTTTTTTACTCCAAAATTCTGTTGCTTAAAAAAGAAGAAAAAACAGATGAAAAAAAAAAATGGCATAAATTTGGATTTTTTTCTCCAAAAAACCAAGAGAATTCTTCATTCTAAGAATATTCAGAATTTTTTTCTATAAAAATTAAGAGATGTTTTTATTTAATTTTTTTTTGCAAACAAACTGAAAAAGTTTTCAAAATTATTTTGGTATTCCAAAAAAATTTATAAATTGTACTTAAAAAAATGAAAAAATGGAAAGATTCATTACCTGCCCTTAAAAATTCTGGAGATTTTTTTGAGAAAAGTTGAGAAATATTTTCAAGTATGTACCTATTTCTCCAAAAGAAAAATTGAACCAAAAAATTGGGATCTCTTAATAAAAAAAGAACAGAATTTTTCTGCAAAAAATTGTCAATTTTTTTACGCGGATCACAAAAAAATTGGAATAAGTATGTTTTACTCGAAAAAAAAAATTATTCATGTACTTTAAAATTCATTTTCAAAAAAATGTGAAATTATGTTACTTTGAAAAAGAGTTTGGAATTTTTTTAATGAAATATTTGTAGGTTGATAATCTTCTTTTCACTCCTCTCATCTCAATTTTTTTTTTCAAAAATAAAATAAACATCAAAATTTTTTTCCTAAAAAAAGGTACTTTTTCTGCAAAAAACATTTCATTTGCTGCAACAAAAAAATAGGAAATTTTGTGGCTCACAAAAAATCAAATGATGATTTTTTTTTTAAAATCAAAATTTTATGCTTAAAAAATTTTAAAAACTTTTTTATGCTGAAAAAAAAATCAGAATTTTTCTCATTCCGGAGAAATGTGTTTTAAAAAAAAAGTTAATTTCAATAATATTCAGAATGTTTTTCTCAAAAAATCATTTCAATATAAAATGTAAAATTTGGTTATTTGGTTATTTCCGATGAATTTGTGAGATGTTTTTTTGAAAAAATTTGAAAAATACTTTAGAATATTTCTCAAAAAAAAAATAAGAAGAAAATTATAACAAAAAATTAAGAATAGTTTCTGAAAAAAATAATAAATAAAAATTAAATAATTTTTGCTCAAAAACATTGAGAATATTTTTATGCTGACCTCGAAAAATTGAGATAGGTACTACATTTACTTCAAAAAATGAAGATTTTTCTTCTTCGAAATTTTGAAAACTATTTTAATTTCAAAAAAGTTGAAAAATTGAGATATTTTTTATTCAAAGAAAATTCAATTTTTTTTCTTCAAGAAATTAAGATTAAAAGATTTTCTCTCTTCAAAAATGCTTAGTTTTTAACAGGTAGTTCACATGTATTTAATTTGATCATTTTCAAAATTTCCTAGGATGTAGCTTACTTCACTTTTGAAATTTTAGGTACTACTGCTATTTATCTCATTTAAAAATTTCCCTCCTACATTTTTTTTTCATCTAAAAAATCTTTCTCATCCCAAATCATTTTTTTCCTCATCCCTAAAAAAAATCGTTTGCAAATAATTCACACCGAAATTTTATAATTTTTTTGCAGGATTACGACGCTCAAGATCTGTTGGATTTCGAAGAGACTATCATGCGAGGTGTTGATTACAACAAAGACGGAAAAATAAACAAAAAAGAATTAACCATGATTTTATTAGCTATCGCAAGACACAATCAAGACGACGAGTGAACAATTCCAATTCCTAGCACGTAAATTTTACTACTCATTAGTTGGCTAATTTTTTTTCGAGGATATCTAGTCTTAACTTTTTTTTTTTTTTTCGTTCTTGATCGTTGTCATTGTGGTAGTTTACGAACTGCAGAACATTTAAGTTCACATTATCGTACGTTTTCGTTTTCCCTTATTTTAAATCATAAATCAATTTGAAGCTGAATTTTAACAACGAAAAAAAAAAAAAAAAATGAACTATTTAATTTATTTTCAGAATAGTTGACTTTGTTAACAGTTTTTTTTTGTTTTTTTTTTTCTTTCGTTTTTTTATTCATTTAAGTTATCCATAATTATTTAAAAACGCGCATCTACCGCGTATAAAGTATTATATGTTTAACTGATGAAAGCATCAACATACCAAAGCCTAATGGTTTCCGTCTCTTCCCCCGAATCCCTTTTCCCGATGGACATTTTCCCGAATAAAAAAGTTCCCGAAAGTCAGTTTCCTGAATGTGTTTTCCCCGAATTTTTTTCCCCCGAATTCTTTTTCCCGAATCCGTTACCCCGAATGATTTCCCGAAAATTTTCCCGAATTTTTTTACTAGTGAAAATGGCGATTTTTTCAAACAAATGTTGTAGATTGAGGTCCTAGGAATAATTTTGGTTATTATAAAATTTTCGATTACACCCTTCTCTCCCCTCCAATTTCGCATAATATGACTTATTTAATTAATATTATCAAAAACTGGGGGAGGTAGGGGTCCAATTGAAAAAATTTTCAAATAAAAGTTGTAGATTCAAGTCTTGAGAATAATTTTGGGTACTACAAAATTTTCGATTGAACCCCTCCCTTCCCTCCAATTTCGCATAATATGACTTGAATAATCAAAAACGGAGGGAGTAGGGGTCCAATTGAAAAAACTTTCAAATAAAAGTTGTAGACTGAGGTCTTGAAAATAATTTTTGTTATTATGAAATTTTCGATTAGACCCTTTTCTCCCCTCTAATTTTGCATAATAAATGACTTAGATACTTGAAAAGTTATAAAATTATTAAAAGGGGGGGGGGCTAGGAGTCCAAATGAAAAAATTTTCAAACAAAAGGTATAGATTGAAGTCCTAGTAATAATTTTGGTTATTACAAAATTTTTGGTATGTACCATATCCCTTCCTTCACTAAATTAACCCCGAACTCAATGTCCCGAAGGACAATTCCCCGAATTAGTGATGTTCGATAGAGAGTGATTCGGGGGAAAAAATTCGGGTTTAAAAATTTCGGGGTAAAAATTTTCGGCAGAACAACTTTCAGGAACTTTTTCATTCGGGAAAACGTCCTTCGGGACGATGGATTCGGGAAAATGAACGGGAATCAAGCCTAATTACTATTTAATTTTTTTTCCTTTTGCATTTATTTTACCTACCTTTTTATTATAAGTTTGTTGTCTTTGAATTGTATTCAGCGTGTTTTATTGTTATTTATGAAGTAATCATCATCATCATATTAACATAGCGTAGATTTTATGTTAATAAATTCTTTTAAGCTATTTTTTTTTCAATCTCTCACTTTTGCTCAAAATGGAAACTAGGAGATAGATAAATTATTTATAAAAAAAAATATGTCTTTGCGTGGTTTTTTTTTAATGTGTAAAATACATACCTATTCAGGTTCAATCATTTCCATTATAAGAAATTTTTTCATTTTTTGCACTTTCGCTACCTTATTAGAAAAGTAGGTACGGCCTACTTGATTAGAAATTCATTGTAATTGTCACCATTTTGGCGAATTAATTGGGGTTATTTAAATTATTAAAATAAATATCGGCACAATTAAGTAGCTAATTTTCCAATATTTTTGGATGTTAAAAAAAATCAATCTCACTGATAGTTTTTCTTCTGGGAAATCTCGATTCAAAAAAAGGGCTTCCCCGTTACAATTTCTACCAAAATATGAGTTTACAAATCTACACGTTTCATTTAAAAGATGGCATATTGACTTACCTACCTTCTTATAACCTTAACAAAAGAGTATTTTGCTCTCGATCTCATATACCTATACAGGGTCTGCTTGTAAATATTATTCTCATAATTTAGGCCAAATAAGTACAAACGTATCCATATTTTCTTCCTCCGAGGTTTTACTGGTACCCACACAAAAAAAATGCAACTACAATGAAGAATTTTCAAGTATTCATTTCATCGCGATAAACTACATTTTAATAACACGGCGTTTAAATAAAAAGCAAAAATAATAGGTACATTTATAAGTATAATAATAACAAAATTTATATTAATTAATACGTAATAAAATACGCTAATAACGAATGGGGGACAAGTTAAATGATTGTAGAAAATATTTTGGAAGACATTGTAATTTATCCTTATTATAAATTTTATAAAATTATTCTTCTCGAATAATATAATTATGAACAGAATAGAACACAATAAAACATATAAATCACTCAAAGTTGTAAATTTTTATACTACATGGAGATTAAAAAAAAAATTATAGATGAGCCTGCTTAAAATCTACAACAAACAAGTAGGTATATTTTGCTACCAATAATTGAATTATTGTAAATAATTTCACAATATTATTATGTTCCCTTCAACGTTGGTAGGTAAGTGAAGGTTCTTTCATGAGCACCTAAATATTTTCTGCTTCATTTTGATTTCTCGTTTGTTGTGGGGAGTTCTAAAATTATTATAATAAAAAAATGTTGTTTTTTTTTGAAAGGGGAATGTAAATTACTTCATGTTAGAATCACGTAAGTAGGTATTTTTACGTTTTAAAATAAATTCGGGAATTTTGCTAGCAAAACTTGAAGGAATGATGACATCTTTTGGTCATTTTAGAAGTTGGAAAATTATTTTTTTTTCAATTTTATAAGAAAGTGTTTTTTGATTTGCATCATTGGAGACCATTTTTGGGATGGTGGTGGTGCATTTTATAGTCCAAAAAGTAAAACGAGTCATACCTATTCAATGATAGAATTGCCCTTATTTTGGTTTTTTGGCTTATTCAAGTGTCTTATCCACGAAAGTGTTTCCATTTTTTATGAGAAAATTATTGCTTATTTTTTATTTTTTCCCAAGTGAATTTTAAGTAGTGTCGAGTCATCCTTTTTTTTTTAGAAAAATGAAAAAAATCACCGATTTTTGTAATCTTGCTCTTTTTTGGTTATAAACCATCAAAGTCGTTCCTTGTCACGAGAATGGATTTTCAATTTTTCATTTTACATCAACTTCATTTTAAGTGGTACCCAATTTTTCAAAAAAAAAAAAAAAAAAAAAAGAAATGATAGAAAAATTTTTACCTAGCATTTTAAGTTATTGCACTTATTTCATTAAAAAAGATTTCCCCATTTTCTTATTTTTCCCCTTATCAAAAAAAAGTTTCACTAAAAAAAAATATATTAAAGAATTCTATCTACGTATTACTTCCAAAATGTACTGATGAATAATGTTCTTTCTAGGAGATTTCTCGGTGAGAAAATTTCAATAATAAGACGTGGACAATTTTTGGAATTTTTAGAATTTTTAGAAATAATAATTTTCTGCAAAATTGAAAAAAAATGATAACTAAAATTCTTCCTTAAAGAATTTCTTCTTTAATAAACTTTTTAGGACGTTTGAGAATTTTTTCCAAGATTTTAAAATAAGACTTTTAAAAATTTCTAGACTTTTTTTTTCAAAAAAAAAAAAAATTGATAGATTTTTTCGAAAGTTTTTTCAAGAAAATTTAAGTAAATTCCTAATTCTTATCAAAAACATTTGTGAAGAATTTAGAAATCGTTTGAGCATCGAGTTGTGTGTGCTTCAACATCAACAAGTATTACGCTCACGCACGTGCGGTGTTTTTTTTCCACAATTTTTGTACAGGGATCCTGGCTCATTAAGCACAAACTCATTCATAGCTTTCTCCTATGAGGTTTTACTGGTACACGAAAAAATGCAGCTACAATGGAGAATTTTCAAGTATTTATTCCATGAAATTATTCCATCACGATAAACTGTACTACATTAATAACATAACGTAAAAAAAAGCAAAAATTATACATTATAAGTATCATAATAACAAAATTTATATTTATTAATAGTAAAATACGGTAATAATGAATGGAAGACAAGTTCAATGACTGTAGAAAATATTTTGGAAGACATTGTAAATTTATCCTTATTATAAATTTTTATAAAATTATTCGTCTCGAATAATAATAATTATGAACAGAATAGAACACAATAAAACATTATACATCACGTTAAGTTGTAAATTTTTGTACTCGAAAATTTTATTGATGGAAAGTAGATTCACAAGTCTACTTTGAATACCTATACAAATCTACAACAAACCATATTTTCACTTCTACCAGCATAGATATAATTTTTTCCAAAAGGAAGGTTGTTCCATGAACATAAAATATTTTTCCCTTTCTTTTGATTTATCTATAGTTATCAAGTCTTTAAATTAGAATAAAAATGTATTTTTTTTAAAAATCGCAAATTTTACTCGCGAAATGATTCGAAAGTTCTGTTCTAAAGAATACTTACTATTTTTTTCTGCGTAAAAAATAATCAACGAAGAATTTCAGTTTTACCGACTACATTACAATAACGATGAATTATAAAATGTAAAATGAATAGAAGAATAAGTAAGTTCTTAATTTAAAAAAAAAAAAAGTTTTGTAAACTTCCACTGAATGATATAAAATACGTAACTCCGAATTTTATCAGTCATTTTAAAATTCATGAACAATAAAAAAAAAATACATAATATAAACGGATCAGTAATAAATAAAACAATTAACTATAATTATATTAAATGCGTAAATTTAGCACGTAATAAAATCACGAGTAAGCGATAATAATTAATAAAATGTTAGGTACGTAAAATGTAAAAATGATACAATGAAAATTAACATTTGTCAACGATTATGTACGAATTCGTGGAAGACTTCGATACACGATTAAAAATAATTAATATTTAGTACCTAATATTGGAAGACATAATTCAAGTAATAGTCTATCACTATAAATAACTCATTTCAACACAACGTCCTTTTAATAAATAATAAAGATCAACAATGTAAAAATATTCTTAATTCCGAAATGATATCATTTCGTTTTATAAAATTGCCCTAGTGTAAAATTTTCAAAATTCATCACATCAAGTAAGTACTTAAATAATTGAAAGTGGATTGAAGCATGTATCGTCGAAATAATTATATGTACTTCATTGCAATGTAAATGAAGTGCAACAATTAATTCAGAAGGGAAAAAAAATCAAGTAACTATTATAGGGTAAGTAATTATACAGTTTGTGCTAATTGCTGTACACTACCTTCAAGTGATATTCAACAACCTACACTACGCCGAATTTGAAGGCACGATAACATTTTTTCGATGATTTTGAAAGTTGAAAAATTCATTACAATTTTTGAAACCACTAAACATTATTTTGTTGTAATATCCTTTTTTTTTAAATTTAAAACGAATTTCTGAATACTTTGAGAAACATTTTTTAAAAATCAATTGAAACATCCAATTTTTCAGATTTTTGAGAGAAGAATAAATAAATTCTTAAAAATACCTATTTTAGGAAAATATTTTTGATTTTTTTTTTTTTTTTGAAATTTTGATCGGAAATGTTTTTTTTTTTGCAAAAAAATTATACAGATAAACATTTTTCCTAAATTTTATTTTTTTTAAAATTTCTTTACTTTTCCAATAAAATATTCTTTGATATCATTTTGATCAAAAACAATTTTACAATTCTCTCAAGAAAAAGTTTTTTTCAATTTTCTAAAATCTGTTTTCAAAATAAAATTTTTGATAAAACATTTTCCTAATTTTTCTTTCAAAGTACAAAAACAATTTTTGAAAAATTAAAAGAAATAATTTTTGAATTTTTTAAAACTTTGTTTCAAAAACAATTTTAAAAAATATTTTTGGTTTAATGTTTTTTTACTTTTACCAATTTTCTTCGAAACATAATTTTCAAAAATCACTTTTTTTCAATTTTTCATAATACATACGTTTTATTCAAAGCTAATTTTAAAAAAATTTAAAACCTTTTTTCAATTGTTGAAAGTTGAAACTTTAAAATGGTAATTTTAGGAAAAAAATTTGTATTCTACTCAAAAATCATTTTCAAAAATATTTCAATTTTTTTTTTATTTTTAAAAATATTTTGTTCAAAACAAAGTTTTGAAGAGATACAAAAATTTTTTGCTGATTGATTCCATACCCTTGAGCATTTTTTAAATTTTTTCTAATTTTGCTCAAAAAACTTTTTTTTTAATTTTCAAGATTTTTTTTTCAATTTTTGACACAGCAATTTTTAAAAATTTTCAAAATTAGGTATGTTCAAAAAATTTTTCCATTTTTGATTCAGTATATAGTTAGGGGAGAGTGGTCTACAGTGAGACGGTTGAAACAGTGAGACAGCTTACTTTTCACCTACTTAATATTGATAGTTTTTGGATTCCTTCAGACACAACAGTGCCTTTTATGCAAGATATCATGTGAACTTGTCAATGTTTCGTTTCGATCAATAGTGAAATTCACGTTTTTTTGGAAATTTTGGAAAAAATGTGTCTTGTGAAAAATTTTATATGTTTAATTCATTTTGGAGATGTTTTTATCCTTTAACGCAAAATATAGCTAATTAAACATGTTTTAATTCAACGATCATGATTCTAAGTGTGAAACATAAAAAGTTATTAATTTTTTAAGAAAAAAAACGTCTGTGGTCCAACTTGAGACAGTGTCTCACTGTGTACCAAATTGGAGAAAATTCAATGCCAATGACATAATATAGAAAATTCCAAAATCTGCTTTTCTATATGTTATACTGTATAATGCTGCCATATTGTGTTTGTTCCATGGCAATAATGAGGCTCACAACAACAAAGAGGCAGTAATGAACGAAATGAACAAGTTTCATGCAAAACGAATTTTTCCAATTTTTAAAATTTTTTGATTTTTTTTTTCACCTTTCCTTTTTTATTTATTGTGAATTTTTCCAGTTACTCATCACATTAAACTGATGAATGAATATTATATTACCTCTACAGCACGTATTTCCTTTGGATTATATCATTTTAGATACTGTCTCATGGAGTACCCCGACCTGTCTCACTCTGAGCCACCCGTGTACAGAGTGAGACGAAACTTTCAATTTTTTTTGAAAAATCACATGATGGGCTCGAAATTATATTTTTGGTTTTTTTTTGGCTGCATTATGAACCTAATAATGATGTGGTTTTCATTTGATACCACAGCCAATCATTTCTGTTGGTAAATACCAGAGCTATGAATTTTTGACTAAAAAGGTGTCTCACTGTGGGGTACTCTCCCCTACGTATCATTTTTTATTTTCGAAAAAGACGTTTTAAATTTTTTTCAAGAATTTTTTCTAAAAACATACTTGGTTTTATCAGGTATTTATTATCTTATTCATTTATTAATTTTTTTTTTTTTGGAGTTTTCTTCAAAAACGGTTTTCAAAAAAATATAGTTACAAAAATATGTTGTAGGTACGTAGTTTTTCAAGTTTTGTACAAAAAACAATTTTCAAAATAAAAATACAAGAATATATTATTTTTCGTGGTTTTTTGAAATTTTGTTCTCATTTTTTTTCAATTTTATAGGAAATCTGTTGTTTTTGTTGTTGTTGTCGTTGTTGTTGTTATTTTTGTTGTTAACAAAAACTTTAAAAAAATTCAAGTACTATTTTCTCAATTTTCAGGAAATGAAATTTTGATTTTTCATAATTCAGTTCCAAAACAACTTATTTAATTTTCATAAAAATTCTTTTTGGGTATTTCCTATTCTGTTTTCATTTTCTTTTGATTAGAAAAAAAAGGTTTTGAAATATTTTTAAACGTTCTTCAAAAGCAATTTTTAAACGTTTTCAAACAAAACGTTTTTAAAATTTTTGTTTACAAAATATGAATTATAAAAAAAAATTAAATAGGTAAATAACATACGTAGGTAAGAATATACTTTTTTTAAATTTTTGTGAGAAGACAATTTCAAAGGAATAATGAAGAGAATGAAAAACACATTAGTGCTTAATAATATGTTTTTTTCTTATTTTTTCAAAATGTTGTGCAAAAACAACTTTTTCAATTGTTAAGAAGATAATTTATGTATGTACCTACCTGTCGACTTTCTTAATTTCATTAATTTTTGTTCAAAAGCATTTTTATTTATTTATTTTTTTGAAATTCTTTGATTTTTTTTCATAAACAATTTTTGATAATTTTCAAGACAGTGCTTCTTTCTAATTTTTAAAATTAGGTACCTAATTACCTATTATTCAAATACAATTTTCAAAAAATTTTCAAAAACATTTTTGTCGTCCAAAATTTTATCAAAAAATATAATTATATTATTTTTTTTAAATTCAAGAAAATGTTTTTTCTAATTCTCGAGGTTTTTTTCAGGGTTCCTTTTTTTTAAATGTTTGGAAAAAATTTAAAATATTTTCATTGAAAATTTTTATACTAAAACTTGGATTTAACGCCGAGAAGAGAAGAGAAGAGATGAGGAAATATAATATTATTCATATAAAAATTATCCCACAAAGATCAAAAGTCCTTCAAATTTCGAAGCAGATAATCTTCATGTACCAGTACCTAAATTGCAGCATAATAGTTCACGGGGAGGTCACACAATGGGCCTTAAAAACAGCCAGCATAAAATACTTATATAAAAAACAAATTTCATAAATTTTGAAACAATTACAAATAAGGCAATTAAGAATGTATCATTCTTGTAGAATGTACTTAGATATGTTGCGAATAGTTCTCCCGATTGAAATTTTTCAAAACCCAATTCACGTACATTTTCCAAATAAATACCTAGTAAAATAATAAAATTGAAAACGTTTTCGTTTTAATTGACACTCGAGCGTACATCAATCTGGGCCTAAAATATTTCAGTTTTAATAGCTTAAAATTACTAAAACAATTAAAAATAAACTTCTCAAGGTCAAAATTTCGAGCATTTCGAAAATTATTCCAAAGTGTCAATCAAATTAGAAAATTTTTAATTTTCAAAATAAACAAAGTTACCTAGTTTTCCATTTTAAAAATAGATAAGATAGGTAATTATTCGATGATGAAAAAAATCTAAAATAAAAATATAGGTATGTTCGATTTTTAAATTTTGATTGGAAAATTAAAATGTTGAAAATAACTACCTAGATATTGATTTAAGTAAAAAAAAAAAAAAAAAAAATGCAAATCTCATTCCCATAAAGGTTGGAAAAATTATAAAATTATTTTTTTTAACAATTCTCTTCTTAATAAGTACCCTATTTAATTAATGGCTAACTATATAAGCATGGTTCTCAGACTTTATGTGTGACACATCAACCGCCTTATCTTTCTTCGCATATAACTTTCGTTTATGACTCATTTAAAACTTTCAAAAAGTTTTCAACAAACATGCTACATAAAATGCACATTTCTACTCTACTTATATTTATTATATTCGTGTGGAATACTTTACGCCCCTTGGCATTGCAAAAAAAATAAAAATTAAAAACAAACAGAGAAGTAGCTGAGGGAATTATAAAATAGCTGAGTCAGTCTGTTGTGTAAGGCAAAATTTTCATAACGATTCATCTCTGTATTTTTTGAAAATGTGTTTTACAATGCAAATTATCGAACCTTTTCTCTGTCCATTTTGTACCTTCTTTTGAGGTGAATAAAAATCAAAAATATAAATAATGGCTAAATTCAGCTACTTTGAACTAATTGAATATTCGAGATGGGGGGGGGGGGATTATTGATATATACATTTAACGTAGGTAGGTAGGTAATTGCTTATAAGCAAATACTTTAAATTAATAATACTGGAAACTTCAATGGGGAAAAGTGGCCCCGACAAAAGCGCTCTTTTAGCAGTTTTAGCGGCTCGGCATGAAACTATTCTCAGACTTTCGACCGATCGTCATGTCTTCGACCAATCAGAGGGCGAATCACGCGACGATTAGTCGAAAACCTGGAATTAGTTTCATGCCGAGCCGCTTAGAGAGCGCTCTTCTTGGGAGTCAAATCAAAAGCATTGAGTTTCCAGTATTATTAATTTAAAGTATTTGTTATAAGTGTAATATGTACAATACACAAACTACAGTACGGTGAAATATTATATAAATTAAAATGGAAGACCAATTTCGAAAGCTTCGATCATAGCAGATCCGGAATCGTACACGCCGATGATGCCGAACAGAAAACCCAAAAAAATAACAAAACAATCAAAAATCACAGTTTTCCATTGTAATGAATTACCTTTTAACTTCAAATGGAAATAGCAAGGCCATATGAATGATAACATGGTACCGGTAAAACTGCCAATAAATCCCATTAATATTGCGAAATGCGGTATAGACACCGCCATCAGCACTGTGCCAACGATGACCGCCAGTTTGAATGCCAATCCCCAAATTTTCAAGTCTCCGTCGAGATACCATATGGAAGGAAATTTTGTATCGGGCTGCCCTTTGAAGAAGTTCTTCTCCAGTATTTCGCACGCGGCGTAGTAAGGTAACGGGTAAGATAACAAGGCTTTGATAAACAGGAAGAAATTCACCATACCTTTGAATCCGGGCGAATGTAGGTTATTAGTGATCACTTGTTGGGTATCGTTTTGAAACGTTAGAAAGCAAATGTAACCGAATAGCGATTTAAAAACAGCGGCTGCGATATGGCTCCAGTCCAGCATCCAGTCGAACTTGGACCTGTCTACCATATTACCTTCCAAGGTGGGCAAGAAAATCTGCGACGTGTAGCTGAACACAATTACGCCCAAAGATATTGGGAAATTTTTCGTATCTATGTGAAATTTCACCTTACTCCAGCCCCAGTCCGGCAGCTCCAACAGGCAGTATCCCAAAATAACAGCGTTGATGACTAGATGAGACATAGTACACCAGAAACTCAACAGAGATACGTGATGCAGGGATTTTACAAATCCCAAAGGTAGCAGGAACAAGCCAGTTATGAACATCCAACTTCTGCCATCGACGAAACCATCTGGAAACGTACCGATCATAAGATCGCCGCAGACTACGATATATAATATGCAAGTCATCAAGAGTTCGATCATTTGAGCCACATTGACAGCTCTGGCACCCCAAACAGGTCCGAAACATTCGCTAGCTATGCTGACGTAGGAGTCTCGCACCCTGACACGTTGGCCGTTGTTTAGGTCGATTTCGTAGAGACATTCGATCAGAATTTTTCCGGTGTAGCAGCAAATGTAGGCGATTCCGACCATCGCAAATATTGCCCAGTATCCGCCTCGCAGAACGGCGAATGGTAGGGAGACGATGAACATTCCCTGAAATATTGATTTTCGGTTAGAAAAATTTTTTGTGCGGATAAATGAACAAATATTTGGTAAGAATTTGAATTTTGGCGGGATTATAAGTCGGTGTCAATCAATTAGGAGACGCGCAGACGTAGAATACTAAACTTTGAAAACCTTTCGATGTTATTTCAAATTTGGCAAATCAATAATGGACCTCGTTTTCATTGAGGCTTGGGGATTGCCCTTTTTCACAACCATTTTTCCAGAAAAATCATTTCTTTTCAATTTAAGAACTTTGGAATTTTGTTTAAAATGAAAATTTATTTCGGAAAAAAATTATTGTTTCCTTGGAAATTGAAGAAAAAACTGGAAACAATGGAAACATAGATGAAATTTGAAAAAATTAGGTACATAGCTACATACCTAGGTAGGTACTTATTTGTTTTAAAAAAATTCATAAAAATTTTGATGAAAACTTTGCAAACTTTAATCCACAAATAATTTTGAAAAATGTAAAATCATTTTGACGAAAATTACAGGGAAATTATAAATGAAAATTTTGGGAGGAAATTGATAAAAATAAAGAGTACCTATAAAATTGGGATAATATTGATAAAAAAAAAATTGAAAAAAATTCAACAAATTAAGCAAATAGAATTCATGTGGAAAAACCGGAAAAAATTGTAAAAATTCAATTAACAAATTAAAAATTAAAAAAATATATATTATATTAGAAAAGTTCTGAAAAATTTTGGTAGAAATTATTTCACAAATTAGAAAATTAAAAAAAATATATTAAAAAATATAGCTAATAAATTCCAATGGAAAAAAATTTACAGGAAAAATTGAAAACTTTGATTTTAAAAAAATTATCAATTTGGAAAAACTTCTAGGGAAAAATTCGTAAAAAATCGAATAAAAAATTTTGATGTAAAAATCTAGATAAAAATTTTATTTAAAAATGTGTGAAACCATTTAATAAAAATTGAAAAAACTTATTAGGTACGTAACAATTTACTAGGACAAAGAGAGAGAAAATTATAATGTCAATGAATTGAGAAATTAAAAATTTTTGGGAAAAATGAATGAAGATTTTGATGAAAACCAAAAGAAAAAAAAAGCGTGGTAAAAATAATTTACAAAAATGTTGATGCAAAAATAAATAAAAAAATAAGAAAAAAAAATCAATAAAAAATTTGTGAAAAAATAAAACTTTGTTCAGAAAGTTGTAACACAAACAAATAATTTTATTTGAAAGAAAAAAAAAACGCGTAGCAGTCAAGATGCTCCGCGACAGCCGAATTTTTTTTTTCCAAGTTAGTCTACTACTTTAAAAATGTTTTCATCCATGGTATTTCAGTTTCAATATCAGTTTCAACTTCAAATTCAGTTTAAAAATGTCAGGTTTTTGTCTTCAGTTTTAGTTCCTCTCTGCATTGAAGATTTCATCTTCAGATGGGGGCTCCGCCCCCATACCCCCGCATTGGAGGCTTCGCCCTCAATAGTGACATGGCAGGAGAGGATTGAGGGCTTCGCTCTCAATCCCCTTCACACTTTCAGCTCTTCAGACGAGGGCCAACTCACCAAAAAAGAGGTTAAAACGTGAAAATTTATGATTTTTGACCCTGTACGGGGGTCAAATGGTGCTCAAAAGTCGAAACCCCCAAAAGGCACATCAGTGACCTCTACTGACCCTACATCCCAAATTTTGATTGTGTAGGTCTTTTAGTTTGGGCTGTAGGCTGTTCAACGCGTCAGAAAAGACAGGTTAAAACTTGAAAAATATTGATTTTTGACCCTGTATCGAGGTCAAAAGGGGTTTAAAGGTCAAAACCTACAAAAGGCACATCAGGGACATGAACTCGATCTATGATAAAAATTTAGGCCCCCCAGCTCCATTTGGGGGGTCTGTAGCCTGATCAACGTGAAAAAATGACCTCAAAATCCACTTTTTGGGCCCTAAAATGGGGTGGGGATGACTTGGGAATCTGAAATTTGGATACAGTGGAGACAATCAGAGTCACTGTTGTTGGTAAAAATTTCAAATCATTTTGTCAAATTGGGGCCTCTTTAGAGCCCCTCTCAAAAAAGGGCGAGCCCCAATTTAGGGGCTCGAGGGTCAAAAACCCCAAAAGGCACCTCAGTGACCCTTACCTATCCTAAATACCAAATTTTAGCATCCAAGGTCATTTGGTTTGGGCTGCAGGCTGATCAACGTACCGAGAAGCGAGAAAAAACATGAAAAATTGTGAAAAATCTTGATTTTTGACCCTTGACAGGGGTCAAAGGGGGCCCAAAAGTTGAAACCTACAAAAGGCACATCAGGGGCACAAACTTGATTCATGATGAAAATTTTGGCCCCCCAGCCCCATTTGGGGGGTCTGTAGCCTGATCAACGTGAAAAAAATGACCCCAAAATCCACTTTTTGGGCCCTAAAATGGGGTGGGGATGACTTAGGGGGCTGAAATTTGACTATGGTGTAGGTAATTAGGGTTCTCATCCCTGGGGCAAGTTTCAAAAAATTTCATGATATTGGGGCTCCCCCGCACCCCCTCAAAAAGGGGTAAAATATCCAATTTTGAGTTAGGGCCCCAAACATTTTTTTGCATCATTCCTACACCGAGGGGACCCTACCTATCAAGTTTGACCTCATTTGACCTGTTAGGCTCGGTCCCAGAGTTCCAAAAGTAGCGGTAAAATTATATATATATATATATATATATATATATATATATATATATAAATATGTGACATGTGACAGATCGTCATCTTTTGGTCCCAAACGTCGACAAATGGGGTCAAAACTCTTCTACCCCCCTCCTTCTAAATCAGGGTCGGACACAATAGCCTAAATTTTTTTTTAAAAATTCGGCTAAAAATGCATAAAAAAATGACAAGAGGCATAAATTGAATGAAAGTGATAGGAAAATATAAATGGAAAATTTAGGAAACAAATAATTGGAAAATTTTTCATGAAAATTATGGGAAGAAATGTTTTAATGAAAAATTTGGAAAAGAATTTTGATAAGAAAATATACTTTTAAAATGAAAAAACGTTGATGAAAGAATTAAAAAAAATACGAACGATTTGCCCCCAAAAAAAAATTCAGCCAAAAAATTTGGAAAAAAAACCTACAAATTTTGATGAAAATTATTGAAAAAAATTGAAAAAATTTGTTGAAAATTCAGATTGAAATAATAAAATAATGTAAAAAATAAATGTAAAAATTAAGGGGATTCAATTATGCATTTACCTACATAGGAAAACTTTGATGAAAATTGGATAAAATTTTTACGAAAACTTTGGGGAAATTTAATCAAAATGGTACGAAAAATTTGAATGAAAAATTTCGGTAAGAAAACATAGAAAAAATTAGATTAAAAAAATTGAGAAAACTTTCAGAGAAAAATTCGGATAAAAATGAAATTATGAACATTTTAAAAACATTTCAAGAAAAGTTTGAATAAATAATTTGAAAAAAAAATTGAAAAAAATTGAATGAAACTTTGACGAAAACTATTGGAAAAAAATAATTATTAATTCACTGAGAAGAAACTTTGAGGAAAAAATTCGGATAAAATTTTTGATAAAAATTCTATAAAAATTCAATTTTGACAAAAGTTATAAAATAAAATAATGTATTTAGCAATTCGAAAAATTCGATCGGGGGGGGGGGGTCTTTGATTTAAAAAAAATTACTAGGTATGCATTTACTTGATAAAACTTAAAGAAACAATTTGAATAAAAATTTGTTGAAAATTTGATGAAAATTCTATAAAATTCAATTTTGACAAAAATTACGAGATAAATAATGAGAATAGGAATAATTCGAACGGGGGAGGGTGGGGGGGTCCTTATATAAAAAAATTGATTATGCATTTAATTGAGAAAACTTGAAGAAAAAATTCGAATAAACATTTATTGAAAATTTGATGAAAATTCAATAAAAATTCAATTTTGACGAAAAGTTACGAAATAAATTAATGAGAATTAGAAATAGGAAAAATTCGAACCGGTGCGGGGGGCTTGATAAAAAATTGATTATGCATTTTACTTGGGAAACTTGAAGAAAAAATTCGAAGAATTTGCTGAAAATTTGATGAAAACTCTATGGAAAATTGTCGAGGAATAGTTGAGAAAAATTTAATAAAAATTTTCAGAAAAATTTGAGTGAGTAAAGAATCGAATTTGGGAAAAATTCAGATAAGAAAAATATTGGAAAAATTTCATAAAAAAGTTGGGGAAACTTTTAAGAGAAAAATTCGAGTGAAAATATCACGAAAATTCTATGAAAAATGATTGAAAATTTTAATACCAAATTTTTTACACCTCTTGAAAAAGTGATGAAATTTGGTTGCGAATGAAATAATGTGTCAAACAATAAAAATTTTGGTACAGAATTAGTTCTATTTTTATTATTTTTTTTTTTTTTTGTTATTTTTCTGCAACTCCTTTAATAAATTTCAAAATAGGCTTCTTTGTCATTGAAATTTTGTTTGCAAAAAAAAAAAAAAACTATACTTGAATCCATATTGAAATTTTTTTTTAATTTTTGTTTCTTCAAATAATATAAAAATAGCTTGTTCACATCAAATTTTTATTTAATGGAACACCCTGTATATTAACCTTACAGATTCTAAATTACTAATTCAAAGAAAATTTTCAATTTTTTGCTTCAACATGGACAATTTTTTTTTGAGGAGTGGCAAATATTTTTTATTCTTTTGGCCCAGAAAGGTTTTATTTTCATCATAAAAATATCCAAGGAAATGACCAAGAAAATTCGTAGATTGTAAAAAGTTTTTATTGTACGTAAGTCCTAAATTCACGAACCACTTTCTAAAGGGATAGACTACCAACCTACTCAGATAATAGCAGTCCATCTGTTTCAAAAAATGCACAAACTCACCTGAATAGCATTAGTGACATTCCACGCAGCCTGCCACTCGTTAATTTTATGCCTACTCTTGAACTCGCCACATTCGTCACCGAAATCTTGGCTTTCTTCAAAACTGCCCGGAGCAATGGAAAACTTCTGCGGACCCGATCTCTGATAAGGTTGCCCATCGTAGTCAATTTTATTACCGACATTTTCGCCTTCTATCTCATCGTACGAGGTGTTACTCTCGAATATGCCAGAATATCCGCTTTGTGGTTTCTTATTCTGGGTAAATTTGGCCTGTTCTGCGTTATCATTTTGGGGCGGATTTTTATCGGCACCAGTTGCTTTTTTCAGAATCTCCAAACAGGGACTATCTTCGGGTACGATTGCTTTGGCTGTTTCGCGTACCACATTCACAACAGCGCTAAATGGAGGTAGATAAAATCTGCCGAATTGAGCCATCGAATCTGGGGTTAGATTCTAACCACGTATTTGAAATTTGTCGCCACCGTAGCGTTCATTTTTTTTGGGCCGAATTTTATATAAATTAACAAAACCAACTCGAATATAAAACTTATTTAACTATACTTACTTATAAATAACAAAACAAAAAACAAAAAACAACACAGGTAAAAAAATACTTAGAATAATGGAAGACCGATAAAGAAATGGTTATAGCTTACTGTAGAGTAAGATAAAACTAAAGAGGATGCTGAAACACTTCGGATCAATTTTGGAGGCGCATGCTGGGTTCGTTTAAACGCCAGCGCCGAGCTAAAGCTACACCGCGTATCCTATTCATTCATTTTGTACTCGCAAAAAGGTTGATATTTTTCTGGTTTTGTCCAGCTAATTCATTGATATTATTTATTGCTTTGGCAGATGAGATATTACACGGTAAACGATGACGATTTAGAGAGATTATCGAATTGATAGGTACCGATTTAATTTACGCAAAATAGGGTAATTTTTGCTTCGAAACTAGAATTTTTAATTTTTTGTAGGTATTAAATTTGGGCACAGTCGCAAAACTGGGAGGGGAAGCCGCCTTTGCGATCGGAAGGTTAAAAGAAATTTTATGATTGGTTCGTAATCTTGGACGTATTTCTTGAAAAATGAGCTTAGGTTCAATTTTTTTGAGGTCCCATTTTTCCAATGTTCAATCTCCCCTTCCAAAAAAGCTACGTATCTCTGCAACTAAGGTCTCAAATGAAAAACTTTTCAAACAAAAATTTTAGATTGAAATACTAGAAATAATTTTGGTCATTACAAAAATTTCGATTGGACCACTCCTTCTCTCAATTTTGCATATAAAACGTATAAAAATCATGTATATTTCGTATACATATAAAAAAAAATGACTTTCACACATATTATTAAAAATTGAAGGAGAGGGAGGGGTCCAATCGAAATTTTGATAATAACCTAAATTATTTCCAAGATCATAATCTACAACTTTTGTTTGAAAAATTTTCCAATTGGTGGCTTAGGTACGGAGATGGAGAGATTTTTTGGATAGATGGACCCTGGAAAGGGAAGTCCTTAAAAAACTTAAAATTCGCTCATTGTTTTATCGCTCGACTCTAGTACGATAAATTTGTTTACATTGATGTTGTTTAGTTTTGCTGGGCACAATCTACATAGATAATTAGTATTCAAAATTGGATGGAAGGACGGGAGGGAGGGGTCCAATTGAAATTTTTGCAATAACCAAAATTATTCCTAGAATTTCAAGTTACAACTTTTTTGAATTATTTTTTATTTAGACCCCCCTCCCTTCCGATTTTGCATACTCAACACTATGTAAGTCTACTCAAAATTATGAGTGGGAGGGTGGGAGGGAGGAAGGGTCCAGCTGAAAAATTTCTCAATCAAAAGTTGTAGGTTGAGATCCTAGGAATTGTTTTGGTTATTATAGAAATTTTCATCGGATCCCTCCCTCCCCTCCAATTTCGCATGGCATTGTAGATATTTATTCAAAATTGAGGGAGGGGTCCAAATGAAAAATATGTCAAACAAAAGTTGTAGATTGAGATCCTAGGAATAGTTTTGGTTATTATAAAAATTTCGATTGGACCCCTCTTTCCTCTCCAATTTTGCATAATACAACGTAGATACTTTATTATTAAAAATTAGGAAAGGTTAGGGTTTAATTGAAAAAATTTTCAAACAAAAGTTGTAGGTTGTAATCTTAGGAATAATTTTTATTATTACAAAAATTTCGATCTGACCCCTCCCCCTCTCCAATTTTGAATATCAAGTATCGAGGAGGCTGCAACTCCCACAAGTGAAGTTTAAAGGTGATTTTCATACGTATTATGCAAAATTTGAGGGGAAGGAAGGGTCTAATCGAAATTTTGGTAATGATCAAAATTATTTCTGATACTTCAATCTACAACTTTTGTTTGAACATTTTTTCAATTGTGGCCTTAGGAACAGAGATAAGGAGGTTTTTCGAATGGAGTAGTTGAGCTTTCGCAATAGACAGCCCTTTAAAAAAATGAACCCAACTTCATTATTTTAAAAATACGTCTTAGATTATGAATCAATCATAAAATCGCTTTTAACCTTTCGCACTGAACGTTCATTTGCGACTGTACTAATAAGAAGTAGGTACCTACTCGATTTATTTGCCCAATTTTTATAATATAAATATTAGAAAATTATCGAGATAGTAGGTACCTATCTCATTATCTTGGATTCAATTTAAACAATATTTATCGATTAAATTACAAATCAAAATATCTGAAACTATCTGTCAACATTTTCGATCGCATTTTGATCGAGTATCCCCAAGCACTCGTGTATCCATTTTGACGAATACGACGATTCTCAAAATGACAGCTCGAGAGTGAAAAGCTCTCGGGAATAGGTCACACGACGGGGGAAAAAAGACTCGATATACGCTCTAATAGTATAATACCTCTGGAAGAATACATCCCATTGAAAATTTTCGTCTGCCTTTTAAACATCTGAAAGATGTCACGACTTGGGATGTTGCTACCCCTGAAATTTTTATTTGGACCTTTCCATTTATCTAGGTCATCGCTCGTAGGCAATAATTATTGATTTTTCAGTCGTTTGCTAATGCCGCCGCGCCGCTTTGTTAAAACGTGGCGAAAAACATTGTTGAATAATTCGTCGGTGGTGTAAACGCGGAAAGGTACTACCGAACGGAACGCAGCCTACATTAAGATTGAACACTTTACGCTCCAAGTGACGCATTCCAATGCTCATGTCTCGATAATCTAGTTCTAATGACCCCCGTCATGTCTTTATCCTTGATGAAGGGAGCTTTTCTTTTAAACAAAACCCCCAACGATGTGTCTATTTATAAACGAAAACGAAACGTGACGTTTGGCTGGAGTTTTGCTCGAGTAGGTAGATGAAACACGACCCGGTGGATTTGTGAATGAGGTGACGGAGACACCTGCCTTTATGTGCTTTCTAGGGGTATTTTTGGATCGAGAATTTCGTCGTGGGATGTGATATCAATTTTAAGACGAATCAAAGCCTTATAAGGCAATCTTAGTATTGAAGTTTAATTTAGATTTGCGCCAAGGGCGTTGCTAGTGGGTGATCTGGGATGGTTATCTTTACCAACACTCAAACGTTGCCTCGCAAAATTTATAACTCAATTTACTCTTGAGTGGAAAATCCGAATTTTAGATACACATATTTTTCACTTTGATGTTATTTTAACATGAAATTCTTTTTTGCTATTATGATAACATTTCTATCAACAAAAATCTTATGTGGAACTTGAAAAAAAAATTTAATCGAAATTATTTTAATTCGAATTCATGATTTTAAATTTTTTCAAATTTTTCATCTTCTCGGGAATTGGCATTTTTAATTTTTTTCAATTATTAAAGAAACATTAATAGATTTTTTAATTCTTCAAAAATTTTCAACTTTTACCCTAAATTTTCTTTTCTAAACTTTTTGTAAAGTTTTAGAATTTTTTTTATAAATTAAAATTTTTTTAATTCTTCAACTTTTCCGATTTCTTATAATTTTTTAAACTTTGCAAAATTATAATACTTCCAAAATTAAAGCTTCACTTTCCAAATCTTTTGGTCTTCTCTAAATAAAATTATTCAAATTTCTATGTTTTAAAATTTTCATGACTCGACAAAATTTTTTAAATTTTTAAAATTTTTTACACTCCTACTGTTTTATTAATTTTTTGAAATTTCCAATAACATGGTTTTTTGTATTTTCTGAAATTTTTCAATCTTTTATAATTTTTTCTTAAATCTTCTTTCTTCAAATTTTCAACATTTAAAAAAAATATTCGATATAGTTAATTTTCAATTTTTTGAAATTTATAATTTAAAATTATCAACTCCTCTAAAGTTTTGAATTCATCACAAGGTAAATATTATTTTCATTCTTTTGAAATCTTCAATATTTCTTTAAAATTGACTTCTAAATTTCTTCAATTCCTCGTAATTGCTTCACTTTTCAAAGCCATTTTTTTCTAAATTTTTCAAAATTCTGTTACCTACCTACTTCAATTTTTCATTATTGTCATGGAGGTTTTGGACCATGAGGACCAACTTCGACTTCCACTGGATAATTCAAAATTCGGTGCTCAGGGCCAAATCACCCCTATAAACCCGGCTAGACTTCTTTTGCGATCTTAATTTACAGAGAAGTGTCTTGGCGCAAATGAAATGTCCCCGTTGGCGCAAATGAAACCTTTTTTTTTGGCGCAAATGCTACTAAAAATTCAGCATTTTACAATTTCTCCATTTTTTCATTTCTGGTTTTTATTTTACAATCTTGAATATTTTAATTGATTAAGATTTTCAGTTGTTCCAATAAAATTACTTTTTCTTGATTTTTTCCATTTTATACAATTTTTCAATCATTTACTAAATTATCAAATCCTCCTAATTTTCAATTTTTTTCAAATTTTTAATAGGTAGGTACAGACATACATACAACATTCAGTCTTAGACTTTCAATTTTTCTGAATCTTAAAAAGCTTTTTGAAATTCCTCTTGGATTCTTCATATTTTCATTTTCAGTTCCAAATATTAGCAATTTTTTGTATTTTAAAACTTTCTAAGTATAATCACTAAAATTTCTTTCGACTTGAACTTACAAGGCAATACATTTTTTCAATTGTTTAAAATTTCTTCATCTTTCACAAATTATTGCTTCATTATTTTCAAAATTTTCACTTGAAAAAACTTTTTAATTGTTTTCCAATGTTTTAAGAAGTTTTCATTTCTTTAGAATTCATTTTTCCCCCTTCATTTTCCCCCACTTTACCTATTTATCAATTTTTTTACTTTAAAATTTTTTTTGGAACATTTAAAATTTTCAATTTCAATTCAGATCTTGAAAAAATTCAATTTTTCCAAATATTCAAATTTTTCAAATCTCCTTAATTTTTTCATTTTTTTTTTCAAGTTTCCATTTTTTTCAAAATTTTTGCATAACTTTGATTTCTTTAAAATTTTCAATCTTTTTCATTTCAATTTAATTTTTTTACAACTTCAAACTTTGATAATAGATATATTTTTAATTTTTTCGTGATTTTCCAAACTTAAATTTTTGATATTGCTTGAAATTTTCCAAATCTTCCAATTCTTCATTTCTTCATAATTTTATCAAATTTATTTATTCTCAATTTCTAGCGTTTAGGCGTTTTTAAAAAATTGAATTAGTTTTCAATTTCATGCTAAATAATAAGTAGGTATAATAGATTTACTAGATATTTTTCAATTTTTCAGCTTTTATGGTTTTAGATTTTTATAATTTTTCATATTGGTTTTTCTCGTATAATTGGCTTACGTACTTTTACAAATTTTAAAAATGCCAATTTTTTCACCTCTTCCAATTTTATTGATCTTTTATCATTTTTTCATTTTTTTTGAATTACAATTATTTTAGAACATAAAATTTAATAATACCTAGGAAGGTAGAGCAAAAATTTTCGATTTTCAAAATTTAATATCGCGGAAAAGTTGCGTCTTTGGGATACATGAAAAACAAAAAAAATCTTTCAAATCGAATAATATCTTCTGATCGTGCAAGAGCCCTCAAATTTTTGAAAATTTGCAAAAAATCAAAATTTGAAAAAAATTCCAAAATGTTACAGAATGGGTTTTATGCCTTTGGTTGGGAAGTATTATCATCGTTATCAATATTTTTTGAAAAAAAAAAATCCAGAATTCATCAGATCATTGCATTTATGAGACATAAAAAAATGTTATGTTTTAAGTTTTTTTTTTTTTTTTTTAATTAAATTTTTTTTTTTAAATTAGGAAACAATTTTTGGAATTAAAATGGGTTTAACATACACAGTTTTCCCCAAAAACACAATTTACGACGATTTTCCATCTCTACCTTCATTTTCAGGAAGCATCATTTTCCTCATTTTTTACAATTTTACGTAGTTTTTGAAAAATTCTCAAGTGTACGAAAAAGATGAAAAATCGGTGTAAATTTTTGTTTTGGGCAAAACTGAGTATGTTATACCCATTTTAATTCCAAAAATTGTTTCCTAATTTAAAAAAAAAAAATTTAATTAAAAAAAAAAAAAAAAAAAAAACTTAAAACATAACATTTTTTTATGTCTTATAAATGCAATGATCTGATGAATTCTGGATTTTTTTTTTCAAAAAATATTATAACGATGATAATACTTCCCAACGAAAGGCATAAAACCCATTCTGTAACATTTTGGATTTTTTTTTTGCAAATTTTCAAAAATTTGAGGGCTCTTTTGAAAACGAAAATTTTTGATTTTCGCTCCAGCCTTATACGTATTTCACCTCATTTCTTAACATTTTCGAATTCTTGCGATTTCCAAAATTGAATTTTAATTCTTACAATTCTTTCTGATTTTATTTTTTCCCCGGAATTTTAAATTTCTTATTTTTTTTTTAGATGATGTATTTTCAAACAATTTTTAGTGTTTTCGAAGTTTCAATTTTTTTTTTAATTTTAGGATTTCAATTAGTTAAAATTTCCAAAATCCTCAATTTTTTGCAAATTTCTCAATTCATTTTTATTATTTTTTTCAATTTTGTCATCCCCAAGTTGTACCAATTTAAAACATGTTTTCATATCTCCAAGGTTAAATTTTTCTCTATTTTTTCATAATTTCGAGAAAGATTTTCAATTCTCATTATACTTGAATCAGTTTTTTCAAATTTCATCAAAATATCAAATTTCTCATTGAATTCTTTTTTTCAAATTTCGTTCGAAAATTTATTATTATAAATCCTATTTGAAAACAAATCTTTCAAATTTTAGGGTCGGCTCTACTCGTGAAATCATTTTGATTAATCAGCCAAGAGCTCTGTGTACATTAAAGTGTCAACTAAGTACACGATAGGTTCCTATTAGAGCAGTTACCTGAAATTTGGCTTCGAGTGTATGATGTATCGCACACTGCCTACGAGAAAGATAGGACAAAAACAGAACTTCAATTGCTGATGTACACTTTAAACTGTAGGTAAATTGATTCATAGGTAAATAAAAAGATAAAAGATAACAATTATCATGAAACGTCAACTTGATATAGGTATTCGCAGGTACCCTCGTAATATTGTTCTAGGTGCTCGTATTTTTCGTCATAACTTACAAGTTTGCGGTAATGTTTACTCGTGACTGGTTTTCCGAATTATTATTAAGTATTTTTTCAATCTACAAGTTTTAAATTAACGTTTCTTAAACAAAATGGATTCGGATAGTGGCTGTGTGAGTAGATATTGTAGAAATGGTAAGTAAGTGAAAAAAGGTCGTTTAATGATATTTATGATTTTTTCAAAATTAAAAAAATTTATATAATTTTTTCTCGAGTTATGGTTAAAATAATGCCTGGAGATTGGAAGCTTCTGAGTTGAATTTCTAAAATGTAATCGTGATATTTTCTGTATTTTTCAGTATCTTCGCAAAGACTAATATTATATGGAGTAATTGTAGTAAGTGCAATCGTTGTACTAATATTAGTCTTCACTTTACTATTGTCACCTGGAAACGAAGGTGGATCAAATCCTCCCAAACCTGCGGAATTCATTGGTCACGACGTGTTAAAAAATGTTCCACTAATAGATGGGTAAATATGAAATATAAATAAACCCAAACATCCCTTGCGGAAAACTACAAGTTGTCACAAGTAGAATTTATGATAAGTGGTAAATTCGAAGGTGTTATGACAACTTGTAACAACTTATTTTAGGTATGAGTTGTCTCAAGTATATTTCTAATACAAGTAATCAGGCCAACTACCAAAAACAAATCTTCGATTACTGTTGATACCTTCAAGTTGTGATAGTGTCAACTAACTTGTAACAACTAACTGAGGTATAACTATTCACTACATATACATGATATACATAACATGTTCACAACAATACATAATGGTATAACTATTCACAACTTATTACAGCAAGTATTCACAAAATGTGAGGTACAAAATGAGTATTTATAACATGCTTATTCACAACACACTATATCTGCGAGTATCAAAATGACCCTCAAAATTTCTGAATGGATAAAAATCTCACAACTCCATGCAAAATTGTGAAAATCGGCTTGTGGGGGTTTTTCGCAGCGCTGAATCCATTTTTCATTTTATTTTGACTCTAGACCCAAAAGGGGCTTCAGGGGGGAGGAGCAAAACTCAAAATTACCAATAATGGCATGTGGGGTGTGTAAATCTAGGTTTTCCTAGGTGCTGAATCCGTTTTTGATATCGATTTTGACAAATTCTCAATAGAGGCTTCGAGGGGGGAGGGGCAAAACTCAAAATTAACAAAAATGACATGTGGGGTATACAAATTAAGGTTTTCTTACTTCCTGAATTCGTGTTTGATATCGTTTTCGAAAAATTCTCAATTGGATCTTCAAGGGGAGGGGCAAAACTCAAAATTCATCATAATTTTGAAGCATTTCTGGTACATTTTCGATGGAAAATTACTGATAAGTTTTCTATTTCTATTTCGAATTGAAATTTCATATTATTATATTTTTAAATCAAATTATTTGTACAGTCATGCTGGAAGCCTAAGACCACGATGATCGATGGGGCAGCAAAAAAACAACTGTTTATGAATTATCAAAATAAATTTAGCGTTATCCATCATGAGAAGGGTACGATTTTCTTTAAAAAATGAGATGGAAAACAATCCTAAAAAATGTTTAAAATTTCAACTTTTTAAAAGAATACTTTGGAGACCTGTATGTTTCATGAATCATGATTTACATAATCCAAGAATGATGGACAGTTATAAAAAAAAATCATTTTACAAAACGAGTTACTGAATTTTTTCAAGTTGTATGAAAATACGATATAGTGAGATAATAATGGTCTGAAACTTTTGTCAATAAGTCCAAGTATTCAGTTGAATACTTGTCCATTGAAAATTTTCCAACTACAAAGTATTCAAAGTTGTAGAATACTTATCTACTGACAACAACTTCTGAAGAACAAGTTGTTTTCACATTGAAGAGTTGCTACAAGTAAATGAATACTAATCCATTTACAACTATTCTTGAAAAATAAGTTGTTTTGTAAAATACAACTTGTTAACAACTATGGATTACTTGTTGATGACTATTTACAACTTGTACTTGTCCGCAAGGGATATCAATTATCAACACCTTTTACCTACAAATTTATTTCATAGATACAATAAATTGCCAGCTTCATTATGGTATCAGTTGAGTGGCAAAATTAACGATTTTAAATTTGACGAAGATTTAAGCAAAGAAAAATGGCTAAGAACAGACATACCTAGACTGAAAAAAGGCATGGTCGGATGTCAAGTAAGCTGCTTACCGATTTACAATATCCAATAATTAACTTTAACAAAAAAAAAAAAATTAAAAAAAAAACTTATTAAGTACCTAGCTACCTACCTAGTACTTACTTATTCATTTTGCTGCCTCATTCAGGTATGGACTGTGAAAGCCAAGTGTGATTCTCAGCTCAAGGATGCGGTAGCTTTGACAATCCAGCAACTCGATGCCATTATTAGGCTGAATAGAAAATACAACGATACTATGAAAATAGCTTACAATTCCGAAGGTAAAAAATAACCATTTGGATTCATCAATCGTCCAACAAATTTGATTTCTCAAATTAATTTTGTTTCATTTCAGATATAATCCAAATTTTTAAAGATGGTAAAATTGGAAGCATTTTGAGCATCGATGGAGGTCACTCGATTGATAATAAATTAGGAGTTTTACGCACGTATTACGCATTGGGAGTAAGATCTATAGCATTGACAAGTGAATGCGACACACCTTGGTAAGGTCACCTAATTTCTTCAATAAATTTCCTTACAAGCGATGAATTTTGATAAGATAATACCTAGCTAAATATGTATCGATTATTTGAAAATATTTTGAGGAAACTTTCATTCGATATTTGATAATGAAATTTTGTAAATTAAAACGTAATAATTCGTATATTTTAATCCTAATCTGAGATGTTGTTTCCTTTATGACAAGGTCAACAAGTTACACGTCAGAAACAAATCATAATGACCTTACATCATTCGGAGAAGTAAGAAAACAGAATAGGTAATTCTTTCGAATTTCCTTCAACTGATAATTATGAATTTTTTTATATAGAAAGTGATCGCCGAAATGAATCGTCTTGGGGTGATCATCGATCTCTCTCGGTCTTCAGAAGCGACAATTAAAAAAGTATTTAAAAAATCAAAAGCTCCGGCCATATTTTCTTCTTCTGCTTTGTGGAATTATAAAGCCACCGCTCCTAATATTAAAGATGAAGTTTTAGAACTCGTTGTAAGTATCCTGTAAAAATTCTATCAACATTTTATTTTGATACTTATGTAATCACTAGAGCTGCATATTTTTCAAGGATATTTCGTAAAAAATAGCAAAAACTATACGTCCTTTTTGATAAAAAAACTTAGAAGATCTTTTGAGATTTTTATTTTTGGAATTTTTGACAGGATTTCCTTAAAAAATCATTTGAGGATTTTTTATGTATAGGCAAGAAAAAATTGAAAGATTGTTGAATTATACCTACTCGGAAAAATTTAATACCTATTTACTTTCCAAAAAAAAATTAGAAGTTTTTCGAAAAAATAATAAAAAAAAAATTGATAGAATTTTCGATTTTTCTAAAAAAAAAGAGTTGAAATTTCAAAAAATATCCCTAAACGATTTTTTGAATTAAGCACATTGTCAACCTCTTGGCAAACCTATCCTGGTTTGTGCCCTTTAGGTGCCTTTCCAAGAACCAACTCAAGTGACCTGGGGAGGTTCAACAAGACGACGACAATATATTCTGATAGGAGGATAGGACTTTTAAATTTTTTTCATAATTATTTCAAAATATTTTTCTTTACAAAAAAAATTAATAGACCGTTTTCCAAAAAAATGTCAAAATAATTCCATTTAAAAAATGAGAATTTTTGTGAAAAGTGAAAAAAACTGATGGAATTTCCGAGTTTTTTTAATTAATTACTTTTTTGATTTTTTCTTTCAAAAAATTTTTTGACCTTTTTTTATTAGTACCTAATACCTATAGGTACATATTTTCAAAAATTTGAATCAGTTTTTTACTTTTCTCGGGAAAATTTCAAAATATTTTTAAAAATAATAATTTTCTGGAAAATTTATATTTTTTCAAAAAACTTTTGAAATATTTTCTTCCAAAAAAAATATATTTTTAGAGGATTTTTCAAAAATAAGTAAAACAAACAGAATTTTTGAATTTTTTTCAGAAAAAAAAAATGTTGAAATATTTTTGTTCAAAAAATGTTTTAAGAATTTTTAGGTACAAGTTTAAAAAATAATGATAGGATTTTAGATTTTTTTTTTTCCAGAAAAAATAATGAAATATTTGTTCCCAAAAAAATTCTTAAGGGCAGATTTTCAGTGAATTAAAAATAAAATTTGACGGATTCTTGGATTTCTTTCCTCAAAATTTCAAAATGTTTTTTCTAAAAAAATATTCTTACCTAGGTATGTCATTTTTTTCTTGAAATTTTTTGAATTTTTCATCAATTTTTGGTGGAAAAAAATTTATAACGTAATGATTTTTTCAGGAAAATTTTAAAAATTTCATTTTTCAAAAAATATTTAATTGCGGCTGGAAAAAATCTCAATTTTTTGTCTACAATATTTCTTGATTCGGACCATGAAAATCAGTCGTTCATTGAACGGGTCGATTCAAAATGAACGGGTCGCTCAAATGATAACGGGACGTTCAAATTTTCGTAAAGTTTATAAAATTATTGTCGAAATTTCGAAAATAACGAAGATTTTAGATTAATTATTCAGAGATTTCATTAAAGTTTGTTCTTTCCTTGTTGTTTATGTTTGTTTCGTGTTCTTAAAAGTAATGAAATGTCATTGCCATCGTCATCGCCAGTTTTACTGTCTGTTAAAGTGATAAAGGATTTCATCGATGGTCATTCCTAACCACTGGAAAGCGGAGACCTTTCCAAAAAAGTTGTTCGTGTCAAAAAATATTACAAAAAAATATTTAGAAGAAGTCTTTGTAACGCGTTTTAAAATTGTTTTTTTTTTCAAGTTCTTTTGAGAAAATTTGCTCTCTCAAAGAATTTCCTGTAAAAGAAATATTGCAAAAGCAAAATTCCAATAGGCTTCCAAGAAAACAAAAATGAGAGGGAGTGGATTGTACGTGTGTTTTTTTTTATTATTTCAATATGCAGTGCCATATTATACGTTTGCTTGTTTTTGAGAAAGTATTTATGCATTTCAGCAAAAATAAACGCATACTCCACTCAGCCTTATTAATTCTCTGTTGTCTTTTTTTTTCAGAAAAAAAATAATGGTCTGATAATGGTTGCTTTTAGTTCAACTTTAATTCGAAAAAATTCAACAGAAAATATTACCATTAAAAATGTCGTAGGTGAGGAAATATTCGCTTATTTTAAACAAAATTTTAAATAAAAAAAGTTATACAAAGGTTGTATTTTTTCTGCAGAACAAATAAATTATATCAAAAATAAGATAGGAGTAAAATACGTTGGAATCGGGTCAGGCTTCGGATATTATTCGTAAGTATACCTACCTAATTCAAGCTGACTTGCATTTTTCATGAACAAATAATTATAGTGAGTAAAAATTTGACAATGTAAATTTATACCGCTCAGATTTTCAATTGAAGGATTAGAAGACAGTTCGAAATATCCAGATTTATTTGACCGTTTAGCTAAACCACAAAATAAAGAACCAAAGTGGACGAAAGAAGACTTGGAATTGTTAGCGGGCAATAATTTCTTGAGAGTACTTCAAGATGTAGAAAAAGTAAACAAAATTCAATCATTATCGATAGGTACTTCTCGAGTTATACATCGAATACCAAAACTTGATTTATTTTCTTTCGCAGGTGAGAGATAAGGATGAAAATACGATGGAAGAAGTAATACCTGTCGACGACTTGGATAATAACAAAACCTCCTGTTACTCGGATCTTACCCCCAAAAAGTCAAAAGTGTTGTTAGGTTCATTATAAAAATTCTGTTTTGTATCTTGTGCGTCATTTTATTGAGAGGAAAGTGAAAGTATTATCAATTTCAAATAAAGCAAAAAATAAACAATTTGAAAAAAATTGTAATTAAAACGTCAACAAAATAACAAATAACTACATCAGAAAAGATAAAAAAGAAATAACCAACAAAATATCAATATAATATGTATGTACATTGTACAATGTAAAAATAATTATTATAAAAAATACCACATAGGTACATGATTTCTCACTTTCAAAATAGTAGGTATCACATCGGTATTGATTCGCTAACCTCGATTACAGTGTTTGAAATGAATTTACTCTCAATCTTATAAACCAAAAAAAGCAAATGAAAAAAATATATATCAATATCTACTTTAATAACGTTGAGGCACCACCTAGTTGAATGTTCTTGTGACACCAGTACCATGTGAGAAGAACTTCGTAATTTTTTCAGCAATTTTTCCCTTGACCAGTTATAGGTAGGAGAAAAACGACTGGTGCCACTAAGTTATATAAGTATGAAGTGAGAATCGCACCTATTACTTACAGCACTCTCTGTTTGTAAAAATTTAAACGAATTTTTAAAAGTGATATTCCATTTGAAGACATGAGACTTGAAATGGTGCCTCAACGTCTTCTCAGTATATATTTTTTGATATTTATATGATCGTATAAAAATATATAATAAGTGTCGTTGTGGCACCAGTACAAAAATTTGCCTATCGACTCCTGGTGACCTTACGATACCACCCCACATGATTTCAGACATGAAACGTTACATTTAACGATCACATTTTTTACTTTCAATTTTACTTAAATTTAAAAATACATTGAATTTAGAAGAGAATTGAAGCTGAAGCTGAACGCAGAGATTATTTTTATGAATTAAAAAAGGTACCTAAGGTATTTTATTTCAACATTCAACAATAATATTATCGCAAACCGTGAACCAAAGAAGCAAAGATAAAATAAAAATCAAAATTGCTTGCTTTACTATAAATATTTCTACGAATAATATCCTGCATTTTGTTAATGATCAACCGCATCACATTCCAAGATTGAAAAAAAAATCAATTATTTTTCTACTATTCCTGGATCCTTGCATAATTATTATTTTAAAGATACAAAAAATTGAAACGTTCTCACCGAAATAAATTCTTATTGATGTGATCATGGAGATCTCTACTCTAGAAGCTGAATGAAATGAACTAAGTACTTTTGATCAAACTTCAATGCATGGAAAATTTCAATTAATACAGATACAATATTTAGGTAAATAAAAACGTCGTGGGTGAAAAAAGATAACAGGTATTTTCAATTATGACGAAATTATTTTTTTAATAACAAATTCAATTCTATAGCTTGTGCGTAGTTTTATTTATTGCGAGAAAAGTAAGACATAATAATTGAAAACTAAAGTAGAAAATTACCAACAATTCGAAAAATACTTTCAATTAAAAAGTAAATAAACACAACAGATAGAGATAAAAAATAAATAACTGGCAAATTAACACAATACATTGTATATTATAAAAATACCACAAATACATGATTGAATCGTTTATCACTTATAATCGTAAGAACGGATTGAAAAAAAAAAAAAAAAAAAAAATCGTACAGCCCTCATTCACCTTAACAAAAATAATACACTGGTATACTATAACTCATTTTACCCAAACTTGTTAAAATCGAAGTAAAAAATTAAATGCCAACAAAATACATCATTCCTTTATCGGTTTAAAAATTCTCACACCACTTGTGATTTTTAAATAAACACCTAACCATATCTAACTCATAAAATAATGTTACTAGATAAAATCGCTGAGCTTAAAATTGTCTGCATTTAATTTGGAATTCGAACACTTGATATTTTTCAATCTTCAGTCGTGACACTTAAAATAAGTGTATAAAATTATTTTACCGACGTAATATAGAATAAAAGTTGAGTTGAGCAGTTCCTTTTTCATGCATTAAAAGGTAGAATGACTATGAATGAAAAGTACACATTATTCCATATAAGAGCAATGATTAATTGATTAACTATTCATAGAATAATAAACGATTCTATCGCATAAACTAAAAACATAATCAAGGTAACATAAGTACGAGAAGTAACACAAAGCGAATACTTTTTCCAATCGATAATTTAAGAACGACGTATCATTCGAATTTGAGTTTCACAATATAACCTTTACTCGCCAATATTCCACGACATTTAATATGAGCTTGGAATCTAGTCACCCACGAGACACTAACATTGGAAAGTATTTTATCATCTCCCGATTCGTTTTGGCCATTTTTAACGTGAAACAACGGTAACAGTTCCTTCTTTGGTAGAATATCTGTAAATATCACACTTATTAATTGCTTGCAAAATATAAAAAAATAATGCTGCGATGAAATCCGCAACTCACCAAGTGGATCGTTATGAGTAAGAATTCGTATATCGCGTCCTTTACAAAAATCTTGTAAATCTTGAGGTACCACGCAACAAGCATTCAAATTAATTTGATTTATACTCGGTTTCACCTGTAAAATGCCGAAGAGATTATTAAACACGTGCGGGTGTATAAAATTAGAAGCTTTATCAAGATATATTACCTGAGCAGCTTCGTACAACTGAATGAAAATATCAGTTTCGATATCACTGATACCCAAGTTAATGACCTCTCCATTTTGTACGAATTCTTCCAACATTTTCCACATGAATAAGTAATCGTCCAATACAACTTTTTGATCGTTTGTCCAATTTATATAGGATAAAATAACTGAATCTATGCACGAAATTCCAACATCTTTAATGGCTGTAGAACGAAATGTGAAATGAATAAAATCTCTCAAGTACAAAATTTTAACATAAATTTATGAAAACATACTGTACTGAAGAGCACTTCGCAAAGAATTGAGATCCGAAGAGGTAATGAATACTTTTATCATGGTTTGCAAATTTTTCCTATCTTCTTCTGTCTGATTGATCAACATGGCTCGTTTCAGGTACAATGAATCGTTCTCAGGCGCCGGTAACTTATCAAACAGCGAGATGGAGGTTTTCAATCCTTCCACTATCTGCAAATCAGTATCATATCGAGTCAAATAATCATAATAAATTACGAACAATAAAACACAAAGTGTACAAACCTGCTCTGCAGTGAGCATATTAACTTGTTTGGTCACATCTGTGTAATACAGCATGTTTCCAGTATGTAAAACGACATTAGAAACACTTTCGGGAATGTTACTCAGCATTTTAGGGCTTAAAAAATGATCACTAAGGAGAAAAAATTCAAAAGGTTGGATTTGAATTTTTTTCAACTGTGCAACATACGCAATACTTTGGTGAATAAGCGAATCTAGATGAACGATTTTTATAAATAATTGCTGATTAATTCGTTTCAAGAAATTATTAATCGACGCTACATGAGTATTTATCGCGTTATCCTCTAATTATTCAAAAAAAAAAAGCTCAACCTTTAAATTTCTTGTTTACATTCGAACTGGGAGTCATCGGAGTGAAAACACATAAGACACAATGGTAATATTTATCAAAATAACTCGAAAAATATCATCTCAACAAAAAAAGTGCAAGACACTTTTTTTTCTTAGAATTAAAAAATCTTTCCATTCATGTATAAAAAAGTTGATTTAGCGACATTAGTGAATTTTACCTAAAAATTCATGTGTTCCCAAAAATTCACTAATGTCGCTAAATCAACTTTTTTATACATGAATGGAAAGATTTTTTAATTCTAAGAAAAAAAATTGTCTTGCACTTTTTTTGTTGAGATGATATTTTTCGAGTCATTTTGATAAATATTACCATTGTGTCTTATGTGTTTTCACTCCGATGACTCCCAGTTCGAATGTAAACAAGAAATTTTTGTTACTTTTTGGCTTCGTGGAAACGCCCAATTCACCACGTCCACGACCACACTTCGAACTGCGCAACTGCCAGATCAACGCCATAGCATGGTCACAGATGAAAACAACGAGAAATTGCATTTTGCAAGCAACATGTGTGACGTCATAATTATTTTGATCTCCAACTTTTTTTTTTTTTTAAATTTTCATCAATCATCTTCATCTTAATTATTATAAACATTATTTTTATGATTCTAACATTTAACGATCACATTTTTTACTTTCAATTTTACTCAAATTTAAAAATACATTGAATTTAGTAGAGAATTGAAGCTGAACCTGAACGCGGAGATTTTTTTTATGAATTAAAAAAGGTACCTAAGGTATTTTATTTCAACATTCAACAATAATATTGCAAACCGTGAACCAAAGAAGCAAAGATAAAATAAAAATCAAAATTGCTTGCTTTACTATAAATATTTCTACGAATAATATCCTGCATTTTGTTAATGATCAACCGCATCACATTCCAAGATTGAAAAAAAATCAATTATTTTTCTACTATTCCTGGATCCTTGCATAATTATTATTTTAAAGATACAAAAAATTGAAACGTTCTCACCGAAATAAATTCTTATTGATGTGATCATGGAGATCTCTACTCTCGAAGCTGAATGAAATGAACTAAGTACTAACTAAGTACTTTTGATCAAACTTCAACGCGTGGAAAATTTCAATTAATACAGATACAATATTTAGGTAAATAAAAACGTCGTACCAACAATTCGAAAAATACTTTCAATTAAAAAGTAAATAAACACAACAGATAGAGATAAAAAATAAATAACTGGCAAATTAACACAATACATTGTATATTATAAAAATACCACAAATACATGATTGAATCGTTTATTATTTATAATCGTAAGAACGGATTGAAAAAAAAAAAAAAAAAAAATCGTACAGCCCTCATTCACCTTAACAAAAATAATACACTGGTATACTATAACTCATTTCACCAAAACTTGTTAAAATCGAAGTAAAAAATTAAATGCCAACAAAATACATCATTTCTTTATCGGTTTAAAAATTCTTACACCACTTGTGATTTTAAAATAAACATCTAACCATATCTAACTCATAAAATAATGTTACTAGATAAAATCGCTGAGCTTAAAATTGTCTGCATTTAATTTGGAATTCGAACACTTGATATTTTTCAATCTTCAGTCGTGACACTTAAAATAAGAGTATAAAATTATTTTACCGACGTAATATAGAATACAAGTTGAGTTGAGCAGTTCCCTTTTCATGCATTAGAAGGTAGAATGACTATGAATGAAAAGTACACATTATTCCATATAAGAGCAATGATTAATTGATTAACTATTCATAGAATAATAAACGATTCTATCGCATAAACTAAAAACATAATCAAGGTAACATAAGTACGAGAAGTAACACAAAGCGAATACTTTTTCCAATCGATAATTTAAGAACGACGTATCATTCGAATTTGAGTTTCACAATATAACCTTTACTCGCCAATATTCCACGACATTTAATATGAGCTTGAAATCTAGTCACCCACGAGACACTAACATTGGAAAGTATTTTATCATCTCCCGATTCGTTTTGGCCATTTTTAACGTGAAACAACGGTAACAGTTCCTTCTTTGGTAGAATATCTGTAAATATCACACTTATTAAGTGCTTGCAAAATATAAAAAAATAATGCTGCGATGAAATCCGCAACTCACCAAGTGAATCGTTATGAGTAAGAATTCGTATATCGCGTCCTTTACAAAAATCTTGTAAATCTTGAGGTACCACGCAACAAGCATTCAAATTAATTTGATTTATACTCGGTTTCACCTGTAAAATGCCGAAGAGATTATTAAACACGTGCGGGTGTATAAAATTAGAAGCTTTATCAAGATATATTACCTGAGCAGCTTCGTACAACTGAATGAAAATATCAGTTTCGATATCACTGATACCCAAGTTAATGACCTCTCCATTTTGTACGAATTCTTCCAATATTTTCCACATGAATAAGTAATCGTCCAATACAACTTTTTGATCGTTTGTCCAATTTATATAGGATAAAATAACTGAATCTATGCACGAAATTCCAACATCTTTAATGGCTGTAGAACGAAATGTGAAATGAATAAAATCTCTCAAGTACAAAATTTTAACATAAATTTATGAAAACATACTGTACTGAAGAGCACTTCGCAAAGAATTGAGATCCGAAGAGGTAATGAATACTTTTATCATGGTTTGCAAATTTTTCCTATCTTCTTCTGTCTGATTGATCAACATGGCTCGTTTCAAGTATAATGAATCGTTCTTAAGCGCCGGTAACTTATCAAACAGCGAGATAGAGGTTTTCAATCCTTCCACTATCTGCAAATCAGTATCATATCGAGTCAAATAATCATAATAAATTACGAACAATAAAACACAAAGTGTACAAACCTGCTCTGCAGTGAGCATATTAACTTGTTTGGTCACATCTGTGTAATACAGCATGTTTCCAGTATGTAAAACGACATTAGAAACACTTTCGGGAATGTTACTCAGCATTTTAGGGCTTAAAAAATGATCACTAAGGAGAAAAAATTCAAAGGTTGGATTTGAATTTTTTTCAACTGTGCAACATATTATGCAATACTTTGGTGAATAAGCCGCGAATCTAGATGAACGATTTTTATAAATAATTGCTGATTAATTCGTTTCGAGAAATTATTAATCGACGCTACATGAGTATTTATCGCGTTATCGTCTTTCCTCCAAGACATGTTTATTTTTCAGGCAGAGATAAGATTACGAAAGTACAAATACTCAAAAAATGAGGATTTTTCAGAGCTTTTTAATTTTTTAGATGAGTGTAAGTTCATTCGGCTAATCTCGGCTCTCGGCAAAAATCTTCAAAACTATATGGAGGTAAAAAAGAATCTGAAATTTTGTCGTGACGTCATAATCTACATCACTTCCTAAATTCTCATTACTGCTGTTATGTGCACCTCTTTTAGATCATTCTGATAAAATTTTTATTTTATCAGTTTTATGCCCGGCCTACATATGAAAGTTTTTTTTAAAAATAAGCTTTGAAATTCTGACACGGTGGCGCTACTGCAAGATATTGAATCTATTTTTTATTATTTTTTTTTTAAATTTCACTTTAGATAAATGAAAAATTGAAAAGATTGGAAAAGATGATCTGAATTTCTGAATTCTGAACAAAATTTTGTGCTACTTGGTTATGTAAGTTTTTGAAGGTCTTTCATGTCGTCATAATAACATTAACATCGCCGATTCACGTTCATTGTAAAATTTCAATTCAACAAACATGTTCAAACGCGTATTTGACTTATGACACTCGTGACTTACCGGGTCACATCTTGCATGATTGCATGCCTACAATAACATTATCATTTTTTTATTATTCGTCTACGTTATCATTAGAAATTATAATTAATTAACCTAAAAACGTGGAATAATTCGTTGTTTTTGCAGTAATTTGAACAATGTACTCGTGTACATTCTAATCTTTATTTCTACGGCCATCGTTTCTCAACGAAATTAACCATGGATGTGGATTATTTTGGTTTCGCCTATGCCATAGCTGTTGCCGCCGGAGGAATTGTCGGATATGTCAAAGCAGGTACCTGGATATTGTTTTATTGTGATTAATCTTTAATCCTACTTATGTCGCATAGGTGATTCACCATAGTGTTATTTTCTACGCCTATGCATTATTCATTATCATGCTGAATGTTTCCAGCACTCTTTTCGAGATGATACCACTAGAACACTCACACCGAATATTATAATGCCTAATTATTCTTATACATTTTACTGATATGTTACAGGCAGTATACCCAGTTTAGGAGCTGGACTCGTCTTCGGTTCGGTATTGGGTTATGGAGCTTATCGTGTGACACAAAATCCTCATGATATTTACTTATCGTTGGGTACCAGTTTGGTTTTAGGAGGTATTATGGGAGTAAGATATTACAATTCGATGAAGTTCATGCCCGCTGGATTGATTGCTGCTCTAAGGTTTGTTTCTGATTCTGAATTATAATCGTATTCGAATGTAAACATTTGAAGCCTTACATTGATTTTTTTTTACAGCTTGGCAATGGTAATCAAATTATCTTATCGAGGAATTACCGACTTGATTGAAAATCGAAAACACAACTAATAAGTTGTTTTGATTTTTTGTGTAGGTCTGTCGTTTCTTAATTTTTTAATGTGTTGCTGGAATTGTGTACTGGTAGTTTATATGCTACGATGGGATTTTACATCGCGAATCGAAATTTCGCAAGTTGCACTACTGATTAAGCGTAATTTTTAATTTTTTAATAATTTTAGGTATTTATTTTTTAACGGTAATTTTTTCTTTTGGGTAAGTTTCGATGTGGGTTGGTAACGTAAACATTTTCTTGTTCGATTTTCCTTAATTTAGGTAGTTGAAATGTTTAGTGTTTTATATTGAAAAATTTATCTGTTCAAAGTTACAGATCGAATGATGTATAATTTTCAAATTTTTCCATTCAAAGACTGAATATTACATTACAAAATGGAAAGCATTTAAAAAATACATCACAGTTCAGTTGTGTCAAATACAACCTATATCTACCTATCAGTCTATAATTTTTGTACAAGTTTTTGATTTTACTTTTTTTTTTAATCACATTGTACAAAATGATAAAAACTCAATAAATTTTACAAATTCAATCTTTTTATTATTTTTTTGTTGTTTTCAACATTAATTTACATATTTAATAAAAAACTGCGAGTTTTAAATTATATAAATAATGGTAAAATTTAATAAGACTGGTAGCTCGTTGATTTCAATTTGTAATACAAATAGAAAAAAAAAAAGGTATGAAATTACAAATTAATATAAAATACTTGAGCTACATCATTTAAGGACGGCCAATTTAGGAAAGCCGTCGTATTTACATTTCACTTGATTCAAGTCTAAAATCATTTTTACAAAAGAAAAAAAAACACATACTTAGATTAGAAAGAAAATAAAAAGGTAATTTATTGGAGATCATCAATATCATGTTTCTCAAAATGGTGAATTATTGCATAGATATTTAACAGCCGCGCAGCAGTATTTTTTCACGTATTCGTCCACGCAATACTGAAGGCCATATTTAGTTAAAAAATCGTAACATGAGACTGCTCCAGGCAATTGTGCTGATGTAGTATCAATGCAGTCATCGTTTTCTGTAAAATAAAATAAATTCATTAGAAACACTGCAAAGATTAGAGTTTGAAATACAAAAAAATGAAAGCAAATTGATCATGAAAATGTTGTGTAGAGTTTCCTCCTTTTGAAGAAAAAGGAGTTTCAAAATCCAAATGCTGTGAAAATAGACATGATGAATGAGAAAGAAATAGAATAAGTAAGTGTATAAATAAGTTCACGCACAAATCGAACATGCAAATTGCAAACATACAAGCTTCCATTTCCAAAAAGCAACAGATAAGATAAATATAAGCATCATCTAAGCACCACCAAATTTGTACAATGATTATAACTTTTACAAATCCACAATCTATGATTTGTGATCGGCAACTTGGCAGTAGCTGCTTGAGCTACACTCAAAACTTCATAGTAAAATTTCATTTCAGTAGAGTAAAAATATTTCTCAATTAATTTTAGAATGAAAAATCTCTTCACTATTTTAGACGAAAATATCCCGATTTTTTTTTTTTTTTTTTTTTTTAAAGAAAAACTATATTTTTTCAAATTGTCCCGAGAAAAAATATTAAAAATTTTTTCGAAGATGAGAATCTTTCAATTTAATATTTCTCAACTTTTTTGGAATAGGAAATTGCTCAATTATTTCAAATGACAAATTTTTTTTTTTTGTAAAAAAAACTAATTTTTGAAATGAAAAAATTCTTCAATTTTTGAAATGAAAAAATTCTTCAATTTTTTCAAAAAAATCAATTTTTCAACATTTTTGGAGTAAAGAAAATTAAAAATTTTTATGATTGACAAATTCTGAAATTATTTACGAAGTAAGATTTTTTTAAACATGAAGTAGAGAAATAACATAGAAAAACATATTTTCTGTTTTTCTGAGAGGGAAACTATTTTTGGAGACGAAATTTTTTGAAAAAATTTTCAGTAAATAAATCTAATTTTTTCATTCAATCATTCATTAATTTTTTCGAATAAAATATTTCCGAAATTTTTAGAGGAAAAATTTCAAAAAAAAACTGGAGAAAAAAATTAACTTTTTTTTAATGAAAACATTTTTTTTTTAATGTTTGAGGAAAAAATTTTTCTCATTTTTTTTCGGAAAAATTAATTCTTTAATTTTTTGGGGTAAAAAATCTCAGTTTTTTTAAATTCAAGATTTTTTTTACAGAATGAAAATTTTTCAAAAATTTCTATGAAGACAGTAAAAAAAAAAAATCAGATTTTTTTAGAAAAAATTTCTCTCAGTTAGAGAAAAAAACTGTTATTTATTTATTTATTTGTTTGTTGAAAGAAAATAATATCTAATAGGTATTTTTTTTTTTTTTTTTTTAAATCACCAAATTTTTTGGAGTGAAAAATTTCTGAAGAGAAACATTTTATTATAGGTAACTTTTAGTTACTTTTTTGGAACGAAAAAAATATTACTCATTTTTTCAAAAAGATTATTTTTTAAATTTTTTTGGAGAAAAAAAACAGTTTTTTGTTATAATTTGTAAAATTTAATCTTTCAATTTGTTTGGAGTAAAAAAAATCGCTAATTTTTGGAGAAAATGCTCTTTGTTTGAAAGAAAAAATTCTCAAATTTTATGGGATGAAAAAAAAAACTTCGGAAAAATTAATTAAATAATTATACTGAATTTTAGTGGGCTGAAGAAAATTCGCCATTTTTCACAACTTCCAGTTCAAAAATTTAAAAAAAATGAAGTCAAAAAATAGGTGAAAAAATTGCTCAGTTTTTCGGAAGAAAATTACCTATCTGTTGTTTTTTTTTTAGGGAGAATCAATTGAATTTCTTTGAAAAAATCTCTAAATATCTTTAGAAAATTGATTTATAATTTTTTTTTTTGGATCAAAAACATTTTTCTAAATTTTTGGAGAAAAAATAAATTCTCTTGGAATCATTTTATTTTTTATTTTTGAAGGAAAAACTTCAATTTTTTTGGAATGTTCGTTACTTTTTCTGAAAAACAAATTCCTCAACTTTTTAAAATTAAAAAAATTTCACACTTTTTTTGGAGTAAAAAAAAATTCAATTTTTTAGAGTAAAAAAAAAATTATAAAAATTTTCCTGTCAGTGACATAATTATTTCTTCTTCTTTTGAAGATTTTTTTTTCTCAATTTTTTGGTGTAAAAAAATGTTCTAAATTGTTCGGAGAAAAAAAGTAATTCTTAGATTCTACTTTTAAAAAATTTTCAAGCCACCGCTTTTTTGGGAAAAATAGAACTAAACTCAAGAAAGTTCCAAGTTGCCGGTTCTGCTATAATTAAGATTCCAAGTACCTATTTTTAATTAAGTAATGCATTAGATATTGGGATTAATCAAATATACGAAATTTCATTTTCAATGAAAACCGCGACGAATTCGAATTTATAATTCAAATGAGCTGCATCTGCCAAATGAACTTAAACAGGTACGTATTTTTCGAATCGACTGGACGAATAAAAATAAAAAATAAAGAGAGAATCATAATTATGAGAAAGTGTACATGATCGAAAAATCATGGAATATTAGTACAAGCAGAATGAATAGGTAACGATATTATATTACGAGTAATATTCAGAAAGAAATAAGACGACAGTTTGATGAACGACTCGAAGAAAGCATTGAGAGAAAAAGTAGTTCCATTGACTCACCAACTTGACCACGTTTGGTATAAGTATAAATATTTTGCTGAGTAGTTCTGCTGTTAAATAAATTATTGAATTCTTCTAAACTACTTTTGGCAGGCTTTTTGGTATGGGACCAATCGTAGGTACTTTTTTGAGGTAATTTATGTTTAAATGCAGTGTAATACCAATTTTTATTAAAATCATCGTAAGGATTTTTGGTAGTAGTGGTTTGGTAATAATAATTGTAATTATTAGTAGTACTAGGGTCGGCAATTTTGTACAAGTTAAAAGGATCATATGAAGTGGTAGTCGTTTGCACGTAGTCGTTATACGTGTTTTTATTCGATAACGCTGAGTCGGTCGCTGTCCTCCAGAATTCTTCCCATTCTGACCTATACGTGTAGGTAAAATAAAAACCAATTCATTAAACTACAAGCGTACATTTTAAGCATTATTTACAGCGGCGTAACTACTTCGCGCGTTTTTTATTCTACGTAAACTACATAATTATATGTACACTTATTGGCAATAATAATTTACATATTTACAACACTGATTTGCATGCGTATTTGTACAAACCGTTAGACTTACATTAGGCAGAGTTATTCTACTCTTCATGCTAACGACATACTTTTTTAGTACTTTGGTATTATTAATTACAAATTTTTGTGTTAATCAACTATAAATTTCGAACTGACCTTTGCGTCGAATTTCCATATAACGTTCTACCATAAATATCTTGATCTTGTCTTCTCAAATAGGATGGAGTATTTTGCGAATAGTCAGGGATGATGTTTTCGTGTTCAGAAATGCAAATACCATTACTGCAAGTCTACAAATTTTACCAAATTATTAGAAAAAAGTCCACAAAACCTGTAGATATTGAAATTCTACCACGTACCTGACCATCTCCGCAAGGAGATCCTTCGGCAGCTGGTCGATAAGCGACGCAGTACCCTGAACCGGAATCAAAGCAAAATAATTGCGAGCATACCCTTTCATCTTTCTGTAAAACGAACCAGATAATGATAAAATATACCAAATTAAATGTTTTGAAGAGGGAAAGGATAGGTACTTACGAAGCATGCGCTAGTTCCTCTATCTCTTCGACATTGAGCATCCAAAGAAAGTAATTTACCAGGAAGCACCCTTGGAAGTGATTCGTCCTCGTGTGGCGAATTATACAAACACGTGGCCGTGTCACCACTTCGAAAATAATTTATTATTAGTAGGTATATTTATTTTTGGTGTGAAAAAAAAATTGAACGAAGTTAGTGTTGGAAGATTCTAAAGGAATCGTGTATTTACTTTAGAAAATGATGAAATGAGGAAACACTACATGGCGACCATTTGAATCCCTTTTCCGAATGCCTTAGATCACTCATGATGAAACCGTCTTCCCATCGACACTTTTCAGCGCCAGGACCACCTAAATATGTAGGAGGCGGTGATCCGTCATGAACTGCGCCTAATCTGTAAAAATTATATTTAAAAAAATCAACTTTTTGAATCAATGAATCACAGAATTTTCCCAAAAATCAAGTTTTAGCCATTAAAATATTTTACATAATTTTTTCACGCAATCGATATTTATTTTTAAAGGAAAAATAATCTTTAAAATTGTTTTTGGCGAAAAAATTGCATTGAAAAATTTTAAAAATCGATCTGAAAAAGTACCTGAATTCATTTAGAAATTTTTTCAAATGGCGATTTTGAAAAAAACCGTACAATTAAAAAATATATATTTTGAAAAATTTTTCACAGAAAATGAATATTCTCACGAAACTTAATTCTCTCGAGTAAGAGGGGGAATGATAGGTATATTTGTTTGAAAAATTAAAATTGAAAATTTAAACTTTTTTTCAAAGTAGAAAATAGAGTTCACAAATTTTTAAAAAGGAGAACGTAAAAAAAATATTGGAAAAAAATTTTGCAGTTGTTCCTTGGAAAACATTTTCAATAAGAAAACTTCCTTGAAAAAAAAAAAAAAAAAAAAAAAAACTAGAATGAATTTTCTTTTCAAAAAAATCTGAGAAAAAAGTTCATTAATAAATAAAAATGTAAGTAAGTAAGTACATAGGTAATTAAAAATTGTTTTGAAAAAAAAGTCTAAAATTATTTTTGAAAAAAAATTTGAAATTGAAAATAGTCATAATAATTATGATAAATTTTTTGTAAAAAAAAATGTGTAAAAAAATGAAAACAACAAAAATTAAGATTGATTTTTCTAAGAAAAACGATTCAATAAAATTAACATTTATGATAATTTCTCAAAAAAAATTTTTGAAAAAAAAATTAGAAATTAAAAAAAGTAGGTAATGTTCTAAAAAATAAAAATTATTGGAATAACTGTCAATAAGTATACCTACCTATTTTTTTTCCGAGAATGAAAAAAAAATAGAATAAAAAAATACCTAGATACGATTTTTAGGATAAGTAAATCGTCAATGATTTTTTTTTGATTTCAATAAATACTCGTAAATAAATTTTCCTTTTTTTTTTTTTTTTTTTTTTTGTTGAAAAATTCTGTGGAAACTTTCCCATCATTCTGTGAAAAATCGTTCAAAATTTTGTAAAAAAAATCTATAACATGAAAAATTTCAACAATTTTTTTTAAAAATCGTTTTGAATAAAAAAAATATAAAGTTTTATTGTTTATAAAATTTTTAAATAATTTTTTCATTCAATAAAATAATTTTGAAATAAAAAAAGATAAATCTTTATTCAAACACAATTTTAAAAAATATTCCAACGAATTGAAAAAAAAGGTTTCATCAGAAACTGGTAAAATTTTACTTAATTACCTACTTATTAAATTTTTTTTTCTAATTTTAAATAATTTAAAAAAAGTGTTTTTTTTTTCAATAAAATGAGAAAACAGTTTTCAACAACAATTTCATACAAAACTATGAAGGAAAAAAATCACTTTAAAAAAATGTTTTGAACAAAAATTTATAAAAATTGATTTTTTTTTTTTTTTTTTTTTTTTTTTTTTTTTGAAGTTAGAAATCCAAAATAGGAGTGTGTTTTTATAATAAAACTAGGGGAGAAATGAAAAAACTATGTATAATGCCCCCCCCCCACTAAAATTGCCATTAAACAAAATGTTGAAAACTCTCTTCAAACATAATTTTCAGATATTTCAAACCATCTTTATTCTACTCATGTAGATTATTTCCCTAAAATAAATCCAACTTACAAATGGCCAACTTCATGAGCAGCAACAATAATTCCAGAAAATCCTCCTGTATCTTCTATAATGGCAACACTGTTGACTTTTTCTAATCTTTTATTGACTACACACGCACCCCCGACGTAGGCAAAACCTAATTCAAAATACATAAATTTATTATATTTAATATGGAGAGTACAATACTAAAAACAATTAAAAGCAGAAATATTTTACAAAATATTTTTACATCGTGTATTCGTTCACATGCAAATTATTTTAACCAATCATGCAGCTAACTACGTACAATCACCCGAAGCGTACTAAGCAAAAAATTAATAAAATACCGATTTAAAAAAAGAAAGAGAAAATCGCCACCGAGAAGTTTAGCGTGCGTGAAGACTTCGCTTGGGCTATCTTACAGTGCAGATCATAAAATAGAATGATGAACTAAATTATGCGTAATGTGTATGGCTGGTTCTCTATACGCAAGATGCGAATATCGCTTCGCTGAGTCGACAAATTATAGCAACCAGTATACGTAATAAGATGTAACGATGAAATTTTAAGATGAAACAAACAAGCTAATAACCTCATTAAGAAAATACCACTATTTTTTCAAAACTTTTTACCTACTTATTCAAAAATGAAAAAAATGGATTAAGGCAGGGGGTAAATAAATCAATTAGAAAAAATAAGCTGGATGAATAATTTTGATCGATTCTATTTTTATATGGACATATGAAGTAAAAAATTAACTTTCGATGAAATAAAGCCAGTTACCAGTGTCTAGTTGGCTCAATTTGTTTACTTGTAGATGGATTGTTGTTGAATTTTATCAAGTCCAATACTACGTAGATACTTAATATTCAAAATATAACGGGAGGGAGGGGTCCGATCGAAATTTTTATAATGGCCAAAATTATTTCTAGGCCTTCCAGCTACAATTTTTGTCTGAAAATTTTTTCAATTGGACACCTACCTCCTCAAATTTTCAATAATATAAGTATTCTAAGTCGTATTATTCAAAATTGGAGGGGTGGGAGGGGTCCAATCGAAATTTTTGTAATAACCAAAATTATTTCTAGCACTTCAAGCTACAACTTTTGTTCAAACAATTTTTCAATTGGCCCCTTCCCCTTCTCTCCTGTAATTTTTATCAAGTATCTACTGAAAGTTATGCAAAATTGGTGGAGAGGGAGGGGTCCAATTAAAAAAATTTTCAAACAAAAGTTATAGCTTGAAGTCCAAGAAATAATTTTGGTAATCATAAAAAATTTCGATTGCACCTCTCCCTACCCTCCAATTTTGAATAATAAGTATCTATGTGATGTTGGGCTTGGTAAAATTTAACAACAAGCCATCTACGTAAATAAACTGAGCAGACCAGACGACTAGACACTAGTCCAAAACTACACTGTTGAATTTTTTATGCATGAAATGTAACTTTGGACGACATTTTACTATAAATTCCTTATCATATGACATACGCATTTCAATTTTTGATGAAAAAATAATGAAAAACAGCAAATTTTTCATCTCGTTAGACAACAAAAGAATAGGTACAGGGTGTCTAGTGAGTGGTGGCGAATATTTGAGATTTGTATACAACCGAGTACAACAAACAAACAACTTCAGGCACATCAGGTGCCTATTTTTCTAAATGAAGGCACTATAGAGCTTTGAAAATTGATACATTCTAAGCAAAATTGTTTGGCAACACTGAATTCAAAAAAATTCTTCAAAAACACACTATCGAGGTAAGAAAATTCAAATTTCCTCGAAAGTGTAACTTTCTGAGAAAAACAAAAAAGTTATGTGAAAAATTTATCTATTCTCGAAAATGAAAGGGCACCAACTTTCAAAAAAATTTAGCACCTTCATTATCAAACTTGGACACATTTTTCACATAATTTCTTTGTTTCTCTTGAAAAATTACACCAGTTTCATGTATTGTCTTCACAAATTTCAAAATTTTGGGAACTACTGACTCCTTCAAAATTGAGATATGCATCTGGTACTCTTGAAGTTTTTTGTAAATTTTTCCTGGTTATATCGCAACCTCAAAAATTCTCCAACACTCAGCGGACACCCTGTATAATCATTGCGAATAGCCTAATTTCGAAATGAAGTGTAGATTTTCAGCGAAAAAAAAAATGATACTGGCATCTCAATAAATTACCTGCTGTCCCCCTGTTGCATGCATCGTTTTGATAATGCCTTCTGCACATATCTAATCTGGAAATTAAAAATGACATTGTGTAAGGAACTTCGTTCTTATATCGTTTTTTTGAAACATTCCACACGAGTAGGCATTTCTTCAACACACGTTGGACACATCAGATAGACAAAGGAGAGCAATGGGGAACACTGAGAATATTTTCGAGGGTTTTAAGATACATAGAAATATATACATAATATTTTCTGAAATACTCGGGCTCAAATTGAACATTGAACCATGCAATAGGAACGCATCGAACAATCGATAAAGAAATTGTATAGCTTTGATGTTGTAGCAAATTACGACTGAAATCTCCAAGCGTAGTATTTACACTTACGCACCACACTCAAACTACGGTGATATTCGAAGGAATTAATTAAAAAATTAAAATCGGGTTAATACTACAAAATGCTACGAATTTACAAAATTTAATCATAACGGTTTTAGTTGCCAACAAAACTACAGAAGCTAGTTTCAAAACTACTTTATATACAGGGGATGCAAAAAAGGAAAAAGAAAACAGTAAAATAACATACCGGCCGTTCCTTTTGTGCAACGGCCACCTTTTCGTCGGCGACACATGTCATACCTAAACGAATGTAAAACTACGTTAAATATCTTTCCGCCAATTCCAACATAAAAAGAAAATCTAGGTACAAGATATTTTGAAAATTCTCAGAACTCGGGGTAACTCTAAAAAGAAATAAATCGCTAGGTTCGATTAAAAGTTCCCTACATAAGAACTGAGAAAATTCATGGGTTCATCGAATGGAAAATGATACACTTTTTAAAAAAAATAGGTAATCAAGATTCTGTAAAAAATGGAACCATTTTTTAGTACGTGGGGATTGGTTAATATTGTAAATTCATCGCTTACTTGGTCACAGCTACCGCAATATCATACACAGGCAGTCTTCGCTCTCGAAATAAATATTTTCCCATATCAGTTAATGCAGCTGCAGAATCAACTGCATCACGACCCACCCTATTACGTTCTAGGTATGGAGTCGCATCTCGCCCCTAAGACGAAAAATTACATAAATTACAGTCAAGATAAAAACTGACCTTATTGGTAGGTATATCGTAAATGGATACGTACTCTAGAAATAATTAACCCAGCAATGCTTATTCGTACTTTAGGACCTTTTAATAACTTATACCTTAAGTCGACGCCATTCCAAAATGATACAAAATATCTCTTAACCTGTACATTATCACCACCATGAAGCCTGCAACAGATTTAAAATCATGTTTTAAAACACCTATAAAAAATGTATCGAGCGAGAAATTGAACATTAGTTAAACTCACCTATAGCCATCGTAATCAACAATGACTAAAATTTCAGGATAAATTGTATAAGGTGCTTCTCGCTTTACTATTGCGCGTTTTCTTCTGACTGGGTCAGTATTTAGTTTATTCTTCTTAATATTGCCCGCTTCCATAAAAGCTGAAATTCAATTAATTTTAGTCAAACTGTTTTTTTTTGTGGTTGAACCGAGTATTTAGTCATACAATTAAAAAATTTATGAAAAAAATTCACCGGAAGATTAATTTCAATTATATTTGAGAAAATTCTTTAAAACACACAAACATCAAATATTAGGTCCTCGTAGCAGAAGATGGCATTAATTTTCAAAATCAGAATTAATTAAACGAAAAACGAGACTTCGATTTTAACAAAATTACAAAAAGGTGTCAAATCCCCCTCTCCCCCCTCTCCCAAAAAATCAAAACATTTATATTTCAAAACTGGACAAAATTTGATTTTTGAAAAAAAAATGCAATAAAAACAAACAAAAAAAAAGTATAAAAATAAAATTTTAAATTAGACGAATTAATGAAAAAATGAACTTTGACAACAAACATAGCAACAATAAAACAAAATTTAGAAAATTTGAATTAATTTTCGAATGACTGAAAATGAAGTAAAATTTGATTCAAAATCAAAAATTCTAAGAGAAAATAAAAATTAAATTTGAAGAACGGGAAAAATTAAAACGAAAAATAAAATAAAAAAATAAAATTATTGACAATAAAAAAAATGAAAAATTGAAATAAATTTTTTGAAAAAAAAAAGAAGAAAAAAGTGTAAATTTGAAGAAAGAGAGAGAAAACAAGTGAGATAGGTTTTGAATAAAAAATTCGCAATAAAAAAATGGGATATTGAAAAAAAAAAATTTTAATTTAAAATTAAAATTAGGTACCTACAAGAAATTAGAAATGTACCTAATTCAAGTTGAAAAAAAATTAAAAATTAAAAATGAGAAAATTTTAAATAAGTATGTAAATCCAAAATGAGTGAAAGTCAGGCAAAATTAATGTCTAGTCAAAAATTCCAAAATTAAAAAAATTGAAATTTGAAGAGTTGAAAAAATGAAAAACCCCCGGGGTAGTTTTGGATAAATTACAAAAAATTAAAACAAAAAATGAAATAATTTTTTTTTCCTAAAACGGAAGAATTGGCAGGTTGAAAAAATAAGGGAAAAAAATGAAATAAGTTATTAAGAAAATGCAATAAAAAATATAACATTGAAATATGACAATTGAATTAAAAATGGTAGATAGAATATTGAATAAAATTTAGATTGAAATAACATTCAAAGTTTAATAAATCCAAAAGTTAAAAAAAATAAAAATTCGGGAACTTTTAATACCTAATAAAAAATTTCAAGTTGGAAAAAAATTTAAATTCAAAGAACTGAAGAAATTGGCAAAAAAATTGAAGCGTAAAAAATTATTTCGTAGAAAATTGGCAATAAAAAAAATGAATATTGAAATAAATTAAATTAAAAATTACGAAAAATTAAAACAAAACAAAAGTAAAATTTTAAAATTAATCTGTTGAATTTGAATTCAAATAAAATTTAAAAATATTGGAAAAAGTTGGCAACCGAAATAAAATTTAAAAAATTAGCAATTCGGAATATTAAATTATAAATCGAAAAAGAACCACTAAACAAATTGAAAAAATTGTTTTTCAAAAATTTAACCAACAAAAATTTTGGGGGTACGCGAGAATTTTTTTTTCATAAATGAGGTACATGCGCGAGCAAAACCAATTGAGAACCACTGTTTTAAAGAATACTTTTTTTTTGGAGAATTTTCCTTGAATGAAAAAAGCAGGGGAATCGATCCCACCAAATTTAAAAAAAAAATTCATTTGGAATTTTTTTTTAAAATCCTCAAATTTTTGTTTAGAAACGAATTTTTTTTTCAAAAATTACCTACCTTTATAAAATTTTATATGAAAACAAATTTTTTCAATTTTTCTTAAATTAAAAAAAAAATTTAAAACTCTACTTTTTTCAAATGTTAAAACTTATTAAATTTTTGTTACAAAAAAATTTTTATGAATTTTTCAAAAATGATTTTTTAAAAGTTATTCTGGAAACCTTTTTTTTTTATTCATTCAAGTTTTGTTCAAAAACGAATTTTTTCATTTTTTTGTTCAAAAAATTAATTTAGGTATGAAATTTCATTTTTAAAACAATTTTTTTTTACAATTTTTCAAACTGTATTTTAAAACTTTTGAAAAAAATCACATTATGTTTGAAAACAGTTTCTTCGATATTTTGTTCAAAATACTGGGTTTTTCTTAAATTTTGTTCAAAAACGATTTTTTAAAACAATTAGTTTTCATTTTCAAATTTCATTTCAAACACTTGAGAATTTAATCTAAATCCTTGGCTCACATTAATGTTGACTTCTTTAACAAAAAATAAAACCTCTTTAGGTATTCATCAAGGTGGTCTTTGGTTTGGTTACAATGCAGTGTGATTACAGGTAGTGCAAGTAGAGTTGCGAACATTAAGAATTGAAGGAGCAAATCAGTTCAATATCTTCGAGGAAAAAACTTGATTGACAAATTATTTTTCGCTTTAGTGACGATATGTATTTTGTTTAAAAATAAAATAGAATATTCTAGGCTGAATTTCAAAAAAAAAAAAAAAATTATTTAAAGAAAATTTCATTTGAATTGAAAAACGGTGAAAATCGTCAATTCATAGGTACAAATAAAAATTTTATAATTACTTTATATTCGATCGAATCAAAAATTACTCACCGAAATCACTAAATTTCATATCTTCATTCGCATGCGAATGTCTTCTATAAACTACATGTTGAGGATGAATTTTACTCAATGATTTATCCTCTTTATCAAGAGGAAAACCATTTCTGGCAATTTGGTCTTGGCCTAAACTCATTTCTTTATCTAGGAACATTTCATCACCGTCACTACTACTTTCTTCCAAGTCAGATTCTTGAGTAGCATACGTCTTGACTTGATTCAAATGTTTTCTTAAATGAATAGGTAAAGGTTTGATGACTAAGTCGTGCCCAATGGTACCTTCCTATAAATTAAAATAAATTAATAAACCGTACGTAACGAACCTATTAATAAGTAGATAAGTACGAATATATTATTAATCTTAGAACTGAATAAAACAACGTTGTAAAATTCGCTCGTCTAAAAATTATTATAATTTATATAGAACTTGACATTTGAGAATTAGCGAAAAATAGTGTGATTTTAGTACCATTAGGAGCGAGCCATCGTCGTTATCCTCATGCAGTAATAAAGCTGCTTGATTTTCTTCGTCTTGATAAGGATCGCCAACGTATGCCTAAGGAAAATGGTACATTATCAATGAACATTGAAATGTCTCTATTTTAAACACAAAATAGTCTCAGAAATTAACTAACTAATGCGGGATGAAAATTATCACAATTTTATGCAAAATATCTTCTTAAAAAAATCAAATATGAGGTTTTTTTTTAAGGCAAACGTTCAACCGTTCGTTATAGTTGGTAGGTATATTTGAGCATAAGTATAGGTATAAACGAAGTCACCTTTTAATTTACTAATATACCTCTCGAATGATTTTCGTCCATGAAAACTTTTATAAGGTATTCTGCACAGGTTTTCCGCTTTATAGAGCTACTTTCAAATATCCACTAATAGTACCTACAATTTTATTCGTTATATAACACGTTTAATTCGCTCATCTTGCAACTTTTTTCAGCCACTTTTAATGAATTAATTGTTCGATAACCGGTTCATGTGCGCGATCATTTTGCATATATTTGAATTCGGAGATTGCCAGATAATAATTCGATTTCTCCGAAAAATCCAAATTACCACCAACTATCGATTTTGGAATTGGAATTGAAAAAAAAACTCGATCCAGGTCGATCGATTATGTATTGACTAGTTTGCCTAATATTGGGACTTAATTTTAAATCGAGAACCTACTTACGTCTGGTAATTCTGTATAACTAATAGAACCATTTCCATCAGATTCGGCCGACCACATTTTTAAATTGCCTTTGAACAATTGCTGGTCTAAGGGTTGCAGCGATAATTCGTGGCTTTTACCGAAGGCTTCTAATTTTAATAATTTATCGTTTATTTTCTTCTCTTTCTTATCCTTGGTACTGTTACTCGTAGTGTTGCCAATTTCTCGCTTTCTGATTGAGTGAAGATTTACTATCTCGTACTCTGGAACTGCAAAAACGACAGATAAGTGTAAAAATGGCAGGCGACAATACACACCGGTAATAAAATGTCCGATACGACGGAATTCGCAATTTTTTTCGGTTAAGTAAGCGTCACATGAATATTACACGTGACCGAGCATAAATTTACATTAAATTAAAATTTAGGCAGGATGGCGAGATGTGTGGTGAATGAACCCATTTTACGTGCCAAAGACATACCGATTACGTCCTTTCTATGGTCGGTTGCAGGTATTAACAGGTTTTCAAATTTTTTGCGCAGTTTATACGTGGATTATCTAATATTTTTGAGATTTTTTTTTTCTATTCCAAGTAACTATATTTAAATTTTCAAAAATTTCCATCGAGGAGAAAATTGTGAATATTTTGCGAAAAAGAAGTTTGGATAATTTTTTGCAAAAATCTAACCGAGAGTATTTCATGGAAAATTTTCATTTTCTACGAATCAAGTTTTTACAAATTCAAATTATTTTGAAAAAAATTTCACTTCATCCACAAAAGTAAATTTTTGATAAATTTTGTTAACTAGAAACTTCAAATATTATGCAAGGAAACATTTTTTATGGAAAATCAAAAATAAAGACTTTTTGCAAGAAAAAAAATCAACTGACACAAATCAAATTTTCACACAGGCAAAATAAGAAATATTTTTTAAAAAAGTTTTCAGAATATTTTATTGAAACTAAATTGCGAATATTTTCCAAAAAATTCAGTTTTGGACAACAAAAAAAAATTGAACATTTTTGCAAACGAAAATTCACAAAATTGAATCCCACAAAATTCAAAATTTTGAAATTTCATTAATTTTTGAAATTTTACCAACACAAAAATTAAATTTTTGAATCTTTTCTTTTCAAAGAACCATCAATTGCAAGTACTTATTATTAACGAAAAATTCCAATTTAGCTAAATATGTCAATTTTTCAAAAAAATTTCGTCAAGAAAAAATATTTATTTTTCGTTTTTGTTTGCTTTTGTTTTCATTTTAATGAATAATGTACTTTGTAAAATCCAAATTATGGGTACTTTTCAGAAAAAATTCACTCTACAGTAGTTGAATTTTTACAATTTATTTATTTTTTTTAATTTTTTTTTGAAATGAAGAACTGTAAAGATTTTTCTAAAAATTTTAATTTTACACAAAATTAAGATTTTTAAAGAATTTTTTTAAAATGAAAAAATGCAAATATTTTTCAAAAAAAAAAAAAATCAAAACTGCGAATTTTTTTGCAAAAAAATTAATTTTGGCAAATGTAAAATTTTTAAAATTTTTGCCTATGAAAACTAGCTAATAATTTGCAATAATTTTAAATTTTATACAAAAATATGATTTTTGAAAAAAAAAAATTCAAAGCAAAAAATTGTAAACCTTCTGCGAAAGAAAAAATAGCAAATTCAAAATTTTAGTTTTTGATGTCAAATTTTCAAAAAAAAAAATGTAAATGAAAAATTGCAAAAAATTTTCAAAAAAAGATAATTGCAATAATTTTGCTTAAATTTTTCAAATTTTCAACAAAAAAAAATGGAAAATTGCGAAGATTTTGCAATAGTTTTCATTTTTTACAAAAATAAGATTTTCTAAATTTGTTTGCAAAAAAAACTGCAAACCTTTTGCGAAAATTTTTTTTTTAATTTTGTATAAGTCAACTTTTCTTAATTTTTGGTGAATATTTTGCAAAATATTTTTGGAATGCTATTTTTCATTTCATTATATTTTTTTTATTTTATCAACGCCTTTGGAAATTATTTTAAATCCAGATTTTACTCTCTCACTTCAGAAATCAGTGGTCAAAATATCTATATTTTTTTTAACACTCGATCGATAATATCGGAAGATGTAACGTATCGATAAAAAATCGTTTGAAAATCTATAGATGTTCTCACGATATTATAAAGATTTATCGGTACAACTTCATAGGCAAAAAATCTAAAAACTATCGAATTCGATATTATTAAGATTTTATGACGATATTCGTCAACTATACTATCGACAAAGAATATTAAATTTATCGAATTCGATTTTCCACCGATTTTGTGCAGATATATGAAACTACATTATCGACAAAGAATATTAAATTTATCGAATTCGATTTTTTAACGATTTTGTAAAGATATTTAAAACTATATTATCGACAGATTATATGAAATTTCTCGACTTCGATATTTTACCGATTTTTTGACGACATTTGAAACTATATTATCGACAGATTATATTAAATTTATCGAATCCGATTTTTTACCGATTTTGTAAAGATATTTGAAACTATATTATCGACACATAATATGCAATTTCTCGATTTCGATTTTTTAACTATTTTGTGACGATATTTAAAACTATATTATCGACAAATAATCTAAAATTTCTCGAATTCGATTTTTTAACGATTTTGTGAAGATATTTAAAACTTTATTATCGACACGTAATCTGAAATTTCTCGAATTCGATTTTTCAACGATTTTATGACGATATTTGAAACTATATTATCGACACGTGATATGAAATTCCTCGAATTCGATTTTTCAACGATTTTGTGACGATATTTAAAACTATATTATCGACAAATAATCTAAAATTTCTCGAATTCGATTTTTTAACGATTTTGTGAAGATATTTAAAACTTTATTATCGACACGTAATCTGAAATTTCTCGAATTCGATTTTTCAACGATTTTATGACGATATTTGAAACTATATTATCGACACGTGATATGAAATTCCTCGAATTCGATTTTTCAACGATTTTGTGGCGATATTTGAAACTACATTATCGACAAATAATCTGAAATTTGTCGAACGATTTTTCAACGATTTTGTGACAATATTTGAAATTATTTCCAAATTGGTGAAAATTTTTCTAAGTCCAACACGTCTGGAAGTACTAAACTGCCTATTATAAGCGTTTTATTGCTAATTCCTCAACGATAAGGTATGGCATAGTGGTTAAGGAAGAGGATTACCATGCAGGAGGTAGAAGGTTCAAGCCCCACGGGTGGTAGATTTTTTATAATTTTTTTTTACTTTTTCTGAAATGATCCTCTTACCGTAACATGAATAATGTGTTTAGGCATAGTTTAATGTATTAATTATACTAATTAATGATTTTTAATTATAGAAAGAAGCTAGTAAAAGACAAAAAATCGGAATAAAAAAATCGATAAAAAATCGACAGAATATCGAATTCTATAAATTGTCGCGAAAGTTCCGCCTAAATCGTGAAATTATCTTTCGATATTATAGATATATTATCGATAAAATATCTTACTATAATCTCGAAATTTTTGCTAACTATAATTCGTCGATAATCTATCTATATATCGAAAGATAATTTCACGATTTATGCGGAACTAACGCGACACTTTATCGAATTCGATATTCTGTCGATTTTTTATTTCGATAATTTGTCGAGTGTGCTGCTCGGGTTTAAAAAAAAATAATCAATGATTTTTTTTTTTAAATATCAACTAGAGGGAAGCTCTATCTATTCTAAACATAGAAAAAAAATCAAAAATGAATTACCATCCGAATGCTCTTCTACTTGAAACACATTCCTCAAGTCGTTCACATCCATATGGTGATGTATCTGGAAACAAACAAAGAAAAAATCTTATTAATCAAATCATTAAAAAATCATTTCCCGCGTCAAATTAAAATTTCACCAATCGGCAATAACTCTCAACCCGAAAAAAAAATCCTGACAGGGGCATTACACTCGTAAAATTACGTCAACGTAAACAAACAAAAATCCACAATCCAAAATACACCTTAATATTTTATTGAAAAATCGTAGTATCTAACTCGTTCGCAAAGATACAACAAAAGTAAAAGAAGGCTAAAAATAAATCATTTCGATATACAATACAATACCAACAACGGTGTAAGTGTAAAAAAAATTACGTAGGTATTTAAACACCACCGACAAAAGGCACACCTATACTATAATACTCGAGCAGTTTAACGGTATATTCCATAATAAAATCGTATCACTTGTACAATAAATTTGATAAGTAGCTCGATTAATCACAGCGCCAAGTTCATTGTCATTTAGATACGTACCGCCCTAATAATACATAAAACGTTTGTATTCGCTTTCACAATTATTACTCGCACGCCGACTATACAGTTTTGACTAAGGAAAAAAACCAAAAAAAACAAAGAAACATAAAATATGATACAATTTAGCCGCAATTTAATTAGGTAAGAGGAAAAAAAATCAAAATAACCAGGAACTATAAGGGAAAAGGGATCCTTCAATAATATTCGTACCTATGTTTTTTTAATTGTATCATAAAGCTCGAGGTAAAAGAGGGTAAAAGTCATCGAGCATGCGTACAATTTAAATACTATAAATTATAAAGATGATTCGTCCAACAGGAAGACGAAGTCGGGTAAATAGATGCGTATTGATATTTAAATTTCTTAATAACATATCAATAATATTAATTGTTATTTAAGCACCAAGGCCGGCGAGCGTTAAACAGAATGATTCTTTGGTAATCGAACGACAACGAATTAAATGATAAATTACCCGCCACTGAAATAATAGAGGATTGTCCGTTACGCCTTAAGCATTAGGAACAAGTCAAGGTAATGATTCGAGTAAAATTTATTTCCAGTCTTGAGAAAGCATCGAAATATAAAAATACCTGCTCTCGATCGAGTAAATCGTAAATTAACCTTATTTTCACTAAAATTCCACCATACGATCTAAAAGAAATATTTCCAGAAATGTGATCTAGGTACGTCAATAAATTAAAAAAAATAAATAAAAATGGTACAATTTACTATCAATATTTTTTTTGACTTTTGAAAACAAATTTTTAAAATTTATCAAAATTAATAAATATTTTTTTAATAGACTTTTGAAAAAATTTAAAAAATCAATTAAATTCATCCAAGACATGCATGGATCTATTTTTTCAATTTTCATCAAACTGGGCAATTTTTTTGTGTAATTCTACCCAACAACTGTAAGACTTCTCCAGTAATCATTTCGAGAAAAAATTGACCAATTTTGTGAAAATTTGAAATCATGAGTTGGATAATTTTATTTTGGAATGAATTTTTTCATTTTTTTCAGATTGGTTAATTTTTTTGTATTATTTAACCCTACAAATTATTGTGGGACTTCTACAAGACCAATTTCGAGAAAAAGTTAATTAATTTTGGAAAAATTTGAAATCACCAGCTGAAAAAATTTTTCGTATTATTTAATCGCAGAACTGTAGGGCTTCTGAAGTAATGATTTCGAAAAAAATCATTTATTTTGTGAATATGAATTTATGAGCAGAAATTCTTTTGAATCAATTTCTTCAACTTTCATCAGATTTCGCAATTTTTTTGTATACGTAATTTAACCTTACAAGTGTAGAACTTCTGGAGTAATAATTTCCAAAGAAAATTTATTCATTTTATTTTCAATTTATTTAGGCAAATTTCACAATAAAATTTTGCAATTTAAAAAAATAAATTTGATCATCAAAAAATCTTTAGAATAAATTTGTAGAGTCAAGTAGGTACATATCTCAAAAATTATTCTCAACAATTAAAAAAAAAAAAAAAAAAAAAAAAAACAGAACCAAGATTCACCTCATTCCGACGTTTCAGTTTCTTTTTTTGGAGGAGGGGAGTGCGGCTACTCAGAATTTTCCAGGGTGTAGGTTGGTTTTTTTTTTTCGATGGAAAGTCCAGTTTAAATGTTGAATGTGAAAATAATTTTTCATTAAAATTGATACTTAGCCTACTTATTAATTATCTAGATTTTTTTTGTTCCAAAAAATGAAATTTGTTAGGTACCCCAAAACACTGATAAAATTACTTCATCCAAAAAAAAACAGGAGAAAAAATTAGATATTTTTTTCCCTCTCCATTTCAGTAATAAAGAATTTATTTTCTTTTTTTATAGGTATCAAAAAATTGAAAGATTTTTTTTAATGAAAAATAAAATGAGATTTTTTATTTCAAAAACTGGAAAAAAATGTCCTAAAAAGTAGGAAATTATTCTACTCCAAAAATACTTACTAAATGATTTTTCATAAAAAAAAAAAATTAAAAAAAAAACGAAAAACTGTTTCACGTCGAATTCAAAAAAAAAAAATTATTGCAAGAAAATTCAAATTTTTTTGAGAGGTTTTTTCAAAAAGATTTTTGAAAAAGATTTTTGTGGGTAACTCCAAAATATTTTTACTTAAAATTTTCTTTTAGAAAATTCATAAATTTCTTCACATATTTTTTCACATTGAACAAGACGTTAGATAGTTTTTATTCCAAGAAAATTCAAATTTTGGTTCCCATTTAAACAATCTTTTTAAAACGCGAATTTTGTCATTTAAAAATTGTGAACTTATTTTTTGAAAAATTAAGTGCGACAGTTTGAGAAAGAAAAAAATTCAGCTAGGCCTTACTTCTTATAAATAAATCTATTTAAAAAGAAAAATACCAAGAATTTTTGAGAAAAATTCACATTTATTTCATCAGCAAATTTTATCATGAAATTAGACAATTTTTTAACAAGAATTTTGACTTCAAAAAAAACTAAACGATTTTAATAATATTTTTAATTAAAAGAAAAACTGATGACTGAGGAAAAAATTCGATAATTACAACAAAATTAATTTCCTTATTTTGGCAATAAAAAAATTTAAGACGTTTTTTTAAAAATGCTTATTTTTTAAAGGAGAAATTCAGACAATTTTGACAATTTTTGATGAAATCAATGCTAAGAATATAATATCTACCTATTTTCAAAAAAAAAGAAAAAAAAAATCATTGACATTGATTTCAGTAATTTGCGTATTTGATGAAATTTTACATTACAAACATTCAAAATAATTTTGACAATTTTTAAAAATAATGAATTTTTACAATTGATGGGGGGGGGGGGGGGGGGAGTTGACATAAAAAAACAATTTTTGAATTTGACAAAAAAAAACAGGCATTTTTCAAAAAAATACCTACAATTTACAATATAAGTATCGAGTATGAATTTGGACAATTTCAGAAGAATAAATTTTGTCATTGAAAAAAATCACTTCTTCATTTTTAGGAAAATTTTTGACACCGATTCCATTTTCAACAGCTTTCATCATGAAAATCGACAATTTTTTAAACAAAAATTTTAACTACTTAAAAAAAAGTGGTGAATGTGATTTTGACAATTTTTTCAAGTTTGTGAGTAATTTAAAAAATTTAAAGAAAATTCAATCACAAAAAAATCAATTATTTCTTACAATCAATTTTTTAAGAATTATTTGAAACAAATTAATTTTTTAGGGGGATTGATTTGTACAATGTTTGAAAGAACGGTAGAAGAAAAAAAATTAAATAGAGGATATTTTGATAAAAATGTCAATTTTTTAGTTGATTTTGTTAGGTATTGTTTCACGTTTTTACATTAAAATTTGACAATTAAAAAAAACAATTCTCGTAATTTCTTACAATCAAACCTTTTTTCTTTTTAGCAGATTTTGATCATTTTATACGCACCTATCTACATATTATTGAAATTTCGCAAAAAAAAAAAAAAACTTGAATACCCGTGTAGCAATTGTCGACATCGACATTTATGTCGACAAAATTCAGACACATTTTTTTCTCGGTTAACGATGAATTAAAAATGATATTTAAGATTTAAAGTAATGTTCTATGTTAAACATAACTGTTCAATCAAAATTTTTGAATTTTTCTCAGTATTTTCCTATAATTTAGAAAACGTTGTTTTTCTACATAGACAAGTCGATGTAAAAATCGATACTCGATAAACGCATCGACATTTATGTCGACAATTTCTGCCAATTAAATTTACAAATTTTATATCTAAAAAGAACTAAAAACAATTAATAGGAACATTTTAAGCTCAGGAATAAATAATTTTTGAAAGAATCACAAAATTTTCTTATTTTTTAAAGTTTTGAATAATACAACCACTTGTCGAGTTATTGTCGACATAATTGTCGATGGTCGAATAATGTATCGACTTCACTGTCGACAGTGTCGACCAGAGGAATTTTAAGTCGAGATAGTGTCGATGTGATTGTCGAGGGTCGAATAATGCATCGACTTAACTGTCGACAGTGTTGACCAGACGAATTTTAAGTCGAGTTAATGTCGATCTAATTGTCGAGGGTCGAATAATGCATCGACTTGACTGTCGACGTCTTGAGGGTGCTTGTGATACTCGCAGATAAAGTGTGTTGTGAATTAGTACATAAGGTCTAAGAATCATCTCTATGTTAGTTGGACACTCGCATGTGTCCAGCTACAAATGTGGCCTCAATGCCGCATATTTGACAAAAATTGTCGAAATGTTGGCTTGAACACTATTTTTGGTGTAATTTTAATATATACTTATATTGAATATTTGAACTTAGCATATTTTTCAAAATCGCATCATTGCAAATGTCGATGTGGATGTCGATATAAATGTCGACACATCGAAATCGGTCACTTTTCGATCGTACATGTCAACACGATTGTGGATGGTTTGTCGAGCTTATTATCGACATGTTTGTCGACCGTCCAAATATGTCGATAATAAGCTCGACAAACCATCCACAATCGTGTCGACATGTACGATCGAAAAGTGACCGATTTCGATGTGTCGACATTATCGACATTTATATCGAAATTAGCATCGACGTTGCTACACGGGATGAATTTCAACCTTTTTTCTGGAATTTATTGATTTTCTTTTTAGAAATTTCATAATTCAAGCAAAAAAAATAATAATCTTGATAATTTTTTTAATTATTTCGAAAATAATTGGTTCAAAAAATTATCATCATCATGGTAGCGGGTGGAGGAGGATATAAACTCTTAATTTCTTTTTCGAATTCGAACAGTCAAGAAAACAGTTTTCAAGTTACGTTCAATTCCAATACATAATATTTTTCAACAGCAACAAGTCATAAGAAATCTGACGAGATCACAATTCTCGTTCTCGTCCACCCGCATCCACGCATCATCCATCACTTTTTTTCTGCACCCGTCATAAAAACCGAGCACCGACAATAGTGACCTGGGAAAAAAATCTTTCCGATATATTTTTTACATAAAAATGGTAATTATTACACAATTTTACCTCAGACAAAAAGAAAAAAAAAAAGAAAAATCTAACTGTACAGTAATAATTTTGCAACAGAGAATAAACGAACGGACGACCTTCAATACAAGGCTGTTAACCTAACCTAATATTTACTTTTTTTGTGTGCAAATACACTTGCTTTATATCATGTTCGGTATTTCTATAGGGAATATTTCCGTTCAAGTCTGATAAAGGCATTCGTAGTAGGATTTTTTTTCTCCAATACATGTCTATAAAAGGTAATTGAAATTAGAACGTATTAAGAAGGAATTATCTGTAATTTGTTAACCAGGAGCAAAAGCGAGAAGATAATACTTAATTATTTGAAAATATTGTCAACTTGAAAAAAATGTTTCAATTCGATTAATTTGCGGAAAGGACATTTTTTTCTCTTCATCATTACATCATAATCTGACCAATGATCTCATAAGTAACCAAAGCCAATAAGTTGATAATAATTCGTTACCTAACTATATAAATTAGATTAATTTCAAACGTAATCTATTTTTTTCTTCATTACAAAAGAAAGTTTGAATTTCTTCCAAGTACTTCCACAAATGAACCGAAACTCAAGCCAAGGGCTGGGGGGGGGGGGCAGATAGACCAAATTCTAGGCTAATCTGCAGCATTTGTAAGCTGCGATTTAACGAATACCTACGCGCCAGACGAGCCCATCAAAATGGTAATAACTTTCATTACCTTATACGAGGCGATGTTCAAGTTCCTCTGCGTCGATAATGCGGTTACGTTTAATAATGATAACATCAACATCCATTTTGAACGGAGAGCCATTTTACGTATTGGATGTTGTGGAAATGGTGCTGGCCACTTTTCCTTTTTTTCTTGGTATTACACATTTAAACTTACATTCCGGCCACCAGTTTCGTTTTCATGCTAATGTGGTTGTGTCCTGCAAAAAAACAAAACAGAAAAACAAAAATGTATCATAGTTGCGCTCAATGATCACATTTACAATCATCATTTGAAAGTAAACACTCGAGCGGTTGCTTTGTCCAATACACAGACATGCGATCGTAACATCGCAAATGCTAATCGTGAAATGATAAACCTATAATTGTCCCCTATGTTAATCCATGTGACTTTCTCTAAATATTTTTCTCGTTTTTTTTTTCTTCTTTTACATAATACACGTTTAATTGTGCGTGACAATAATGATACCTTATTAAATAATTTGTACTTCTATGGTTCACACACCGACCGAATTAATGTAGCATAAAAATTAAATTTCGTAATCGGTTTTCAATGTGATTACTGCACCTTCGTACATAAATCCCATTGTCATTTACTTAACGTATTTATATATCGTCAGCTCCACGAGCATCTTTTTGGTATTGAAAAGGTGGCAAATTTTAGCTATGTTCACGATTTACTCGATTTTTTTTTACATTAATCGTAATGCTTTGAAAAATTAGGGAGAAATAGGTAAATGTGATATTGAGGAGAAAGTTCTATAGTCAATCATTTTATCCATATAACCGTAAAGATTAACCCAATCTATGGTGTAGTTTTTCAAGGTCCACCTCCACACGTAGGCGAATTCTCTCACTTCGTTTTCAAGAATTATTGTCTTTACACAAAATTCACATAAAAATGGCTATCCCCTTTTTGCTTCGCGTACCGACTAATTACCTAGCTAAAATATTATGTAAATGGCGAGATTATTTTTAGAATACCGATAAATGAATATCAATAAGACTGCTGACCTATATTTGAATTGCCTATTTGGTTATTTAAAATTCGTTATATTTAGAAACCTGTTCGAGAAGGATATTTTTATGCTTATACATAAATATATGGAGCATTATGACTGTAGCGATTAGAAGTACGAGATTTCAGCATTGAATAATATGGCCAAGTAAATGAATTTAAATTAATTAGATACCAGTCTGCTACCGCTTTATGTAGATTTTATTTTCAATGTATCGTTGATGAAAAAATTCACCCTGACAAATTGTATGTAACATTTTTCATAAATTAATAGAAAAACTGACTAAAGTCTTGTTTTCCAAAATTCCAATCACTTTTCATTTTCTATCCAAAAATATTTTTTAAAAATAAGGTCTTGACCATCGATAAGCCCCCCTCCCTCTCCCCAGTCTTCACAATTACACTCTTGCAAAGCCCACATAGGTCATTTATTTAATGATGATATTTAATTATCTACTATCAAACTCAATTCGCGTGCTAATTAACATTCAAAGTCATATTTACCCACGTCGAGATATTTTTTTCACGCCTTCCTTTCTTTCTACCTTCCTTCCTTCATATAAAAATCCCAGTCCCGCAGCCATAGCCACCTTTCTGTTTTGAAAGAAATTTTAAAATTTTGCTGTCATCATTTGATAAAGAACTGTCATGTCGTAGGAATATAAGGCCCTTTCGTGGTTTCCTCCTTGACCTTTGAGAAAGAATGAAGGTGACCTGTGTAAAATTTTTCAAGCCTATCATCGTAGATACACAATGGAAAGTGCAACGGTGCGTTTGAAATATGGAAGGTTGATTTCGAAGGCTAAAAATACACATACCAAACTTCGAATGGTTTTTCGATCGAATCTGTCTATTAGCAGTCAAAAAATCTTCTTGTTGTATAAAATTTGGAGGAGAATTTTTACCTAGAAGTAATGATGGCTCGCGCAATTGCGCGCCCGCCAAAAAATGAACATTTGCGCGCTTTTAAAAAATCGTGTGACATATCATATCAAAACACTCGTCTGGTAACACTGAATTATAAGGTAGTTATATTACACCCATTTCTCATGAAAAATAAAAATAAACTTTTCTGGGTTTTATTTTGCATTATTTCCTCTAAAAATCAGAGATTTCTATTAAAGATTTGACTTGTATTCTTTTTTTAAAAATTCTTGCGCGCATGCGCGCAACCAAAAATCCAGATACGCGCATTGAGCCATCACTACCTAGAAGACTGTCTTGGAAAATTTCGTTTTGAAAATAATAATTTTAGCAAATCTTTAAATAAAAATTATAATCAAAAAATTAATTTATGAATAAATTTCAAAAATTATCTCAAAAAATTCTTTTTTGGAAGTATACCTATTGCAAAAATGTTCATAAAAATCTACGAAAATTTTTTCTCAAAATAAGTATAAATCTTCATAAAAGAAATTTTTGCAAAAAATTTGCAAAGAACCCGTTACAAAAAGTTGAAAAAAAATCGTCATAGAAAAATGTTCATTGCGAAATAATCATTTCAACAAGTCCTTAAATCAAAAAAGCTTAAAAATTGAATTTTCAAAAAATGGAAAAAATTTCCTTAAAACTTTTTGGAAAGTATTCTATGAGAAATCCTTTCAAAAAAATTTACGTAAAAACGAAAAAAAAAAAATTCAAAATTTGTAGAAATTAAAAAAAAAAATCTTCTCAATGCAAAAATCTGTCCAAGAAAAATTTACGTGTAAACCCTTGAAAAAAATTTATTCGCAGAAAAATCTGGTTGAAAAAAATTCATCACAGAGAAATTATTATTGCGAAATAATCATTTCAACAAATACTTGAATCAAAAAAAGTTCAAAAATTGCAAAAATTTCCATAAAAATATTTGAAAAAATATTCTTATAAAGAAACACTTTCCAAGAAAAATTTACTCAGCCCAATCGACAATTCATAAAGCATTATGCTAGCATATTACTAGCATAAGTAGCATTATGCTAGCATAGTGTTACGCAATGCTAGCATCATGTTGGTCTTTTTTTGAACCACCTAATAATGCTAGATGTAGCATAATCAGGTGCTAGCATAGTGCTAGCATGGTGCTAGCACAATACCAAGTGCTACCAAAATGCTCCTAGAATGCTACTAAAATGCTCCTAGAATGCTACTAAAATGCTACTATAATGATACTAGGATGCTAGCCCTAGCATTCAAAGTGGTTCAAAAACAGCATTCTCAAAATTTTTTCGTCAATAGGGAGCAGGAATTCTGGAAAAAAAGTCTTTATCAAATAAAATTCAATTATAAAAAAATCATTTTAACAAATCTATAACTTATTTGAAAAAAAAATTGAAATATTGCAAAAAAAATCTTCACAAAAAAGTTTTCTTTACAAAATAATCATTTAAGCAAATTGATTAGGTAACTTCAAAAAAAAAACATACAAAAAATCATCAAGCAAAGAAAATCTTCCAACGAAAATTCTATTTGAAAAGTAGTCATCTCGAATTCGCGATAAAAAATTCTCCCAAATTCAATTTTAAAAATACTAAAAAAGCTTGGAAGAAAATCTTTTGAAAAAATTTCAAAACAAAAATCCTACCAACAAAAATCTTCGCAAAAATTCAGTCAGCGAAAAAATCAAATCTTTAGAGATTTTTTTTTTTTTTTGCAAAATATCAATTTCCAAAAATCCGTAACCTAATAAAAAAAATCTCAAAATTTCAAAACTTTCTATAAAAATCTGAAAAAATCTTCTCAATACAAAAATTATTCTGAAAAAAATTTACAGAAAAATCTTCGCAAAAAATCTCCACTAAAATTTTTTTTCACAAAATGATCGTCTCATCAAACTGATTAGGTCACGAAGAAGATGCGATTTAGAAAAAAAATCATTTTTGAAGAAATTCAAAAATCTTCCAAAAAAAATCGTTGAGAAAAAAATCTACAAAAAATCATTTTAGTACCTAATTTCACAAAATTCGCATAAAAAAAACTCTCACAAATTCAATTTTAAAAATATTGAAAATTTTCTGTAAAAATCTTCTCAAAACAAAAATCTTACAATAAAAATTTGAGCAAGAAAATTTCGATCAAAAATCTGTATAAAAATTTATTTTAAGGAGAAAATCTTATTGAAAAAAAAAAATCTAAACATAATTTTTTTTTCGTGAATTCATCATAATCAAAAAAAAAATTAGTGAAAAAAAATTTAAAAATTTTCTTTTTCGAAGATATTGCAATACTTTTTGTAAACATCTTTGAAACATCGTCTCAAAGACTGGTTACATATGAGAAGATTTCTCCAAAATTAAAATTTTCATAGGAAAGAAATTAACCAAGAAAAAATTCTCTGAGAAAAATACATTTTGATGGGAAAAGTTCTTCAAAAATTTTTTTTAAGATCCTGAAAAAAAAATCCTCTAGAGAATTTCTTTTATTAAAAAATTCTTTCGCAAAAAAAGTCAACCTAGCAAAAAAACTGATTTTAGTAAAAAATTTCAGAAAAATTTTGAAAAAATATCAAAACAGAAAATTTTAAATGAAAAAATGTTTGCAAAAAGTTTCTTTCGAGAATAAAATTTTCTTGATAAAAAAGTCTCCAGTCAAAGAAAAGTGCTTCAGAAAAATCATTATTTGGCAAAACAATCCTATTAAAAAAATGATACACAAGAAAAAAATTCTACTAAAAAATTTTTTGGAAGAAAAATGTTCTGCCACTATAAACTTTTAAGAGAGAAACCTTTTTGAAAAAAAAAACTCTTCTAAGTAGAAAAATCTTTCAAATTTTTTTTTTAAAAATAAGAATAAAAAATCCTCCGGGTAAAAAGAACTTTTCGAAGGAAACCGCATTAATTCTCCATTTATTTGTTTATCAAATAAACATATTTAGGCTTACTCTAATCGTGAGTTGCCCATTTACAACCATAAACTCCACATAAACACAAATTTAAATCTCGGTGTAAAAAAAATTGGAAATCGTGTATCATCACCATTATAACTCACAGTCATTTCAAAAATACATTACAAAAAAAAATTAAAAAAATTAAATCCCATTAATAATCTTTTTAACCACTTTATCAACGTATGATATAAAAATTATTGAAGAAAAAAAATGCGCAAAACAGCATTTTTATATCATGAACAATATGATTGTTTACATTCGTGTAATATTCTCAGCCAATTTCTTAATTTGTTTTGTTAACTTCCGGGGTTCATAGGGCATAGGTAGAGGTAGCAATTATAGCAAATAATTCGTGTAAAAAATTCTGCAAGTCAAATATCTTCTCAAATTACTCAAGGTTGTCGAAGATTCAGTATCATCACGATGCTTACCAGCAATTTATTATACTAAAACTATCGTTTTCATTGAGTAAATATTTCGCAACATTCAAATCGGTTTAATTAATCATTTAATAAAAGAGAAAAACATACGATTCATTAATATTATTTTATTACCTAGTATTCTTTTCACGTGTACAGAGGTAGGTACTTTTCCTGACAGAAGTTTTTATACGTATGCTCTGGCTACTTTTCATTTTCACGAAGCTATATTGAGGTGTTTGTTGTTTATCATACGAGTAATAAACGTCTCCAAAAAAAAAAAAAAAAAAAATCAACACCTCTTAACCAGACAAATAAACGAATAAATAAATGCGCAGAAGTCGTATAATGAAACTTTTCTTCCAACAATTTCGCAACTTAGCAGCACAAAAGGTTATATCATATACGAATAAGTGTGCGATACTGTTAAAAGTACAGCATTAAGTAGGTAAGTACCTTAAATAAAGTTACGTTCGCAAATCTCTATTAAATCATAAATTTACGCCCACAATAAATACTCGGACTCGCAGATAGTCGCAAAACCACGACCCAATCATGCACGTGATCTCGTAGTAGGTCAATGTATACTCATTTGTGCGACTGAAAATTGTTTAAATTAGCTCAGAATTTTATCCTTGGATTGCCTTCTGCAGTAGCACATACATTATGCTGAATCGACCCATTTGTTCTCTCACAACAATGCATATCGAAATGGAAACACTGATAAGAATATTTTTTGAATCTTGACCAGGTATTTAGTCGTTTGTTTTGTGCATAAAACCTACCATAGAAAATTATCGAAAGTATGTAAATTATTTTAATGCAAGGGCATACCCGGCTTGAGCAGATTTTTCCGCGTTTTGTTATAATTATCGTCAGGTATTTCTAGGTGTCCTTTCCATGGCGTTCATTCGATTCGCATTTCTTTACTTGGTATACGTGGATGGACGTATTTGTAGGTACGTATTTTTCGATTTATAAAATCACTTCGCTAGGCGCTTATTTGATCTTATATCTACCAGAGTAGCTTGCCTTTAGAATTCCACATTGAAATAACTACGTCGATGAAAGGCAATCTTTATACAAAGGTGTTTAACCTGTTCGCGGTTCTCGCTCAAACCTAACTATATTTTATTCCATAACGAGATTTATGAAAATTTCTCATCGCAAATGACCAAAAAAATATTCAAATGAGAGTGACCAAGGGGGCCAATTTAAGTACCAACAAGAGTAAACATAATAATTTAAATTTTTTCCAATCAGTTTATGATGAAATTAAATTACACTCCCATAATGCATCATTTTTTATCGCTATTTAAATATACTCGTTTTTACGTAAACTTCTTCAGTTCTGCTTTGTGTGGGTATAATTTATCTACATAAGTTACGCAGCAGGTTGTTGTTTATGTATTTAATGAACGTGTGATGTTTCAATTCAATTATCAAGAAGGTAACGTTTTTTCGGTAGTAAATACAAATTGAATATTTACACGGTTATTTTGAACGCAGCAGATGACAAGCGGACAAGATCGTTAGAATAACGTTCAAATGATTAAATTAGTGTCTCGACGACGAAAAATACAACAGCCCAGCTGGTCTGTGTAGACCTCTAAGGTGAAACTGGATGATACATGGGACCATATATTTTTTTCATAAATCAGATCTAGAAATACTTTCACTATGGTCATATTTTTATCGATGGATTTTCGCATTGAAAAGTCGTACAGAAAGACGAATATTATAATTTTTTCGAATAAATTGAGAGATTTCAATGCCATACTAGATTTTATACAACTCGATAAGAAATAAAAAATTAATAGGTAAATCGAAAAAATTAATAATTTTAATGTAAAACAAAATGAAAATTTTTTGAAAAAATTAAAAATTGAAAAAAATAAACAGTCACGAAAATTTAAGAAAAAATTAGAATATGTAAGTATGAAAAAAAGTCAAAAAAAAAAAATTTTTTCTAAGAATTTGAATAGATTTTTTTTCACAGCTTATTCTCATTTTTTCTTAAATTTTTGTAATTGCTAATTTTTTTTCAATTTTAAATATTTTCAACATTTTTCATTTTTTTGATTTATTAAATTTTTTTCAAACTTTTATCAGACATTTCATATTTTTTTAATGAATTTTTTTCAACTTTTCGATTTTTTGCTGAATATTTTAATTTTATATACCCATAAATTTTCCATTACTTCATAATTTATAAATTTTTTCACATTTCAATTTTTTTTCTTGATTTTTCTTAATTTTTTTATTTTATTAAGCATCAAAATTTTTCTTTCCTTCTAACTTCTCAATTAAAACCAGCTCTGGATGTCGATGATGATGATGATGTCGATGATGATGTCGATGATGTCGAAGATGATGATGTCAATGATGATGATAATGATGATGACGATGATGGTGATGATGACAGTGATGATGTCGGTGATGCCGATGACGATGATGATGATGATGATGATGTTGATGACGATGATGCCAATTTTTCTTCTAATTGTTCCAAATCTTTTAATTACATTGAACGTTTAAATTTTTTATTTCTTCAAATTCATCAATTTTTTCAAAATTTTAATGTCTTTTCATCATACATAATTTGTTTTTCAAATATTTAAAAAAAATCATTAGTGCGGGACTGCGGGTGAATGAGCTCAGAATGAAGAAAAATGGAAAAATAAAAGGTGATAATTTTTGAAATTTTTTTGTTTTTTTTTGGCCTAGAAAATTGAACAACTTGTTCATTTTTCAAAATTTGTGAATAAAAACCTGAAATCTCTCCTATTCGATTCCTGAAGATTTGTTATATAGATTTGATCAAAAAACTGTGAATCGAAAATTTGGCTTTTATACCTAGAGGTTAAGATACCTTTTTCATGCACCCTCACATTTGATTTTCCAAAGATTTCAATTTTTTGTTTTTCCAAATTTCTCAATTCCTCAAAATTTCATATATAGCTATCTCGTACTTGTGTTTTATTCATTTTTATTTTTTATACTTACTTGAAAAAAAAATTATTTTAACATAGTATTTTTTTTTTACATTTCAATTTTTTTATCACTTTACCTATACCTAAAATGGATTCAGTTTCTTGTTTCTATTTTTATTGTTATTGTTATTGTTATTTTATTTTGTAAACAATTTTAGTTCTTACCTATTCTCTCAAATTCAACAGCGTTTCACAAATTCCTGAATTTCTTTAAATGTTTCATTCTTTAATCATATATTTTTTTTTATATTTAGGTATTCAACATTTTAGGGGTACTTGATTTTTTTAATGGTAACAAATCAATTTTTCATTCTTCTGATTTTTTCTATTTTTTTTTTTATTTGGATCTTTTGAAAATTTTAATTTTTTATTCCCTTGTATATTTTCTCAAATTGAAAAAAATTAAGTACTTAAAATTTTTCTCAATTCTTCCCATCCCGTTTGAAACTAGATCATTTATTTTTCCAAAATTTTTTTTGATTCATTTCAACATTCCACTTTTTTATTCCTTTAAATTTCTCAATTCTTCATGATTTCTAATTTTTCCAAATTTTTATGTCTCATAATTTTTTTAAATTTTTGACTTTTCTCGACATTTTAATTTTTTATTCCTTATTCAAAACTTTCAATAAATTAGATATGTATTAATGATTCTTCAATTTTTCATTATTCTTTATTATTTTGATTTTTTTTAAAAACATAAATTAATTTTTTATTCTCAATTAGGTATTCACAATTTTCCAATTTTTCGATTTTTTTATAAACACTTTCTCTCTCCCTTTTTTTTATGAAATTCTTCAATTTTTTATGATTAAGTAATTTGATTACGATTTTAAAAAACTCGACGAAAAAAAACCCAATTAATTTAGAAATTGAAACTAACTTTAGAATATGACCTATCTCACAAAAAGGGTCCTTAAATTGGAAAATTTCAAAATTTTGGTACCTAACTACCTATGCATCTTCTTTGACAAAAAACAACAACGTATTTTCAAACGAGACTATTTTGAGATCACTGACTCCAAAACTTGCCAAGTCAGAATCCGTCAGATTATTCCAAAAACGCAACCCGTTCATTAATCACCTAAATGGTCAAGCCAAGAGCCAAACTCTCATCGTCACCTCCATCAAAAAATCATCAACACCGATGAAAAATTACCCAGCTATTATTTTCCAAAGCACTTTACGACATACACGTGTTTGTGTCCAGAAAAATCAAGATAGATTATGCGATCACGAAGAAAAAAACAATCTTTTATGAGTCAACTACGACCTAACCGTTTATTAATATGCCATTATTCCGCGTGCGGTTACTTTTATTTTCAAGCAATTTGGGTACGTACTTAGACGCAAAATGTTTGCAAAACAAACACAATCATTATGTCTAATTATTATCCGATGCAAGCGTCCGTCTGCGTCGTTTAATACATAAAAGTGCACCTCGCGACTTGACTCGAGCTGTGTTGTGTACAGCTCAGCTCGTAAATGATACGAAGAAATTTAATGAGAGTAATGGAAAAGGAAAAGAGTAGAATATATAACCAGTAACGTAAGATTAAAAGTTGTTTTATTTTACTTAAGAAATCTCTACAAGAGTTTTGCAACCTGCGCCCGTCCCAGTCGCTGAGTCGCCAGTGTGCACTTAGCTTACAAAGAATATGTAAAGTAGAGGCGACATGTACGTCCGTAAGTGTGTGTGAGAAGACGGAAAACAGTATTTTTAATGATTTATCGGTCAGAAAACCTAAATATAAAATTTTATTTGTGGGAAGGAGAGCAAAAAAATGATTTTGTGAAATATTTTTGGAACCAATGAGGAACTCACTGAGGCGAAGAGGGCAATACCCTTTTGTACGATTCAAGGATTCTCTGCATTTGGGATTAAAAATTAATTTTTTTCAAATTTTGTTCTCCTAAAATCTCTCAGAAATCCCTTTTGAGGAATTCAAGGATCCTCTGAATTTAAAAAAAAAAATTAAAGATCATTTTCAAAAAAAAAAAAAAATCAAAAAATTTTGGAACTCCTCAATCTCCCAATAAAGACCTCACAGAGGCGAAGAAAGCAATGCTCTTTTGGATAATTCAAGGAACCTTAGCATTTGGAAAATTTTTAAAGCTAATTTCAAAAAGAAATTGTCCTCCCAAAATCTCCGAATTCAGAAAATTTTTGAAAACTGATTTTCAAAAAATTAGGATTCTCTCAAATGTCCCTACGAGAACCTACTTTTATTCCAGATCGAAAGAAAATTTCCCAATCAACGTGACAATGAATTTAAAACAACCCCTTCCCTCCCAACCAGCCTACCTATTAACCTATTAAAAATCATTCCAACGAAGGAATTACCTTTACACTGATTTATCCGAAAAATCGATTCGAATTTAACGAAATACCGACGTCAACCGTCTTGAGAAACACAGGTACTTATTAATCGACATTTACCTAAGACAACCTTCAACTATGTACCAAGTCTCTCTCATTAACGTATTTCAATGGTAAACAGATAAGCCACACAATTCACTACGCTTTACAAAATATCCTATCCTCATTTGCGGTAATACGCGCGTATTTCGTCAACGCTGCAAATTCCCCCGGTTAGATATACCGATACAAGTACAACGGTCAATGTGATTTTCATTCGAACCTTCAACTTGAAATTAAAAAGCTTCACGTTAAATTGACCATTGAAAATGGAATTAATTAAACCGATCGAGAGACCGCATTGGTTTGCGAAATATCAAAATAATTTTCATGTACCAATCGTCGTATGTACTAGGTATATTTTTATAATTAATGACTTTTCTTTTTCAAAACTAAAGATCATATGTTAAAAGAAGATTCGTATAATGAATTATAAAACAAGACGATGATGTAAGAAAGGCGCACGAATACTGATACCGTGAAATTGTTTGAGTCTAGAACGTCAGTCGTCGGCGTGTTTTGCGCAACGGGTGTGTTATGTTTTGTAGAAAGTTGAAGCATATGGTATCATGAGTATTGATATAGCTCCTTTTTATCGATAAAATCGTGTTATGAGAGATGGGGAGGGGCGTAATCTGATTCAGGGTTCATCATAAGGATTGCATTGAAACAGGACAAAAATTGAAAAAACTTTAGGCATTCAAAAAAAAAATTCAAATGTCTTCAGTAAAAAATAGTAGAAACTGTTCTTGAATAAATTTTTAAAAAAGTCTCCGATAAAATTTTTGAGAAAAAAAATACACAAAATAATCTATCTTTGAACAAAATTTTCAAAAAAATTTTTAAACAAGATTATTAAAAATTAATTTTGAAAAATATATTTTTTTAATATTTCAAAAAAACTGTGTATAAAGTTCATTATAGGTAAGGATTACATTGAAACAGTAAATACAAAATTTAAAAATTTTAATCATTGGCATTCAAAAAATATTTTGTAATGTCTTTAGCATGAAAATATTTTTTTTACACAAAACTATCAAAAAAATGGAGCTATCACAAAAAAAAAAAAAAAAATCAAAAAAGGTACTAAACAAAAAATAGTAAAATCTGGTTTTGAACAAAATTTTCATAATCAGAAATGTATCTATCTTGAAACAAAATTTTTAAAAATTTGAACAAGATTATTAAAAAACTTTTGGAAAAATATTTTCAAACAAAATTTCAAAAAAATTGTCTTTGGAAGAATTTGGGGGGGGGAGTGATTTTTGAAAAATTGAAAAGAATTGTCTTCGATAAATTTTTAGAAAATCAGTTTTGAACAAAATTTTCAAAATTGTCTGCAGTAGTCACAAAATTTTCAAAAACTCAGTTTGAACAAAAATTATTAAAAATTAATTTTTCAATAAAATTTTGAAAACGTATTTTCAAACTAAACGTTTTAAAAAGTTTTTTGTAAGATTGAGGATGTTTTTTGCAAAACTAAAAAGAATTGTTTCAATGAAATTTTTAAAAATTTTCAAAAATTTCCTCAAAACAAAATTTTGGGAAATTGGTTTAAAAGCAATTCTATTATTCATTTTGTTTTTAAACAAAATTGAAAAAAAATAACGGAATTTTCACAAAACTTTGAACAAAACATTTTAGAAGCTCTTTTCATTTTTTTTTTTTTTTTTAATTTTAAAAATAAATTTCTAAACAAATTTTTTGAGAACCATGTTTCAAACAAAATTTTTCAAAATGCAATTTTGAATAAAATTATTTAAAATTCAACTTATATTATACTTTGAAACAAAATTGTTGAAAAAATTTCAAATTCTTCTTGGAATTAAAAAAAAAATCTCTAGGTAAGTATAGAGTTTTAAAATAGGTAGGTAGGTGGTTTTTATTTAATATTTTTAAGTGAAATTTTCAAGTGTCTAGAGTGAAATTCAAGATAAGAATTTGCACAAAATTTTTAAAAATGTATTTCTGAAAAAAAATGTTGAAAAGCATTTCAAACAAAAATATTATTTAAGCATTTTATTGTGTCTAAAGAAATTTTCAAAAAAATTTTGTATAAAAAAAAAAAATCAAATTTTTTTTTGAACAAAACTTTTTAAAATGCATTTTTGAACAAAATTTTAAAAAATTGGTTTTCAACAAAATTTTTCAACATTTAATTATAATATAATCAAAGTAAAAAAAATTGTCTTTAAACTTGAAAAAAGAGATTCATCATGCCCACCAAAACCAAACCCAAAACCAAAAAAAAAAAAAAAAAAAATAGGTATTCCACAAAATTTTTAAAAATCCATTTTCAACAAAATTAGAAAAATTTATTTTAAAACAAAACTTGAGAAAAATTGTTTTGAACAAAATTTTTAAATTCTCAAATTTTTTTAAAAATTTCTTTGACAGGATTTCAAAAAAAAATCTCAACTAAAAATAGTTATCTACAAGTTGAACTTTCTGAAATCTCTTTATAGCAAAATTAGGTATTAAAAATTCATTTTCAAACAAAATTTCAAAAAATGTATTCAGTGAAATTTTCAGAAATTTTTTTTCTGAAAAAATTTATAAAAACTCATTCTTGAACAACATTTCAAAAAAATTACCAATTGAAAAAAAATTTAAAAATTAAAAAAAAAACGTTTGGATGATTTTTCCAAAAACATCTTTTCAACAAAATTTGTAAATAATTCATTTTAACATTTAACTTCTTAAAATTAGTTTTAAACAAAATTTTTTGAAATACCCACATTTGTAAAAAAATTTTTGATTCATTTCAATGAAAATGGTCAAACATCAAAATCTTTAAAAAATATTTTCAAAACAAAATTTTCAAAAAAAAAAAAAAAAAAAAAAAAAAAATGAACAAAACTTCTTATAGGTAACTTATTTTCAAACAAAATCTTGAAAACAAATTTTCAATCGAAATTTTAAGAAAACCTGTCTACATAAAAATTCTAAAGAAATGTTTTAGGTATGCAAAACTAAAAAAATTTTCTTCAGTAAAATTTAAAGAAAAATTTAAAACCTAAAATCAGTTTTGAACTAAAAAAATTAATAAAAAATGTTGTGTTTCAAAACAATAAAATATAATAATGCAAAAAAAAATTTCATCCTATAAATTTTCACGAAAAAAGTATTTTATCCTATTTTTTGGGCAAAAAGATGCCGTATAAAATTCAGTTTTAAAAGTAAGTACTTACGTGAAGTCATCATATAAACGCACAAACATAATGCACTTGCCAACAAAAAAAATGTAAAGAATCAATAAGTCGCTTCGAAATGGAAGTCATACTCGTACAAGTAGCAGAACGCATCTCATTATACGTATATGTGAGATGTATATCTAATGTCGAAAAATATTCAAAAGAAGAAGAAAATAATACTAAATCAAGTTGCAAATTGTTCATGACCTTAACAGAGCTAGTATACAACCATCAATGTACTTTTGTTCGCAATCGTTCACACGTAAGTTGACTACCTTTTTTTTTTTATACGTTGTCACGTAGATATATTTCGTGCAGAAATAGAATCTATAAACATACAGAACGAAGCTCATTGCCGTCACGTCATTCTGTCACGTAAAATAATAAAATTAATTGCCAGTGGTTTTATTCGTGTAACGAACTCGTTCATTTACTGACGTGAGTGAGATCTCCGCTGAGTTATACTTTGTAATAATCAATTAATAATTAGAAAAAATTTCATTGCTACAGTAAAACTGACTTTATCTACTTGTAACTTGAATGAATTCGCGAAAGAGATACGTATATGTATCTATGACTTTGGCAGTATTTATTCTACATTTATTCAAATGCCTCGCACCTGGTTGGCGGAAGTTGACGCCCTTATACTGTATTCTCAGCGTAATTTTTGTTATATAATTATGCATACATTTTTACGAAATGAAATTAGCGGTAAAATATTCCATATTAAGCGCATAGAACATTTTTTTTTTCAGACAAGTACTTGACTAAGTACAAAAGATTAACTTCAAGTTAATAGGTACCTACTTTTACGAATAATTACTTTTGTCTGCAATATAGACCTATTTCATCACGAATCTCATTTTTAAAATATAAATTAGCGCAGGAAGTTACATAAAAATTAGTACATTTAAGCACATCAAAATATTATATTTTACCAAGCAGACGCCACACCGGCCACAGTCAAGCCATGCTTCATATTTTATAACCTTGACTGTTGTCGTTCACATCTAGGTCGTGTAGACGTATTTCAAATTGAAGAATAAATTTGTAAATATAAAATTCCTTTCATTATTCATCTTTTTCAAGACTCGAGAAAGAGCTCAAACATATAGCAAGAGTGAGCAATGTGCATTTTTTTGGTGCGACAACTAAACGTGGAAAATTTTGAAATATTGTCAAATGAAATCGAGTTTTCTGTGCAAAACTTGGCCAAAAGTGCCACAACCGATGAATCAGCACCATTCGAGTAGTTCCTTCCGCAGAATATTAAGTGAAAATAGATCCCTGTGATCAAGATAACGATAAAGATCTGTCCTTCGAAGAAGAAGCCTCATACTAGTTTTGCTGCCTTCGTACACAATATTAATGTCTATTCAGAAGTAGCAGTTGGTGCATAGCAAATTCAATTCCTTCCGGATTCCATCATCGTTGCTATGCACAAGTGAGTAATAGAAGACATGGAATAGTATATCATTATGAAATATTGCTTTTTTTAAATTATTAGGTGGTTCACAGTCCTATAATTTATTGGTACGTTTTTTTTCTCTGTATGAAACGTCTTCATATCGAAAGTACTATATTTTTATTTTGTACATGTGTAATTTTATTTTGATTACTTAATTTGATTTTTTGAAAATTACATACAAAAAAAATTTCATCAAGTGCTAGTTTATTCAACTTCTAAATAAATAGGTAGTGTAGCTGCAATAGTCAATTTCAAGGGATTAGCCAATTTTATGACTGAAAAAATGGGTGTATGTCAATTTATTAAGGCTTCCTTTTCTTAAAGGTGCATCCCTTTTCAAAAAAGTCTCTTTATTTCCACACAAGGCTTAATTTGAAAACATTTTCAAACTAAAGTTGTAGATCGAGATCTTAGGAGTGATTTAAATCATTACAAACATGTCGATTGAACCTCACCCTTCCCTCCAATTTCGCATAATATGTAATAAAATTGAAAATCATCAGATAATTTTCATGTGTATTGCCTTCCTGAAATAGGCAAGAAAATTGATTATTTCACTAATTAGGTATAATTGCCCTGTTTTTTGTCTATTTTACGAATTATAGGCAAGAAATTCCCCTTTTTTCAAGATTTAGACAAGTGTGATATTCAATGATAAGGTTTACCTCAATTTTTTTTTTCAATTTTAAAAATATTTTTTGAATTCTTGGAGAAAGAAATCCCTATTTTTTTTAGAATTTTTTTCTAACTTTTTATGATGAAAAAACTTATTATTTTTTTGAAGAAAAAAATAATAATTTTCATGTTATTCTTTTTTAAATAAAATCTTTCAATTTTTGGGAATACTTAAAATCACTAAATTCTTTGTAGTAAAATTATTTTTTCAATTTTTTGAAGTATAAAAATTTCTTAGTTTTTACACGTGTGGAGAACATTTGTATTTTTTGAGAAATAAATATTTTTGTATTTTAAAAAGAAAAATCTCAATTTATGTTTTTTAAAAAATATATATAACATTTATGTATAGTTTTTTTGGAGAAAAAACCTCTCAATTTTATTGGAGTTTATGCATAACGTTGATGGTACAGTTGAATTTGCAATGTGCAATCAGCGAAGGAAAAGGGATGCAAAAGATAAACTTGCACCAGACTTGGATTTCCCCCCCAAGCGTTTTAAATATTTTAGAATTTTTTTCTGAAAAATTGAGAGATTTCTTTACTTTAAAAGATTGAATTTATTATTTTTTTTTTGTTTAAAAAAAATTGAGACCAAAAACTGAGACACTTTTTCTCCAAAAGTAAATCATTAGACAAAAAATTAAGTTCTTTTCACCCCTCCCCCTCCCAATAAATAAAAAATAAAATAAAAATACCTAAAAACTTTTTAGTTTTTTTCATTAGAAAATTGAAAATTTTTAGGGAAAAAATTTTTGTTCCCAGAAAATTATTAGGTATTCATTATTTTTTTTCTTCAAATTGAGACATAAATTGAGATAATTATTCTCCATCGAATATTACACTTGTCTAAATCGTGAAAAAGGTAATATCTTGTCCAATTCATGAAATAGACAAAATATGGGGAAATTCTGCCTCCTAATTTGTGAAAAATATGCAATTTCTTGTCTATTTCATGAACTTGGCTATTACACGTATTATGAAAATTTTGATGGAAGGAGGGGGCTCAATAGAAATTTTTGTGATAACTGAAATTACTCCCAGGATCTCAATCTACAACTTTTGTTTGAAATTTTTTTTCAAAGAGAGCTTTAGAAACGGATATAAGGAACTTCCAAAGGTAGGTGGTGTACCCTCAAACAAGGGTAGCCTTAAAAAATTGGCAAACCCACTTATTGTTTTATTAAATTTTCTGGTCAAATTTGCTGTACTGAAAGCCAAAGTTGCATTGAGGTGACTGCAGACTGCACAAGTAATGTTCAAGGGTGATTTTAATATGCAAAATCAGAAAGAAGAAAGGAAGGAAACAAGGAAGATAGGAGTCCCATCAAAATTTTTATAATTACTAAACCTAAAAGTATTCCAAAAATTTCGGTCTATAACCTTTGTTTAAAAAAATTTCAGTTAGGACCTTGGGAATACCTTTAAAATAAATAGAACCTTCAGAAAAAGGCAAACAAGCCAATTAGGTATTTACTTATAGTTATAAATTCTAGATTAAGATTCAGTCATAGAATTGCTTTCAACTTTTTCTTTCAAATTATGCTACAGACTTTTTTATAGTTTAATGTAATGATGGCCAGATCCAAATCTCAGAGAAAAAAAAACTTTTGACCTTTAGATCCAAAGATCCCCACTCCATGATCTAGTTTCTCACTCTTTGTCTACCTACTGTGATAGGATCTGGCATCATTTCCCCAAGTGCTCCAACTTCCTCGACGGTGGGGCAACACCAATTCTTCAGTCATCATCCATCCCTTTCTTTTCCTTTTTCAAACACCACAATTGGAAAAAAATCGAGAAAAAGATCCCAAGCTACCCATCACGATCATACATCATACCTACTCGGATATATATTTAATAACAACTTCACAATGAGCAAAATTATATTACTTCTGCAGTGTAACATGCGAGATAACAAACTAGTTGCCCATGTTCGTGATATAAAACGTAAGAAAACATCATCACTGTTACACTTTCACTATGTCATTGTAATTTATTAAGTTAACATTGTTTTTTCTCGCAAATACAATGTCACAATAATCATGAACATGCATGAAGTTTAATTAGAACATCTACGCGAATAATTCTACATCGATTATTCATTAAATTACTGCCACGGATTTACGTATATGCGAGAAACCTAAGTGCTAAAATCCCGTAATGACACTTCCAAGTACGAGTATAAGATTCAATTTCACTCAATATCTGCGTAGGTAGGTGTGAATTTGTCTAACAAAAGGTACGTATCAATTATGTAATGTATCGTTATAGTGTGACATACACATATGAGATAATTCATATTATATTATGACTATGAGGCTTCTATGGCAGTATTTTAAGGCCTGGCTTTCGGTAATTTTTTTTTTATCAGATGACAGATAAATAAACCTCCAGCATCGTTATGGTCTCAGCTCAGCACTATAGAAACTTTTTCTTGCACCGTTATTGAGAATTTACCATTAAAAAATTCTCTGGCACCAATTTTGTCTACCATCTTCCCCCTGTCAATGGTGGAGAACAAAATCTGTGAAGGATGATAGAAAAAAATTTTCCGAACAATAAATGATTTGGGCAGGGATAGAAACCCAATTTCTGAAATATGAAAAAAGGGAGGTTTCCTTAACCTTAGGATATTTTCATTGTTATACAAAATTATGTCTCTTAATTTGGATTACGAAGACCTTCAAGCGATATGGCCGCACTGAATTGGTACATGCACGCAAGATAATATGATTTCGAAAGTGAAATATTCACCTCTCTAACGCCCTTCGAAGATAACATCACTCACATTTTAAAACGCATGTGCCCGTAGTTTGATGTAACTGGCGCATTTGCACAATGATTTCAAGCCAAATATCAAACCGTTTTTTTTTTACAAACCGCAACAAAATTTTAATATTGAGAAACAATAACGAGCTCGGCATTATATGTCATTAGGTTGATTAGAAACATAGTAATCATAACTCCAAAGATGTCACTGTTTATTAATATCTACACCAGTAACCAGATATAACAACCGGTTTCCATTACAATACCTAACAATGAACGTATTCGATCGAGTGAATAGCCGTTCAAAAGTACCTACTCGAACAAATGACGAAGATGAAAGGCCATAGAAAATTTTCATTTGTATGAGATGGAGATGGATGAGGCATTTTGCAAACTTTCAAAAAAAAATGTTAGGTGCTTACTTATTGCACCAGTAGAGTGATGTCATTCATCATCAACTGCAGCATTCACTCTTAATGCAACGATTGATCAATAAAGATTTCAATTTGACAACGAATGCGTTAAAGTAATGGTCGACGAAGAAGAACGAAGAACAAATAGGTGTTATGTAACTTTGTCACTGTGTTTCGAATAATTAGGTCATTGTTACGAATGATCTTTTAGCACATGGTAAATATTTCTGAAATTTACGTACAACGTAATTAGTGGTTTTAATAACTCATTATTCAAAAAACCAATAATACGATGCGAGAGCTCGAGCTCGTACCGAATATTTTAATGAATTCTACCACTACACGCTTTGGTTAAACTTGAAGTGAGATAATAAAACTAAGTCAATTTTTCAAATTAATATTTCTACGCTAAAACACCTTGAATGAAAATTTACATGTATGTGAATCTTGGTAATGAATTTAACCCGCACATATAAAAGTTTAAACCGACGAATTTTACCTCGTAGTCGTCCGCGTGTATTGTTATTATACTCGTAATAATTTTTTTATTTATTTTTACACGCTGTAAGTACCTCGTATTATAATTTCGTAGACACTAGTTCATAGTTCTACTGCATATTAAAAATAAAATCATATCATGGCGAATAAAATTCATTAAAAAATCAACCTACAAACATATTCAGCAAATGTAACGTAGACATAGGCAATTCAAAGTGAAACTTAATTTCATTTTTATTATTCCCTTTTCCGCGTAATCTTTGATTCCGTCGCGTCAGATTCAATTTTCTTTTCATATCTCTTGTCTGATCGATTCAAATAGGTATCTCTCAGCGTGACATTTCCTCTTCACCCAGATTCATATTTTTAAAAATTAATTTCAGGGAAATAAAGCGCTAGATTTGCAGAAAATTTGATGAATAAGCAAAACTCCCTGTTATGTATGAATGACGTCATCTGCGGGTGCAAAACAGGAAAACGTATACGTATCTAGTACTCTTAGACAAAGTGTCAAGCGAATTAGTATAATTGGGAAGGTCGGCTTGCAATCACGCAATCAGTTTCAGATTGATTGATCATCAGAATTGGTGATTTCTGAATAGGAAAAATTGACTTTGTGATTTTTCTTGGTGATTTCATACAATATTGAGATTTTGATGACTTTTTCCAATAATTATCTCAAAATGCGTCAATTTTACTTTGTAAATGCTCATTTACTCTGTAAATTCTTTTGTTTTCACCGGTTCATCAACAGTTCTGGTGATTTCTGAATAGGAAAAATTGACTTTGTGATTTTCTTGGTGTTTTCAATACAATAATATTGAGATTTTGATGACTATTTCCAATAATTATCTCAAAATGCGTCAATTTTACTTTGTAAATGTTCATTTCTCCTGTAAATTCTTTTGTTTTCACCGGTTCATCAATCAGATGACGAATGCTTTTGAGTTCTTCAAAGAAATATGTGGTGACTTGGTGACATACACTTTCATTGTTCTGGTGATTTTTAATATTCTTCAATTGGAATCAACAGAAATAATACTTTTTTTTTTTAATATGAAAGGCTGGCTTGGTGATTTTCTCAGAGGTTTCAATACAATCCTGGTACTTTGAAAACGTTTTCCGACAATTATCTCAAAATTTGCCCATTTTGCATTGCAAATTTACATTTCCCCAGAAATTTTTTGTTTTATACCATTTTCTCATTCAAACGATGAATGGTTTGAGTTACATAGGTAAATTCACGATGACTTTTGGGATTTACATATCGATCATTTTAGCTATTTTTCATAATCCATGCTAATTTCTAAATTTCCACAGATAAGAATACTTTATCTACTCTCCAAATACCTAACAACCTATCAACTTATGTTTAAGAGCAAACAAACCAACTTCGTCATGTTCTAATGAATAGCTACTTGAACCAACGGCATACGATTATTACGCAATTTTAATACCTACCTCCTGCCAATTAATGACAATATAAGCACCTAATATTTGTTCTATTGTGATGTGAAAGGCTATCGATTTAGCAGTAGTAATAATTGAAAATCATCGTATTATAAATCGCTGACCAATCACTATTGTTGAAAAACTACGGATATCGGTTCACTACATAAAACATTATCATTGAAGAATTACTATTTTGCCTTCACCAACACGCTTAATTTGCCTGTATTTTAGGCTACTGCCTGGAAAGCTTACTCGAAGGCCAAGTTGATATTACGTGTGATCTCTTACCCCTTCGTGAGTCTCAAAGTATAACACGTCAATTTAAAATTACCCAGAAATAATCAAAATGTGAGAATTTGAAATTTTTCTCCAGAAATGTAACTTTCAAATGAATAATTCAGAATCAACGAGTAGTTTGCATTACCCATATTGCATGACACGTCTGTACTTGTACGTAATCGTTACAGTAATAGTGAATATAATCTCTTATAATGTAAAACCATCGACTGGAGAATCATATCACATCATATAAAATATCAATATCAAACAGAAAGTTTGAACCATATGATTACAATGATAAGAGTAATAGTATGAAATCAACAACCATGATTAAAAGCTGATGTAATACGTTGATTAAATTCTCAGTTCTGGATATTGAAAAAATTTCCAATAATTTTTTTTTCTAAAAAAATAAAAATAAAAATAAAAATGTGTGAAAAGCGCCCATGTCAAGTTTATTAATTCCAACGGTATAAACTTGAACAACTGTAAAGTTTGATTAAACTGATAACGTAATCTATGCATCGATTTTTATACCTATAAAAATAAATCTCGATGCAAACTATCATTAAAAAATCAATGTTAAACGCCTATTATGTACATAAAAATGAGACGCACGAGTATAAAAAAAAAATAATTTGTACGATGGGTTTACACGGTTATAGGAGTGAAATTGAATTATAAAATACAACGTAGGTATTCTATTCAAACTGACATAAATAAGTCGAGTTATTTTGTTTTATATTGACCTAAACGGTTAATTATAACAATTTACGGTAGTCGTTTCGTTATGTAAAAATTTTGAATAAAATGTGGAAGCGAGGTCGCTTACATTAATCTTAAACAGATTAATATATCTCTGCGCGGTGTGCGGACTATGACTGCGCTGCGATTTCACCAGTTCCTCCGCGCGCAATTAATAATTAGTCAATATGCAGTATGTACTTATGAAGTACCATCAAGGTTTCTGAGACTGCGGGCACAGAACATCGGTTGCGAAATTTCCTGGTTCGCGCAAGCTTTATTTAAAAACCAGTTTGGGCGAGATTACGAGACAATGAACTTTTTTATTTTAATCCTAAGGGATTCGTAAAATGATAAACGAATATGAGTAAGTATGTCTCTCGTTCGTTGAGAAATGACAAAATCTACCATCTCGGTACAAATAAGTTACAGATGGTTGGCCGAGGGTATCATTGAAATTTTAATCCACGTTCGACTCGCGTCGTTATTAACGAAAAAATTAATTCAACCGGTTCAAATTGACGGGAAACTCAGTCAGATTATACTCGTAAAAATGTGTAAATACTTAACAACTAATCGTAAGTTTTTGATATTTCAATTCTTTAACACTCTCGGTTTTTTTTTTTCATTCACTCGAGAATTCACTCTTACCATCATTTTTCATCTTCAATTCTCCATTCGGAAGAAAGCCGGAGAAAGGAGTAGACCGCATCAACGGCCAAGTTAGCACAATAACGTGTCGAGGTGTTTTATTATACATCAGTTTAATGTGGCCAGATTCACTCGTTGTGCTTATCTCCAAATAAGTCTAATATGCACTTATCTAGCTAGATACCGAATTGTATGGAGGAAATAATTACAGTGAAGTTGGGCAGGTGTGATGATCAAGTATTGAGAGGGAACTAGTACGTTGATGATGTTCTATGGCACATTATTAGCTATTTCCTCTCAATTTGTCGGCTTTGTAGTCGTATGGTCGTTTATTTAGTGCCGAGTCAGCGTTTGGGTGTCACGAATTTGAATGGTATGAGAAGAAGCTGTATTTATAAACGATTTCGTTGTTAGTAGGATCATCGAAAAACTGGAAACAAGGAGATTTGATAACTTGAATAGATTTTGGATTAATTATTATTTTATTAGATTTTTTGAAAAAAAAAAATTTGTTGAATTTTTTGAAAAATTCGATTTTATGAGAGGATAATTTTATTCAATAATTTTATCAATTTTTTAAAATCAGTTAATAAATTTGATTTTTTATTATAGGTAGCTAGATTTTTATACGGGTTGCTCTCCTTGATTTTTCAAAGCATTTTTTATTCGATATTTTGAATCGTTTACTTCCTACAACTTTGTATGTGGATTTTGAATAGATTATTTTATTAAATTTTTGTGAAAATCTATAACGACTTGCTTACGATGAATAAACTGGAAGAGATGATTTTCTACAAAAAATAATAAAATATACATTTTTGACGTGATGCACTTTCTCAAACTATTCCTGAGGCAAAAGCTAGGCTCGTGGTAAATTTTTCTTGCACCATTCCTTATTTTTATCAAAAGTCAAATTTTCGAAATTTTTTGCACAGACAGTTCCAAAAATGTTTTGAAATAATTCAATTTTGAAAATATTTTTTAAAACTTTATCACATTTTCTTTTCCAGCAAAAATTTCAAAATTTCATTTCTTCCAGTTTTTTTGAAACGCAAAAATTGCGAATAATTTTTCTAAAAAAAATTTTTTATGTAAGCATTTTTTTTTTCAAATTTAAAAAAAAATTTCAAAGCCAAGATTGTAAATAATTTTTAAAAAAATTATTCATTTTTACAATTTTTGGAATGGACGATTTTGAAAACATTCAAATATGTATCTGCTTCAAAATGATTTTTCATAAAGGCAGAATGGCGAATTTTTTGCAACTTTTTTGAGCTTTTTGAACTGAAAAAAATTCATTTCGAGGCCCAAAATTAAAAAAAATTTCAAATAAAAATTTCAAATGATTTCTTTTAAAATCAAAATTTTAAACGATTTTATGCAATTTTTTTCAATGTAGATAATTTTTTGTCATTTCCAACCAATTGAAATCATTTTTAGAACATTTCAAACAATTTTTACAATTTTTTATAGGTACTCAAAAAAGCTTTGAAATAATATGTAATATCAAAAAATAGTCTGAAAATATTTCAAAAATTCTACCAAAAAATCCTTTAAAAATTTTCCTTCCAAAAAATAAATTCAAGATAATCTTTTTTCTTGTAAAATGTTTTAAAATATTTTTTTAATAAGACCTTGAATTCTTTTCAAAAGTTTTTTGAAAATTTTTCAGAAATTGGAATGATTGAAAATGTTTTAATCAAATTTTGAATTATTTCAGGAAAAAATAGAAAAAATGGGGTTCCTTTCAAAAAAAATTCAAAAAGTTTTTTTGTGTGAGTTTCCTTTCAAAAAAAGTTTTAAAAGATTTTTTGTGAAAGTAAAGACATTTTTTTGGCAGAATAGGTAGGTATAATTATGATTTTTTTTTTTTAGAAAATTTTTAAGTTTTTTTTTTTTTCAAAAAAAGACATTAATATTTTATTGTAAACTTATTTAAAATTTCATGGAATTTTCATTTTTTTTCAGGAAATTTTGGAATATTTCCTCTCAAAAAATTAATTTTTCCAGACAATTTTATGTATAGGTACTTAAAAAAAAGGATTTTTATTTTTATTTTTAAAAAAAACCTGAACCATTAGGTAAGTACATTTGTTCAAAAAAATTAGTTCGAAAAATTTTTGATTTGTTTTTGAATTTTTTTAACAGAAAAAATTTAGAAAAATTTCAACTCTGACTCGATGAAATTGTAACCACCCCTCCTCGCTTCATACCGAAATACTTAAGGAGGATCGATAAAATTGATTTTTTTAAAAAATGAAAAATTGAAACCTTAAAAAAAGTCAATACAGCTCATTAATTCTGCATCCCAAATTTCAGTCTCTTACTTTTGAAATTCCAAAAATCATCGAAGCCATCCCAAATTCTCAACTGGTTCAAAACGAAAAGAAGTGGAAACCATTCCTATAATTATCTTCAAACCCAATCTTAAATTAAACGTGAGCAGAGCACATACGACAACACATTCGATGACATGACGACATCAAAACATCGTGAAAATAATGAAAATCAATTGATTTACTTTACTGTCGAGTTTTCAATCGCATTCCCATATAATTGTAATGAAAACTACGTGTTTACATGCTCAGCTTTTCATATACGTTCAATTTACACATCGTAATTATATAACAACTTTCATTTCGATATTATTTAATTCAGCACTCGAGTAAAATATATTTTTTGTTGCAATCTCGTTTTGTTTCTTTATAGATGAAACGATTTGTTTTAAGAAATTCGTAAATATCAAAGAATTCGCCTATAGCAATATACAAACTATCTACTCCTCCACTCTCCACGCCAACTTCAACACTGCACAACGTTCCTGGTTCCATACCACGAGTTGACCTAGGCCCTGGTAGGAGAATTCATGCTGATAAAGCAACATTTGCAAGTTGATGGTGTAAAAAATCATAGTTAATGGGATCTTTATTAATGAATCTTATTGCGGAACAGCTTCCGCACAGTATTTCCATAACGCCATAACGTTAAAGATAATGCAATGTATTGGAGAAAATTGCTAAGAAAGCGATGGATTAATCAAGCACCATAACGTATCTTATCAGTAAATGTGGTCTTTACTGCACACCATAAAAATTCGATATCGCGTTACAATTTCCAAAAAGTAATTTTAGTGATCGGTGGGAATTTTTAGTCAAGTCTTCAAACATGATAAAGACCGAGTAGGTAATTTGAGAACCAATTAAATCGAGCAGAATTTTTTTCCTGCTGAAGAAATTATCCTTGGTGCTGGGAAGTAAAACTATTAATTTAATAAGTGAAAATTTCGAAACGAAAAAATCCATAAATTCACCCAAAGTTCATGAACTTGAATAAAACTGTCTGCGGTTATTAGCATACTTGTTTGTGAATATGGAATTCATTCATTCAGACGTTCATTCCTATCAGTCATGTACTCGAGGAGCGCAATGCTCTCGTAATACGTGCCATAAATCAAGCGAAAATGTTTCCATAAAATACATACGTAGCACCACCGCACACGTACCGGTTATCATTGTATTGTGGGCTATCGAATCGAATTTTCCGCAGGTCCTTAATGTCCTTTCGGGCAAGGCTGTGATGTCCAAGTCCAAAGCAGAAAACCACCACCGGTAATTAATTAGCGGTATTGAAGTAATTAATTTAAACCGTTTCATTTGCTCTTTTGTTTCAATACATCTTATGAACTTGTTAATCAAAGACATATCCGTGTCAAGGACTTGCGCAGATATTCCAGTTATTACATAGTGAACTTCTCCTATTCCCCATGTTTAACAACCAGAATAACGAGAAATTTTAAAATTACGTCCAGATGTCGGTTAAACATCGGATGTGTCATTTTTTTTTCGCTGTCGAAACAGCTCTTCCGACATATTTGAAAAATTATTCTGTACTAATAAATTATATTCAACCAACCGTCGTATGAAGAAGTTTGAATATACTAATTTCTTTCATTCCAAAGAACGAACTATTGTCCGAGTGAAAAAATGTCCTTCGTGTTAAAATTTTGTTTTCATTAAGTAAATTCGGCAATTAAGTATAACTGAATTGCACTAAAAAAAGAGTAACTTTAGTAACCATTTTTCATTACCTATAGAAGTAGTGAAAAAGAGTAATCAAACTTCACCAATTTTCAAGATTTTTTGACAAATATTAATTTTGTTGAAACATCAAATTTTTGATCATTTTATTGAATGAAAATTATCCTGATTTCAGCTTTACACAAATTTATTTTAAAAAATGTTCAAAATTGAATTTTTCAAAATTTTTCTGAGAGTAGATTTTTAGAAAAAGAACCAACCATTTACCAATTTTAAAGATTTTGTTGAAATACCACATTTTTCTAAATTTTCTTCTAAAACAAGTTTTGACTATTTAGTCAAATATAGGTCAATTTTCTTAATTTCGCACAAACACAAATTTTTCAAAAAAATTGTTCAAAATCGAATTTTTTAAAATTTTTATTAGAACAGATTTTTAAAAAAATTATTAGGTTATTGTGAAACTGTTTGAAAACAATTATTTCAAATTTTACAAAAACAGAAATCGAAAAAAAATCAAGCTAGATTTTTTCAAAAAAAATCATTTTAAAAAATCATGTTTGAATAATTAAATCATATTAAATTTTGTCTCGGTTAATGACGTTTGATATTGCACACAAATTCTTGTTCTTGACTAAATTCCAAATTTTTTGATTAAAAATATTTTTTAGAATTTATTCATCTGAAAATGTTTACAAAATATAAGTACCTAGGTATTGACCTGTGACCTTTATTTATGCAAAAAAAAATTCAGAAAAATTCTGAAAATCCTCAATTATTTATAGAACACAAATGGAAGTTCAGTGCGATCAAAATGATTTTATACTTTATCAAATTCTTTTTGAAAATCTTTTTTTTCAAATCTGAAACACAATTTTTCTGAATTTGTTTCAATTTTTTCCTAATTTTTATTAAAATCAACATTTTGAAATTCTGTTAAAAATGAATTTTGTCAAAATTTTGCACCAGAATAATTTTTTCGAAATGTTTCAACTCAAACCCATTCGTCACGTCATTTCGTCATTTCGTTGAAATCAATTTTATCAAATTTTGTCTGAAGATGATTTTTTTTTAAATATAATTTTGAGAACTTTTTTCACATTTTGTCCAAAAACAATTTTTCTGAATCTTCATCAATAATGTTTTTTTGCTTATTTATTTATTTATTTTTTTAAATTTTGTTCATATGAATTTCATAAAATTTTGTTCAAAAATTATTTCTTTTAATTTAATTTTGCAAACATTTTTAAAAATTTCTTTTGTAAACGATTTTTATAAATTTTTGTCAAAAATGTTACTTATTTCTTCTTTAAATTTTTATGAAAAATAATTTTCTTTCTCGTAATTTTGTCCAAATCAATTTCATTAAAATTTTATTTTACTCTATTTTAAATTTTGAAAACATTTTTTTTTTCAATTTATGTCCATGTTTTTTCTCTGTTCTTCAGTTCAAAAACAATTTTTTTGGAATGTTTGTATTCAAACCAATTTTTTCAAATTTCTTTTGGAGATTTCTTTCAAATTTGTTCAAAAACAATTTTTTCAAAAAAAAAAAATTTAAATCTTACTTTAACACAATATTTTTCAAAATTTTCTTCAATACAATTTTTTTTAAATATTTTAACCTAAAATTTTAGTAATTTTGTCCAAACCAGTTTCTTACAATTTTGTTTTAAAATGATCTTCTGTATTTTCAATTTTATCACATTGCGTAAAAACATTTTTCTGAATTTTCGTCCAAATGTTTTTTTTTTTTTTTTTTTTTTTTCTGTAAGTATAATGTAGTTTAAAACAATTTTATCTAATTTTGCCTGATTTTTAAAAAAATGTTTAAAAACGGTTTCTCTGAATTTTCGTACTTTTTAAAAAAAAAATTGTTAACAACCTATCGTATATTTTTTTTTGAATTTCGCTTAAAAACAAATTTTTCAATTTTGTTCAAAAGCCAATTTTCAAAAATTAATTTTTCCATTTTCAACTGATTTTTTTTTCAATGCCATCTCTTCAAATTCTGTTTGAAAATTTTTTTAGTGTCAATTGTTATTTTGAAATCATTTTTTTTAATTGTTCAAAAATAAATTAGGTAATTTTTATTCAATTTTTTTTTGTTCAAAATAATTATGATTTTTAAATTTTTATTTGCATTGAAAAAATTGGTTTAAAAACAAAGTTATTCAAAACTTGAACCCAAAAATTTTTAATTTTTTGCAAACAAATATTTTAAAATTTTCTCTTGATAAAAAAAAATTGTAAGTAGGTACTTATTTTATTTAAAACCAAAAATTTTCAGAAATTTCATTAATTTTTAAAAACATCTGGACAATACTTTTTTCAAATTTCAATGCAGAATGATTTTTTTTCCAAATTTCGTTTAGAGCTCCTAAATTTAAAAAAAAAAAATGAGAACAAATTTTTGAAAATTTTCGAAAAAAAAAAATGTTTAAAATAATTTTTTACGAATTTTTGAAGAAGAAAATGTTTAGAAGGTCTTTCGAACATTCGCCGAATTTCAAAACCAGATCACTTCGCCAATGATTTGTCAAGATCGACTCGTCTAAAAAGAAATAAAATTCCGAGTCACCTATTTCATTGGACTCTAGTTCAGTTTACGACGATGGCCGAAGTAATATCCAACTCCGTATAAGTAATTTGCTGCAGGTACCAAAAGCGGCAACCGTCATATTTAGGTTTATTTTATTACAATACGAACTACTTTCTTGTTTATTCTTTTTTTTAAACGTCATCGCCGCTGTTATACCAATTGGACGAGCTGAAAGTGAAAAGAAAGCGAAATGGACACGAAGCCGAAGGAGGAAATGAGTCGAAATGAATAAAAAGTCGCGTTAATTAGATTTAATATAGTGACAATAATAAATTATAAAACTGGCTAAGCCCTGTCTCATAAAGGTGTTTGACGAGGCGTGAGGAGAGTAGAAACAGAAGCTGCTCATCTTCTATGTACATTGTCCGATCATTGCCAACGTTATCGCCACATTCAAGTTCAAGTTCACATTTCGATTCTTAAGGCTAATTTATGTCGATTGTATTTACAGAATGTTTCCTTCTTTGGAGAGTTCATTTATACTTGTACCATTATCATCGATACGACAACTCTCGCTTTTTAATTTTTGAACCTTTGTTCGGTTTCATTTGTCAAAAATATTACGTAAATGGTGATACATTTCGTGACTTGAATAGGCCTACGTACAACGTATCTGCTATATAAAGTCATTAGGTCGTATCGTGATTTTAGGTTTCGGTTTCGAAAATTGTTCGAAAACTAGTTCCAGGTTGAACGATTCGATATACCGAGAACAGGGTGGTTTGTCGACTCGCCAGTCTACATGGTTTTAAACCGAACTCGATGCATTGGCGGTAATTCACATCTCTTGGCAAATTTTCAACTACTTGGGTGGAATTAATTCATCTAATGGAATGCACATACCAAATGAGGCATCCATTTCCGCAAAATAGCCTCCGTCAAAGAGTTTACTTACACTTTCGGTCTCGGTTCTCATTCCATTGTAACGAGATCTTTATAATTATGCGTTTGTTTAATCTCATAGCCAGGCTTGGCTTCATACCAGATTTATTTCCACTTTGTTCTCATGAGAGAAAAATCTCATCTCGTGGTCTAACGTAAGTTGAATACAAGGACATGGTATTCGAAAGATGAATCCTTTTAAATCGTATTCGCAAGTCGATTAAATTTTTTCAACTTGCGTCATTTCATTATGTATTTCACCTTTCCAATTTCCAGGTATAATTTTTAAATTGAGAAAGATCGAGTTGCATTCGACGATCACGTTGCGAACGTCATATTCGCAATATTGCTTCAAATTCCAGTTATTCGACCGGTATTTTGAGATCATTCGTTGAATTAAATTGGCAAATTTTTCGATATACTTTCTGCTTCAATGGTTGTATCGGTGCATTTAAAGTGGGCGCCACTTTTTTTTTCTTTTGCGAAATCGTACAAGCAACTTATAGTCAATGTGACTGGTTACTTTTTTAAATTGTTATTCATTTTTTGTAACTATTTCGTCCAAAAATTATTTAAATTACTTTCATCATAATTTTCAAATTGGAGAAAAATTACTCAATTTTTGATTTTTTTTTCCTGTTTGAATCTTCAATTTTTTTCATTTTTCGAAACAATATTTTGGATTGAAATTTTTTAAGAATCTCGTCATAATTTTTTGGAGGCTGATTTTCAGCTACCTACTGAAAAAATACATAATATTCCGAAACGTTTTTTGAAAAAAATTAAAAGTCGATCGATCAATTTTTTTAATAAGTACACAAAAAATTGTTTTAAAAAAATATTTTTTGAGAGAAAATATCTCAAAAAATTTCCTCAAGAATTCTATCAAGTTTTTTTCTTAATAAATTAGAAAAAAATCGCCAATTTTTTTATTCAGCATAAGTGTTTTTAAAACTTTTCTTTTGATATTTCAAAAAAATAAGTAAATGTTTTATCAACCTTTTTTCTCCAATTTTCACAAAAAAAACTGCTCTATTTTTCATTTTTATTTTCTTTTTCAAAGAAAATATTTCAAAAATCTGTTGGAAAAAATATTTTTCTAAATTCTTTTTAAATGAAATTTTTAATTTAAAAAAATACGAGTAGGTATTCTAGAAGTCATATCAAAATAGATATTTTTTTTAAATACCACAAGAAGTTTTCTTGGAGTTTTTTTTTTTTTTTTTTTTTTTTTTTAAGGGAAATGATGTTTTAAATTTTTTCTGAAAAAATTCAAGATCCTATTAAAATATTTTTTCACAAATTTTACGAAAAAATGTACATAAAGGAAATTTTTCAAATTAAAGTAAAAGTAAAAGCATTTATTTGTAGTTCAAAGCATTTGCCTTATCTACATTGTCGCGTTTGAAAACAAAATAAATTAAAAAAATAAATAAATTTAATAAATAAATAATAATAAAAAAATAAAAAAAAATAAAAAAAATAATAAAATAATAAAAGAATTTTCCGTACAGCGAATATTCGAGGAAAAAAAAAGAAAAAAAAGTTATCGAGGTTAGCGGAATGTTAGTGGAATATTAGTAAGTACTATTAATGTTATGAAGTATCGGCGTTCATATACAGTTCATCTACCGAGTAGAATGCTTTCTCTAATAACCATGTTTTTAGTTTTTTGTTAACATTTTTTATAGTTGAGGCGTTCTTTATTTCAGTTGGAATATTATTGTAAATTTTTGCGGCCATGAAGTCTACATTAGATTGATGAAATTTTGTTCTAAACTGATTACTGTGTAGCAATTGACTATTTCTTGTATTATGGGTGTGCTGAGGGGTGTGTAGCTTTATTGTGCCATTTTTTACTGATTGAGAAATTAGTAGTATGTATAAGGATGGTAAAGTTAAACTTTCGTTTGTAAGGAAAGCATTCTTGCACGACTCAGTAGTCTGCATTCGGTAGATGATTCTGATTGCTCTCTTTTGTAATACAAATATACGTTGCATTAATTTTGTATTCCCTCCCCAGAATATTAATCTATACGCCATGTTGGACTGGAATAATCCGTAATATGCTAGCTTCAGTGTTTGTAAATTTAACACATTTTTTAGTTGCCATAAGAGGAAATTTATTGAAGAAAGTTTTCCAGAAAGTTGGTCCACATGAGTGTTCCAGCCTAATTGAGACTCTATGTGAACCCCTAAGAATTTCAAGCAATTTACTAACCTTTCTTTTTTTTAGTATCACAAGAAATTTTCTTGGATTTTTTTTTCTATACCTACTTATAGGGAAATGATATTTCAAAATTTCCTGAAAAAAATTCAAGATCCCACCAAAATGACATTTTTAATAATTCTACAAAAAAAATATTAATAAAAATAAAAATAAAATGAAAGAAAAAACTAAAAATTTTGGAAAGGAAATTTTTCAACTTTTAAAAAAAATAATATACCTATTACAAGAAATTTTCTAGTTCTTTCAATTATTACCCGTGTAGCAATTGTCGACATCGACATTTATGTCGACAAAATTCAGACACATTTTTTTCTCGGTTAACGATGAATTAAAAATGATATTTGAGATTTAAAGTAATGTTCTATGTTAAACATAACTGTTCAATCAAAATTTTTGAATTTTTCTCAGTATTTTCCTATAATTTAGAAAACGTTGTTTTTCTACATAGACAAGTCGATGTAAAAATCGATACTCGATAAACGCATCGACATTTATGTCGACAATTTCTGCCAATTAAATTTACAAATTTTATATCTAAAAAGAACTAAAAACAATTAATAAGAACATTTTAAGCTCAGGAATAACTAATTTTTGAAAGAATCACAAAATTTTCTTATTTTTCAAAGTTTTGAATAATACAACGACTTGTTGAGTTATTGTCGACATAATTGTCGATGGTCGAATAATGCATCGACTTCACTGTCGACAGTGTCGACCAGAGGAATTTTAAGTCGAGATAGTGTCGATGTGATTGTCGAGGGTCGAATAATGCATCGACTTAACTGTCGACAGTGTTGACCAGAGGAATTTTAAGTCGAGTTAATGTCGATCTAATTGTCGAGGGTCGAATAATGCATCGACTTGACTGTCGACGTCTTGAGGGTGATTGTGATACTCGCAGATAAAGTGTGTTGTGAATTAGTATATAAGGTCTAAGAATCATCTCTATGTTAGTTGGACACTCGCATGTGTCCAGCTACAAAGGTGGCCTCAATGCCGCATATTTGACAAAAAATGTCAAAATGTTGGCTTGAACACTATTTTTGGTGTAATTTTAATATATACCTACTTATATTGAATATTTGAACTTAACATATTTTTCAAAATCTCACCATTGCAAATGTCGATGTGGATGTCGATATAAATGTCGACACATCGAAATTAGCATCGACGTTGCTACACGGGTACTATTATTATTATTATTTGTTTTTTTATTTTTTTCGTTTCTTTTTCTCATTTGTTCTATTATCAAATGATTAATTGTTCTTTCATCGTTTCTATTTTTGTTTTTTCGTACTATTTATTTTTTTATTTTTTTTTAAATTTTTTTTTTAAGATGTTTAATATTTTTGTACTACATTAGATTATTCAAAACGTCAATGTATTAATTCCGTGAGGTTTTCTTTTCTTGTTTTTTTTTTAATGTTTGAGTTACTTGTGGTTTATATCTTCTTTCTTCTACCGGTTTTGTCAATTTGATACCTCACTTTACTGTGGCTTATTTATTTACTTACTACTCTTCTATTTGATCTAGGTAATAATAATAATCCGGCCCCCGCTCGCCATTCTGGCATAGGGGGACCGTTATTCATAATGTACTCTCATGTATTCATGTATTCTACTCATGCAAAAATAAATTAAAATTCAAATTATTATTATTATTATTATTATTTTAAATCTAGATCCTAGGTATCAAAATATTTTTTATAATTCTACCAACAAAAAAAAAATGTACATATAGGAAATTTTACATTTTTTTGTTGAAAAATCCGAGTCTTATTTAATTTGGATTTTTCTTGTCATAGGTAGGTAGTAAAATGTTTAAATAATTTTTTGTTTGAATTTTTGAATCTTTTCGAGTAAATTTTTGAAATAAGATATTATTTCTTTTAAAAAAAATTTAGAAGATTTTTATATAAATTTCAATTTTTGATACGATTTTTGAATTTTTTCCAAGAAAATTTTTACATATTTTCTATGGACGACTTTCTAGGAAGGGGGACACTAACTTATAATTTTGGTCAGTAAGCTCCGTTTTCCTGAAAATTTGGGTGGCAATTTTTTCTTTATTTCTCCTGTAAAAAATTAAACAATAAGTCACTAAAAAAATTGAAAACTGAAAATATCATGCCTGATTATGATTGAATTTAAGACTTATTTTTTAAAAATGAGCAGAGTTCAATTTTTTTAAATGTCTCCTTTTTCAGAAGAACCACCTCTTTTCCAAAAAATCTCTCTCATTCTGTATCAAAGGTCCGAATTATTGAAAAATTATTCAAACAAAAGTTGTAGATTGCGATTCTTGGGCTGATTTTAGTCATTATGAAAATTTCGATTGAACCCCGCCCTCCCCGGCAATTTCACGTGATACGCATGAAAATCACCTTTGAACTTTGATTGTACAATTTGGAGTCTTCTCGATGCAATTTTGACTTGCATTACAGCCAAGAGGGAAAAACAAAAAGTAGAAGTTGATTCGACGATTGTAAGTACTTTGACCAAACAATTCAAAAAAAATGAGCAGGTAGGCCATTCCATCCCCTTTCCCTGGAAGTACCTTGTATCTATTCCTAAGGCCCCTCTGATGAAGAAAAAAAATCAATTTCAAACAAGATTTGAAACATTTCGAGTTTAAGTCACATTTTGAAAAATTTGTTTTTCAACTAAATTTTGTAAATAAAATTCTAGACAAAACCTAAAAATTACTCATTGTTTTTAAATAAAATTTTAAAATTTCATGCGAAAAAAATTTAAAATTTTGGGTAAGTATAAATTTATTTTGAAAAATTTATCTATTTACACAAAAATCTGAAAAATTTTGTTTTCCTACAAAATATTTGTATTTTAAAAAATTTTCTTTAAACAAAATTTAATAAAATTATTTCGAACAAAATTTTAGAGATTTAGTGCTTCAACACTGGTATTTCAAAAAATCGTTTTATAGAACAGAACTTTAAAAATTCGAGTTTTAAAAAAATGAAAAATTAGTCATAAAATTAGTTACCCATACCAGCTGAATAAATAATAAGAAATTTTTCGAACATTCGCTTTAAAAAAAAAACTGGAACCTATAAACCGTAAAAATTCTTATGGATGTGATACCTATCGATAAAATCAAGAGTAAAATGAAAGTAAAATTATATCTAAACTGGATCTGAGCCCAGGTATACATTTATGCGTAAACATAGGAAAAAATAAACATTACCTACGTAAACTATAATCAAAAGGCGTGTAAAAAAAATATACTCTAGCTAAATGATAATAAAGCGAACTTCTTACGAAATTTTATTTCTCGCAGTGTTTAGTGTTTACCATTTAACAGCAGCGGTCTGTTATCTGTTACACAATGTGGGCACAATTAATCGTGACTTTAAATGCAATAACGTTTCCCTTCGGATAAAAGTTCGGTAATTGTTTCTCGTTATCGAGAAATATAAATATAAGAATCTTGATTCGTTGACAATGACTTTTGCCACACGATTCTGGCCAATTTCCCAATCCATAATTTAATTGTGAATTTTTTTTGGAAGGGGAGTGGCTTCGAGTTTGCAGTCTCAAAAATTAGCCTTTGGTTATGATTTTGACATTTCTGGTCAAAAAAAAAGTGATTCTAATGCGACGTTCGAGTATATTAGCTCGCAAATCACGACTCCAGATCCCGCAACAAACTCGTTCAGGAATCAACTTAAAAAGAAACACATCGACGACAACCACTCGAGTTCCTTTGACACCTTTATCCAGACAGACAATACACTAATTTTATTTTGTAATACAATAATTATTATTTTAATGGAATAAATCGCACTTCAATCAACAATTCACACGCGATATAACGGAATACTTTCTCTTTCAAAGAGTATATGTAGAATGTAAAGTAAACGTAATAGTGCGAGTTATATTTATTATTCCGATCTAAAGCAACAGTAAGGTAATCGTATCGGTAGGTATTGTTTTTACACGACCAATCGTTTAGGTTTTTTTTAAATTTTATTTTAAACGTCTAGTAAATAATATAGGTATTTTAATACCTATATATAGATGTTCCATGCTGCACTAGTTCGCACTATAAACCTAGCAAGCCATTCGAGTATCGTGAAATTCTATCATGCGCCAAATTCGCAATCACTTTATTCCTTCAATGAACCGTGACCGGTTAAATATAAAGTGATGAGTTAATTAATGATCCGATTTTTTACGTTCAAATTTCTTAATCTCGTATAGATCAAGCGTGCCGAAATTTCATGCTTTTTCAACCGATACCTAGAAGGTTTCCAAAAAAAAAATCACTCTTCGATATACGATAAGTACTTACGTATCTGCAGGTACAATCGACTTGTAATGCCAAGTCTTCAGGTAAACATTGCATGTGTCTAATTACTCGATTAATTTGCCACAATATTTGTAACTCATTAGGCGGTCCTTTCGAGAGTGTTATGAGCGGTGGTTTGTTGATTCATCAAACTGAGTGAGTGATTTTATTGTAGTTTATAGTGTAAGACATTGAGATCATTCGAGACGAGATGAACGAATTACTATCGAATGCGAGGAGACTGTTATGGTTATGTTTTTTTGAGACATTTTTTTTATTATTTAACCATTACTCTCCCCTCTTCCCTTATTGATGGAAATTTTTTGAAAAGTGGCTCATCACTCGATAGTAGAATTTATTAACTTTCGAATCGATATCAGAATTTTTCTCTCTATGAGGGAGGGGAGGGGGTACAAAAAAATAGTCATTTTCAGCCAAGCCATAAATTAATCAAATTTGAAAAAAATACTTCCAGTTCTCAGAAATGATTTTATTATTTTAATGCCAAAATGATGAACATCAAATCAATCAAAAGAACTTCAGATGAGGATTACTTTTGGTCAAAAAAATGCCAAATAATGACTAATTTTGGGTAAAAAGATGCAAATTTTTTGGTAAATCTTACATTTTTTGAAACAAAAAATTTTCTCTTTTTTCATATTTTTTGGAAGAATTTTTCCAAGAAATTGAATACTTTGTGATACTTTTCAAAAACAGAATTTTCCAATTTTTTCCAAAAAAAAAAACACTTCTTTTAAAACATTTTTAATTTTCATTTAAAATTTTTTTTAAAAATTCGACCAATTTTTTCGATTTTTTTAAAGAAAGCTTTTTTTGTGAAATTTTTCAATATTTTTTTTGAATAATTTCTCCGACACAATTTTTTTCTTCGCAAAAATTTTTTCATCGTCTTTTTTCATCAACTCGATTTTTTTAATTGTTTTTTTGAAATTTTTTCAAAGGAAACGTTTCGATGGCCCATTTAGAAAAGGTGCTATCTCCATTTCAAAATTCTCACTTTTTACGAGAGTTTTTTCCTCCTGTAGAACACAACACTGGTGATAGAACGTTCCGCGACCAATCATTGCATTCTCTGATAGTTCGACTTGAAGTGCGGGACATTCGTTTGCAGGTTGGCTCGTTCATCGGAGAAAAAATTCTCTTCAAAGTAGAGAACTCCAAAAATGGAGATAGCACTTTTTCTAAATGGACCATCGGTTTCTTAATTTTTTTACATTTTTTGGATTTTTTTCTGACTTAGTTCTTCAACACAATTTTTTGTTCAGAAGATTTCATTGGGATAGTTTTTCAATAAACTTTTTAATTTTAATTTTTTAAACTACTTTTTTCAATTTGTCAAAAAAAAATTTCCATAAAATATATTTTTGAAAAAAAAATTGGAATAATTTTTTTAAAACATCATTTACTTTAAAAGATTTCACTGGAATAATTTTTCCATCAACTTTTTTCTTTCACTGTTCAAAGTTTTTTTTTCAATGAAACATTTTTTAAATTTTTCCAAAGAGAACTTTACTCTTATTTCTTTTGTTGACAACTTTTGGAATTTTATCTGAATGGTTTTTTCAAAATAATTATTTTTTTCATCAGAAGATATTTTTTGGAATAATTTTCGGTCAACTTTTTTTTTTGCTCAAAGAATAATTCTTTTTCAAACTACATTTTTTATTTTTTTTATTTTTTTACCATTTTGATAATTTTTTCTGAATGATTTTTTCGACACGATTTTTTCTTCAGAATATTTCCATAAAAAAACTTTTCAATCAACTTCTTTCTTCATTTCTTCAAATCGATTTTTTTCAACAATTTTCTTTCAATTTTTCAAAAAGAAATTTTCATAATATTCATTTTAAATATTTTTCAAAGGAACTTCATTTCATACACTTTTTTCTTCTACTATAAAAAAAAGTTACCATTTTTTTTCAAGTTTTCCTGAATAATTTCTCTTACTTACACAATTTTCTTTTCAGAAGATTCTTTAGAATTATTTTTCTGGCAATTTTTTTCATTTTCGCAAATAATTGTTTTTTAATTTTTCAAATAGGTACAACTTAAATTTTTTTGGAAATTTTTCGATTTTTTTTGGATAAGTAATTTCTTCAACGCAATTTTTTCTTCAGAAAATTTCTTCGGGATTATTTTTCTAAAAAATTTTTTGTTCACTCGAAGAATTTTTTGAATTATTATTTTTTTGAATTTTTAAAAAAGAACTTTTTTCTTGATAGTTTAAGTATTTTTCTGAATAATTTCTTCAACTTAATTTTATCGGAGTTATTTATCTGACACAAACTTTTTTTCCACTCAAATAATTTTTTTTAAACGATTTTATTTTTCAAAAAGATCTTTTCATGGGTATTTTTTGAATGGGTTTATAAATTATTTACTCAACATAATTTCCCATTCAGAAGATTTTTTCAAAATCCAATTTTTTTACTTACCTACCTACTCAAAAAAAATTTCAACTATTTTTTTCAAAGTGAACTTTTCACAAAATATTTTTTTTAAATATTTTTTTCCGAATAATTCTTCTAAAACAATTTTTTTTAAATATACTATTTTTAGGGGATAATTTTTCACCCATGCGTTTTTTTATTCGAAAAAAGTTTCTTCGTCAAAAATTTTTAGGATAAATTTTTCCATATTTTTTTCACTTGAACAAACTTTTTTCAATTTTTTTCTTTCAAAAAATTGGTCAATAGAACCTTTTAAAAATTTTTAAACCCCTTTTAATTTTTTTTTTTCAAGTAAATTGACACTTTTTAAGAGAATTACAAGAATAGTTCTTGTGAGATTTCTTGACGAGAGAAGTCATTATAATTTTTTCTTGAATTTTTTTATATGACGTTTCGAGTCATTTCTATACTATTTTGTGAAATATTTACGTAAAATATTATTCACTAGGTTTTTTTTTACTAAAAATTTGAGTAAAACAATTCAACGAGCCAAACAATGTTGACAATTATGAGAAAAAGTTTTAAAAAATATAAATAATTTTGAGCATGATATTCCACCCTCACATTCCTTCTGCTTCTTGATTTTTATACTTCTACGTTCGAAATTTTATTCGCTGATTTTTTTTTAAATTTTGGAATTACTAACAAATACTACCAACTTCCTGAAATTGATTAATTAGGTACATTTTTTTTGAACAAATTTCTGGAGGTCAAAGGATGAAATTTGAGAACTTGAAAAATAGACACTAAATAAACACTTTTTAAAAAATGATATCATCGCATCTCGCCCAAAACAGGATTAATGACAAAGATGGGGGTAGGGAGGCTTGCATTAAAAATTAATATAAAACTATAAGCTACCGGTAATTCGCTAATAACGTTATCAAACTGAAAAAAACATCGAATAAATATTAAAAAATAAAAGATTATTCGACTGGCGTTACATAATGCATTATTTTATCCCCTCGTGTGAATATTTTTCGCAACTACGTACGTACATAAATCCACTAACCAAAAGTATCGCTTGGGAAAGCGTATTTTATTTTTTATTTTTTCAAAAAATAAAAAAAATAAAAATTTAATCGTTATTAATTGGCAAATTATAGCAAGCAAAAAAAAACAATATTGGAAATGGAATAATCGTTATGAATAGTAAATGAAAGTGAAAAAGGCAACGTGCCAAATATCAGATTATCATCCCGAGCGTTAATTTCTTGCCTGTGTTAGTGTCTAGACTGGCGGTTTAATGAAAATGGCCTTCTTAATTCACAGTACGTAAATTATGGTTATCGAGCGAATTTGTATAAGTATTATAAAGTGGAATAAAATAATCGTTTATGCGAGTAATAAGTATAAGTAATTCATTAAAAAATATCGATGCTAGATCGAGAGTTACGAGAATTCTGAATGTTTAAAGTTTAACGACGTCTTCACCTTGACATTTACATTGCAATATTGGGAAGAAAGTGATAATTGAAATGTTTGAATTTCTATGACGTATATTTTCCTTTACCAGATACGTATAAATAATCGATATATTGACAGCTTTTTTACACCTGTTTTTTTATTTTTTTGAGGAAAAATTTTCCATTTTACGAATATTTTGTTTACTCGATATATAAACGCCCCTTTGCTATAAAAGCTCTCGATTGCTCGATTCGCCAATCCTGCTTCGAGAGCTTCGGGTATCGATTGGTGGAACTTTTAGCTTAGTAAACTGTAAAGGGCTTGGAGAAAATATGGAGTTTGCGCTCGGGTATTTAAATTCATGGGCGTAACTCGAGCTACAGAACTGGCCAGTTGCAACAGTTGAATAATATCGAACCTAATGTACCAATCGGCATTGGCCTTCGAGTGATTTAAATTCAACCATTTTTTTCGTTTCGAGATAGATACTGGGAAAAGGCGATTTTCATTATTTTGCGGAAACTAATCAAATCAAACAACGCCCTGACTCTGTCTCTCCATACGCATTTATATAGTTATACATCACAACCAGACCTGTTTAATGTAATCTGCATAATTTTCGTGACTTTCATAATGTCTTGAGACTTTCTCTACGTTGCATCACATTTCCCCTGTATTACAACTTCTTTTTTTTTTTTTGCACATGATAAATGTTCTATAACTTTTAATACTCGTACATATCAGTTCAACGAATATAAACACATTATAAATGATAACAAACACGAGTAAAAGTTATGACCTTAATTAACATAGTAACCAGCGTCAAAAAAATTAGATAAACAATGTAAAACATACGAAGCCAGCCTTTTTTTGATAACTCGATGTAATTTTTGTTTAAATAGCGGAATAATTAATACCTAGGTAGACTTCTATATGGGTCTACCTTGGTTCCTAGTTTCTTATTGTTTTTTTTTTCTATTTGTTTAGAAGAATTTTTATTTAAATAGTTCTTTTTTCACATTTTCTCACAATTATTACTCATTTTTAGGAGTTACCTGACTTGGTTTTTTATTTTTATTTTATTTACTAATTTTTTTAATTTTTTTTTTTTGTTAGAAATTTGAATTAATTTTTGCACTCGAATTAGACTAAAAAAAAATAATTTTTCACAATAAATGCTTCGAGAAAGGCTTTGAAAATAACTCCATAGCAACACCTTGTACCAAGAGCTACGAATAATGACTATTTCGTAATAGATCGTCGACGAGAAAGCATCGTTAACAGAGTGTGATTTGCCTACATGGGGCCTGATTAGTCAATACGATCGGTTGACGAAGACACGTGTCTGTGAAAAAGTTCATATCTCACGATTGGAAAGATGTCTGAAATTTATTCCACTTGCATTTTTTTTTGGCATGTATCTGTGATTTTTATCGAGCCAAGAAGAAGTAATGACGTTAATTCGAGTAATTTAAATTTTCGAAACGATTCTACCACGAAATAATTTTTTTCAAATTTTTCTCTCGAAATAGCTATTATTTTTTTGGAATTTTTTTCTCGTATTTTTGGACTCAAAAAATTTCGTAATTTTTTTGGAATTTTTTTCTCGTATTTAGACTTGAAAAATTTCGTAATTTTTTTGGAATTTTTTTCTCGTATTTAGACTTGAAAAATTTCTCAATTTTTTGGAATTTTTTTTCTCCTATTTTAGACTTGAAAAATTTCGCAATTTTTTTGGAATTTTTTTCTCGTATTTAGACTTGAAAAATTTCTCTTTTTTTTGGTATTTTTTTTCTCGTATTTTAGACTCGAAAAATTTCGCAATTTTTTGGAATTTTTTTTCTCCTATTTTAGACTTGAAAAATTTCGCAATTTTTTTGGAATTTTTTTCTCGTATTTAGACTTGAAAAATTTCGCAATTTTTCGCAAAATTTTTCAATTCTAATGCAAAAAATTGGCGAATTTCGTCTACACGAGAAACTGACGCCAGATAACGCGTTAATTTTAACACACGAGTTCGATGGAGAGTAAAAGATTTTATGCACAAGCCTTCAAAACGTTTTTTCCGCAATATTACATAACTGGTTTTCATATAATACAGTATCAGTATGATATTTGAAAGAAGCGGCAACTCACGTAGTACTGGTCGTTGTAACGATATAGGTATATTACACGTGGTAATAAACTTTCACTTTTAAATCCATAACCGCACGAACTAGTATAAGGAACGATTTTTAAGCGAACGTACTTTGAAACGAACTGGTGGTAACACGACACACTGCGAGAAACGCCACCGCACGTAACCGCGCTGAAGAATCAACTAAAACAGAGAACTTAAAGAGAACTGACATTCATGTAGCTAGACAGCATTACCAATACAGACAGGAAAGTACTTAATAAATCCTGTTAACATAATAGTAACTGTTAATGTATTGCATCTACCTTCGGCTTCGGCTTCGGCTTCGCGATCGCGACCCTACTACTCTTACACACACCACCACTCTACCTCTCGAGTACGAGGCAATTTCAAATGCCGCGACCAGGTTTTTTTTTTTCTCCCCATGCCTTAATCAACAAATTACCTGTTGGTGTGCAGCTCTTCAGATGGATACAAGTTGGAGCTTGTCAACGTGATAACTTCGCATCCCCCACTTTTGCCCTTCCCTGTGACAGGTTTATTTTGGGTAAAATCGAAAGTGGTTTGGGTAATTGCCAGTGTCAAAGTCAGTTTCGTAACTTGATTTTTTTCACTGAGCTGATGAGTGTTTTTAAATGGGTTCATTTGATTTTTTTTTTATAATTCTAAATTATAGGTTCAGTGGATTTTTTCGTGTACGAAGCTCGAATTAGGATTTTTTTGAAAAAATTAACTGATTTTTTTGTGTTTATTTTCATTTTGATTTTTAGCGGATTATTACGAAGAATTTTTTTTTCGTGTTGAAATTTTTTTTCGTAAATTATTTTACCAACAATTTTACATCAGTAGGTACCTGATTCATTTTTCACATTTCCATGCCAATTTTCTATTTCTATTTCTATTGCTATTTTTGGAAGACGTTCTCCCAAAATTTTCTTCTCTATGTTCGTTGTGTTTATTTCTAAACTTTGGAAAAATTATTTGGTTTGAAAAAAAAAAAATTGAAAAATATTTCGTAGTTTTTTAAATTGACCAAAAATTTAAACAAATTATTAGAAATACAAAAAAATTGGTGGGAAATTCACTTGTCAACATAACATTATTATGAATGACACATTTGAAAAAAATGGATATGAGAATTCATGGGAAAAGGGACCTTACGTCAAAAAATGAAATCGTACAGGAGAAGAATTTTTTGAAAAATCCAAGAAAATTTTTTTTCTCTCAAATTTGAAAAAGTCAATTTTTTTAAATTTTCAGCAAATTTTTGACGAAAATTTTTATGTTCCACGTTTGGAGAAGTTTTTTGAGTGAATTTTTGTTGATTAATTATTTTTATAAATTTTACGTAGATTTTGGTTTTATTCTCGTTTAAAATTACCGAATGTAGTTTTTACAAATTTTGAGTCATTTTACCCTGATGAAACTGGTGAACTTCGAAAACACATAATATACCTAAAAATATATTTTCACTATATTTTAAATAATAAAGTATTTTTTTTAAACCAATATTTTGCAAAAAAAATCAACTTCTTCATATTTTTCAATTATATTTTTGAAGATTATATCAGAAACACTTTCAAAATTTTCTGAAAAGTTGAAAAAATAATAATAACATTTTTTTAAATATTAACAAAAGATTTTTAAAATTTTTTCGAAGATCATGTTTGAATTTTTTTTCTATCATTTTAGGTATCCAAATTGATTTTTTTTTTAATTCAAAAAATTTCAATATTGATTTTATTGAATTTTATTCAAAAACGACTTTTTCAGATTTTATTTAAGAGATTTTCTGGATTTAGTGCATTTTTTCAGATTTTTCCAAAGGCAAAATTTTAATGATTTTCTTCTACAAAAAATTTATGAAATTTTTTAGTTTTCATTTTTTGCTCAAAATATCATTTTTTCTACATCGGGATACAGCATTGAAAAAAAATGCACATACAGAGTACGCCCATTTTATTTACCAAGTTGATCACGAAAAAATTACAATTTTTTATTACAATCATGATTTTCTCAAATATGGTATATTTTTCCCATTTTTATAATAATCAACTTTGTAAATGAGCCACCTTGTATTTCAAGATCCAATTGATCCAAAACAAATATTTATACAGATTTTAAGATTTATAAAAAAAATATATATTTCAGGCGAATTAGCACTTTTTTAAATGCAATTTTTATAAATGCCCGCTTCTTTGTCAATTTTCAAAAATTAGACGGTAGGTAAGCATTTATAAATTTTTGAAAAATTTAATGTTTTGTACAAAAATCACTAATTTTTGCAATTTAATAATGAAACAAAAATTTCAATTTTTTTTCAAGTTGTAGTACACGTTGAATAGATCCCCTGAATGAAAAACAATGAAATTTTACAAAACAAATCCTCAAATTAATTCATACTATAAATTCTGGTAAAAAAATCAAAGATGAAAAACTACCTTCATAAATAAATGTGTTTTTTTCACGTTGAAAAAATTTCAGAGTTTCTTAACTTCAAAAAAAGGGAAGATTTGAATAACATTTTATTTTTTAAACTGTTCAGAGAGACAAAAATAGGAAAATTTCAAATTAATCAGTACTCAACATTTTAACAAAAGTTCAACTTGCCAACATCACCAAAATTTTCTCAAAAGCAAAAACCATGAATTTAGTAATTTATTCATTTTGAAAGTGATTTTAAAATTTTTCAAAATTTCTAAGTACAAAAAATAGGAGAATTCTATTTCTTAAAACAGTGATATTTTTTTTAGATTAAAAAAAAAAAATTGTACTGAAAATTTTGTCGAAAATTCAACTTTTCAAAATCATCACAATTCTTCGAAATATCTTGAGTGGTCAAAATAAAAATTTCAAAATATACAATCATACAATCCTAAAAGTTGTAAACAAAAGTATCAAAATATCTCGAAGGACAAAAACTATAAATAATTTGTAATTTTTCATGTTGAAAAGAATTTCAAAATTTCTCAAAATGCCCAAAATTTCTAAAATTTATAAGTGCAGTAGGTTTAGTTATTGGAAACTCTATTTTTTGTCAAAATGTTTTTGTCGACTATTAAATGTAGAAAAAAAATGAATAACGAACATTTTTTACCAGAAATTCGATTAGCCAAAATGGTCAAAATTTTTCAAAAAATCCCGAATGACAAAAAATTTAAATTTTGTGATTGTTTCAAGTTGAAAATAGATCCAAAATTTCTCAAAATATCCAAGATTTCCAAAACCTACGAGTATAAAAAACTCGGTGAAAATTTCATTTGTCAATACATCATGAGTGACAATTCTTCTCAATTTTCGAGAAAAAAAATTCAACTTGCCAATATAATCAAAATTTGTTAAAGTATTTTCGATATTCTAACAATACTTACTAAAAATTTGTTAAAATATCCTAAATGAATAAAAATGAAAAATTTGCACAACTAGTTTAAGAAAAATCATTTTGAAATTTGGAACTTTTTTAATGAAATTGAAGATTAAAACAAAAAAAAACAAGTCTTGATAAAATGCGTTCAAAATTTGCATTTGATTCTTTATTCTGTTAAGCAAAAACCTAGAATTTCTGATTAAGTAGATCTACACAAAATATCAAAGAAAGGAAAAAAAGCTAAAAAAATTACATAATGAATCATCGAGTCTTTTGCTGGAAAAATTTTCAACCGATCATAAGAATTTTTCCAAATAAAATTTACTCCGGAAGAATGCAGTTAAAGAATGCCAGTTTAAAATTTGAAAAAAATAATATTAATGACTAACAATGATAAACTCTTTGCCATTAAAATTAAAGAAAAATGTACAGGCTATTTTATGATCGCGTTACCTCGTAAAAATCAATTTTAATATTGACATGTTTCGAATATATGAAATTTTACCAACCTGAAAACGATAAAAATTTACAAATTATCGGTGTCTTGAAATGAACGTTGACAATTTTCATTCACACCGAGAATACAAATAATCATAGGATGACACATAACAATAAATTCACATTTCACACGTGCAAGTATTTAATATTTTCTTTCAACGTATCTATAAGTTATATGTATTATGTGCACTTGACTAATCGGTCAAAAAATTAAATTACTTAGGAGATGTTGCACATACCGTACTCGAATATCGATTATAATAATTCCAAGAATTTCGAATGGCACAAGTATCTGAATTATAGGTGATCACGAAATTCGTAGAATTTCTTTATTTTTTTCTTAAGAAAAAAGACAGTACTGGAAAATTCTACTAAACTCTTCATAAAAAATTAGTAAAATTTAGTATTTTGGAGAAAAAAAATGCATAATTTAATTAAGGCACATATGACGTAAATCGTAGCAAATTATCAATGTAGGTAAACTGAACTTGAAGAGTGAAATTTTTTTTCAACGTTCGAAAAGAAAAATCAAAGAGACTTTCGCCAAAAATTAGCAAATTAATTAATCGAATCTAAATATTATCCTGTTATTTAATTTTTAGATCGTGAAAATAAAAAAAATACAGGGACTGGGAAACTGAATACATACATAAGAATCAATTCGATTTTGCGTCAATAAAATCACATACCGGAACAACTGCAGGGGCACCCAAGTCTAAATACGGAACTTACATCACGCACACGAGTAAGTAAATCTTGAAAAAAAATTACTTTCAAAATTTCATCGCAATTTATTCCAATTTTATGGAAAATTTTCAGCATGAATCAACCGGATTCGAATGGACAAACTCACAAAATGATTTTAAAAAAACACTCTTCCACAAAAACAGGTTTCATTATCAGCATTGTTTTGATAAATGTCAATTTGTACGAGCGTGCGAAGTTTATTACATTTGCGGACGACGACGAGGGTACGATAACACTTATCTAAAGTCGAAATTATTATACACATTGGAAAAAATTTTGGTTCAATACTTGTTAATCTTGTTTCATGCTGCTAAATCAGAAAAATTACGTAATCAGATACGAGATTACTAACCTAACTCATGGACATGCGAAGTACAAATTATACTGATTCAAAAACATACTTTTTCATGTCCGCTACATGTTCGTATGATGAAAAAAAAGACAGACAAACAAATAAACAATCATCAAAATTTATATTTATTTATTTGTTTGCTTGCTTGGTAACTCGTGTAGTCAAAATCTGTAATTAAAGTTTCTCAATCATTTTTTTTTTTTTTTTTTTTTTTTGGAAGAAAAAAAATCTTTACGTGGAAAATTTGATTATAAAATCACTTAACGTTTATTTTCCGAAATTATAATCAATTCACCAGACATACCCATTTCAAAGTAAGACGTTTACTAAAATATTACCTACTCATATTCTATTTTATGAGGAGGTAGATTTATCCTGACCTCTGATCTACAGGTTGTGCTAAATGTGCTTTGACACAACATATCCCCTTAAAAAAAAGTTCCGAATTGCCTGGGAATTTTTACCAAACGTCTCAATTTTTTAAAGTAAAAAAAAGTAAAAATTTATCAATTTTTTAGGAAGTGAATGCAATTTTTTGTAGTAAGTATAAAATATTTCACAAATTAGTCTCAATTTTTTGACTCGAAGTAAAAAATAATATATTTCTCCAATTTTTGAAAAACAAAATCTAAATTTTCTCGGAATAAAAAGGTGAAAACAATTTCTAATTTTTGAAGCGAAAAAAAGTTGATAAAATTTTTTTCAATTTTTTAGTGTTGAAAAAAAATTAATTTTTGGGGTAAAAAATATGTTTTTAATACCTAGGTAATTGAGAAAATTTTTAATTTTATTGAATAATTTTTTTTTTATAAATTTCTTTGGATTAGAAAAATTTCTTATTTCTTCGCAACAGAAAAAATTTGCGAAATTTTTTGGAATAAAAAATCTTTCTAGGAGAAAAATTCTCAATTTTTTGAAAAAAATTACCGAATTTCTTACCTAGAGAAAAAATTTTAAAAATTTTTTTATGTAAAAGAATATTTTTAAATTATTTGAAGACAACTCATAGATAAAAATATCTCAATTTTTTGAAGGAAAAAAAGTTGATAAAGTTTTTTTCAATTTTTTAGTGTTGAAAAAATTTCAATTTTGGCGTAAAAATGTTTTCAATTTTTTGGAAAAAAATTCTCAATTTTACTGATGAATAATTTTTTTTACATTTTCTTATTTTTTTGAAATTTTTTGGAATAGAAAATCTTTTATTTTCTTGAAAAAAAATTCTCAATTTTATCGATGAATAATTTTTTTAACATTTTCTTATTTTTTCGAAATTTTTTGGAATAGAAAATCTTTCATTTTATTGGAAAAAATTCACAATTTTTTGAAAAAAAAATCACTGAATTTCTTTTGAGAAAAGATTTTCAAAATTATTTTTACATTTTTTTCAAAGAAAAATATTTTTTAATCTTCTCAAAGAGAATATCTCAATTTTTTGAAAGAAAAAAAAATCAATTTTGCAGAATAGAAAGATCTGTATCTAACTTTTTGTATGAAAAAATCTCTTTTTTAGAATACCTATTACCTAAAAAATATTCATTTTTTGAAAAATATAATCTTATTAATTGGAACAACAGAAAAAATGCAAATTAGAAAAATATATACCTACTTCATCACTACAATTTTTTGAAGAAAAAAAAATCCTACTTATTTGTATTAGAATAAAAGAATCTCTCAAGGTTTTTTGGAAAAAAAATCTTCAAATTTTTTTCACGTAAAAAATTATTTTTAGATTTTTCTTGCAGAAAAATATCTCCATTTTTTAAACGAAAAACATTTCAATTTCTTGGAATAGAAAGATCTGTAATTTTTTGTACATATTAAAAAATTCCATTTTTACACCCCCCCCCCCCCACAAATATCATTTTTTGAAAAAAGTAATCTTGTTTTTTTTTTTTTGAAATGGGAAAAAAATTCAATTAAAAAAATATACCTAGCCATCACTACAATTCTTTGGAGTAAAATCTCTTTTTTGGAAGAACTTTTTTTTATTTGTTTTAGAGTAGAAGAAACTCTTAAGTTTTTTGGAGAAAAAAAAATCATCATATTTTTGGCGTAAAGAAACTTTTGAAATTTTTTTAAAGATTCTCATTGAAAAAGTCTCAATTTTTTAAGAAAAACATTCTCAATTTCTTGAAATTACATACCTAATTATAAAGAATTTTTATGAATTGAAAAAAAAACTCATTCTTGGAGTGAAAAAATCTCTCGAATTTCTTTTGGAGAAAAAATTTCTTTATAAGTTAAAAAAAAATTTCTTTATAAAAAAAAATCTCATATTTTTGGAACGAAATAGTTTTTCAAGTTTTTTGAAGATAAAATCTCAATTTTTTGGGAAAAAAGCTCCTAAATTTGTTTGGGAAAAGGCCGTTTTTTGGAAGAAAAAAATTGTTGAATCTTTTGGGAATAAAAATATTTTTAATTTTTTGGAATAGAAATTGTTTTGCCAATTTCTCAATTTTTCCATGGAATTTTTTATTTTTTGTTTATTTTTACAATCAAAACTTGATGAAATTTGATACAACCTAATAAATCGGTCCAATTACGCCAATGATAATTTTTTCGCCCTAATTGGTTACATGTTTTTATTTTTTTATTTTTTTTATTTATGTAATGTAATTTGATCTATAAAAATCACACATTCCAACTCCACACTTGCATATTAATTCGAATAAAAACTTACTCAAATCGGATCGTCGTGAAATTCAGCTAATGTTGCACCTTATGAAGAAGTTCATTGAAATCCTCGTGGTATTTGTGATTTTGTGCACCTGTAAAACCGAACCACCGCAGCACATTCATTAATAATTAATTTTTACTACATTATAACTAAGCACGTACATATTGCTTGTCGTTTGATAATTGCTCACTGCTCAGACTAGAGTGAAATTGGTTTCATCATAAAAACAATACATGTACCCGCATATAAAATCAAACCAGAGTGTAATAAAGTGATAAAATAAGATTGATTTTGGAAACACTCCCAATAGCGAATTTCCAAGAACTCGAATATCAAACACACACCTGGAGAGCATAAAAAAATTAATAAATTTTTATTCGATAATTTATTCAAATTTATTATAAAAACGACCACAAAATGTATTTTAATTTAAGCTCATTTCTACCTGTATTAATTCTTTTAGCGCGGTGAAAGAAGACAGAAATTAAAACTACTCGTAATATTATAAAATACATTGGTTCAATGTCCAATTTTTTCTCTTATTTCATCATATTGATAAATAAAAAAAATTATGTTAAATTAGGAATAATTTATGAAAACTCAATCTGCAAAAAAAAAGTCAGTTTGACCAACTCTTTAAGTATATCATAAACTAGACATCTGGTTCATTCAATCACCAATGGACCAGATTTTTCTCTTTTTTTTTCAAATTGTAACATCGCGATGATTTTTTTCGGTGAACAACTATCGTTGCGAATTTTCATCGGTTTCTGCGTATTTACTCGTATTTCGTGTATAAAAAATCAATACATGTGCTGACTCTTTATACAAAAAACCGGTTTCCAAAAAGCAATAAAAATAAATTATGGGAGCCTTTTTCGCTTCGCAAAGACATACAGTCTTGGAGAAATACAATTTTTTTCTAAATAACGATGACAAAACCGATTACTTATTAAAATGACTGGAACATTGGTTGACATGCGGTAATACTTTGCAAACGGTTGTTCCGAAGAGAATCCAGACACGTGTAGTTTTGCGATGTAAATATTATTAAAAAAATTATACTTATATAACGTGGATTGAATGAAATGAAAATCAGTTTTTATTTTTTTTCTTCGCTATTTTTATTACTCTATTTGGAAAGCAGAATCCTTGGTGAATAGATATAAATGGTACAATGTACTTAAAGCAGGAAAAACGTGTCGCGGATTAAGAAGGAGGTCTGGAGATTTAGGAAATTGAGAAATAAGCATCAGTCTAAATAAGGAACCCTCTTTTTTCACTCCAGCATAGACCTATATTATGCAATTACTTACATGATAGGTTCAAATTAATAAATTATATTTTATCGTTGATTTAATTTATAACTCATTACAAGTCATGTTATGACTACTGTGTATTGGAAATCTATTAAATTCATCATTAAAAAGTTATAATCCGCCAGCATAAATTCACTTTTTTTTGTCACAAAATTTACCGTTGAGTCGTTAAATTCATAAATGAACAGAAATGTCTCTTTTTACAAAATTACAAACACAGATATACATATTCAAAATAAATCATAAATTATTATGTAATAAAAAGAAATTTATAAAACTAACCTTGAAATAATGCTATAAATTATTTTCCAAAAGTCGGTAAATGAATAAAAAAAATGATCAAAAATGGACTTTTTTTCCAAAATAAACCAAAGAAGGTTTGAAGGACGACAAAAATTCAAGCGAAACATAACTCGTTAGCACGTGAAAATACTCAAGGAATGGAAATGGAAAGTTGGTATTTTAAGAACTTCCACACGTTTAAATAGATCTTCTCATTTTTATTATTTTCAAATGAATCATCACCTTTTAATTCAAAGCGGGTATTGAAGCTATCAGACTATTTTTTCAAATAATAAAAATTTTATCGGTGACAATGTAATCTTAAAAATGTCACAAATCTCTACAATGCATTCGAACTTATCAAGGTAATCTTTTTTTAATAACCCATTGATGCGATGAACTAATAAAACTAAAGAAATAAATAATTCCACGACATTGTCCAAATTCCTCGAAGAACGTAGAGAAGTATTGTACGGTAATTCCTACCTTGTATTATGCTGTTATGCAATCTATGATACATTCAGGTGAATAGAATAGACAGTAGAATTTTTGAAAGTAAAATCGCATTTAAAATATCAATTCTGATGGAAATCTAGAAAAATTATGCAAATGCCATAACAGGTTGTTCTGGTTTGTTTAGGTAATTCCAAAGTAAAAATTAACAGTTTTAAAAATAATGTTTGGGCAGTTGAATTTTTTTTAAGTGCACCCTCGATTTCAAATATCTTGGTAGGGCTTAGCAACTTGAAATTTGCTGATGTGGTTTAATTTTTTCCTGAAGGAGGGGTGAGTTTAAAATGTCCTAATAATAAGAATGATTTACCTATTTTCCTTCAAAAATTAAAAAAATATTTTTACTCCAAAAAATTGAAGATTTTTCTCCAGAAAAACTGAAAAATATCTGTTCCAAAGAAATTGTGATATTTTTTTCTTCAAATTAATCATTTACCAAAACGATTTTTTAAATAAATCTCTCTAAAGATAGGTGAACAATGATTTTTTTCTAAAAAGTAGGGAAATTTTTCATTACAAAAAATTGACAATTTTTCTCCAGAAATATCAAAAGATAGGTACCTATCTGCTCCAAAGAAATTGAGATATTTTTTTCTCCATATTATTCATTTAAACGACTTTTGTTTTCATTGAAAAAAAGGTTTCTCCCTCAAGATAGATAAACAAAGTTATTTTTTTCCTAAAAAATAGACAGATATTATACTACAAAAAATTGAGAAATTTTAATCTAAAAAAAAAGACTACGTATCTAAAAAATGAGATTTTTTCCTCCAAAACAGGGATATTATTTATTCCTAGAAAATTGAGATTTTTTCTTCCATAAAAAATGAAAAATTTTTTACTTCAAAAAAGAAAATAGATTTTACTCCTAAAAAATTGGGAAAATTTTTTCTACATAAAAAGAATACCTAGACTTTTTCTCGAAATAAATTTGATTTTTTTTTTCAAGTTGAGAAAAAATTAAGATTCATTTCCTAAAAAAGATTTTAAAAAGTTTTTTACGCTGACAAAAAAATTAAGATATTTTTTATTCCAAGAAAATTGTTTTGTTTTTTTTTATTAAAGAATTTTTACCTAATCACTAAAAACGGATTTCTTGATAAAAATTAAAGAGATTTTTTTTCAAAAAATCAATCAGATACTTTTTTTGAAAAAATAATTGAGAAAGATGATCAGATTTTTCCCTCATGAAGTTGAATGAATTCTTTTGAAGTATTTTTTCAAGCTGAATCAAAAAAAAAAAAAAAATTTTAAATCAAGAAAAATAAAAAGTTTTGTAATTCTAGGAAATTGAGAAAATTTGTTATGTACAAAAACATACTGTTTCTTCAAAATAAGTTTTGAAGTTTGTTTTAAAAATTGGAGCAGAAGATTGAAATCCCCTCCCCCGGCCAAACTAGAAATTTTCAACAAAGACTAAAGAAAAACATAAATTTTTTATCCCAAAAAATTGAAGCATTTTTTATAGGTAGGTACTTTAAAAAATCGAGAAAATTTATATTACTTACAGAAGACCGACGCTTTTCTCGCAAAAAATTTGAGTTTTCATTTTTTATTTATTTATTTTTTTTGTAATGAAACAGAAAATTAGGAGTTAGTTATTCCTCAAAAATTGAAGAATTTTTCAAAGTAAGTACCTTATTATTTCTTCACCAACAAAAAAAATAAGAAAATTTTTATGCCCGCTAACTCAAATAATTGAGATATTTTTTATTACAAAAAAAATATTTTTCTCCAGGAAAATTTTCAATTCCAAAAAAAAATTTATTCTAAAAAAAATGGGGGGAAAATCCTCAGAAAACAGACTTTTTTCAAAAAAAAATGAGACAGAAAATTAAAATTCTCCCTCTCAATAAAATTAGGATTTTTCATTCAAGTAATAAAAACTGAAAAAAAATCATTAGAAAAATTGAGAAATTCTTTTTTTTTATTCTAAAAAAATTAGAACATCAATTTTTTGCTTACAAAAAAAACCTTTTTCTCGAAATAAGTTTGAGATTTTCTCCGCCAAAAAATTGAGATTTTTTTTACGAATTTTTCTTGCTGATTCCAAAGAAATTAAGATATTTTCCATTTCAACAAAACTAAGAATTTTTTTCTCCAGAACAAATTGAGAAATTTTTCACATCAAAGAAACAGCCTTTTTTCTTGAAATCAATTTGAGAATTTTTTTAAGCTGACTCCAAGAAATTGTACAGTTTTCTCCTAAAAAATATTTTTTTTTTCCTCCAAAAGAACAGCGATTTTAATAAGGCGATGTGTATTTAATTACTGTATTATCAAATTTTTTAGGGAGGAGAGTGGTTTGACTATTTCTATAGCCAGTAATCCGGTGGATTTAGAATGTCCTATATGGCCCATAATTTTAAAAATATTTATTTTGACAGGAAATACAAATTTTGAACTTTTATGCTTGCATAAAGATAAGGAAACCTAACATTTTATATATTTTTTCCACCACAAGACCTATAAACATAACACTTGAAGATAATTTCACGTTGAAAATTAATTAAGTATTTAAAAAAAAATCCTATCAAATATATTCGTTAATTTTCCCCTCAAAACTTACATCCCCTCCAGTTTCAATTAATACAAAACAAAGTAAAGAAAAAAAATCAATAATTTTTCTATACTTTGCGCATTGCGTATGTAAATCATGTAAATACATGAGCAAAATCCACACACAGAACAGGTTTACAGAAAAGAATGCACTTCGTTAAAAATGCAGAGTAAATAAAGAAAATTCTAATGGACAGCAACTCGGCTTTCCAGCATCCAGCTCTAGCAGCATACGAGTAAGTGGTGAATTCATAATATAAAGCTAGGTAGTGTTTATTCAATATTCTCCAACATCGCATAACATTTCTAATTTATTATTTTATTTAGTTTTTCCTTTTTTTTTCTTTTTGTTTCTTTTTTTTACTCTTTGATTCGTTGTTGTTGTCGGGCATTTTGACAGTAGTCCAGCTGCCGATGCCGGAGCAGAATTAACTGCAGAACTTCTGTTTTCTAATCCAGTTTCGCATTCTGCATTTTATATTTGTTATTGTAATTCTCTTTCGTTGGGATCAGTGAGATCGGTGCTTATCCAAAGGTTTCATTGGTGAGGGGGAGGGGATAAACATGCACGTAGACTAGGTACCAAAGTAAATGAAGAGCTATTCGAGAGATGGAGTGATTTTAAATTTAAAATGAATTCTAGTCGAAAAAGTAATAAATTATATAAGATCTTCGTTTCAATGCTCTCTTTTCGTATTGGTGAGGAAGGGAGGGTAAATGATAACATAAATTATAGGTAGCCGCAGAAGCTCAACTTTTACATCGAAAAGTGTTTGAAATTTGAAGATTAATAAGAAAACGAGGCAAGATGTGCGAAGGAAATGTCAACAAAACCAAGAATGAGACGAATTCCTTGAATGCTACAGATATGCAACTTTAATTGGTCGACGACACGTGACAGAGAAGGCGACTGAACCCTCTGGTTGTCTAATAGAAGTGATTCCAGGGTCCGTCAAAATCCAGGAGAAAGGGTTTTAAAATCGAAATCTAAAATCCTTTCCATAATTGGATTTTAAAATCCAAAATCCAGATTTCTTTTTCTTTAGCTCTGGCATCTGGCCCATGCTAATTTTCGAGTAGACAATCCCTTACTCGTCTCTTAATTTTTTTCAGAAATACCAATTTTTTGTTCATTCCTTTCAAAATTGGAAATAAAAAATTTTCAGTTCATTTTCGAAAAAACCGAATTCTTTTACAGAAAGAATTCCCATTTTTCTTGAGATGAAACATTTTTTACTAATTTTTTTTTAGAAGTCAAAACATTCATTTTTATTTCTTTATTTTGAAAAAAATGTTTCTTAATTTTTTTGAATTACAAAATATTTTTCAATTTTTCGAAGGAAATTTTTTTTTTCAAATTTGAATTTCATCGAAATAAAAAAAAATCTCGAGCTAAGCTAAAAGACTACCTACTCAATTTTTTTTGAAACAATCTCTATTAAGCATTAGTAAACATTTTTTTTTTTTTTTTTTTTGAGAAAAAAACTCCTTAACTATCCATTGCGTTTTAATTAATTTGAAAATTAAGTAGCAATTTTTAAATTTTTTTTATTTCATTATTTTTTGGAGAAGACAATTTCTTAATTTCTGAACTGAATGATTTTTTTTTGAGTACCTACTTGAGTAGATATTTTTTTTTGCAAATAAGATTTTTTCTCACTAAATTTTGGAGGAAAAAAACGTGTGTTTTTTTTTGCAAAAAGATATGATTTAAAAAAATGTCTTTTCAATTTTTTTTAGAGTCAGTAAGTATAGCAAAATTTTCAATTTTTTTGAAGGCAAAAAATAAGTAAAAAATTTTACAATTTTATTGAAGAAAGAAATACCTATCTGTTTTTAGGTAAGAAAAAATATGTGAGTGTGGATGAGAAAACGTGCCTAGTCAGGAAAAAATAGATTTTGAGGTTTTGGCTGTTTTTGATCAATTTCGACTTGTACTTTCATTTAAAAATGGTTTCATGGACCTAGAAGTAATATTTAGCTTTCCAGGGGGCAAGACTTACGCAAAATCAGTAAAAAAAACATTTGTTACTTTTATTTTTTTGTTAAAAATGGTCGAGAACATCATGAAACACAAAAAATTTGACTTTATGAGTATGATATTCGTAATCAGCATGGTTGAAAATATTTTTTGGGATTTTTTATTTTTTTATTTTTTGCAACCCTGATTTCGCTCAAAATTGCCTCTTTTTGTGAAATAGGCTATAAACTTAAGGGGTCAAAATTATTAGGGAATAAATACTCCACTAGGACCCCTCAATGATTGTACAAAGTTTCAATGTTATCAGTTATTGCATTACGGAGATACAGACTTGCAAACTTTGAAACTTTCATTACCAAAAAAAGTGTTTTTCCTGACTAGGCAGTAGGCACGTTTTCTCATCCACACCTCACATATGTTAATTTTTTGATGAAAAAATTGCTGAGTTTTCTTGAAACCATTGCAGATTTACATGAGGGTAGTACCAAAGTGTGCGCTTGGACCGCGGCAGGCAGCATTCCCATGTTTTTAATTTTATTGAAGGAAGATGTGGGCTTAAAGTTTGAGTTTTCATGTAGAGAAATTGACTCAAATTCTGAGTAAATCAAAAAAAAAATACTATCGCCTTTTGGGAAATTGAATTTCCAATCAAAAAGGTTCTATTCACTTTTTGCCTATCTTTAACATTTCAGGCGCTATAAGAGAAAAACGAAAAAAATAAAATTAAAAATTTCAATACAATTTTGGACTTTGTGAAATTAAGTGTACTTAATTTTGAGCGAATCAAAGAAACAAGATTATTACCTTGTAGAAAATTCAATTTCCTTTAAAAAATATCATTTTCATTTTTCGCCTATCTTCAATATTTCAGGAGTTAGGGAAGAAAAAAAAATAATAATATGTAGAGCACACTTGATAAATTTTCCGTTTTTCTGGCAGTGTGCCTAAAATATTGAAGATAGGCAAAAAGTGAATGGGATCTTTTTGAAAGGAAATTGAATTTCTTACAAGTTGTTAAGCTTGCTTTTTTGATTTACTAAAAATTAAGCATACTAAATTTTCCCAAATAATGAATTTTTCGAAAGAATCGACAAAATTTTCGTTTTTTTGCATAGCGCCTGAAATATGAAGACATAGGTAAAAAGTGAATAAAACCTTTTTGATCGCGAATTTAATTATTTCCTTTCAAAAAGGTCGTATTCACTTTTGGCTTATCTTCAATTTTCAGGCGTTCGGGGAGAAAAAAGAATAATAATTATAGTAATTTCCTACAAGTCAAAAAACTTGATAAATTTTTCGTTTTCATCGTATTACGCCAGAAATATTGCAGATAGGCAAAAAACGAATGGGACCTTTTTGAAAGAAAATTAAATTTCCTACAAGTTAGTTTGCTTTTTTCTTTGATTTACTCAAAATTAAGCACACTAAATCTTTCTCAAGTACAAAGCTTGATATATTTTTTTTATTTCTAAATTTTGCCTTTTTGTCGCATAGCACCTTAAATGTTGAAGCTAGGCAAAAAATGAATAGGACCTTTTTGGTCGGAAATTTAATTTCCTACAAGGTGATAGTCTTACTTTTTTAATTTACTCAAAATTTGAGCGAATTTCTCGTCATGAAAATTTAAGATCTTCTTACATCTTCAACTACCTTAATGATTTCATTAGCACCCAAAAAACTTGACTATTTTTAAAAAAATTGACAATCCCAAGCGAAACCCCAACCATCAAAATCTCTTCAACTTACTCAGGAAACCATGCTCCAGAGTCTGAACTTGGACTTGCAATAATTTGTATTTTCATTTACCTACATTTAATACGAAAATCAATGCGATTATCCAAATATGCACATCAGATTGTTGATATGCGTCTTTGGGTTGGTATTGGTAATACTGAATGAGTTTTATTAGCAAATAAATTAACCGCAGAAAAATATCAACAAATGTATTCGTAACTAAAGACGGAAAGAAAGAAGAACTGGTTTTTATTGTTAGTAGCGGCGAGCTGCTGTGTCTGAAGTAGCCGCCAAAGGATGCCAAGATACAAACAATGATAAAACGAAAAGGGGGCCATAAGTTGACTAAACAAAGGCGAATACAGAAAATAAACTACTATTACCATAGGTTGTGCTTTACCAAGTACGCAAACACTCACTTACATCCAATAAGCTTCGATCATCTTGCTATATCTACATACGCATGGTATTCATTAGACCTACTGGCAAGCACAGCGCAGCGACCATTTTCAAAAAGGTTCTTATCGGTGGAAAAACCACATACCGAGTTAATTGTCGTACTTATACCGAGTAAGAAGGCATCGATTAACGTAGAAAATAGCTTCCCCAACCACCCCAATCATTGGTTTGAAAATTAGCTGAAAAAATGACAATGTCTTATGGAAATTCTTTTTGAATGACTTTCCCAGCGTTTTTTTTTTTTTGCAAATGTCGATTTTGAAAATTTTTAAAACCCCATTAAGCTCGCATTTCTTCGTATTTATGACCTTATCGTAATATCTATACTACTACTAGTCTTCGAAGACAGTAAATTTTTATGAAATCGATCAACGTAATGATGAGAAAATATGAAACAATAGAATCTAACGTACAATTCGCAATTACAGTTATAATTGAAATAAATTGCTGGCCACATTTAATACGAGATATACAAAACACTGTAATAGAGAGTGGGTTTTCTTTGTTTCTTTTTTTTCACGAATATACCTCTTAACTGACGAACTGAGCAGTTTTCGAAATATCAACAAAAATAAAAAAAATGAAATACGTAATCTGAAATATGACATTTTGATGATAGGTACATTTTCTTCGATAACAAAAATAGCGAGCAACTGCCAATTATTTTGTATTTTTGAGGAGGGAAAAAAAAGCCAAAAATATTCTAACGACTCTAGTCCAATGCCAAATTGACGTGGATAAAAACGGTAGCGAAAATTACACCGCACACGAGACCGATTATGCAGAGAGACGAGTCGACTTTCCACTGCAATTTTTCACCGGTTGATACGCACTGCCAAGTGCACGTTGATCGGTCGGCGTTAAAAGAAATTGTATCGAAGGAATAGAATATCCAAGGTTTAGTAAATTATCACGAAGATCGCAGTTTTAATCGTTATTTTGTATTTTAATCATTTGTTTTCTATCTGTTAAATGTTGAAGTATAATTTATGGCTTTGCAGAATGACTGGTTTAAGAAATTCCCGCATGGACAAGGCAACTACCGAAGGTCTCCACCAATGCGCTGAACTCTCCAGAATTATAGCGGTTAAATTATGCGAGCGTACTCAGACAATCCGCAACTAAAGGCATTAAATTAAACGGGCGGCATTTTGCTTTCTTTTATCTGAATGTAACCCTTAGCTGTCTTTTCTTTTTACCGAGGCTCTGCGGATTGCAGACGCAGACTACGACTCGATCTCACCAGACCGCTTGTCAGCGTACTTTTATACACTTGCTTTTAGCTTTAAACAGTTCACTACTGTTGATATCTATAACACCAGTATCCTAAGCGAGATCGAATACCAATGGGTTTAACAGCACCCAGAAACACTTCTGCGTAATCCTAACCTAACCTTAGCTTGCGCGTTTACCGCGTTTTATAACCGACTGCGACTGCGACTGTTTTCGCATTATTAAGCTGAGACTATGTCTTTGTGTTTACATAATCTCATAGTAACCTTTGGTTTGCTTTAGTATAAGCCGAACCGATATGGAAATCGGGTTCGCTAATAGCTGATTTTACACCTGTTTTTTCGCCCTGCTTGTACGTGTGTTTTGTTTTTGGCGCGAATTTGAGGATGTCGTCGATAAATCACTGTAACTGGTATGTGTGAATTGGGTGATCTTGAAGTGGGAACTTGACTGTCAGAAGTTTACGATTCTTTTTAATGTGGGTATGTTTTTCTTTTGAGGGTCGAGAAATTGGTGTTGGAAAAATTGTGACAATGTCCAATTCCCGAGCGGCATACCCGATCGATAATATCGGAAGATGTAACGTATCGATAAAAAATCGTTTGAAAATCTATAGATGTTCTCACGATATTATAAAGATTTTATCGGTACAACTTCATAGGCAAAAAATCTAAAAACTATCGAATTCGATATTATTAAGATTTTATGACGATATTCGTCAACGATACTATCGACAAAGAATATTAAATTTATCGATTCCGATTTTCCACCGATTTTGTGCAGATATTTGAAACTACATTATCGACAAAGAATATTACATTTATCGAATTCGATTTTTTAACGATTTTGTAAAGATATTTAAAACTATATTATCGACAGATTATATGAAATTTTTCGACTTCGATATTTTACCGATTTTTTGACGACATTTGAAACTATATTATCGACAGATTATATTAAATTTATCGAATCCGATTTTTTACCGATTTTGTAAAGATATTTGAAACTATATTATCGACACATAATATGCAATTTCTCGAATTCGATTTTCTAACGATTGTGTGAAGATACCTATTTGAAACTATATTATCGACACGTAATATGAAATTTCTCGATTTCGATTTTTTAACGATTTTGTGACGATATTTGAAACTATATTATCGACAAATAATCTGAAATTTCTCGAATTCGATTTTTTTAACGATTTTCTGAAGATATTTAAAACTTTATTATCGACACGTAATCTGAAATTTCTCGAATTCGATTTTTCAACGATTTTATGACGATATTTGAAAATATAATATCGACACGTAATATGAAATTCCTCGAATTCGATTTTTCAAGGATTTTGTGGCGATCTTTGAAACTACATTATCGACAAATAATCTGAAATTTGTCGAACGATTTTTCAACGATTTTGTGACGATATTTGAAATTATTTCCAAATTGGTGAAAATTTTTCTAAGTCCAACACGTCTGGAAGTACTAAACTGCCTATTATAAGCGTTTTATTGCTAACTCCTCAACGATAAGGTATGGCATAGTGGTTAAGGAAGAGGATTACCATGTAGGAGGTAGAAGGTTCAAGCCCCATGGGTGGCAGATTTTTTATAATTTTTTTTGATTTTTTCTGAAATGATCCTCTTACCGTAACATGAATAATGTGTTTAGGCATAGTTTAATGGATTAATTATGCTAATTAATGATTTTTAATTATAGAAAAAAGCTAAAGACGAAAAATCGGAATAAAAAATCAATAAAAAATCGACAGAATATCGAATTCGATATTCTGTCGATTTTTTATTTCGATAATTTGTCGATTGTGCTGCTCGGGAATGTCCAATTTGTCCATGCCCAACAAAATAAGCCATTAAAAAGTGCTGCAAGAATGTCAAGATATGCTATTATGCGATTTTGATTAAATGCCAAAAGTCTTAAAAATGAGGTAACGAGAAAAGGGATGAACAAAAATAATTCAAGAGAAATGAAAAGGTATAAGAAAGGAATTACGCTTAAAATTTAAAAATAACACCCTGGCTTCATTTTTTGAATTGAAAAACAACGTTCGACGTTTAAGTAAGTTTTATTTTGGGAATTCCTTTTTTGTGAAAAGTTAAAACTGCAATTTCAGCGAATTTAAGGTATCAAATTCATAAAAAATTTATCCACTTCATAAAAATAAAAAATAAAAAAAATAAAAATGTGGATGCAAAGCTTATTAATGTGTTGGAGTACATACAAAAACATATCATTACACTCGATCACTCGATGTTTTCCTCATCAAGTGGAGATACGTATTTTATTGAATTTAAAATCAGAAAATATAAAGAAAAAAAATTGAAACATTGAAAAATGAAAAAAAAAATTAAAAGCCATAAAAATGTTTATCAGTTGAAAAAAATTTCCGAAAATAATTATTTTTCTTGAATTTTTTCAAAATTCCATGTGATAGTTGATTTTTTCCCATAATGCGAGTTTGAATTTTTTTTCTAAAAATCCAATTTTTTAAATTAATTTCTTCGTTTTATTAAAATAATAATGATTGGGTAATTCTCAGAAAATCGGCAAATTTCACTACTGTAAAAGTTCAGAAATTTGACAGGTTTTTAAAAAATTTTTCTTAAGGTAATTGAAAATATATATGCCCTCGAGTACTTTTATGGTGTTGGGGTCAATTCATTTCCCAAAAGGGAGGGGGGAGGACGATTCAAAAAGGGGTATAGCCGGGTAAAATAGGGTAATTTGGCCCCCAGAGCGAATTTTTAAACCAACTAGTGGAAGTTGGTCCTTATGGTCTAAAACCCCCGTGACCAAATTTTTAGGTCGCTACCTCACCCCCCACCCCCTCCTTGAGCGAAAAATGTGATTTTTCGATTATAATTTTTGATTATGACAGTTTTTAACCAAATTTTTTCAAACTCGGGTAGATGTTAGGTATACTCAAGGGTCATCCATGGAAATTAAAAAAAAAAATTTCAAACCTATCTTCATTGTGAAATGCGCGTTTTAAGTTTTCTAACGGCTATTTCGACAAGTTCCTTCAGAGGTGCAATAATGGAAAAAATATACAGGGTGTCCCGTCACCAGTTGACACCCCTTCACCAGCGATATAGTCAACTCAAACTAAGCTCATGTATGCATGTTTGCCGACCCTGTGAATTGAAGGGGCAAAGATATGCTCAACTGAAAATTTTCATTTTTTAGTTTCGTTTCAGATTTTTAACCATGCGCTACTCGACAACCGAGATAGGTAGAAAGTTGCACTTTGCGGCGTTGGAAAGGAAATTTTGTGTAGAATTTTTTAGTGGGGTTGATCATTGAACTAGGTAATCAGGGGGGTCTGTGCTGCACTAATTATCTTGAAAAACGTGTTCAAAATTGGCGATTTTTTTGCAATTTTTGGGGAAATCTCAAAAAAGTTTCATCATTTGGTATTATTATTATGGCTTCCCTTGGATGAAAAAAGTTTGACCTTTTGAATGCCGCAAACCAGACTCTTCTATCTCACTTCGTTAAAAAGTTATAGCAGTTTTTAAATTGGACATGGTGGATTAAGGACGTTTTAATGTACAAATAACCAAAAAATGAAAGTTGTGCATAGTACAGGAGTTGAGAAATCAGTTGGTTACTCAAATTTACCGATTTTCTGAGAATTACCCGATTGGAAAAAAATTACCACAATTTTTTTGAAAATTTGTTTTAAAACTTACTTATCATTTCAATTCATTTTTTTACAAAAATAATTCAAAGAATTTTGTCCAAACATGAATTTTTTCAACAAGAAATTTTTAAAAATTTTTGTCGACACAATTTTTTAAAATTTTGTTCAAAATAGTTTTTTACAAAAATCATGTTTAGGTTTTGTTTAAAATTCTATTTCTTCATTTACTTGCATTTTTTTTGTTCAACATTTACCAACTTTTTACCTATAAGAAGAATTTAAAAAAAACTGATTTTTAAATTCGTGTGAAATTGATATTTTCAGAGAAAAATTGTACATTGCAAATTTTCAAAAAATGTATTCAAAACACTTATTTTTGGATTACTTTTTTGTACACTCGAAACTGGGTTTTTACAAAAAATAATTTCAAGAATTTTGTGCCAAAATTGGTATCACCAGAATTTTCTAAAATGTTATTCAAAAACTTTTTTACATAAACATTATTTTCAATTTTGTGTAAATATAAAAAACGAATTTTCGAAAAAATATTTAGAAACACTTTCTTTTTGGTTCATAAATTTTTTATTCAAGGCCGATTTTTCACAAAAAGAGTACTTATTGAAAATTTTGTCTAAAGCTTTAGGTATTTTAAAAAATTTTTGTAAACAACATAAATTTTCAAAAAAAAATTGACCATCACAATTTTTCAATATTTTGTTTAAAACAATTTCTTACAAAAATCACAACTTTTAAAAATTTTCTTTGAAAATTGATTTATTTTTTAATACTCAATACTCATCATCGCAATTTTTTTCAATAAAAACCTTGTTTTATTATCATTATTGTTTCATTCAAAAATAATTTTAAAAATTTTGTACAAGATTGATTTTTCAAAAAATTTGAACAAAAAATCTTTCAAAATTTTACCAATATGTCTAAGATTTTGTTTAAAATAATATAGTTATTTCTTGCAAAAATCATTTTTTTTGAATTCTGTTGAGAGATTTTTTTTCTTCAAAGTAGGTAAACTTAACTATTCAAAATTTTGCTTAAAACCCCAAAATTTTTATTTTCAATTTTTTTCCTTTGAGACCAATTTTTTCTGAGACAAATTTCGAAAATTTAGTTCAAAGATTGATAAAAATGATATTACAATTTTAAAAAAAAAATCAGTTCAGAAACAAAATCTTTAATTTTTATTTTTTTGAATTCAAGTTCCATTTTTCACAAAAATATATAGGTATATTTCAATGGATTTTTTTCAAAAATTTGTCACAAGAAAATTTTTAATTTTTTTCATTTCAATTTTCTGAAATATTGTTCAAATTCCTAATCATCTGAAACAAACTTTGCTCCAATCAAGTAAGTAAGCCTATATTTTTGGATTTAAAAACAAACAAAAAAAAAAAATACCTAGTCCATACATTTTTTTAAAATGAATTTTCAAAAAGTTTTTTCATAACAATTTTCCGAATTCTATTCAAAATAATTTATTTTTAAAACTTTTTTTGTAGGTATAGAAATTAATTTTTTGAATACAAAAAATTCAAAATAAATATTTTGAATATTTTCTTTCAAAACCTAATTTTTCTACTACAACCTTTCTTTATCCCAGGCCGATAGTTTACAAAAATTATTTTCAAAATGTTGTACCGATTTTTTATTATTATTTTTTAAAAATTTGGTCCAAATCCCAGTTTTTACTTTATTAGTTTTTTTTTCAAAATTTCGTTTATTTCATTTTTGTTTCTGTTCAAATATACTTTTTCAAGAATACTTTAATAAAAGGGGGGGGGGGGGTCGACAGTCCTGCCCCGAGTTGAAAAACGACATTCAAATCATTTTAAAGATCTCATCAAGCACTTCACATCCATTTCAATGACATTTTTTATGATTGTGTGTGTATTTTTACGAGAAATTTTTGAAAAATAATTTCTTACCCATTTTATTACGATGTAAGTATCTCATTCTTAATTTTTTTTGTAAGATGTTCATTTCTATAACTGAATGTTAGTCTTGATCTCATCAAATTATACGTAAAGCAGATTTTTTCAATACCAATTCAATAACAGCACCTGGAAAATAAAATTTTTATAATATCGTTTTTCTACATTTTGATCTTATTACATTGTTTTTAGCTAATTTTTTCGAAATATATCCAAAGATATGAGTAGTATCTCTTTTTTCAATTTTTCTAAAGAAAATATTTATTTTTTTGACATGGTTGGACAAAATCATTTCCCAACTAATTTTAAATCAAAATCATTAAACCATTTAAAAAATTCTTGAATAAATCAAATTTTAAAATCATAAAATTACTTTATAGAAAAATAAAATCACAACTTTTTTGATACCTATGCATAAAACATAATTGAATTATTATTTCACTCCAAACCATTTTGATAAATTTTTTATATAAAAATTTAAAATCATCATAACATATTAAGACTATTTGTATTTTACATCAATTTATTCAAATTTAAAGCATGATTTTTTTCGCAAATGATTTTGCCCATCTCTGCAGCTTTGAATCTAGAGCTGGACCTCTCATCAAGCTATTTTTCAGCTTCTTCGATTACACTAATTAGACACCATCTGGTTATATAATTTGGAAATTCAATACTCGCCGTATCTCAGCTTTCACGTATTCTCTCATCAACGATCTCGATCCTGAAATTAAAAACGCATTTGGTGAAAGATAAGCCAACATGTGTAGGTAGCTTATAAGCGCGAATAAAATGCAAGAACTCTTAATTCAGTTAATTGAATCATCAGCTAGTTAAACCGAATAGAGGTAGAAGAACGGCGGTACCTAACGTGATTATTTACATTTATTTTCCAGGTAGGCGTTTAATTAAGGCCGATAATTGAAAACATTTACACAGTACGATAAAACAACTAACTCGTTTAGTAATAATTATCTCACTGCATGTGCAAGCGTTTTTCTCTCGTACCTAGTTTTTTCCGAAATGTAACACTGTAACATCGACATTATTTTTTTTAGAACGCTTACTGCCTTTTTTTCATTTTTGTTTTCAGAAAAAAATATATCGCTGATTTTCACGTGAAATCGTCATTCTGGAAATCGTACCTAATCTTAATACAAGCGAGCTGCTGGAATCCCGAATCGAAATATAAAATAACGATCTATAGGTACTAATTCATACCGCAGTGTGGATCTCGAACGTAGTAATGATTTATATTTTGTATCAACGATCGGTATCAAAGATACTGTAATATTATAAGCAAACAGGTAGGGCATACTATCGACTGTCAATTTCAGTCAATACAAACCGAAGGAGTGACAAATGAAAAGTCATTTAGTGTAGTCACTATGGGAGGTCGGTTTTGAACCCAACACTTGCCTCTTGCTTTTATCTAGCTTATCTAGCAGTAACTTTGGCTTTTCCGTCATCTGTACTGTGGCTGCGCTGTGCTGTGCCTGTGCCTGTGCTGTGGTTACCCAATATAAAGCGAAAGATATTTATTACGACGTTTACCTCTATTACTGCATGTATTCAAAAAATCAATAAGCGGCCACATAAAATTAATATGGGTAAATGATAATGTATAGCTTCTCGTCGTCGCCACCAATGATGTGCAAATTATTTAAATCAACTTCATAAACGAATAATTTATCAATACGACGTTCGCGTTCTTCCTTTTGTAATACTTTTTTATTCGTTTCGTTTCTACATTAGAGAGCTAAGTACCGAAAAATTATCACCTAAGCTTGGGGCGTTGGGGATTAATTTTTTTTTTCTAAAGTCATTTTTCATTTTAATCGATTACAAATTACAATCGTATCGATATATGGGTTACATAGGTATCTGCTTTGAAACCAACTCGTTGGAGGAAGAAAAAGAGAAATCTTTTGCAGATTGGAATAACTTTGAAAAAAAAATAGTTGATTCGTCATTTCTAGTAAATATTCCAAATGAAGAGAGTTAGAAACAAAATTATGGCTGGACGCTGGACATTGACTACTATTAAAATTGGTTCAATTTCTCTCCAGGGATGGAACCGATTTGAGGTTTCTAATAGAAATGACCTATTTCAATTTGTAATTTTAATACATTTCATAGAACATTATTTTTAAATTCATTTTGTAATATATTCAACTATTTAAAGCTCAATTCTGAATGGTTAAATTGGTTGTGTGCACTTTTTTGACTTAAAAAAATAGTTTTCAACTCGTAATTTGTTGGCATTGAATTTTTTGAGGAGGGGAGGGGTTTCGTTACTCGCAGAACCTGAAATTCCTTGGTGCTACAGACAGGCAGGTGCCACTCTGACTAACAAAATTTTCCAAGCAAAAATTATCATCAAAATCGACGATTTAAAAAATTAAAAAAAGTATTTATACTTATGAACATTTTTCGAAAAATTGTTTTATATCTAACAGAAAATTCAAAAAAATCTATAGGTAATCAAAAATTTTAAAAAAAATATCGTAGTTACCCATCTTTTTTAAAATCAAATTTTCAATTTAATTTTAAGTTTAGTCGCATTCGATTAAATTTTTATTTTCTTCGATTTTCAATTTCTTCAATTTCTGATGTTTTCCAATTTTTAATTTTTTTTCTGCATAAAATTTGCTCCAATTTTTTCTTGTTGTCACTTTTTTTAAAGACTTGAATTTTTCCAATTTTTAGGATCCACGTCGTTAGGTATTAATATTTTTCGAATTTCAATTTCTTTTTTTTTTTCAATATTTAGTTTCATTTATCATTTTTGGATCAAGTTCAATTTCAAGTTTTTTGCAATTTTTAATTCATCTTCGTTTATTAATTTTTTTCAATTGTAAATACTTGAATTTTTCCCTTTTTTATACTTCTTTTTTTCAATTATTAGTCATTTTGATTCAATTCTGATTTTCTTCAATTTGCATTTTTTTTTTAAATCTCGTTTCTAATTTTTATTCATTTTTTTAAGTTGGTATATAATTTTTTCATTTTTTGATTTAATTAGGTACTTGTATAATTTGTGATTCGAGTTCGTTTTCCTTTATTTCTTCTTCGATTATTAACTTTTTTGAATACCCAGCATAATGCACAATTGCACAGCTTTATCATTTTTGGTATTTTTCAATTTTTTTAGTTTTCAATTTTACACCATTTTTGATTGATTCTTTTTCATATTTCCATTTTTCCAAAGACTTGATGATTTTTTTTTTTTTTAGTTTTCAATGATTCTTGATTTTTTTAATTTTCCTTTTTTTTCGATATACGTACCTATAGGTATTTTTATTAATATTATTGACTCAAGTTCGATTTTCTCCAATTTTTATTTTTCTCAAATTATTATCTTTCCCTTTTTTTATTTTTTTTTTCTATTTTTGATTTTCTCATCTTTTCAGTTTCTTAATTTATAAATTTCCCCTCATTTTCCTCATCTTCAATTTTTTTTTTGAGACTTGATTTTTTTTTGTGATTTTTCAATTTTTTTTATTTACCGATAAAAAGTTCTTCAATTTTCTCCGATCTCCAATTTTTTCAAGACAAGAATTTTCCAATTATTTAGGTAAGAATTTGAAAAAATTTCAATCTTCTTTTTTTTAATGTTTAGTTATACTTACTAAAATTATTCTCTTTTTTTTTTAATCACATCCATTTTTTTTTCATTTAAAAATTATTCTTCGACTATTAACTTTGATTTTTTCAGTTACCAACACATCATTATTATTTTTTATTTTTTTCATGTTAAATTTTATTTTAATTTTCTTCCATTTTCAATTTTAAAAATAAATAATTATTTCTAATTTTTTCAAATGTTCAATCTTATACATTACAATCTTTTCACATTTTTCTCGTCTTCTAATTATTTCAAAACTTGAATTTTTTCTTGATCTTTCTTCAATTTTAAATTTTTGTTTTTTGTGATAAGTATTTAATTTTATCAACTTTTTGATTCAAGTTTGATTTTTTTCAATTTTTAATTTTTCTTAGATTGTACTTATATCTTCCTCATTTATTTATTTTTAAAAATTTAACTCTACATTTTAGTAATATTTTGGCTGATTTTTTTTTATTCAATTTTCATTTTTTTCGTAAATTATTTTTTCAAATTTTCAAATTTTTCAATTTATAACATTTTTCCAATACCTATTTCTCATCTTTCGTTTTTTTCAAGACTCGAATTTCTTTCGTGATTTATCATTTTTTTTTGATTACCTATTCATTTTTCTGATTGTACATTTGCTTTATTTTTCTCACCTTCATATTTTTAGTCATTTTTTTCCGATTTCACAATTTTTTTTTCAATTTCTGATATTTTTTAAATGCTACCTTTCCATTTATAATTTTCTCTCAATTTTTCTACTGCCTATGTTCCATTTTTTACATAGGCCTAGAAAATAAAATTTTTCAAAGAAATTTTTCCAGCATTTTTTTAAAAACAATTTCATTCAAATAAAAAAATTCAAGATAATTTGAGTTTTTCAGGGGTGGGAGGGGTGAACTTTGATAGGAATTTCAAAAAAAAGGTTGAAAGTAACAAAAAAAATTAACAGGTAATTTTTAAATGAAAGAAGCTTTCTTCAAAAAAAAATTCTTATATTATGGTAGGTATTTCAATTTTTTTAATTTTTCAATTTTCTGTGATTCTCTAATTTTATCAAATTTTTAATTCACATTTAAAATTCTTGTATTTTTATTCTGTAGTTTTTCTGAAATTTTTATTTTGTTCATAATTTCAAATTTTTCTTTTCGTTGTGATTTCTCAGTTTTTTCAAATATTAAATTTTTCGATTTTTACATTTTTTTAAATTTTGAAATTATGTAGTTGATTAAAATTTTACGATTTTTTACGATTTTTCAATTAGATAGGTATATCAATTGATATTTCGAACCAGTGATTTTTTAAAAAAATGCCCAATTACTATGCAAAAAAAAAATCTATTCAAAAGCCTATTTTATGGGGTATTTAAAAATTGAGGTTTTCAAGAACTTATGCATATTCCATTCACCATTTAAATATGCTGAAGAACCTATTCGTCCTTATCCCTATTTCTGACCCAAAAATCAGACAATCTCTCAAAACGAGCATGCGATGCACCAATAAAAAATGAATAAATATGATAAAATATTCACCCAATAAGATAAAAATCTCTAATAAATGCTGCAATTTTCCAAATAACAAGTAATAAACATACGATACCTATCGATGATTTTTTTTTTAGCGAAATATGTTCTACAAATCTATAAAACAATATCTTCGGTAATACAACAATCAGTACCATTCACACAGGTAAGTATAAGTTGTAGGCGTCTTATTGTCTTGTGTGGTCCAGTTAATTGTATAGTAAAGGGAGGTTATAAATTTGACTGCAGGCAATTTACCCTCCTAAAACGGAACATGATCGCGACAATGTTTCATTATGGGAAAATTAGAGTAGGATTGAAAAATAAGAATTGAATAATACATAGATTTTTTTCGTTATTTATTTACGTTTTATACATTTATTAGAGGCATAATCTCGCGCGGTAAACGTAATAATTAGGAGTTCGATACTTAATTTGTGACGACCGATATATTAATATTCAATAAATCGAAACATTAGCGTAATATTCGAATTTTTACCGTAATTAGTATAAGATTATATTTGAATTTATATTGAACGATTTCAAGTGGGTATTAGGAGTTCAGAGACCCTGTGTGTGAATTTTCCAAGATTTTATTTTCGTTTATCGATGCCACGAGTATGGTGGCATTGTTGGGAATGGGGATTTATTTTTAACTTCGATTACAATTTTACTGCTATGACGTGGTGATGAATAAGTATAAATGGATATATTCTCGATTAAAATTTTTTCACATGGCTTTTTTCATCGTTATTTTAAAATATAATACGAGAAAATTTATCTATTTTATGGACGTTTGTGATGAAATATTCACTCATTGCCCTTGAAAAGACGAAAAGTCAATTAAAATATAAAATTATGAAATCAAGTACGTAAGCTTGGTGTACTGCGCCTGAAAGTTATACTGCAACGTCATCTAGGTTGCCTATATAAATTGTAATTATTCAATGACCGAAATTACGTCTACCTACATATAAGATCTTTCTTAAACTCTGAATTTTTTAAATGATTCGAAAATAGTAATCAAAAATCTGGCAATTTAAATTAGCTCAAATTCCATCAAGTTCGATAACATATCGACCAATAAATCACTACCCTACAATCCACATATCCGTATCAATTGATATCAAGGCACGAATTAGTATCGATAAAAATACCTAATACGTTTAAAGAGTTCACCACTTTGTCGTATTCATGGAAAATATTCAGACAGGCGTTTTAAACCCACAGCAGCGGCAATTGGCTTCATATACAAAGCGATCTAGCAGTGGCAGTAACGACCAACGGACTAGTTAACTTAAGAAGACCGTGATTAAATGACAATCGTTACAAGGTAATGAGTTCGCAACCAACAGATGCCATATTGAAAAACCATGTTGGTAGATTTTTATCGTGCAATTGGATTAATCAATTTTTAATAAGATGGAACCGCAAAAGCAAATAAACGGCGACTTTGTCGGATAATCTGTAAGTTATTATCACGAAGTGTAAGAGTCTTTAAAGAAATGTGAGATGCATTTTGTAAAGTGCCCGATGGTACTCGATGTGGCTCTAATTAATGTTAGTAAAATGTTAGAGCGTTTAATACGAGTATAACTATAGAAGATACTGGAGTAGGCTAAGTTTTTGCCTGAATTATTTTTCATTTTTGCTCATGGCGGTGGATGGCGTGACCAGAGTTTGCTCAAGGGAGGAGGGGGTTGAAATTTGACAGAAATTTCAAGAATAACAAAAAAGATTGAAAAGTAACAAAAAAAAGAAAGGTAATTTTTTTAATGAAGACGCTTTCTTCAAAAAATTATATTCTTTTGCAAAAAAATTGAAGAAAAACTGATGTTTCAAAATTTCACATGTTTCTTAAAAAAATCATCTTGGTATTTTTAAAAAATGTTTTTTGAATGAAATAATTGTTAAAAAAATTGCAAAAAAAACGTTTTCAAAAAATTTCTTCAAAAAATTTAGTTTCATAAAAAAAACTAGACGTGAAAACTTTTTTTGAAGTAGGTATCTATTTTAGTTTAAACAACCAAAAAAAATTGAAAATTTTGAAACAATTTTTTTAATTTTCTTCAGAAAAAAATACCAACAATTTTTTTTTGAAAAAATTGCTTCTGGACAGGAAATTTTTTTGAAAAAATTCAAGTTTTTTATACAAGATTTCAGAATTATTTTTAATTAAAATATCTATAATTTTCATCAAGAAATTTTTTTAAGAAGAATTTTTCAACAGATTTTGGAATGAATTTTTGAATTTTTTCTAAAAAAAATTGGTTCCTGATAAGAGATTTTTTATACCAAAAAGTTCTTAAATTCAAAAAAAAAACATTTTTCAGAATTTTTTTGACCAATAATTCTAAAATTTGATCAAGAAACTTCTTTCACGAAAAATTTTTCAACAAATTTTGGAACAAATTTTTGAATTTTACAGAAGAAAACACCAAGAATTTTTTTTGAAAAAAATTGTTTTCCAATACCTAGGAGATTTTCTACAAAAATTTTTAAAAAATATATTTCAAAATTTTTTTTCTGGGTACCTACAAATTCTAAAATTTTCATCAAGAATTTAAGAAGAATTTTTCAACAAATTTCGGAAAGAATTTTCGAAATTTTTTCAGATAAAAATGTTCAAGAGCATTTTGTAATAATTAACGGATTAGTGTTTTTTTGTTTTTCTCATAAAACTAGTTTTAAGAAAACTTTTTGCAAAAAAAAAATTGAACTTTTTTTTTTTTTTTGTTTAGCATTTTCGAATTATTTTCCTTTGAAAAATTAATATTAAAATATTTTTTGCTTGCATTTGTATTTTTTTGAAAGTTTTGAAATTTTTTAGAATGTTTGCAAAATAAATTTTCAAAATATTTGATCATTTTCCAGATGCAAATTTCTTTTCAAGAGAATTTTTGAAACCAGTTTTTAAAGGATTTTAGCATCTTTTTCAGAACATTTTTTCAATATGTACTTCACTTCTGCGAATTTCTTCGAAATTTCTTTAAGAAGCTTCAAAATTTTATTAAATTTTGAGTTTCAAGATTTTGATTTTTCTTACCAAATTTTTGAACTTGACTGAATTTAAAAATTTATTTGAAAAAAAGAAAAATTTCCTTTTTAAATTTTTCCAGAAAACTCTGGTCACTTTAATTCAAAAAATGATCCAATTTGGAAAAATTAAGTACCAAATGTTGAATTTGAAAAATAAGCCCAAAAAATTATCAAATTTTTAAAATGACAATTTATCAAACTTTAAAATTGGACTCGTCGTAACTTATTCTTGAAAATGCAACTGTTTTTTTGGAAATTTATCAAATAAACATGGAACATTTTCTTCAGAATTATTAGGTACTTTTTTCACTTAATTTTGAAAATTTTGAAGTTTTTTTTTTCAAAAGATTTAGGGTCCACCAATTTTTTTAAATAGCTAAACACTTTGAAAATTTTCATACCAACTTCATTTGGAAAATTTAGTTGAATTTGAAAAATTGCCTAAGAAAGTCATTAAATTTTTTTAAATTGTAATTTATCAATCTTGGAAAATTTTCTAAAATTTAAAAATGATCAAATTTTAGTTTTTTTTTATATTTAAAATTTTGAAATTTAAATGAATTTAGAAATCATAAATATTTTGTGAACAACTACTAAAATATGAAAGTTTAAAATGAAAGTCAGCAACTTTTCCGAGGCAATCGCTGCATTAGAATTTTTTCAAACATTCCTTCTTACCCCTTCTCTTCGCACCCTTCGACGACCCAATATTCAACTTGATCTCTTCGAGTACCTCAAGATTAAATCATTTTCCAAGACGCTAATATACCATAGTACCTTTCGAATTACACACGCCGATTAATTTATTATCATTACCAATAATTTGTTCACTTCGGAAGGTAAATTATTTCGAGCCTTACGTCGGTATTAATTTAAATTGCTTTTAAATCGACATTTTACGATATATATGATAAACAGGTTAAAACGAGCATTAAAAATCGTGGTCCAGATTAAAATCTAATACAAACATTCACGAGGAACTTTGACGTGAGCTCTTTTTTTTCTCTCCAACCGCTCGCAGCAAATAGATAGTTCAGAACGCTAATAAACCGATATTACGATTCGGTTACCGCCCGTTTATAATAATAATTAGATATCACACTTGGCGCTAATGGGGGAAAAAAGGAAACGCGAATTCGCCCACAATCAATGAAAACGATCTATACGATCTATGTGGTAAGGTACGTCTACGTACGAGTAGGTACCTGAGCTGTAATGTGTGTTTCGATTGGACTGGATAGATTTTTGAACGGTTTCGTGATCTATTGAATATATTTTTTAAATTTAAATTCTCGTGCGAGTATTTAAGTATTTTAATTTTTTTTCACTTTTCCACTTCTCATATTTTTCTCAAAATAATTCGATTTTTTTTTAAATGTGGAAAAAACAGAATGCAAATTTATTTCGCAAAAAGGTACAGAAAATCATTTGGAAATTCCCTCGGGTCACAGATATAATGATATTAAAATCCCTACGTCGTCTTTTATTTCGAAATCAACGTTACTTAAAAAATACTAAAAAAAAATTCCACAATCCCTCGAGCAAGTACTTGACACAAACAGCATTTTTTTCATAATTACTTGCAGTCTTACCTACCAACATCTTTTTAGTCTAAATTACTGCACTCTGCGTCATCTTCATTTAAAATATTGTTATTTTTCTCCGAACACTTCAGACTTCGGATTATTTTAAACCTTTGCTTAAAAATTGCACTCGTTACGTTTTTTTCCAAATGTAGAAATGGAAAAAAATTCCACAAATACTAAATCGATCACCTTCCAAAAAGTGTAAATATTTAGTAGATTTCAACTCGACTACCAAATTGATCTAATTTATCGGCAAGAATTTCATATACCTACAAATCTGATCATCTAATTGCAGCATATTAAAAATGTAAACACTGGCGCATAAACATTTGTAGAGCTAAAATACTGATAACATGAATTTATTCTTTGTTTAATGATTTATCTAGTAAAAAAAGGTGGTACCGTGTAATGTGATAATAAGTCTTGGTTTACGCCCTCTAAATCAATGTACATAAATCAATCAACTTCGTGATGTCATAACGCTTCATATCAAAACATCAAACTTCGTATACTTTCATATTAACTATATCTAAAAACGATCGTCTTGAAAATAAAAATAAAATATCGTGGATCTCTCAGTCACTCACCCCCCTCAACGCACACACCATTCGTGACCGATTCAGCTAAACTAATTTTGCCAAAACTTGTTTATTCACATCCGCCTTTATAGAGTTCTCTTTTTAAAAATATACCCGCCGAGTTAACAATGAATTAGGTGAATTGGTTTAAGAGTGTAAAAGCCATCGGTGGTTGTAAATTCATTGATGAACTTTTTCTTTTCGATTCATTCATTGCTAGGTATCAGAAAGAGAAGTAGGTAAAATTGGAAAATATTTACACACCTTCTAATTTTGGAGGAAAATTAAATTATTTAGGAAGGTACCATATGAATATTTTTTCCTCCACATTACCTAGTTCCTGTATCCTTGAGATCCCGAAATTAAATCATGCGGAATTAATATATTCGTCGTTTTAATAATAGACATGCAAGTAAAAAATTTATTTGCAAGATAGATATGCCACTTCTTCGAAATAATTATTGGGGTTAGTAAAGTTACTGAAATTGAACGATGAATCTAGTGTATTATGTCGTAATATTCACTTTTATCGGATTCACAGTCGACGTTAAGTGGAATTTGGAAGCATTCTAGTGTAACAAACTGAATGTACGTATTATTTTAGTTCGAACTTCCGTTTCCTATTAGTGTTACACATTTTTTTTTTTTCTAACTTATATATCGACAGTGTGTGGGTTGGGATTTTGTAGGTTTTTTTTCCACGTATCTACACATACCTAAGTACGAAAATGATTCGTATCATTTTTTGGCGTTAAATACTACGTATTACTTAATAGGTAAATGTAGGCATTAGGGGAACTATTGGTGAATTGAAAATAAATTTAATTTTAACTTAATAATTTAAAATATCCTCATTTATTTTGGACACGAAATTTAGAAAAAAAAATTCAGACTATAGATTATTGATACACACATAAAATTAGGAAAAAATAGAGGTGAAAGGAGTACGATAAAGAGAAATTATTTGCTTATATGAAATTTTCTAAAAAAATTGAATCTTTTGAAATCCTCCTAAATCTAGTGTCAACCTCTCAAAACCAACAAAAAACTCTACCGCAGCCTCTGCGGTAGAAAAGCTGATTTTTTTTTTTGTTTCGTTGAAATCTAAATGAACGAATAAAAGTATTGTATGACTACTCGTATCTTAAATTTTAGCTTAAGATATGGTAAAGCAAATTGTAGCTGGAGAAAAATTTCAGTTTAAGAAAAAATCTCTCTTTCCAAATAATATCACGTCTACGTATCGCAAGACATGCGAACAACGTTTCCAAACGAAAGACTGATTCATTCGAACGAATTATTCACAAACAACTTGATGTGTCGCTTTGGGGGGGGGGGGGGGGGGGACTTGTGAAATTTTGATGGATTTTCAGAAAATTCCGACAAACATCTTAAAATCATTGCAAAAAAAATTCCTCGAAGGAAATTCAAAAAAAAAAATAATAATTTCTTTGTCAAAAAAATTTTTTGTCAAACAAATATTATTTAAAGATTATTTTCAATTTTTTGTCAAAATTCACGAACAACTGATTTCAATTTTTTTTTTATCACAAATCAAAAATTTTCTGGATTTTCTTTGAACATTTTTAAAACATTTTTTGTAAAAAAAAATATTTTTGAAAATTTTTATTTTATCAGATTTCTTTCAATTTTTTGTCAAAATTCTTTGGATAATCTTTGAATATTTTTCAAGATTTTTTGTCAAAAAATTATTTTTTGAACATTTTTATTTTTTTATCATTTTTTTCAAGTTTTTGTCAAAATTCACAAACAACCAATTTCAAGATTTTTTTATCTCAAATTTTTGGATATTCTTTGAAGATTTTTCAAAGATTTTTTTTGATGTGTCGCTGTGGGGGGGACTTGTGAAATTTTGATGGATTTTCAGAAAATTCCAAAAAAACACCTTAAAACCATCGCAGAAAAAAATCCTCGAAGGAAAGTCAAAAAAAATAATTTCTTTGTCAAAAAAATTTTTTGTCAAGCAAATATTATTTAAAGATTATTTTCAATTTTTTGTCAAAATTCACGAACAACTGATTTCAATTTTTTTTTATCACAAATCAAAAATTTTCTGGATATTCTTTGAACATTTTTCAAAGATTTTTTGTAAATTTTTATTTTATCAGATTTCTTTCAATTTTTTGTCAAAATTCTTTGGATATTCTTTGAATAATTTTCAAAGATTTTTTGTCAAAAAATTATTTTTTAAAGATTTTTATGTTTTTATCATTTTTTTCAAGTTTTTGTCAACATTCACAAACAACCAATTTTAAGATTTTTTTATCTCAAATTTTTTGGATATTCTTTGAAGATTTTTCAAAGATTAATTTTTGTAAAAAAAAAAATTTTTGGAGATCTTTATTATTTTTTTATCAAATTTTTTCAAATTTTTTGTGAAACTTCAAGAAAACTGGATTCATTTCAAAGAATCGTTACGCGAACAATTCTTTCATCCCAAATTCAAATAAAATGAAAAACGACTGATTCATTTCAAAGAATCGTTCGCAAACGACTGATTCATTTCAAAGAATCGTTCGCGAACGACTGATTCATTTCAACGAATCGTTCGTGAACGACTGCTTCATTCAAACAAACCATTCGCAAACAACTGATTCATTTTAACGAATCGTTCGTGAACGACTGATTCATTTCAATGAATCGTTCGGGAACGACTGATTCAATTGAACGAATCATCCTAGACCGCCGATTCAGAGTTTTGAAAATTTCGATCGCGGATATCTCGCGAACCCGCGAACCGATTTCGCTCAAATTCAATAGGCTTCTATTCCCAGTGACCCTCTACCACACATATACATTTCAACTAATTCCATCAATCATAACTCGAGTTATCGCAGTGACAAATTTTGTAGATACATACATACATACATACATATGTATAGTTATATATAAAGAAACACCAAATCGCGAAATTGGTGTCAATCGTCATATTTCGTCATAAAACGTCGAGAAATATCACTCCCACCCCCCCACTGCTACCAACGGGTCAAATTTAATAGCTGATTTTTTCGAAGAAAAAAATCAGCTAAAAATCCCAAAATTTTTCAAAAATTCTTCAAAATAGGAACAGGAACAGCCACTTAAAAAAAAAATAGGAATCATCTGACATAATTTTTTGAAAAAACCTTAAAGAATTTTCTAGGGTATTTAATAAAATTTTTATCGCAAAATGTAGCACTTTTACACTGATTCATATGAAATTCATAATACTTTTCCAAATATTTTCCTCTCCCTCAAAAAAAAAGACAGAAACGAGTATTTTATGGAACTTGATGCAAAAAATTATCAACAATATTATTTTAAAACATAAAATAGGAAATTTTTTTTAAATTTGAAATTTGATAGAAATAAAAAAATACTGAAAAAGTAACAAAAACAAAAATTTAGGAAATTGAAGAAAATAAAAAATATTCTCTGAAGTAATAAGATTTAAAAAAATTGAAAATGATTCCCCCCCCCAAAAAAATTGAAAAAATGAAAATTTTAAGAATAAAAAAATATTGAAATAGAAATAAAAATTGAAAAACTTCTTTAAAAACGAAGAAAAATTGTAAAAAATTGATTTGATTAAAAAAAATTGAAAATGTCCAAAAAACGAGCTGCAATGCTACATATTGTGTAAAAAATAATAATTTCAGCACAAAAGAAAAAATTTAGAAGTTTAAAAGAAAGCCAAACTATGCATTTCTAATTTTTTTACAACTCGAAAATCTTGAAAAGTTGACTTTTGCTGGAGGCTCCAGATCGTTTCAAAAATGGTCGCAATTAACTAGGAGAGTCGACTTCAGTATGTAGACCAATTTTCAAAATTTTATCACAAAATTTACAATTTTTATAAAAATTGATTTATACCACTGGGCTTTTTTCAACATTTTCAAAAATTCGTCAAAAATCGAAAAATCAACTTCGGCAGCTCAAAATTTGGTTCTGAGGTCTGGGTGACATGTTCTTTCATTAAGCCAAATTTCAGCTCAATCAGGGTTGAAGAGTTGCCAAGGCTCCCATGTGAGATTAATTTGAGGTGATAAAGAAAATATCAGGTGGCAATCGACAATTTTAAAAAATTTTCAATTAAGTAGGTAATGGACACCATAATTATATTGAAACACAATTTTTAACGTAAAAAAAATCTCTCTATTTTCTGCTCCACTCAAATACCTGTGACACAATTTACGTGATTTTAACACATAAGAAGAATTCGTGAATCCTCGCGCGGTCGAATAAACACGAGAATTTTCATTCCATACAATTATTATTGGGCAGACACCAATCTTCAGACTTTCTTTTTTACATTCGAATTTCAATCCATTTTTAAAAAAAAAATCAATGTTCAACTTCGAAATTTTCCATTTCCTAATTTTTCGTAATATTCAATAAATCAATGTTTGAAAAAAAAACGAACCGCTTCCAGCAGTTAATCAAAATTCGTCGTACGCAATCTATCTGCGAGCATATCTGAAGTTAATCTAACAAATAGATATAAATATTGCCAAACTGTACCCAATAATTGCGCGGAAAAAAGATAAAGAAGAGGGCTTGCTATTAATGAGTGTATTTACCTGTAGCAATCAGTGCTTTAATCTTCTAGCTTCGGTTGAATTAATAAAACTAGCAATCGGTGAACCGTAAGACAATCTGATATAAGTTCATAAGAGAATTTTACTAAATATACTTTCTGTATTCTGAACGCCCTACCTTGTAACGGTGCTATTCGCCGCACTACATGTTGGATACCCTCCCGCTCTCTATACCTTTTGAAATATTCAAAACATTGGTATTTGGTATGGTACTGTAATCCAAAGTACTCCTATTTCCGATTTTTTTTCTCGAAAATATTCTTGGTATACTTTTTCTTTAAACTTGATCGAGGGGGAAAGAAATCAGAACTACATTATTATGTACTTAATACTTTTAAACGTGTGGTGTAGATTAGCTCACGTGCGACGCACGTTTAGACATTATACCTTAGAATTAGTTGGACTGGTTTTCTTGACGCGTGCTATACAAAGATAATACTTCGGCTTGGGTGAAGAAGAAGAAGAAAAAAGAGCATACTCGTTCGATCGTGTATGTTGAACCAAGTTGAAAAAACTCCATCTCGTACAAAATGCGGTTAAAATTTCAAAAAAAAAAATCAAATTCACTCGCCTAAGTATATTTTGCATAAAAAAGTCATTAAAACGAAAGGCCAGGTATGATGCACCCAGACGCGATAATTTATCGTTCGTCCACGGTATACCCCATATTAGTCGTTAACCTTTCTCGTACGCGCGTCATTTGATTAGCCGCCGCAGAGAAATGGGTGTAGGAGAAATATCTTTTTGGAAGATCATCGGTAAAAAAATGACAATTCGTAAAGATAGTCGGAGGTGAATTTAGTAACGCGTAAAACGATCAATAAGTAGGTACGTTAGCCCGTAAAAAAGCTATCTACCTGTTGGCAGTTGAACCAATACTCTGGTCTATAGAAGCACCTGTTTGAATATTAAACGTTTTATTATTACGAGAGGGTCATAACTTCGGGGCTTGTATTTTTTTTTTCGGGTACCAGGGTGCAGATAAAAGTGTGTACGTAATCACCCCACGCATTTGAACGGAAACATTAAATACAGTTACCGGAAGTTACCTGAATTACATCTGTTTCCATCTGACCAGTTAAAAGCTGCAATTGACTGTATGCAAACAAATTTTTTCTCTGTCGAAATTTTTCATAATAATTAATGTTCACCGTGAGGTTTTTACAGTGCAGATAGTTTTTGATGACCTTTTTTCATTAGCTTAGTGAAATTAGGCCATAACTAAGGATAGAGGGAATTGCATTTTGGGTAACGTGATATTTCTTCATTTTAAAATATTCTTTTCGAAAGAACGTCTTGATTAATCACCAAAAATTCCCCAAATCTCACTTTTTGGGAAGCCTTCGAAGAGGCACTTTCGCTTATAATTCTTCAAAAATCCGCGTTTAAACAGCAAAACGGACATAACAAAAATCAAAGTACCAATTTTTTTCCGAAAATGAACGAGAGGAGCAAAAACACACGTTGAAATATACGCATCTGAATAAAATTTTAAAAATCTATTCTTGAAAAATGATGAAAAATTGTTAAATACAATTTTAAAATCAACACAATTTCATAATTTCCTTTTTTTCTTTTTGATAAATTTGAAAAAAAAATCAACAGAAAAGAAAGTTGATTGTCATTTTTTTAAGTGTCTCTTAAATGAAATTTGAAAAAAATCAATTAAAAGAAATTGAAAACAGAACACGTCTACTTTTAAACAAAATGATGAAATTTGGGCTATTTTCACCCAAAGTTTCAAAAAAAAAAAAAAATTAAATCTATTTTTTTCAACTTGAAAAATGTTAAGAAATTCCATCTAAATAATTTTTATGAAATGAAATTGAAAAAAAAATCCATTTGATTTCAAAAATTTATTTTTAAAAAAATCAGAAAATTTAGAAAAATTAATCTTTAAAATTGAAAAAAAAAATCTTGAGAAAAAATTTTTTAAATGTTTTCAACGAATAATTTTTTCAACGGAATGGTGAGAATTTATTTTTCAGGCAACATTTTGAAAAAAGTAATTTAAAAAAAAAAATTGAGAAAATTGTTTTGAAATAAAATTTTAGGAAAATGATTTTAAACAAAATTCAAAAAAATAATGAATATTTCAAAAAATACAGTGAAAAATTTTCTTTTAAAAACTGTTTTTCAACGTGATTTTTTTTTTGTAAAAATTGGTAAAAAATATTTTAACAATTTTTTTTCCAAAATATTCTTAAAACATAACTTGGTGAAACTTGAACACACTAGTATTTTAACAAAATTTGAAAAGAACGTGAAGACTTTTCTGCATAAAATTCTGAAGAAGCAAACATTTTCCGACTTGATTTTATAATTAGGTAGGTATTTCTTTTGTTTTGCAAAATTTAAAAAAATCCATTTAATAAAAATTATGTCTTTAAAAATTTTTTAAAAATCTGATTAAAAAAATTGTTAAGAAATGTTTTTCAATCAAATACCTAGTGAAAGTTTATTTCCAAATTATAGACACTGGATCTAACCCAAGACACCCAACCCGCCGCCATATTGGCCTGATATCTTGAGTTATTCCAATTTATCCCGCTGGGTGCAGATGAGCGCGCTGTTCTCGTTTTTTCAAAGTGATAAACAAAAAAGTACGCGGAAAAACACGTTGTATGTGATTTGAATTATTTGATTTCTGTTATTTATTGTGAAAATTGTCAATTCAAATTGAAATTCACACAAAATAAAACTAAAAAAATATTCTGCCTCTCATGACAAAATGTTGGATTGTATCAGTTATAAAAAATGCAACTCTTTAGATGATATCTTGGACTTCAGGAGTTGGTTTTTATAAAAATTCGACTGCAGCGACATCATCTGCACCCAGCGGGATAAATTGGAATAACTCAGGAATCCGACCGGGTACGCGGGACCCTCCTACCCGGAGTTGGATGTCTTGGGTTAGGTCCAGTGTCTATATTCCAAATGTTAAAAAAATGTTATTTTGAAGAAAATGAGAAAAAATTGTGTTTGATCAAAAATGGAAAAATAATGATGAAAAATTGATTTTCAGTAGATTCAATTTTTTTTTTGTATGTTTGGATATTTTTTCTCCAAATTACCTTTTTTTTTTTTTTTTTTTTTTTTTAATACTCAGACCCAGCGGTAACTCACTTGGATGACCTCACCAAGGGGAGGTTCAAACCCTAGGAATTCTCCGCAGGGAATTTATCATCATAGTATTAACTAATTTTGACACACCGATACCAACGGTTTATACGGTGTGTCTCCAAATTACCTACTCTTCAACAAGATTTGGAAAAAATTTGCTCTCAAATAAAATTTAAAAAAAAAAAAAATTGTTTTTATGTAAGTAAAATAAATTTCCGAAAAATTGCCTTTCAACACAATCTGGAAAATATGAATACCTATTTTCCTTTTTTTTTAATTAATGTTGAATGAAATTGAAATGAAAAAGTAATCACTCTTACTTCACTTTATAATTACTCTTCAACAAGATTTGGAAAAAATTTGCTCTCAAATAAAATTTAAAAAAAAAACTGTTTTTATGTAAGTAAAATAAATTTCCGAAAAATTGCCTTTCAACACAATCTGGAAAATATGAATACCTATTTTCCTTTTTTTTTAATTAATGTTGAATGAAATTGAAATGAAAAAGTAATCACTCTTACTTGACTTTATAATTTTATTTGTTGAAAAATTTGAAAAAAGGCCAATCAAAATTATTCAAAATTAAATTGAAAGAATTAGCTTTTAAATGAAATTTTCATAAATGTCTTTAAAAAAATGTTAGATGTTTTTCAACGTAAAAATTTCATTTTGAAACAAAATATTGAACATTTTCATTTTTAAATGATATTTTGGAAAGATACTTTTGAAGGAAATTTGAGAAAATCGTTTTCAAATAAAATTTAAAATAGAAAAAAAGTTGTTACTTTTTATTGGAAAAAATAATTCCCTATTGTTTATGTATTTCCTTAACATGAATTTTAGGAGGTAACTAAAATTGGAGTAAAATAAGGTAAGTGCAGCTAATTACGCCTAGCTAAGGATTGAGGCCTTCTGTGAGGCAAACTTAGGACTCAAACAAAAAAGTAAATGCACCCCCTCAAAGTACAACTAATTGGCTATCTCCCATAAAAAATTGGCCTCCTGCACCAAAAACCCTTCCCTCCCCACCACTCTGAAAAAATTTCGCAAAAGTGGTGGAAAATAACGCCACCTTTTTTTTTTATTATTTAAAATGATTGAAAACATCGTTTAAAATTATTTATTCATCAAAAGGGCACACATATGAGTAAATTATCATCATTACTGCGACTCTTTAGCTTTTGGAGAACGTAAAGTTCTTCTTGGTATTTGATACACTTTACTTGCCATCTGAACACCCATTTTTTTACATTTGATATCTCTAACCGCATCCTCCAACTGCTTTTGAGTCCATTTATTTCGCGAAGACATTTCATTTCATTAAAAATGATAAAATTGAATAATTTTTTCATTTAATTCAGTGAATTCTTTTATTGTTTCGCCTTAATTTATTTTGTTTCCTTCACTTCACTTTGAAATATTGTTAGGTAGGTAGTGAATACAAAAAATTGAAATTTTTCAAAAGTTGAGAAATTATTTTTCCTCTGAAAATTCAAGGAACATTTTTATTGCAATATTTACAAGAGGAAAATAGTTTGCTTCAAGAAAATTATCATTATTCTTTTAATTGAGACGAATATTTGAAATTTTTCTCAAAGAATAAAGAACTGTGTGTTGCAAAGAGTAAAAAATATGTTTCTATTCAAAGAAAATTGTGGGTAAGATTTTTTCCAAAAAAATGAGTTTATTTTCTGTACAGATGAGCGACTTTTTCTTTTAAAAACTGAAATTTCCTCTTAAAAAATATGATTTTTTCCCCTCGAAAAATGTGGCATTATTTTGGAAAAGGTCCCACTTCGGTTTTTTCATAGTTTTGAGAAAATCACATTCTTAGGTAAAAATGTTCAAAGTGGGACATTTTGAGTTATTGATGGATTCAGTAAGTGGACGGTGTATTATTTCATGTGGACTAAGAATTCACTAGCGCAACTCGCGGGAAGTCGGTTAACTAAGGCATTTAGGTTGACCATTCATCAAAATCCATATTACGACAGGTCCAATTTTGACTCAAGGAAAATTTTCAAGACCACCATGTTGTAGAGCATAAAATTTCCTTTCAAATGAGTGGTCAATGAAATTTTTAGCTATAATAAGGGCAATTCTACAGTAACAAAAAAAATTAGGGGCAAAATTTTAAAACTTCTTCCCCAAAATTTTCATTTCCTGAACTTTCAACTTTTAAGCGCTGTAAAACGCTCAAAAATTATCAAACAGACTTCGAAAACATCTCATTGGGCAGAGAATTTTTCTGCCCTCCAAAAAACCCGGTCTTAACTCATTTTGAACCGACAAGTCAAAGTGAGACTTTTCCAAAATAATGCCACAAATTTGAAATTTCCTCTTAAAAAATACGATTTTTTTCTCGAAAAATTTCAAACATCTTTTTTTTTTCATTAACAATTTGAAACATTTTTTGTTCAAATGAGAATCCTGTAGAAATTTATTTCATTTCAAGGTTGGGTGTTTTTCATTTTAGGAAAATTCACAGTGGGAGATGTTTTTCTCCAAAAAATCGATTGAGAAATGTAAGTGGTGAAAATTTTTCAGACTTGTCAGAAAAAAATTGAACAACGCCCACCAGAGGCAAATTTCAATCTGACGAAGGAACCATGACAACTCGATTCAGCTGAAATCTGACTCATTGAAAATTTCCCAAATTCTGCCAGGAAAAAAATTCCCTAATTTTTTTAGATGAAATCCCAACGTTTTGTTCAGTTTTTATTTTAAGAAATTTACATTTTCTTGGAACAAGAAAATTTTTCAATTCTTTTGAAATGGTACCTTGCTTTTTGAAATTGTTATGAAATATAAAAATGTTTCGATAAATTTTTCTCAACTTTTTTTTGAAATAAAAATAAATATAATTCATTATACTGGATTGGCACAGCTGAACCAAAAACCAGAGGTGACGAGTTGGCACTTGTATTTTCAACACGAGTTGAGAACTTTTTTTATACTCATGCTAAATTCTCAAGTTGCTAAGAAAATACACGAGTCAACGGGTGCAATTCCAGTGTACTTACTGGAGAAAAGTCAACTTTTGCTCGAGTAAAATAGAAAAAATAAATAAATAAAAAAGCAAATAAACGTTGTAATCGAAAAGCAAGTATTAAAGTAGGATAGATAATGCTTATACTTAGGTAAATATAGATAGAAAAAAGTAATCAACAAATTGTAAAATTAGGTACTGAAAAATTATAATTCTTAATTTTAAACAGAAAAAATAATTTCGTCAGTTCAAAAAGGTTTTTTTTTGTTTATTTTTTATAAAAATAAAAATTTTTATCTCAAATAATATCTTGAAAATTGGTTTAAAAAAAATTCAACAATGGAATAATTACGATTTTAAAATAAATCAAACTGTCCAACAAAATTTCTTACCCAAAAAAATGATCTTTTAAGTAAAAATACTTTGTGTAGAATAAGGTTTCGCTCTCACTAATGGAAAGAAATACGTAATTATTCTTCTCAGAATAGAATTTTCGTTCTGATTTCGGTAATATTAAAAAAAAAAAATCTCAGTATTTTTTCAACAGAAGATACTCGTATATGTACGTAGAGTTAATTTACGTAAGAAAAATAACATAGATAATTTTAATGAATGTCTAAAATTAGCATGCACCATCAGTCAAATCAAGTTCAACTTTCCAACCAAGAACCAAGCTACTCGCATCGTTGTCTCTTACCACACAACAAATCGAGAATTCCAACGTTGTTGGGGTCGGTCTCAATGTACTTTCGCTTCAACGCAGCCAAACCTTTGCTATCCAAACACCACTTTAGGAAATCTCCGAAAGCCTCGCAACGTCTTCTAGTTTCTCTTCTAGTCTCGCATCCTTGTAAAAACACACCAAGAGCTTCATCTACATCCAACGACCTTTTAAATTGCCTGATTTTTTTCTCGCTGCCTAAAAAGCACATCAAGAAATCTTGCCACTGGAATGAGTAAAAATCAAGAAACGGTTCGCTGTTTAAATCACGTTGACAATAATGTCCGAGAAGCTCGACCCATTCTTGCATTTCTTGCTCGCCGGGTAAGCAGTCGGTCACTAACTTTTTTATCGGAGCGAAATTTCCCTCACGTAATAGTCTGATCGTGTAACTCAAGTATTCGTGAGATGATACGATTTCCTTTTTGAAACAAGCAGATTGCACAGGGTTTGAAAAACACCCGTCTATGGTCGTTACAACTGAATCGATATTTTTTAAACGTTTCTGAGGCGGGACATCTCGTAAGAACATTCCGAAGACGTAATCCTGCACCATAGTTTGCTTCAATTCGACACTAGCGTCTAAACTGATTGAGCAAAATTCCGTCAAATCGTCCAATTTATCACTTTCCAAGTTTTCGATTAAAAATGAGCAACACTGAAAAATCTTATCTTCTGTCATATTATGTCTTCGTTTAAATTCCACTCGTTTGTCTGCATCTGGTATGCATAACTCGAACAACTGATCCATATCAGACTTTTTCCTATGCATGCAAAAGTTAATCCAATTATCTTCCCAAGTCCATATTCGATTCCTTTGTGTAGAAGTTGCTTCGGACAGGACCATTTTCAACAATGTCGCACTGCGAAAACGTTCAGGAACAGTACATATGTTTTCGCCATAAAATTTATAATCAGCCGAAAGTAAATTTATAGCGTGTTCTTTCAAATGCTGAGGGGCACAATGCCAAATTTGCTGACATAGTGATATATCATCTTCATCGAACAAACGAAGCCCGTTTTCCATTTCGGACAACAACATCCACTCGACCAGCTCAAAAAATAGACCCGAATCAAAAATATGTTTCACGTAATTCCAAAATGACATCGTTACCAAAGGCTGTGCTTTCTCAATCAAAATCAACCATATCATTATACCTAAACCTTCTTGGGGCAATATCCTTTGCAAAATCGGTTCGCTCAATTTTGGTAAAAGCTGCGTTAGGCTATTGCTATACTTCATGGAGTAAAGATAATTAATAATTATGCGAATTTGACCTTCAAAACTGATATGTGGCCAGAAATATTCGATTGTCCATCGATTCGGACTCATATAAATAATATATGCTTCGTCGTAGTAGTGTGAAAAAATTTGGTCCCTGTTTCGATTTTGCAAACGACTAATCCAGTAAGAAAGCGGCCAAGACCTGGTAGTTATGATATCAATAAGCACTGAAATATTCCCTTGTAGATCGGGATCAGACCAAAGATTTTTGATTTGGTTTTCTAAACAGTAGCAGCAAGCTATCGTGAATTTTTCATAATTTTGCAATCGATCACTCCGAAGTAGGTTATGAAAGGTTTTCAGAAGATCGATGGTATAATTTTCCGCACTCCAAACCAAATCGTCGAAATATTTAATCCAAGTAGAGTTTTCCGGCAGAGGTGAATGTGAATCAAGTATTTCCTTCCAATCACTCAAATTTTCTTCAATTTTTCGTATACATTCGACGATCATATCTCGCAAACGAGAAGGTATCGAAGTGTTATTTTTGATATTGCAATTCTCCACTATGTCATCCGATGAGGGCAATCCTTCCGTCAAAGGCAGATCGATTATTTCACTTCGCCAAAATGATACAGCGACGCGATAACATGCCAGATCCATCAGCGATAGAGCATCAGTGTACAGAACGAAGTAGTTTCTGTTTTCGTTCATTTTCGAGCTGATGATGACTAATTCAATGCGAATTCAAAAGTTTGTCTTCTCCTTTAATTGCTCGGAACCACAATCGATCTGTAATTAAAACCATCTCGTTAATACCTCTCGTCGAAACAATAGCCTATTTGGGGACTTAAAAACTTGGTATTGGTACAACGGAGTGATTTCAAAATTTTGAAAATTCACAATTGATTAAAAGTATAGCCTTGTCTATAATAATAATTAGCGGAAGTTAAGTCCTCATGGTTCAACCCTTGGGCGATAAAATTTGTTGCTCAAGACGCTCAAGTTCGCAATCTCAACTACAATTTGTTTACATGGAAGCGGATCGTCATTCTTGATTTTACACAGTCCAAAACTACATAGTCAAAATTATAGTGGAGGAAATAATTTCCAAGATTTCCCCTCCTTCCTCACAGATTTTGAATAAATAACTCCGAAGGGGTTAAATAATAATTAAAGTAGTGAGGGAGGTTGTAAATTAAGATCCTAAAAATAATTTTGATCATTACAAAATTTTTGATTAGACCCTTTCCGTGATGGGGAATTTTCGAAGCCGTTTTTTAGCCCTCAAGACTTTAAATAGGCCGAGTAGTAGGCTCTAGGAGACCCTAATCACAAAAGTAAGTGAATATTCGAATTCAGCACCGTCAAAAACATAACAAACGATATGTCGCACCATACCATCGTCCTCGCCCACATTTTTCACAATTTTTGGGGTCCTAGGAGGGCTTGAGGGGACCCAATCCAAAAATTAAGGCGATATTCGAACTCAGCGCTATCAAAAACATAAGAAACGATATGCCACACGATTTTTAGCCGAATTTTCTATAAATTTCAGACTTTTGTATTCGCCAAACGTGGTTTTGAAAAGTTTGTTAACGCAACTCCTCCGTAACTAGAGAAGGTACAATGATGAAATTTATGCCGTAAACTCAATACATCATGTAGTTGTGCATATTGAATTTTTTTTTTTTTTTTAATATGCATAATTGCCCGAGTACTGAATAATTGAGATTAGGGGAAGCAGGGAAAAAAGTATAGTGGATGTGAAATTGGTAATGGGGATGGATACAAAAAGTATATAGGGGAAATAACCTGTTGTTGTTGTTGTTGTTGTTTGCTTGGTTGTAAAATTTCGTCAGTATGATTTTGGAGGTTGAAGCGAGCAGTTCTTATTAACTGTAGTACTCATTGTGTTTGTGCTCTGTTTCCTATTTATTTACCTAATTATTAATTAATTTTATAAATAACGTTATTCAAACGCTATTAAAACGTTAAAATAACGTTATTAAAATGTTGAAATACCGTTATTGAAATGTTATTGAAACGTTATCATAACGTTATTATATCGTTATTGTAGCGTTTTTGGATGAATATCAAATTTCTACTACTCAGGGGTCCCCAATTTTTTTTTACCACATGCTGTGTTGAAATTTTATTGCCACCTGCTGTGAAATGGTGTTTGGGGACCTTGGTATTTTTTTCACATGCTGTGAAATGAAAGTTTGATAGATTGAGTGAAAATTATTTTACCATAATTATGCCGAGTCAAAATTTCATCTCCCCCTGTTGTGAATTTAAAACACTTGAAAGAAAAGAAAAAAAAGAAAAATTGAAATAATTATTCATTTTTAAAAATATTATGTGAAACATCAAACCAAAAAAAATTGAAGGAATGTATTAGTATTCTGGTTTTTGTCTTAATAGTTAATAGTATCAGTGATGAAACAAAGAAACCAGAGATGGGCAAGATCCTTTGCCAAAAAGATCCTTCAGATCCTTTAGATCCTTCAGATCGTGATCTTTTGCTGGATCTAAGATCCTTTTGAAAAGGATCTTAAGGATCTGGATCTTAGATCACTTTTCAAAGGATCTTTTCATTTTTTTTAAAAAAAAAGATCCTTCAGATCCAGATCACTTTAAAAAAATATATATATTTCCAACTTGATGTTTCATAATTTGTACTTGCTTTCTGTTGTAATTTTTTTTTTTTTTTTTTGGTAATTGTATCTTTTTAGTTTTACTGCAACTGCACCTTCTTCAGAATCAAAAAATAGAAAACATTCAACATTTCAACTTTGTCTTTGATCCCGAGCGGCACACTCGATCGATAATATCGGAAGATGTAACGTATCGATAAAAAATCGTTTGAAAATCTATAGATGTTCTCACGATATTATAAAGATTTATCGGTACAACTTTATAGGCAAAAAATCTAAAAACTGTCGAATTCGATATTATTAAGATTTTATGACGATATTCGTCAACGATACTATCGACAAAGAATATTAAATTTATCGATTCCGATTTTCCACCGATTTTGTGCAGATATTTGAAACTACATTATCGACAAAGAATATTAAACTTATCGAATTCGATTTTTCAACGATTTTGTAAAGATATTTAAAACTATATTATCGACAGATTATATGAAATTTCTCGACTCCGATATTTTACCGATTTTTTGAAGACATTTGAAACTATATTATCGACAGATTATATTAAATTTATCGAATCCGATTTTCTAACGATTTTGTAAAGATATTGGAAACTATATTATCGACACATAATATGCAATTTCTCGAATTCGATTTTCTAACGATTGCGTGAAGATATTTGAAACTATATTATCGACACATAATATGAAATTTCTCGATTTCGATTTTTTTACGATTTTGTGACGATATTTGAAACTATATTATCGACAAATAATCTGAAATTTCTCGAATTCGATTTTTTAACGATTTTGTGAAGATATTTAAAACTTTATTATCGACACGTAATCTGAAATTTCTCGAATTCGATTTTTCAACGATTTTATGACGATATTTGAAACTATATTATCGACACGTAATATGAAAAATGGAAACTTTTCGAGGTTAATTGCTAAAACCATAAAAAAAATTATAAGCATCTTGAAGGAATTTGCATGCTCTTTCTAATGATGTAAATACCATCCTAATCCCTCCAGCCGTTCACTCGCAATCGAGTATTTTGCCAAATTGAGTAGAATTTTTAACGGGTGGCGCAGAAATATATAGCATACGAGACGAAAGAAATGAAGACCCTCCCCCTTCCCCCCATTTCCTCGAATAAAAGTAGAAAAAATTGATGAGGCAGTTTTATATGAAATTTCACGTACTTTAACGTTAATTTGAATTATTTTTTTGAGTTAGTATACATCTGACGAATTATTTACAATTTAACAAAAAGGGAGCTTCACACGTGCCCTCGTATGAGAGATTTTGGGGAAGGAGGTAGGGGTAGGGACTTTTTTGTAGTTTGTGGTGTGTCACCATTCCCATATATTCAACCCTCTCCAAAACTATAAGTTATTCGTAGAAATGGCTGGGGCGATTTTAATTTTTTCACCCTGTATATTTTAAGGCTTGTTTTTAGCATCTTCCATTCACTTTTCGGAAAAAATGTATACAACATTATTTGTTGCAAATTTTATGTACTTTAATTTTAGTTATGATAATTTTTCTGTTGATAGGCTTATTTTAAGAATTATGAGCGAAAAAAAGGGTTCAGGTTATGGGATTTTTTTATGGTTACCCGTGTAGCAATTGTCGACATCGACATTTATGTCGACAAAATTCAGACACATTTTTTTCTCGGTTAACGATGAATTAAAAATGATATTTGAGATTTAAAGTAATGTTCTATGTTAAACATAACTGTTCAATCAAAATTTTTGAATTTTTCTCAGTATTTTCCTATAATTTAGAAAACGTTGTTTTCCTACGTAGACAAGTCGATGTAAAAGTCGATACTCGATAAACGCATCGACATTTATGTCGACAATTTCTGCCAATTAAATTTACAAATTTTATATCTAAAAAGAACTAAAAACAATTAATAAGAACATTTTAAGCTCAGGAATAAATAATTTTTGAAAGAATCACAAAATTTTCTTATTTTTCAAAGTTTTGAATAATACAACGACTTGTCGAGTTATTGTCGACATAATTGTCGATGGTCGAATAATGCATCGACTTCACTGTCGACAGTGTCGACCAGAGGAATTTTAAGTCGAGATAGTGTCGATGTGATTGTCGAGGGTCGAATAATGCATCGACTTAGCTGTCGACAGTGTTGACCAGAGGAATTTTAAGTCGAGTTAATGTCGATCTAATTGTCGAGGGTCAAATAATGCATCGACTTGACAGTCGACGTCTTGAGGGTGATTGTGATACTCGCAGATAAAGTGTGTTGTGAATTAGTACATAAGGTCTAAGAATCATCTCTATGTTAGTTGGACACTCGCATGTGTCCAGCTACAAAGGTGGCCTCAATGCCGCATATTTGACAAAAAATGTCGAAATGTTGGCTTGAACACTATTTTTGGTGTAATTTTAATATATACTTATATTGAATATTTGAACTTAGCATATTTTTCAAAATCTCACCATTGCAAATGTCGATGTGGATGTCGATATAAATGTCGACACATCGAAATCGGTCACTTTTCGATCGTACATGTCGACACGATTGTGGATGGTTTGTCGACATGTACGATCGAAAAGTGACCGATTTCGATGTGTCGACATTTATATCGAAATTAGCATCGACGTTGCTACACGGGTAATGACCCGCCAAAAAGAACATTTAAAAATCGAAAAATTTTATATGACTCAAAATGCAACTTTTGTTTCCTTATTTCACTAGACAATATCAATTTTTTTAATTCGTTAGCGAATAACCAGGTATAAAATTTATAATAGCCATTTTTACGACCAATTTATTATCATGCATTATGCCACGTGTACACACGTACGACTTCGAAGAAACCAAGCGAGCATGAAACTATCGGAAAACGATTAATAATTAAAAAAGGAGAAAAAAGCTGAAGAGGAAGAAAGCAAAAAAGAGGACAGGCAGCGGCGTTACCGCGAGTAGTGTGTAGGTGATAATCAGAACGTGAGTTTGGACGACGCTTTCGCAGCGCGCAGTTTCGCCTGCGAAGCCATCACAAGAAGGCGGTGAATGTTTTTATGTGACATGTCACTAAAAATAATAATCCGAGTTGGTGTGTTGACACTTTCATTAAATACAGAATAAAAAATCGTTCACCAACTCAACTTTGCACAATCGTATTACAATAATAATTGTACTTTAACACTGTCATCTGACAATTATTAGGCAAATTGGACCACAGATTTTCTCTTCAACGTTCGTACTTGTACGCTGTATGCGTCTTGCATCTGTTAAAAACAGTTACGCCTGATGATTTGAAAACACCATCTAGAAGAGCTGACAGATGTGCTTGAGTGTCTACAAACGGAGTATAACATATACGTATACGTAGGTCTTAGGGTATACCAAGATTGCACGCAAATACAAGCTTGTAATTATATATCAGTATTTTCATGGTTGTCGCCTTTGATGAATTTTCTTTTCTGGTGTGTATTAATGACTAGGTACCTGCTTCGGGTATTTACAAACAATTAGTGGTAAAATATTTTCCAAAAATTTTCTTCGTCGGGGTATGATTGGAATGAACGGCACAGGGACACAATAGGTACCTAATCTAAAGAGTAGGATTTGATTTTTAAAATTTTCAAAAAATTTCGCAATTTTTTCAAATAGTTGGTCAATTTTTTTACAGTACTTTAATAGATATTATGAAATTCCCAAGATTTTTTTTTTTTTTTATAAAAAATTTTGCGAGAGAATTCCTTTTTTGATGATAAAAGCATTGACACAAATCTTGCAAGTTCTGCTTTTGGTTTTGAAACTGATATTTCCTTCATGATTTAAATTTTAGGTCCTGTTTTTTTGTTTTTTTTTTTCAAATAAGGAATCTTTTTTTTTTTGAACTGCCCGAGCGGCACACTCGATCGATAATATCGGAAGATGTAACGTATCGATAAAAAATCGTTTGAAAATCTATAGATGTTCTCACGATATTATAAAGATTTATCGGTACAACTTCATAGGCAAAAAATCTAAAAACTATCCAATTCGATATTATTAAGATTTTATGACGATATTCGTCAACGATACTATCGACAAAGAATATTAAATTTATCGATTCCGATTTTCCACCGATTTTGTGCAGATATTTGAAACTACATTATCGACAAAGAATATTAAATTTATCGAATTCGATTTTTTAACGATTTTGTAAAGATATTTAAAACTATATTATCGACACATAATATGCAATTTCTCGACTTCGATTTTCTAACGATTGCGTGAAGATATTTGAAACTATATTATCGACACGTAATATGAAATTTCTCGATTTCGATTTTTTAACGATTTTGTGACGATATTTGAAACTATATTATCGACAAATAATCTGAAATTTCTCGAATTCGATTTTTCAACGATTTTATGACGATATTTGAAACTATATTATCGACACGTAATATGAAATTCCTCGAATTCGATTTTTCAACGATTTTGTGGTATATTATCGACACGTAATATGAAATTCCTGGAATTCGATTTTTCAACGATTTTGTGGCGATATTTGAAACTACATTATCGACAAATAATCTGAAATTTGTCGAACGATTTTTCAACGATTTTGTGACGATATTTAAAATTATTTCCAAATTGGTAAAAATTTTTCTAAGTCCAACACGTCTGGAAGTACTAAACTGCCTATTATAAGCGTTTTATTGCTAATTCCTCAACGATAAGGTATGGCATAGTGGTTAAGGAAGAGGATTACCATGCAGGAGGTAGATGGTTCAAGCCCCACGGGTGGCAGATTTTTTATAATTTTTTTTTGACTTTTTCTGAAATGATCCTCTTACCGTAACATGAATAATGTGTTTAGTCAAAGTTTAATGTATTAATTATGCTAATTAATGATTTTTAATTATAGAAAAAAGCTAGTAAAAGACAAAAAATCGGAATAAAAAATCGATAAAAAATCGACAGAATATCGAATTCGATAAAGTGTCGCGAAAGTTCCGCCTAAATCGTGAAATTATCTTTCGATATTATAGATAGATTATCGATAAAATATCTTACTATAATCTCGAAATTTTTATTAACTATAATTCGTCGATAATCTATCTATATATCGAAAGATAATTTCACGATTTATGCGGAACTAACGCGACACTTTATCGAATTCGATATTCTGTCGATTTTTTATTTCGATACAAAATCGTTGAAAAATCGTTCGACAAATTTCAAATTCTTTGTCGATAATGTAGTTTCAAATATCTGCACAAAATCGGTGGAAAATCGGAATCGATAAATTTAATATTCTTTGTCGATAATATAGTTTTAAATATCTTCACAAAATCGTTAAAAAATTGAATTCGAGAAATTTCAGATAATTTGTTGATAATATAGTTTCAAATATCGTCACAAAATCGTTAAAAAATCGAAATCGAGAAATTTCATATTACGTGTCGATAATATAGTTTTAAATATCTTTACAAAATCGTTAAAAAATCGAATTCGATAAATGTAATATTCTTTGTCGATAATGTAGTTTCAAATATCTGCACAAAATCGGTGGAAAATCGGAATCGATAAATTTAATATTCTTTGTCGATAGTATCGTTGACGAATATCGTCATAAAATCTTAATAATATCGAATTGGATAGTTTTTAGATTTTTTGCCTATGAAGTTGTACCGATAAATCTTTATAATATCGTGAGAACATCTATAGATTTTCAAACGATTTTTTATCGATACGTTACATCTTCCGATATTATCGATCGAGTGTGCCGCTCGGGATTACTTACTTATTTCATTTTCCCAAATTCTTCACTTTTTTAAGGGCTTTTGGCTTTTAATTCGTACATTCATTTTCAAAATCATATTTTTCCAAGTTCCAGTTATTTTTGATCCAATTACCATTCATGTGTTTCTAGATCCAGAAAAAATTCATAACAATACACTTAGGCACAGAAAAAATATTTAAAATCTCTCGAAAAATTTCAAAATTTCCAAAATTTTTGCAATCTATTCCCATTTTTTCTAGCTGACAAAACACCATGAGAATAAACCAAACCTATGATGTAATTTGGAGGCTTTCAGCGTCCCTAAGAGCGACTAAGCTTTCCAAACCGAACCCATATTTCTAGTTATTTAGTACGATATGAATTTTACCTCACCTACTTAGCAGCGGTCACGTTATTCACTCTGCCTATGTGGAATACGTAGGTTCGGGTTCGTACGAAAAGGCAAATCATACCGAGTATTCTCCGAATATCATTATGTTGCGAGCTGAATAATTATCTATGTCATCGTATTTACCTGTAATGAAAAATCAATTCTGGGAATCACGCAGGTAAATAGTAAATACACAGTAGTTCTAAATTAAAATATAACGAATCATAAAATTCTTATCATTTGAGCAAAAGTGTAACTTTATCAGATAATTTGATCGTCGCGACAGAAATAGAATTCGTTTACTCAGCGAGAGATCCGATGGATCGAGCATTTGAATAATTTTTAATCAAATTATATCCATATACAAATAGACGAACGAGTATATTTAGGTAGTTTATTTTCTTCACCGAAGGGATCGCTCTGCAGTGGCGAGCAGCATGCCCATTATAATGCATAGGTACAGATACAGAACGATGCCACAGGGCGGCTACTTAATAATATCCTGTTTCCAGTCGGTTGCCTTTCTGACTTGTCGCAATGGATCCGATTTCCGGATTTATACGATGACAATAAAACAACCATATAAACGTTAATTTACTTTTGTACTTTTGACTGCATGATAAATTTTATCATGGTTTGATGCTGGTGTAGTGATGATGAGAGTGACCAAAAAAAATTCAATTCGTCGAAAAAAAAATTGAAAAAATGGTATGAAAGTTTGGCAGAAGTTTTCAACACATTTACCTACTTAATGGTACTACAATTTTCACAAAAAAATTCATAAAAGAAGAAAATGGACAAAAATCAGGAAAAAAATGAAATGATAATGATTTTTACTTATTTTTGGTGTTCTGAACGTTTAATTTTTGCCAATTCTTTGATGCAGTATTCATAAAATACTTACCTCATACCAAAATAAAATTTACAAAATATGTATTGCGCAATTTTGGTATAAATGAAATAGTTTTTTATTTGCATTACATTTTTCAATACCTAGCATTCTTGTTATTTAATCATATTATTTCCTACGTAAAAATGAGGAAATATTTAGGATTTTAAATTAATTTTTCAGAAAAATATTTTGAAAGTTTTTTGAATTAGGTATGTAAGGAAAATCATAAAAATCTTCTTTCTGCAAAGTTCTTCTCCAAACAATTTTTTTAAAGATTTTCAAATTTTCCGTTAAAAAATTTAAAAGAGTTTTATACAAAAATGTGTTTTTCAAAGTTGTTTATTTTTTTTGGAATATTTTAAATAAATATGTTTTCGTAAGATTAAGAAAACTTTCGAAGAGGATTAAAATTGAAAAAAGAAAACAACTAATTTCATGCCAGATTTTTTGAAAGATAATTTTTCATAAAAAGATGATATTAATATTTTTTTGACAAGATTTTTCATTCTTACGAAACTTTGCAAATTTCTTTCCCAGAGAATTAAAAAAAATTCAGAGTATTTTTTGTTTTCAGTTCTAAAAACTTTTTTTCAAATTTTCCTAAAAAAAATAAAAATAAAATCGAGAGAGTTTTTTAAATAAAAATAGGTATACCTGAGTATCCATATTAATGTTTTGACATGATTTTTGATTTTTTTTTAAACAAAATTTTATTTCAGTACAAAAAAAAATAATAAATAAAAAATAAATCATAAAATATTTCCTGTTTGCAAATTTTTTTCAAGTGAATTTTTAAACGTTTTTTCGAGAAAAAATTTTTTTTTTGTGATTTGTTGAGAGAAATTTCAAATTTTCCTAAAAAATTTGGAATGGGTATTTTTCACAAAAATGTTAGATAATATGGTAAATGGTACCTAGGTATAGTTTTGTTTTTTCCAAGTGTTTTTCTTGGAAGATTTTTGATTTTTTTCAACGAATTTATACTACGCGTATTTCCTTTCAATACAATTTTTGTTCAATTTTTGAAAGGATTTCAGAATTTTCAAAAAATACTGTTCTACCAAAAATTTCTTTCCACGAGAATTTACATTTTTTTTTTGAATTTTTTAAGAGAATTTAAAAAAAAAAAAATTTCGTAACTTTTGACAGGATTTCTGATTTTTTTGGCATCAAATTTTCTATATCTGCAAATTTCTTTAAGAGATTTTTATAATTTTTTTTTACTTATTATTTTTTTTTTAATTTTGAAAGACATCTTTTGTGATTGATTAAAAAAAAATCTGAAACAAAAAAAATTTAACAGAATCATTTGCAAAAGTGTAGGTATAATTTAGTTTTTTTTTTTTTCCCCAGTTGCCACAGCCTTTTGATTTTTTCTTCATGTAGTTACGCGTATTATTTCATTTCTAAGAGATTTTTTTTTGAATTTTGAATTTTATTTCTCAGAATTTTTTTCAAGAGCAAATTCCTTCTGAAAAGATGTTTAAATTTATGAAGATTTCTATTTTTTTTTTAAATGGTTGAAATATTTTCTACAAAATATTTCAATTCTCCTGAAAAAAATCAGCTGCATTGTTTTACAAAAAAGGACCTTTCACTCTTTTTTTACAAGATTTTTATTTTATTTTTTTCATACGAAAATTTTAAAAATATTTTTCAAAAGGTATCTGAATTTTGCTCACAATTTTTTTAAAGAGGATTTTTTATAGGTAGGTAGTATAGGTACCTAGTAATTTTTTGACAGGATTTTTGATTTTATTTGAAGGAAAATTCTTGAAATATTTTTTATCTATCTATACTACCAATTTTATTTACACTAGGTCGATTATTTTTAATTTTTCGTAATTTTTTTTTAAGAGAGTTGTTTATGAGAAGATATTTTTAATAACTTTTTTATAAGATTTTTCGTAATTTTACTAAAATAATAGAAACATTTATTCTTTGCAAATTCGTTTCTAAGAAAAGTGAAAAAAAAAACAAATATGTATTCTTCATAATTTTTTGACGACATTTTAAAATCTAATTCAGGAAATTTTTAAAAAAGATTTTTGACAAATTTCTTTTGAGGGAATTTTTTCCACCTGAACAAATTCTAGGTATACAGTATACACTCACAATTACATTAGTTCTTGAAAAATTAATAATTTTTTTTTCTCCAAAAATAGTCTTTTTTAGGATAAAGTTCTCTTTAGAAAACGAATTCCCCGAGCAGCACAATCGACAAATTATCGAAATAAAAAATCGACAGAATATCGAATTCGAGAAATTGCATATTATGTGTCGATAATATAGTTTCAAATATCTTTACAAAATCGGTAAAAAATCGGATTCGATAAATTTAATATAATCTGTCGATAATATAGTTTCAAAAAATCGGTAAAATATCGAAGTCGAGAAATTTCATATAATCTGTCGATAATATAGTTTTAAATATCTTTACAAAATCGTTAAAAAATCGAATTCGATAAGTTTAATATTCTTTGTCGATAATGTAGTTTCAAATATCTGCACAAAATCGGTGGAAAATCGGAATCGATAAATTTAATATTCTTTGTCGATAGTATCGTTGACGAATATCGTCATAAAATCTTAATAATATCGAATTCGATAGTTTTTAGATTTTTTGCCTATAATATCGTGAGAACATCTATAGATTTTCAAACGATTTTTTATCGATACGTTACATCTTCCGATATTATCGATCGAGTGTGCCGCTCGGGTCCTTGGTTTTTTTTTCTTTTTAAAAATCTTGAAAAAAAATCCTCTAAGATTAAAATAGCAAAAAAATAATCTAAAAAATCTCAGAAGTTCGTGTGAAGGAAAATTTTCATTTGAATATATTTTTTTAAAAGATAATTTTACATAAACCAAATTTGAATGTCATTTTATTTTTTGAAAAAAAAAAAAAAAAAAAAAATACATACCTACCTACTTATTGCTCATTTTTCAATTATTTTCAGAAGATATTTCAGCATATTCGACAAAAATAGAAATATATTTTACTCTGTCCTCATGATGAATAGTTCAATTACAAACTGAATTTGACAGTCCACTGTTGTATTCAACACCTCCCCCCCCCCCAAAAAAAAAAATATATATATACTCATAGTTATGTTTATAGTGATGACAAAATATAAATTTAAATTCTGTTTTCTGACTCGATTTTGACAATTTGATCATGAGCTTTATGATATTACGTATATAGATAAATAAACTTCCAAAAAAAAAAAAATCGAAATTAAAATATTCAAAAAAAATTCTGAATCCAATTATTAGAGAGATTTTTACTTTATTTAAAAATTGGATCAAAGTTTAAAAATAATAATTATTCAAATCGTTAAAAAAATTACTTAACTTATTTGATATTTTTTTAAATAATTAAAATAAGTTGAATAATTTGAATTTGAAAATCACGAAACGACCAGCCTCTTTGAACCCCTCCCCTCCGTCGACCAAAAATTTCGGGAAATTTCCACAACCCAGCGATTTTCGCAGTTGCATTTGCCATCTCGTCGGCAAGGGCTAACGCGCCTCGATCCTCGACTGCATTTAAAAATATGTTAAGGTACGATTACAGCGCCATGATAACTTACGACGGCCAACAGGTAAATTAATGTAGATGTCGGCGGCATAAAGTTGTCGCTGGATGGTTAGTGACGGTTTATGCACGAATGTACGCGGACAGGTGAGTCACAGATCCCGCCTTTTTTAAAATAACAACCACTAGTTGCTCGAACGGTTTTCTATAACCCGGTCGTCCGACAGGTAATTACGAAATTCGCGAAAATTTCGCGCCAGTGTGGTTCGCAAGTATAAAGTTTTATATACCGTTGAAAAAAAAAGCTGAATATTTGCGGCTTTGGTTCGCTTCAAAGTGATCGTGATTTTACGCGGAATTCGCCTCAGTAATAAATATGTAACTCGTATCAATTGTTGGTTTTTAACGTATCGATAATTTGGTTTCATAATGTTGTGACAGTTGTGTTGATTTTTTTTTTCAAAATAGTTTTTCCCTCGAGTGTGATTTACGTGTGGAATTTTTTTTTACAAAAATTGTATCACGATGACTTGATCAGCGAAAGGAAAACAAAATTCTCGAGTGTTTTGGTTTTTTAGAGCATGTCATCGACGAATTTATCAGAACCAAGCACCGATCCAACCTTAATAATGTTGCAGCAAGAACATCAATTAAACAACGTAAATCCGTTCTCTTCAACATCTTACACGTAAGTTACACGAGTTACAACCGAAAACAGTTAATCTTTAATAATTAATCTCATTTAGCCCATATTGAGAACCAGTTCTTTGCGTATAAAAATCGATTTTTTCGTATAATCTACAATGTAAGTATATTTTGCGCTTTAAAGAGGCGAAAAAGAACTGGTTGTAAAAATTGCCCGGCCCGTGTCACAGTTTGCTTGCATTTAGTGCGTTTATGGGCTGTTATAAGTCGATTAATCGATTCCTCCAGTATGAAGATCCGATGAGTTATAAACTGACCGAAAAATTCGTCTGAGGATAAATTCCAAGAATATCAGATGATTCAATTTTTTGTATAAGTTTTTGATTCAAAGGCAGAGCTTTTTTCATATTTTTTCAAAATTCTAATAAAGTTTTTAAAATTCTACTCGAATTGGTTGAAAAATGATCCAAATTTCATCCTTCAATCGTAGAAATTTTCAAATCTTCATTTCAGTTCGTTCATTGACTGCAATTTAATTTATACGTAACCATAATTATTACTTCAGACATGTAGGACGTAGGTATATAAAATGAAAAATGCATCTAAAAATATGCACTTATGAATACGTAAAATCACCATAAACAATTTATTAAATGCATATAACTGTGAATTACGCACCTATTCAGTGGTACATTAACACGTGAGATTATAAATATTAATTAACGACACTCGTTTATTCGAGATTTGTTTTTCGAAATCGATAACGAAACTAAATGGTTTTAGAATCATAAAATTTGCTCAATTTTTTTACGAAATTTTTGATTTCATGCTTTCTTACTTGAATAATCTTCTTTCAAAGACTTTTATCAAATTTTGGAAAATTTCATCAGTTTGATATTTTCTCTATGAAGGAGTAAGTTGATAAATGATAACCCTCTTAGAACGTGATAGTGAATTTTTCAAAAAAAATATTTGTTATTTTGACTGTCTAATGAAGGTTTGAATAAAAAAAATTACGCATTTTCACGACTCGTCAGTAATTCTTTGAATAAAATTACAATTGCAGACATATTTCTAGGTAAATCATTCAAAATAGGTATTATGACTAACGAACCCTTCGTCAATGTGAATTTTTCAATTATTTCGAAATTATCATTCGAGACAATTTTTTTTTGATTGGAGAAGAAACTGAAAATTTTTCATCTGTTTGAATTATTCAACCGAATTTTTAGAGGGTTTTGTAAGAATAAAATATTACCTATTGATGTTTGTACTAATGAATAGATTAGAAGATTAAATCAAAATCATAATCGATCTAAAAAATACCAAATTTAAATAAAAATTGACACCCAGACACACATCTAATTTTTTTGAAAATTTTCAACATTGAAATGAGACATTGAATCTGGCACTCTTTTTTCACTCAAAAAGATTAATGATTCATTTAAAACCATAAAGAACGAGTTTCAAAATAAATGAGGCCCAATATTGCCAATAATTTATCAATGAAAATTCTCCTTTGATTATCGACACACGATATTCAAGTCTTGAACCATGCTCGAAAAAATGTAGGTATTTTTCCATTTCTTGACATATTCTCGTTTTTTTCCTCTCTCAATTTTTTTACACATTGTTTTCAATTGAATTACTTTCATAAGTAATTTTTGCTATGTAACTTGAGAACGAAATTATCACAAAATTCAAAACTCATCAAATTCTATCAAATTTTTCAAAAATGCCACTTCGTTCGGGAGGGGGGTGAAAACAGTTGAATTCTCACAGCAGAAGAACGGTATTTTTAAGATACCTATTGGTATTAATTTTTTTTTGGTCTAAAAAAATTGCAAAAAAAATTAAAAATTAGATTTTTTTTTTTTCAAAAAAAATTTGAAATTATGTACCTACTTTTTGAAAAGCAAAATGCGAAGAGTTCTTACAGAACAAATATATTCTTCATATCGCAATTTTGATGATTTTTTTTTTTTTTTGAAAATGAGAAATGAAAACGTTAAAATTTTGGAAAATCTGTTCTTTAATTCTTTTTATGCCCCATTTCATGAAAAACCATCCAATCTGTGAGGTTAGTTTTTCAATTATTTCATTCAGGAGCGATTGATCTACAATCTCCCTAGAGAATTTTGCAAAACTTTTATTTGTGGGTGATTTTTTGAGAAAGCTAAACCAGTGTTGCAGACGAAGGAACTTCGGAGTTTTTCCATGTAAAGGTCGATATCTCGAAATGTTTCGTAGAAACGTGGGCTTCAAAAACTGAGAAGAGTCTGCTTTTGATAGATGGGGGGGGGGGGGGGGGGTGTAGGTATTTAGTCAGAATTATATGATATCGTGATTTCAGTCGTCTTTGTGCTGAGAAATATTTTTCAATCATTTTTTGAAGGGATTTTCAAATTTTTTCATAATAAATTTGTGGACTTTTGTAAAAAAATTTCAAAAGAACCTTTTGCAAAAAAAAATTCAAGAGTATTTTTTGCACAAGATTTTTTCAAAATTTCGAAAGCATCTCTGGTTTCTACATTTCCCAATTTTTTCCAATGTTTTGATAATAATTATTATTTTCAGCAAAATTTTTGAAATGTTTCCTTTCTTTTGAATTTTTTACAAGATAATTTTTTGTGCTAAAAAATAATTATCCCAAACATTACTCCCAGAAATAAAATCCTTAGCAACCCCCCCCCCCCCCCCTCCCAAAAAAAAAGTACTTCAATAGTTATTGAGATAATGGTTCATCAAGAAATTTTTAAACAATACAGGAGGCTTGGAATTTTTTTTCAAGATTCCAGATTTTTTCTATGAAATCTCATAGGTCTAATAGGTAACGTGTCTATTTATTATCAATTCCTAAAACGTCAAGAGTATGTATTATATTTTCTGAACAGATAATATTGAAGGTACTGATGTTTTTTTTTCAAGATGTCAAAGATTTTTCTAAAAATTTTGACGAAATTTTTCGAAATACATAATTTAACTAACAAAAATGAAAGTTGGAAACGATTTTTTCAAAAACTGAAATAATTACATTTGTTAATACTGATTTTTCATTTTTTGTTAATTTTCAATGTTTCCATGAAATGTAGCTGAAAAAAATAAACGAAGAGAAAATCCATTTGAAGAACGTTTGAAAAGTTCTGAAAACAATGTTAAAACAGAAAATTGATCGAAAAATTTAGTTTAAAAAACATGAAATTCTTCTCATTTTCTTTTTTTAAAACATTTTCGAAAACTTCTTCTAAAAATCAATTTCTTTATTCAGAAATATTTCACATTTTGTGAAAAAATTTGTATAAAAGCACTGAAATTTTCAACAAGTATATCTCTCAAAATGAATGTATCCAAAAGAAAATACACATTCCCTGGAAAACATTAAAAACAAATTTTCGAGAAAAAATACAAAAAATTTTCAAGAAACGTTTCTTAGAAAAGTGTTTTGAAAAAATTCAAAACAACAATTTTAAATGATTTGCTCGGGAAATTTCCAAAAGAAGAATTTAAGTATACAAGTTTGTTTTTTATTACAATTTGAATATAATTGCTTGGTGAGTGAAGTAGCAATTTGTTTTGAATTTTTTGTGGAAAGAGGTAGGACCTGAGCTCACTCTAACCGTGTCTCTGCAAAAAAACTTGAGATTTTTTAAATTTTCCTATTTCTCTTTTTTTCAAGAATCAAATTGATGTTTACCCTCTCCCCCTCCCACCTATGTAGGTAAAATCACCAAACCCCTTTCAAATTTTTCACCAACATTGAATTTCAGGTCAAGCTACATTACTTTGTAAAATAAAATCAAAACTATACCATGTAATCAAATTGACCTAAACGTCAGAGCGAGCAAGAGAAAGAGATAGAACTCATATGCCATTAAATTATGAACTCTTCTCGTTTCAAAACTCCCATCCCACCTACACGTATGATTTACAAATCACCCTACCTCCTTATACCGTAAATGAACATAATTTAATTACCAGTTTCTCTACAAAATTATACAGAATTAGCCTATAAAAATCGTCATTTCTAACAATTTCTCTCGTTAACTCCGCCTCATCACTCTAAACCACGTTGCCTCTCTGTATTAGAATAATTGCAACGTAGACACTTGCATACACCTATAAAAATTATCCCAAAAATAAAATCCTCCTCTATAAAAAAATACCTTAGCTCGCGACGTAGCTAATTAAATGCATAATTTTTTTTTTCAATCGCCATATTACAAGATGTGTTTTTTTTTTTGCAACACACACAAACGCCTACAAAAATCATATTTTCGGGATATATTGATTTATATGATGAATTTTTTTATGTGACGGAAAAAAAGAAGAGAGAAGTTCGTTTACCTTGCCTAATTTTCAAGTTTGGTAAAAAATACGAGTGTGACGGTTTGAATAATGATTTCAGTAGCTCATAAATTTTAAACGTATTCGCTTTTGCGATAAATTAGCCATACGTATGTAGCTTGGTACTATAGATGTACCTACTCTAGGTACTGATATGAATCTCAGCTATCGAATCATGAACTGTTTACCATCGATGCTTTGTAAAAAGCTTATTTTTTGAATAATAAAACGACACGACGATATTTTGTTTGTCGTAAAATCTCGGTTACTGTATCCACACTTGTTTACTCGAGTAATATTTTAGTTAGATTCAATTCGAAACTTTAAAAAATCGAGTTCATTGGTCATTTTAAATAAAGATGGAAAAAATTGAAATAATTTAAACGATATGAATTTTACATTATACATAAAATCTAAGTATACGATTTATATTCGAATTAAAAAGCATGAAACATCGAAAAAGTCAAAGTTGAAATAATTACATTTCGTCATTGGGCAAAACTCGAGACAAAGCTTCGCGAGATCCCACCTAAGACCACGTGTTACTCGATGATGTTTATAACTCGAAGTGTTAGTAATTTAAATTTCGAGTACCCGCAAATTTTTTCCATTTGTTAAAGGAAACTGGTCACTTATTTAAAGGAAATCGTTCAGCTATTTGAAAGAAGTCAGCCGAGCGTAAAATCGGATACACCTTGATTACCAGTTTGATGTATGTAAAACTAAATAACGCTATATATCGGACATATATGAAATGAAAAAAAATTCTACTACCTCGTACAAATAAATTTAACCGTAAAATTACTCACAACTAGAAGTACGTAGAAAGAGAATCATCGATGGTAATTTTGAATTTCACACAAATGAACATAAATGCAGTAAATTGTTAATAAAACATATCTAACAATTTTTCGCCGACAAATCTTCAAATATATGTATAAGTATTTTAGAACAAAAAAGATTTTCCAATGTATCGATTTTTCGAACCGAATAAATAAAGAATAAATATATCGAGTTTTGAGGAGCCCAAGTCGGAAGATATTTTTTTTTTTTAGAGAACAGATTCGTCAAAAGTTATGCATTTCAAATACCTACATTTGGATTTGAATATTCATATACGTGCGCCTAGACCTACAAAGAAAAGAGGGAGTTCTTCAGTTCTTTGCTCCTTATATTCTTCAACTCTGAATTTAACCAAAGTCTATGGGTAATCGATCCTTCGAGAATTTTCTCTAATACCAAAAGAGCATATGAAAAAACATACGATAATTTCATCATGGTCAAGAGGATTAATTAAGGGATAGATATTAATTTCGCGACGTTATTTCCAAAGATGACGTTATTTGCTCGATAAACGTTTTTTTTTCTCTTATCTGTTAGGTAATTATTTATTCCCGAAGAGACAGCGTAAATTATTCATACTTATAAACATCCTTTTTCAAAACTTTAGCACGGTAATTATGAATTATTCATCATATAAGTAACTAACCCAAGAAGCGAAAAGACATTCTGGCCGACGATATACGAGACACAATCAAAAATAGCAATTTAAAAAATTGATGGACAAGTCGTCGCTGTACGAAAATGGAGTATGGATTTATAATTTTCATAAACTCGGACTGTAGATTCAATAAGTGTTGGTATAGTTTTCATTCGACGAAAGAGTCGAACTCGAATTGACTGGGTATTAATTTGTATTCACGGAAGTAAGTAGTGTATACGAACATCTTTTAGAGCTCTCGAGTGTTATTATATGAGTCATAAAAAGAACGTTGAGTTTTGTAGTGGAATAAATTCAGTTTTACATTCGTTGAAAAAATTGTACTTTTCTGAGGCCAAATAATTTGGGGGAAAATGGCATTAAGGGGATTTTTTCAATTTGAGAAAAAATTTTGAAGATGAGAAATTGAATTATTTATGAGATTTTTCCTTAGGTAAGCGAATTTTTTTCAATTTGTCAAAGAAAACTCGTTTGAGAAGTATTTTTAAAATTTTTTATACCTATCAAATTCAAGTCTTCAAGAAAATTCTACAAGAAAAACATTCCATCAAAATGAATTTTTGAAAATTTAAAAATATGTTCAAGCATTTTTTGTGAATTTTTCTCAGAAAAAATTTAGGTAGGAAAAAAAATCGTAAAATTTCTATTTTGAATTTAAAACCATTTTTGGGGGGAAAAATCAAAACCCTTTTTAAAAAATTTTTTACAAAAAGATTTTTTTAGAATGATGAGGACTGTTTTTACCTTTCCAACGAAATTGAAAGAATCAGGTCATTCAACGTTGTCAAAAAATACGAAAGATTTGATGAAAAGTGAATTTATAAAATTTCAAAATTGCAATGATGGCTAAAATTGTCAAAGTAGATCAAGAGGTGTAATTAGGGTTATGAAATTTCGTTATGTAAAGAGAAACTATTTTGTTAGTTTGTTTCGTACTTCGCTTAAAACCCACATCGACCGCACAAAATGCAAAAAAAATTATATAGGTACCTACCTATTTTTCAAATGATGTGGAAATCATTTTGAAGTTTAATGCACCTTAAGTATATTGTTTTTTTCCATGTTATCAAGAATGATGATTTTTTTTTTTAATTATAAAAAAATCAGATTGAACTTAGATATGGTTTTGCGCTGAAAATTTTGAATAAAAGAGATATTAAAAATGTTAGAAGTCATATTTCAATTTTATTTATTTTTTTTGTTCGATGATTTTGAAATCGATTCAATTTTTGTTTTGAACCCCAATTTTTTTTTAAATTCCCAACTTCCTCAATTTAATTTTTTTTTAAGTTAATTTTTTTAATAATTTTTTCAAAGTTTCATAGTCATTTAAATTTTTTTTTGAAATTTCATTTTTAAAATTTTTTAATTTCTATTTTTTTCTAATTTCTTAGTTTTTGAATTAAAAAACTTTTCCAATTTTAATTCTTTTTTAATTCCATTTTTTTAAACATTTTTTTTCAATCTTCAATTTCTCAGTTTTTTTTAAAATACGCTATTCTGATTTTTTTTAGCTGATTTTTCAAAATTTTGGTATGAATGTAATTTTTAATTTTTTTCAATCTTTAATTTCTCAGTTTTTTTTTTATTATGCTTTTCTGAATTTTTTTAGCTGATTTTTTAAAATTTTGGTAGGTGTATAACCAATTTTTAAAAAAATTTTGAATTAAATTTTTTCTCGCATTTTCAAAATACCTAATTCTTTAACAAAAAAAAAAAAAAAAAAAAAAAAAAAAAAAAAAGAAAGAATTACGTAAGTAATTTTTTAGACATAGTTAAAGTGGCATTTTGTAGGAAATGGGAACTCAGATAAGTACCTAGCTGATTTTAAAAAAAATTAAAATTGATAAAATTAATTTTTTTTAAATTGTCGAAAATAACATTTTTTTTTTTGAATTGAAAGAGTTTACATTTTTGAAATTGTAAAAAATACAAAATTAATTTTTTCAAACTGTAAATGGAAGGATACCCACTAGAGGCAAGTTTCTAAATGAAAAAAAAAAATCAAAATTATCAGAAAATAAAAGTATTAAAAAAATAAGTACATAAAAATTACCTATAGAATTCACTTAATGCAAGTAAGTAATCCTTTTTATCTTCTGATTGAATCCCCTCCAAAAAATAAGAGACTCAGTTGATCATGTAAACAGCAGTATCCGGCAAAATCCGAAGAAAATTTTAAAATAAAAATCCAAAATCATTGTCATGTTTGTATTCAAAATCCAAGATCTAAAATCTTTCTTGCAGTTGGATTTAAAATTCATGATCCAATGTCCAAAATCTTTTCATCAATTTATTAATTTTTTAAAATTTGAACTCTGCATGCAAATGCACTATCCGTGTTTAAAAAATTCTTTCAAAAAATTCGAGAAAAAAAATCGTACGAAGTTCTTGAGAAATAGAAATTCTCCATCTTACTACATTAAGTACTTCGCTTTAAAAAAAAAATGAAAAAATGAAAGAAAATGTTTACATGATGAATGTCTTTCATAAAAAAATTCCTCTGGAAAAATCGTTTCGAATTATCATTTTGTACTTGGCATAGCATTTTCACAGTGTTGACATTACTGCTTCCAAAAAATAAAAATAAATAAGGTATTTTGATTATTTCCAAAATGCTTTAAATCCTATTCCTTTTTCCACTTCAGGATTTCAAATTCGAATCCAAAATCCTTTCAAAAATTGAGTTAAAATTCAAATTAAAAATCTCGATTTCGAAAATTTTTTATTAATCCGAAATGATCTGAAATCCGCCAAACCCTGTTATAAAGTTGACAACTGAAATTACTGGAGAATAAAAAAAAAATTAACAGCAAACATCTCGCCATTACTTCGACTTTTTATCACCTATTTCCATAAAACACCATAACAATGAATCAAAATGGCAACATTATGGTTACTTTTAGTTCATAATCAATTAAAAACAATTATTTGTTTGAACGATACGTAAACAGGTAATTAATTATATCAATCTGCAATAATCAGCTCATTAAATCAGGTATACACCTGAGAAGTAAAAAAAAAAAAAAAAAGCAACGTTGATAAATATATATCCGTGTGATTCATTTGAAACTGCACTCCACAGCACGGCGGCAATAGTGAAAAAATGTGACACTTTTCGAGAGAATTTTCCTCGCACCAATCTTTGGAAACATCTTCAAAATGAAATTTTTTACGCGTTAAGTAGGTACCTATACAATGAATTTGGAGAATTTGCATAGCTAAAAGAAGTATGTAACAAAATTATCATAATAAAGTGATTTTTAATGAAATGTTTGCAAATTTAATTATGGAATTTTTCGCGATACCGGAACAGTTAATTATTTCAGTGTGAGGATGAAATTCAATTTTTTGATTTACCGCATCCTCTTACAACAACTATGAATTATAAAGTTTAGGCGTTCAAATCGCTGCCAAAGTATTTTGTACTGCTTTTTATTCAAATTTTGATTGATTTATAAGTGCTTAATTTAGCATTATACAGGGTGTTTTATGTATTTGTGCAGACAAAATGATAGAACTTGAAAAAATTAAATTAAAAAAAAAATTCTACGTGATTTTGGAAACTTTATTCCCTTCATAAACCCCTTTCATTTTCAAAAATAGACCACTAAAGAATATTTTCTCCCTTTCCAAGTGCATCCACTCCAATCTAATAGCGACCTTACTTAGCATAATGTATCCAGGTTGATCAAAGCGTTAGAAAAAAGACAAACCTTTTTAGTAGAAACTGAATCGAAGTACCTACATGCTACATCCCGAGCAGCATAATTGCTTCGCTAATCACGCTTTAACCATTCGGTAATTGAGTTTTCAACATCATTAACGGCAGGCCATGATCCGCTGATACCAGCACGGCATCGAGCGCGCGTTTATTTAGTTTGAAGAAGAAAAAAAAGCAAGCAAGAAAACGAATGAACGAACGGCGGATTTTCTTTTTAATTTAAAATGTCGTGTTAACGCATTAATGCTTTGGTTGTTGAGTTTGAAACTGTGGCTGTAGCGGTGCAACAACGTAGGAAAATACGTCTCCAATTTAAGAAGCACGTCTGATGTTCGAATATATTAACGAGTTACGTCGCATGACCAAGTGAGCGAGTATGTTCACGCTTCTTACTGGGCTTAGTTATCTCCTCGCGCTAAAGAATTACATGTGATATAAGCCGAAGCGGCGGCCGGCTTCCGAACATCGATAATCTTAATATTCGACTAATTTGCCATGGTTTGTACGTGCTTCGAGCGAATTTACGAGAAAGATGAAAAAAAAATTTCAATTCGAATATTTGAAATTCGTTTTCGGGTTTCGGTTGTAATTCAAATAGGGTATCTGTAGTCTCTGTCTCGTGTGGTGGAGTTTGGTACTTACTTGAGATGCTTTGGCAATTTTTTTTTTTTTTTTTAATTTTTATTGATTATACAAAAATGTTCGAAGTAATCGTCAGGTCAGGCTGAATCGTACTATTTTTGCAGCATCAGCGTAATATATGTACGTAGTATGTATGATAGGTTTGAGATGGCTAGCATTACTAGCATATACCTAGAAATGAAGTTTGCTATAAAATCGCACCTAAAACTGAAGTAATTTACTGTGTCACCGATGCAATTTGTGAAGACCCGAGCTGAACACTCGATCGATAATATCGGAAGATGTAACGTATCGATAAAAAATCGTTTGAAAATCTATAGATGTTCTCACGATATTATAAAGACTTATCGGTACAACTTCATAGGCAAAAAATCTAAAAACTATCGAATTCGATATTATTAAGATTTTATGACGATATTCGTCAACGATACTATCGACAAAGAATATTAAATTCATCGATTCCGATTTTCCACCGATTTTGTGCAGGTATTTGAAACTACATTATCGACAAAGAATATTAAATTTATCGAATTCGATTTTTTAACGATTTTGTAAAGATATTTAAAACTATATTATCGACAGATTATATGAAATTTCTCGATTTCGATATTTTACCGATTTTTTGACGACATTTGAAACTATATTATCGACAGATTATATTAAATTTATCGAATCCGATTTTTTACCGATTTTGTAAAGATATTTGAAACTATATTATCGGCACATAATATGCAATTTCTCGAATTCGATTTTCTAACGATTGCGTGAAGATATTTGAAACTATATTATCGACACGTAATACGAAATTTCTCGATTTTGATTTTTTTACGATTTTGTGACGATATTTGAAACTATATTATCGACAAATAATCTGAAATTTCTCGAATTCGATTTTTTAACGATTTTGTGAAGATATTTAAAACTTTATTATCGACACGTAATCTGAAATTTCTCGAATTCGATTTTTCAACGATTTTATGATGATATTTGAAACTAATATTATCGACACGTAATATGAAATTCCTCGAATTCGATTTTTCGACAATTTTGTGGCGATATTTGAAACTACATTATCGACAAATAATCTGAAATTTGTCGAACGATTTTTCAACGATTTTTGACAATATTTGAAATTATTTCCAAATTTTAAAAATTGGTGAAAATTTTTCTAAATCCAACTCGTCTGGAAGTACTGAACTGCCTATTATAAGCGTGTTATTGCTAATTCCTCAACGTTAAGGTATGGCATAGTGGTTAAAGAAGAGGATTACCATGCAGGAGGTAGATGGTTCAAGCCCCACGGGTGGCAGATTTTTTATAATTTTTTTTGACTTTTTCTGAAATGATCCTCTCACCGTAACATGAATAATGTGTTTAGGCATAGTTTAATGTATTAATTATGCTAATTATTGATTTTTAATTATAGAAAAAAGCTAGTAAAAGACGAAAAATCGGAATAAAAAATCGATAAAAAATCGACAGAATATCGAATTCGATAAAGTGTCGCAAAAGTTCCGCCTAAATCGTGAACTATAATCTCGAAATTTTTGCTAACTATAATTCGTCGATAATCTATCTACGAGGGGTGTTCAATAAAGACTGTCACTTGTGCTTTTTTTCGCAGAGAAATGATCTGAGGGGTCTGAAACCCTCATAAATCGATTCCTCGCGTCATTTTATATTAGAATACCAAGTTTCAAGTTCTTAAGTCGACTGGTTCTATTTTTAATTATTTTAATAAAACGCGAGTAAAATTTTCGCCTCTAAATTTTTAACAAAACTTATTATAATATTTTGAATATTCTTGGATAAATCGCTAGTTGAAACAGGTTGAAACGTACGAGGGGTTGAAATAATGTTTTGGGGATAGTGCAGTGACTAAATGATCGTGTTCTTGTAGGCACCAGTCCTTTCTGAACATCAGGGGCAGATGTAAGGTGTAGAGGGGGAAACGGTGCACCACTTGCAGCCCTCACCGAAGATGATATCGACACTAAACAGAAAATATCTGCACCAATCGCCGCCTAACTATCGAAAAACACTCTCCTATACTTCAGATAACATTATCAAGCGCAGACACCTACATATGCGCATGTCCCGCGCTTGCGCACATTGGCTCTCTCATTACCTGACTCTGGAGAGTGAATGTGCGAGTTCTGCTTCAACTTTCATGGTCCAGAAAAAAATCGAAACAGTTTCGCAACTGATCCAAAGTCTAAATTCGACTTCGACCATCTTTTTCCTTTACCCTCAAGCTGAAAAACACATGAAAGTTCCACGTTTACCCCCCACCCCCGCAACAAAACAAAGTTTAGAGGCGAAAATTTTACTCGCGTTTTATTAAAATAATTAAAAATAGAACCAGTCGACTTAGGAACTTGAAACTTGGTATTCTAATGTAAAATGACGCGAGGAATCGATTAATGAAGGTTTCAGACCCCTCAGATCATTTCTCTGCGAAAAAAAGCACAAGTGACAGTCTTTATTGAACACCCCTCGTATATATCGAAAGATAATTTCACGATTTAGGCGGAACTAACGCGACACTTTATCGAATTCGATATTCTGTCGATTTTTTTATTTCGATAATTTGTCGATTGTGCTGCTCGGGGATTTTTTGTTCATTTTTTTTTTCGTTTTCAGGATCATAAATAATTTTTATACATCATCGAAAGCATTTCTAATCAATTTTATCACGTGTCATGCGTTGAAATGTAGTCGAGCTAGCTTCTTACTCTCACACGAGAGCAACAAGAAGAATCTAGCTTTAATTTTTACGATGCTTGAATATTTTGGAAGACTTCGAACAGTCGATTTTTATTTTTCAATTTCTGTTTGTTTAAAAAAAAATGAGAAAGTAATAAGTTTAAATATTTCTAGATTTTTTCAGCAATTTTTTTTTTTTTTTTTTTTTTTGTAAAATGCACCTCTTTGAGTGGATTTTTTTCAAAACGAAGAATTGTAAAAAAGGTTTTTGCAGAGATTCCAATTTTTTAAAAGGGAATTTTTTCAAGAATTTTTTATTGGTGAATTTTTTTTCTTCAAAAATAGCTTAGTGTGATTTTACAAAAAAAAATGATAATTTTTCAAAATGGAGAAATTTCCAAAGATTTTTTTGAAAGGATTTTTTACAGAAAGAATTTTTCACTTGGAGGAATTATTTTCTTTAAAAAAGTAGCTACGAAAATTCTTTTCGTGAAGAAGATACCTACTTCTTCAAAAAAGAATTATTTGTCAAAAAAAATGGAAAGAATTTTGTTCAATTGAAAGAATATTTTTTCGAAAAAAGTAGCTAAGTTGGTTTTTTTTTGCCAAAAAGATACCTTCTCAAAGAAAAATAAAGTACCTATTTTTCAAACAAAAAATAAATAAATAAATAAAAAATATCTGAAAGGATTTTTTTTAAAAAAGTAGGTACCTAAATTATTCGAGATTTTTTCACTTGGAAGAATTAATTTACTAAAAAATATCGTCAATATCGTCACCTGCCAGGTAAAATCAACCAGGTGAGATGAACTTGGTTGATTTTACTTGGCAAGTAACGATAACCACATCTAGGAGAATTCTTTTCAAAAAGACAAATTATTATTCAAGATATTTTTTTGAAAGTTTTTTTTTTTTTTTTTAAATAATTTTTCATTTGGTGTAATTATCTCTAAAAGATTTTTTTTGAAATTTTTTTTACTGAATAAATTCTTTTCAACAAAAAAATGTGATTTTTTTTTACGATGAAAAAGATACCTACCTTCTCAAAGAGGAATTATTTTTCACAATTTTTTCCTGAAAGGATTTTTTACAGAACAAAAATTTTCTTTAAAAAAATAGCTTAGATGATTTTTTTGCGTATCTGAGTACATTTTTTCAAAAAGGAATTATTTTTCAATAATGTTGTGTTTTTTTTTAAAGATTTTTTACAGACAAATTTTTGATTCAAAGAGGATTTTTATTTGGAGGAATATTTCGTTAAAAAAAGCTCAGATGATTTTATATGTGAAGGAAATATTTACAAAGAGGAATTATGATCCTAGATTTTTTCCTGAAAAAATTCTTTAAAAAGGAATTTCTTACTTGACAATTTTTTAAATTTTTTTTTCTGAAAGGATTTTTTACTGAAAACATTTTTCATTCAGAAAAAGTATTTCCGAAAAAATAGTCAAGCGGATTTTTTTTTAAATTAATAATTTATGTGCGTATTCGAGAATTTTTCTGAAAAGATTTAATTTACTGAACGGATATATCTTGCTTGAAGGAATTATTTTATAAAAAAATGCTGAAATGATTTTTTAGAAAGATAATATCCTTTTCAAACAGGAATTACTTTCCAAGATTTTTTTTTCTGAAAGGATTTTTAATCAGGTGGAATTATTTTCTGATGAAATAAAAAAAAAAAAAAATATAGCGAAGATGATTTTTGCGAACAGTATATTTTTTTGAAAGGGGATTTTCTACTAAAAAAGTTTTACCTAAAGTTAAAGATGTTTTCTCTGTACTTAGAGATTTTCAACTTGGAGGTGTGATTTTTAAAGATTTTTTTTTTTCGAAAAAACTTTTCAATTGTAAGAAGAATCTTATATAAAAAAAAAACCAACCTAGAAGTATTTTTTTCAAGAGAAATTGTTTTTCAAAATTTTTATTTTGAAAGAATTTTTTACTTGAAGGAATTATTTTCCAAGATTTCTTTCTCTGAAAGGATTTTTCACAAAAACATTTTTATATTTGGTGGAATCATTTTCCAGAAAAAAATAAGATTAGGTACTACATGAAATACCGGATGATCGATTGATTAGAGCCCCCCATTTATAGCTATTCATGTCGCAAAAAAGTTATTTGGTCACATTTCACATTAGGCATCTACTTAAATAATGCGAAAAAAAGATTACCAAATAACTTTTTTGCGACATGTACCTAAAGCTATGAGGCGACTCCAATCAATCGATAACCCAGTGAATTCAGAAAAATAGCTTAGATGATTTTTTTTTTTTGCAAATAACATACTTTTTGAAGGAGGATTCATTTTTCAAGATTTTTTTGGAGAATTTTTTTATTTGAAGGAATTATTTTCTAAAAAATAGCCAAGGTGATTTTTTTCAAGAGTACGTGCGTATATTTTTTCAAAGAGAAACTATTTCAAGTTTTTTTGGCCAATCGTTCCTTTAATTTTTCCTCAACCTAATTTAAATTTTTTCAATGCATTTTTTGTTTTCAAAAGTTAAAAAAAAAAAAAAAAAACTTTTCACAAGAGAAATTTTGCGAGATATTATTTTGTAAAAATACTCTCAATTTTTTTCCTGAAAGGATTTTTTTGGTTAAATTTTTTTGCAGGGGAGATTTTTTGCCAAAATATTTAGGTAGGTATTTAAAAAAAAAAAAAAAAAAAAAAAAAAACAGTGGATTTTTACTGCGATTTTTCTTCAGAGAATCATTTCATCGATATGTTCTTTCGATAGGTACAAAGATTTTATTCACTAAAAAATCCAAAGAACGTTAAATGAAAAAAATATTTTACCTACATTATAAATTAATTGATGAGCAACAAATTGGAAATTTCAAGTCCGAAGACCATTAATCTGAAATTCTGCAAATCTCCAACGTCCATAAAAATGATAAAAAAAGAAAACAAGAGAAACGTGTAAAAAAATTTCAAGCTCTGCTGCGATTCCTTCCATCACTTCTCCCATCGTATTTGGTATAAGATTACACTGGAGCATTTATATACAAAGAAGGTCCTTTCTTCACCCACACATATTCTTTCTCACACTCACTCGGTTCGTTAGTAAAAAAATTACAAATTACGAGTATAGTAATTAATTGATACGCGCAAGCACAGCAACTAACGCGAACGGTATACTACGAAACAAAAAAATATATATTATGTATAAGACATAAGAGTATAAAATAAATTTGTCTTAAACACACCACCGAGCGAAGCGTCAGTGCCAGTGCCATCGCCATCTAAAATAGCAACAATTATGTTTACTTCTGCGTGTAATTGCGATCACATTCACATGTATAAGGATAATGAGTACACACGTATACATCGAGAGAAGAAGTCAAAACCGATATCATTAATTAGAATTTACAATTATTCAGACAGCGTGTTATTAGCATACTATTACTTAATTTCCATAGTGTGGTCAACAAGCCGTGCATTCGTGCAACGGACATGGATTCGTTGTTTTCCTTCATAGGCAAATGTTCCTATACATATTATACCTTTTATGTACGTATCGTATCCTTCATAATATATCGTGTTGTCCTTGGAAATTGGAGAAAAGTTTTGATCCAACTCCAAAATACGTACGTACGTTCGCCAGTGTATGTATCGTATGGTTTAGTAGCTCTGTTTCTCTTTTATCTTTGCATTAAATATCGCTTTGTAATTTATCTTATAATAGTCTCAGTTCGCAGATTACGAAAATATCTTTATCTCGGGCTTCAAGTATACGTATATACGATGCTTTAAAGTAAAGAGGTTAACAATGTACTTGCAACATTTTTGATACATTACGCTGCGCATTCAGCCATTTATGAGAGCTAATTAGTTTAATATATAGAGTACGTATACAACTGTTATCGTATCCGAGCGTTTATTTTTTAAATTTTTTGGGTTACGCGAAATTAAGAGAAGACTCCTTTTTTTTTCCAACAGGTAACTCTTGTAGGCAGTCTTGGATGATGATTAAAACTAATAATACATTTCAAACTTATTTATTCCCAGTCTTGTTTTCTTGATACCCACTCATTAGGTTACTTTATAATACTTAAGACACACGAAAGCTAATCATGAGACAAAAACACGTACCTAGTTCACACTCTGACGTAGGTACCACAGACCGACACAGGGTGATTTAAAATAGTACCTAGATGACTCATTTACACGATAATTATTAAATTATAAAACAAGTGGTCTGAGTTGAGGAACACCCTATGTACATTAAGGTGGAGGGATTTTGAAGATTTGCATGGGAGTGATTAATTTTTTTGAATTGCAACTCACCCACCAACAAAAATTTTTAGCCTCCTACATTAAAGGGGAGGGGAGTCAGTGGCCCACAAAGTGGGGTCATTTTTGAAAAAACACGGTTTTTTGACACTTTTGAGTAGTGTCATCTGCATTGTACCTAGGTCACTCCGCTTAAAAAGTGCAATTTGAATTTCTACACCTCCTTGAACGATTGAACTTGAAATTGGATACCACTTTACTACCATACTAGGGGGTTGAAAAGTTGCAGATCGTTGAAAAATTGAGATTTTCAAGTTACAAAAAAAAAGGAATTTTTTTTTTAAAATTTCATCGCAGGGTTACCAACTTTCAATTTTCATAGAATATCGAAATTTCCTGATTTTTCATTGTAAAAATCAATTTTTTGAAAAATTAAAAATTTGTAATCCTGCAATAATTTTTTTTTCATTTTTCTATACCGAACTATTTATTGGCATCAACTGGAGCCGTTTAAGCCCAGTTTTGGAGCCAAGCAGATAATATTTCCTTTTTTTATAATTCGAAAATCTCGATTTATCAGCGATCCGCAACTTTTCAACCCCCTGATAGGGTGGTGAAAGATGTATCTAATTCCAAATTCAATGGTCTAATGAGGTCAGATGGCACAACCGAAAAGTGGCAAAAAAAGGTGTTTTTTTCCTCAATCTGACCTCATTTTCGAGGGTCCCTTGAACCACTCGCCTTTGACCTGGGAGGCAAAAAATTTTGTGGGTGGTTTTCAACTCAAAATGAACTCACCAAATTACATATGGTCAAAATCCGAAATACTTCACCATAATATAGCGTACGTGTACATGTTTAGAATGACAAAAAATTTATGAGAAAAAATCAATTTTTTTCGAAGAGTTTTTTTCAACTACCTAAAAAATTATTTTTTGGAAAAGTTCAAAACATAACTTTTTAAATAAATAATGCTACAAAATAGAATCGTGCATTTTTTATAATTTGAAAATCGAAATTCTAAATTTTCTAAAACACAAAAAAATTGTAATTCGGAAATAAAATATTATTATTTTTTGAAAAAAACACAAAATATTTTTTTTTGGAAATTTTTTTTTTTTTTTAATGAAAAGTAATTTTTGAAAAAATTCAAATAATATTTGGAAAAAAATTATAACAAATACCTAGTTATTGTGTTTCATATAAAATCTGACAAAATTTGTAAAATATGATCTGAAGAATTCTAATGCAGTTTTTTAGTGTCCTTTTAATAATTAAGTATTTGACTGATAGAACATCAGGAAATTTTGATATTCGAAAGTTGGTAACCCTGTGATGAAATTTTTAAATTTTGTTTATCGAAATTTCCTTTTTTTGTGGTTTGGAAATGGTAATTTTTCAGCGATCTGCAACTTTTCAACCCCCTGGTAAGGTGGTAAAAGTGGTACATAGTGTATGTACTTAAAATATGTAGTACAAGACTGCAAAAAAAAAAAAAAAAAAAAAAAAATACAAAATTGTTTACAAGACTTTTTCAAAATTAAAAATGCACTCCCCCTCCCCTCAAAAATCAGATACTTTCACAAAATCGCAAAAAATGATAAATATAATCATATGCAATTGATAGAAAAAAGAAAAAAACAACAACAACAACAACAACAACAACAACAAGGCGAATTGAGGACTGGAATCATTTTAGCAGAATCACTAAAAACGCAACCTGCAGATTTTCAACTCAACTAAATTCTCAGCGATTTCGCATTATTTGCGAGAGTTTGACAGCTTTAGTGGTATATCCCTACTTTTTCTGATGTGGTGCTAAACGCTGAAAAAAAAAGGTCCTCCATTGGCATAGACATGAATCTAGTGTTAAAATACACATAAAAATATCCTCAAAATCCCAGAAAATAGCCCCAAAAATTTTGGGGTAACTTAAATGTTTAAAATTTTGCTGAATTTTCAAAATTATCGAAACTGAAATCTTACAAAAAAAAAAAAATTTACTACAGAGCAATTACACTTTTTTTTGCCCCGGGAAACGTCATCAATTACGTCAGATTTTCAAAAAACAAACTAAAACAGTCTTTTGATTGGTATTTTGACTCCCTACAAAAGGCAGAACCAGCAGCCAACAAATTTTGAATTTTAATTTTCAAAAATTTGTGACTGTCTGTGACCAATTGAAATGCTGTTTTGAAAATTTGACGTAATTGATGACGTTTCCCGGGGCAAAAAAATGTAAACAAACAAAAAAAGTGTAATTTTTCTATTAAAGTATGGAAGCTTCAAAAATTCCATTTCACAGCGAAAAGTAAAAAATTAAAAAATATTCATTCAAAGAAAATTTTCTTCTATAAAATCAATAGCCCATTTTTCTGCATATTCGAAACGTCGTTTGTGATTTTATTTCATTTTTTCAAGTTGAGTAATTGAGTATGTATTTACTTAATACAAAATTCCTACATTCATTTTCAATTTTATTGTTTTAATTTTTGGTAATTTTTAGTTGAATTTGATTCTTTTTTCAGTCAAAAATGTCTTAAAATGCTTGATTTCACTTTTTCAAATTATGAAATAAATTTTATTTGAATTATTTTCAATTTTTATATTTCTCATGTTCAATTTATAGTCATTTTTGATTCGAATCATTATTGTTTTTTCAATTTTAAATTTTTCCCTTTGAAATTCAATTTCTTATCTTCTTGAACACGATTACATATTTTTTTTTCAACTGAGTTTCAAAACATTGTAATTTTTGAATTAAAAACTATTTCATATTTACCAACTTGTTTCAAATTAAAAATGATTTTCAGATAATTCATCTCATTGGTTCATGTTCATCTGCGAATGTTAAAATTCATTATTGATTACATTATGTATTTATGTATGAATTATCGTGCCATTTTCTAATTCCAGTCTATGTCGAGTAGGATTTCTCGCTCCTCAAAAGCCTGGTTACTATCCGCATGCTCCATTGCATCTTCTGCATAGAGCTGTCGCTCAATTTCAGTCTCTCTTGCAGGCATTTCCACATTTGCGGCATGGTAGCTATGGTGCCTTAAAATTGCTGAAATAAGTCTACCAGCTGGCAATGCTCTCCATCCATTTCTGATTCGTTCATCTTTTAGTAGATAGTCCGCATCTCGACGTATTCTTCTGCCTTTGAGCATTTGGTTATGATACCATTGTACCTTTTTTCGAATAAAAGGTCCAAACATAAGCAAATTTTCCTACATGACTGATTTTTTCCTCTCAAGAAATTATTCATCCCCCTAAAAAAAAATCTTTCCAAAAAAAAAAAAGAAACACAACCAACACAAAGATTTCTATCGTCGATTTGAGAAAAAAAATCCACCAACACCAGCTTGCACTTGACGAACCGAACAAAGCTAATTTCCAATAATACCAGGCGATATTCAATTTGAAGATTTTTTTTTTTAATTTACCATCCTACGAGGCGTCGAGCCGGAGCTGGTCGATTGAAAAGCGTAAAAAAATATTTCGAATACGTGTTGGTATAAAAATGTGTAGCTCATCGAAATGCTCTGTTTTTCCATTCGCTAACCCGGCTCTATTTCTAATGCATTTTACTTATGATGTCATTGGGTGATTGATTCCAGTTGTAATGTTCTGTACGTAACAAATATTAAATGCAATCTCATGGTCGGTTTATTCACATCAGAAAATGATGATGATTTAAACTGGTAGTCTAAATGAAAACGTCCAAAATATAACTCGAGTCATTCGGAAGAAGAAAAAATCAAAGCCGTGTAAACTGGTGTACTATGATGTGACGCCGAAACAATGCTGTGAAATGTTGAATATTAAAGTGTAAAAAAAAAGAGCAACAGCGACGTCCATACCTAAACTACAGAGAAACCAATGTCTGCGCCAGCGTCGAAGTTATACGAATTAAATGCTTTAATATGTTGTGTGCAGTTCATTCAGTTTTAACGAATCAAAACTATTCTCATCTTCTTCGTTCATTGATTGGTTGCCAAAATTTCCTCAGTCAATTCCTCTCTCGCGAGTTTCGCTCCTAAAGCAAATTAATCCATTCGGTCGCCTATCACGAAACATCCGATACAATGGAATTCTTCGTAGAAATTAAATCCATCTCGCTGATAAAACGTTTACTCCCAACGAAGCGAATTTTTTTCCATATAAACGCCCATCGCGAAATTCAATTAAATTAATTCGAGTGCAGGAAAAGCACAAAGATAACGAAATTAAATTATCGTAAAGAAAGACCAAAGACCATACCACAGTCGAAGCTGAGTTTGTGTAATACGATAGCCTACCAGTAATGTGCATTTTTTTCCCATAGAAAATGCAGATAAGATTTTATTAATAATCTAACGACGATTTTTTTTCTTTCAGTCTCGAACCTACTTTTATTTCTCATTTCCATGATAAATCTAAAGGAATTTGGAGTCATCCTAGTAAAATATGAAGTTACGATATAAACTCCATATACGTAACTGGTATTCAGCAACACCTTCGATAACGTGCACTTCTCGCTTCATTTTCAAGGCATCGCCATAGGAATACATTTCCATTCAAAATTACCCACACTTGAACCTTTAGAGAGAAAAAAACTAGCTAATTCGGTGCGATTTATTAGACTTTGGATGTTAAATTACAATAAATCGCTCGAACCGAAATTCTCTCGCATTAGAGAATAATTGAGCATATTCTGAAATGTAAAATATTCGCATTTTTTAAACTAAACCGTAACGCAAAACAAAAACAAACAAAAGATGTAACTGTATAGTTACAGTTAAGTAAGTATTATTGATCATCTCCGATCATACGATCGTATATAGTATATTTTATATGGAATATACATATACAATGGAAGAAAGGTTTATGATATTGACGCGCGTGCCTCTGTATATGTAACGGATAGAATAAGTTTGTATTTTTTTCCTCAGGCATGGAAATAAAAAACCAGGTAGGTATAGCTACGTTTTAGAAGAAAAAAAATCGTTTTAGACACGGTAAAAATTGGTGTTCAAATCACGAACGCACAAATGATTGACAGTCAATCAGAACTTAATACGCGATATGTAGTATAGCTCGGTGTTTCAGTTCAATAGCCAAGTAAAATCTGCACTTATGCGAGAATATACTTGTACATTTAAATCAACCATTACAGTATAAACACGCACCTATATATGTAAAAATCAAATACCTACATTCTGACTGGGCTGAATTGAATCATGAAATGACATTGAATATCGAACGGTGTCGAGTGGAAATTTTTTTTACTCGTGTCATCATGTTTAATCGATGATGTTTACTGCGGTATTTTAGAAGTTTAAAAAAATCACAAAAATTTTTTTTTAACGGTTGAGGACGTGAAAATATGTATTTGGGAGATTGGGTTTACGATCGGGCCAACTATGGATCTGTAGTTGATAAAAGTTGCAGAATTAATTATTGCTGGATGAAAAAAAAATTTAAATACTCATTTAATTTTAAATTAAATAAATTAAGACAAAAAATAAAAATTGAAGAAGCCAAAATTTTTTTTAAAACACATTCACGATCAGACTTCAGTAAATTAAAGAAACACTTCTATGATTCTCAAAAGAATTTTGGGAAATAAATTTTGATAGAAATTGAGAATAGGTACTCGTATCTATCGTATCAAAACAGAAATTTTATAATTATAGAGATCATAAGTAGACAAGTGATTGACAAAAATCAAAAACTTTCAAAAATAGAATTTCGAAAAAAATAAATAAATAAAAATTAAACGTTGAAAAAAGTTTATCTAAAGAAATTTTCAGCAGAGTTGCTGGAAAAAATTTATATGTAAAAACTAAATTTTGAAAAAGTAAAGTTGCTGAAAATCAAAAATGTCAAAAGAAGTTGATTTTTAAACAAAAAATATAGATTCTTACATAAATAAATTTTTCAGAGAATGGATATAAATCGATTTTTTTTAAAAATTGATAACAATTAAATTTTGAAAAAGGTCATAAAAACAAATTTTTAGCAAAATTGGTATAAATCAAGAATATTAACAGGATTCGATTCATTTTTAAAAGTAGATTTTTGCTGAACTGAAACCTATTTTTCAAAAAGTCGATAAAAATCGAAATCTGTAATATTGATAAAAATCGATATAAATCAATTTTTGGTGACTTGGTGTAAATATTTTTTAAAGAAAAATTGATAAAAATCGAGAATATCAACAGAATTTGATTGATATAGAAAAAGTGAGATTTTTAAGAAAATCGGCTTTTCAACAAGTCGATAAAAATCGATTTTCACAAAAATTTATTACAAAATTTGAAGAAAAAAATGTCCAACTAATTTTTAGCAGAATTGATAAACTATCAAAAATTGAGAGAGTTTGATTTTCAAAATAAAAATATATATTTTTTCAGAAATCAATTTTTCAAAAAGTCAATAAAAATCAGTTTTTGCAAAAAAATTTAAAAATTAAATTTTTATTTAAAAAAAATAATTATAGGTACCTATCTATACCTACTTGCACTTATACCAAATTGAATTTTTAAAAAAGCTAATAAATTTTTTTTTCATTATTTCTGGTTAAAACAAATTGATAAAAATAGAAAATATCAACAGAATTTGATTTTTAAACAAATTAAGATTTTTATGAAAATCGCTTTTTCAAACAGTCTATAAAAATAAATTTTCACAAAAAACTGATAAAAATAAAATTTTGAAGAAAAAATTATCAAATTGAATTTTGAAAAAAGTTTATAAAACAAAATTTTTAGCAAAATTGATGAAAATTAAAAATATTGGTGGAATTTCATTTTCATAAAAATATTGATTATTTTTATGGAATTTGATTTTCCGAAAAAGTAAATGAAAATCGACTTTTTTCACGAAAGTTGATAAAAATCAAATTTTGAAAAAATTGATCATATCAATTTTCACCAAAATGGATAGAAATCTAGAATATCAAGAAAATAAGATCAATTTTTCAAGAAGTCTATAAAAAGTGATAGATATTTATAAAGCCAATATTACTTACAAAAAAAAAATTAATCAAATTTTGTGAGGGAAAAATTGTAAACATTGAAAATAATATAAAATTTTGAGAGGAAAAATATAAGAAATTTCTATTTTTGAAAAAAGTAATGTCAGTTTTTAACAAAAATTATTAAAAAATTAATTTAGAAAAAAAAACATTGATTACCTAACAGAAATTATTTATTTTTGATCAAAAAGGTTTTACGAAAATCGATTTTTTGATACGTCGATAAAAATCGATATCATTGACAGGTATGATTTTTACAAGAATCAATTAAAAATGAGTTTTCTTCATTTAACAAAAATTGAGAAAATTTAAATTTTCAAACAAAAACAACCGTGGGAAAAATTTTATGAAAAAATTTATGAAAATATAATTTTACTTACAAAAAAGAAAGACAGCGATAAATCGAGAACTGATAAACGTGATTCATAATTTATGGAAATAAATTTTTAAAAAATCGATTTCATCGATAAAAATAGACGTTTTCTGAAAATTGGCGAAAGTCAAGAATATCAACAAAATTCAATTTTCTAAAAATGGAAAATTTTCATGAAAATTGATTTGTACACAAACTGATAATATAAGGTAAATAACATTTTATGGGGAAAAATGGTAAAAATCTAAAATTGATAACTATCAATTTTTGATTTTAAAAAAGTGAAATTATGTATTTTCATGATTAAAACACGTTTTTTCAAAAATGAACAGGCATAAATTTAGAAAAAAAAAAAAAAAATCAAGTTGTCACAAAAACTGACAAAAGGCAAAAATACAAAATAATAAAAATCTATTTCAAAAAAAAAATAAGAAATCCATTTTTTGAAAAAGTCGATAAAAATAATAATATACGCCTTAACTAAATAAAAACTGATTTTCACAAAAATTGATGAAAAATTAATTTTTTCCAAGTGCAAAAATCAGCGAAAATGAAATTTCTTAAAATTTTTACAAAATTGATCTAATTATACGTAAAATTCTATGAAAAAAAAGTTTTTTGTCGATAAAAATCAATTTTTTTTTTGAAAAATTGACGAAATAGAGAATTAATTTTCAAGAGAATCTATTCTGATTTTTACGAAAATTGATAACATTATAGTACAACTAGATTTTTTTACGAAAGACAAATTTTTATAATCGTTGAAAATCGAGAACAGAGACAGACTTACGAAAAAAGTTGTTTTTTGAACATTGAAGAAGAAAACTAACTTACCTACATAGATAACTTTGAAAATTCGTTCTCGAATCAACTTCTCATTAAAAATTTGATGCAAGAGCCGAATTTTTTCATTCGACCTTTGCTTATAGATTTTCCAGATCGCGTCACATATTCCCCTTATACCCCTCTCCCAACCAAATCACCGATCCAATTATAAATAAATCGATAGAATACGAAACCTTTATTCATGTATCATGAAAATTGACCGATTTTTTTTAAAAATCTTTTGCAGCGTAATGGACGACTACATGCACCAAGACCTATCGCAAAAAATGGCCGGCTCGGTGAATTCTCCTCAAGACGCATCTTCGGCATCCTACAACGTACTTTCTCCATCTCATTCACCCACCAATCCCTATAGTCAACACCACCTGTATGAAAACATTAGAAATTACGCGCACCATCATAATTACATTAGTAACTCTAATAACGAAAATGATCTCGTCGTTCCTATTACGCAAATGTTACCAGGCCTAATAAATCAACAACATCAAAGATTACAACAACCAACCGAAGATATGAACGCTACGTGGATAACCCCAACAGGCAACGATGAATTGATAGGGGGCAATGGTAACACTTTCTTACTGAATTCTGAAGACGGTGTGCGCGGCAGAGGCGGCGGACATTTAGCCAATTACCATCTGCATCATCAACAGCATTTGATAAACAACGAGGTCGGCAATATCGGTAAAATAACTACCGGTAATCAACAGAAATGCATCAAAGAACAGCGTATTAGAAGACCGATGAACGCCTTCATGGTGTGGGCTAAAATTGAACGCAAAAAATTGGCCGACGAGAATCCAGATCTACATAATGCTGATCTCAGTAAAATGTTAGGTAAGATGATACTCAATGATATTGTTTTTATTATTACCATTAGGTAAATTATATTCAATATTCAGAGCAATTTCAGAAATTAAAAGAAAAATATACCCATCTTCCCTAAAAACAATAAGAATGTTCTTTATTTTTTTAACTAAAAAATAAATTCAAATCAAAATCCGGGATGGGAAAAAATTACATTGTAGTATCTGGACGGATTTATCGCGTTGTAATTGAAATAAGAACCCGACTGTGCCTGGGTAATTTCTGCCAAGCACGAATGACTCATACCCACGTACTCAATGACGTGAAATACTAATACGCAAAAAAATTGGGGAGAACTTTAAAAATACCCATAATAAAAATTTTAAATAAATGAAAGAAAATTGCACTTCCTAATACTTCTTAAACTTTTTATCAAATCGCCCTTCAAAGATCAAGAAAAGTGCTATAATAATCTCGCGCATGTACAGTAGACTGCTGTAAATTTAAATTTGAAAAAAAAAATGCAAACCTATTAAAATTAATTAGTTTTATGATGAAGGTTAACAAGCTGGCAAAAAAGTTCAATAAACTGTTTCAGATATTTAAAAAAAGGTGAACAGTGATAAAATTTCGGTTTGGAAATTTCCAACATCCGTGTTTGACTATCTCTGTGGTAATTTTTAGCAGAAATTCAAGGAGAATAAAAAAATAAATAAAGTGTCTGGAAAAGTTTGCAAAAAAATTTAGGATGAGTAATTTGCAAAAAAAAAACAAAGAAAAATTGAAAAAATGAAGAACTTGCAGTTGTAAGAAAATTTTCACCAAAATATGTAGAATATACTCGCAATAAACTGTAAAAGTCAAAATCACAACGAAAAATAATTATTTAAAATTTTTTTGGATCAAAATGTACATGACAAAGAATTTTTGTTTCAATAGAAAAATTTAAAATGAGGAAAAAATTATTTTAAAAAATAATAAAGAGATGGGAAAACAATTTTAAAGTTGTAAATTTTTTGGGTACAACACATTATTACGTATTCTGTCCATTTTTGCGAAGTGAAGAAAAAGAAATGATTTTTTTGAAATTTCATTTCGAATAAATTCCAAATTTTTGAAAAAAGTTGTTCGAGTGTCGAAAAGCAATGACTGAATAATTCGAAAGACTTCGCAGTCAGTTTTACATAATGTTAACAATATCGCAAAATTAAAATTTTTATTTCTCAAAGTTGATAAAACAGCTCTATTTTTCTCTTTTTCCTCTTCCTCTCCCTCAATTTCTATCTGTTTTTTTTTTAAATTATTTTTGAAGTGATCCAAGATCAAGATCATTAAGATTATTTTCAAAAATTAAAAAATATTATGATGGGAGATCATAAAAAACAAAACAAATAACCCAGATGGTCAAAGATGTTTTTTTTTTTTTGGGGGTTACTTTTTTTTTTCTTTTTTTTTTCTTTTTTTTCAAAAAAAAACTGAAAAATATACGTAGATACACTGAAACATTGAAAAATATTCTTTTTTCATTTTCTCCTAAGCTTCTAAAAAATTTTTGCTCCGACATTGCTCCTAAAAAAAGTATTATTCCTCTGATTTTTCTACTGGAAAATATTTTTGCTCGGATTTTGCTTATAAGAAATTTTTACCCCTGATTTTTCTCATAAAACATATTTTTGCACAGATTTTGCTCCTGAATTTACTCTTCCCGAATTTTTCATTTTTGTAAAGAAAACTATTTTTGCACAGACCTTCCAAGAAATTTTTTCTTTGATTTTTTTTCCTGAAAAATATTTTTGCTTATATTTTCTTCTAAAAATATTTTTGTTCAAATGTTGCTCCAAAAAAAATATTATTCTACTGATTTTTCTGCGGTAAAATATTTTTGCTCAGATTCAGCCTTTAAAAAAGACAACCCTCCCCCCGGATTTTTCTCATAAAAAATATTTTCCTAATGATTTTTTTGGTGAAATATTTTTTCTCAGATTTTGATACTAAGAAATTTTTTTTAATTGATATTTTCTCCTGAAAAATATTTTTGGACAGATTTTTGTTCCAAAATTTTTTTCTTCTTATTTTTCTTCTAAAAAATATTTTTAGGCGGATTTGTTTCTAAAAAATATTATTCCTATGATTTTTTACTGAAAAATATTTTGGACCAGATGTTGCTGAAAATAAATATTTTCCTCTAATTTCTATCAAAAAAAATATATTTTAGCTCAGATTTTGCTCCAAAAAATTTTCCTAATTTCTTCGAAAAAATATCTTCCAAGATTTTTCTCCTCAAAAATATTCTATGTCTTGATTTTTCTTCTAGAAAATATTTTCTCCGAATTTTTATCAAAAAATTTTTTAATTCAATTTTTTTCAAAAAGTTCCAAAATATGTTTTGAAAATTTTCGTCATAGTTGAGTAATTTTTGAGTTCAGCAGACCCACCAAAGGGAAAGAAATGGGTTCATTTTTATCAGATCTGAATTTTTCAAGAAATTATTTTCTGTTTTTTTTTCAAAGTTGATAAAATGGATAAAAATTTTATGTAAAAAAACCCGAAAAAATCAGTTTGAAATGATTGTAAAAATTAACTAGGTACGAAAATTAGGAAGTTTTTTGTAAAACATTCACAATTTTTGTTTCAAAATGAAATTTTTCCAAAATCGATATTCTCAGAATTTTTTTGGAACAATATTTTGAAATTTTTTTGCAATATAATCACAATTTTGACTTTCTAAATTTTTTTTCAAAAAATTAATAAAGCTTTTGGCACACTTGTTTTATATTTATAAAATTATCCTCGCGAAAATAAATTGCAAAAATTTGACACCCGATAAAATTAGGTATGATGAATTTTAGGAGAATGAAATTTTTGAAGAGATGGCCAATGACTATAGCAGGGCCCAACAAATGTTCCCATCGCGTCTAAATTTTCTCTTGAAGAGTCTTACGTTCAGCATATCATCTCTTTTAATTATTTTAAAATTATTAAAACATTTTCCAAAGACTGTGACCTTTTTCCCATATTTTATTCTATTTCATTTCATGCTTCTATCCAAAGTTCCAAGTAAATTGAAAAATTCGCTTCGAAGGGGTTTTCACTATTATTAGGTAGTTATTAGGTTCAGAATAATATTCTCTCTTTTCTTTCTTTGAAAACAGCACTCATGACCTTTCGAATTCAAAAGTTGAAAGCAATTCTATTCCAAGCTCAAGAATTACACAACGAATTGCATTTTTCTTCTTCAAAAGTACTTACCTACGTACATAAAAGAGTCGCACAATAAGTTTTCCAAACAAAAACAAAATTTAAAAAAAACCTACAATCATTAGCTCGCCACATTACCAAAGATGCAAACAAACGCTTTAATTAGCTCGTATAATTACGTAAACATAACTTTTATAAAGCATACAAATTAATAAACAACAGAATTTTCCGATCAGTTAGATAAAACACTGCGTCAATGAAGTATATTAACCCTATTTTATTTCATAATCCAAACTCCTATAATAACTCCTTGAAAAGGAATTTTTTTCCACACAAGCGTAGCTCTATTTTAACAATTCAAAAACAATAAAATTTCACTACTCAAAGAAAAAGTATGCAATTTCTAATAAGTTCGATTTTATACAAGGTCGTTAGAATTTTTAAAAGAATATTTCAAATACCTAAATTCAATTCTCCACATATAATGAAAATATATCCAAGCATTAGGCAGGGTAAACGAATGAAAAGTAGTTGGTAATATCGACCTTGTTTTTTTGTGTTTTTTTTTCATTTTATTATGTACGTATATCCGAATACCGGTAGGATGGAAGTACAGCGACGACAGTGTGATGATGGTGGCGATTTTGAAAACATTAAGAAATAACGCGTCGCGCTTCGTTGCACTTCTTTTGGCTTAGGTTTAACAATTACCTTGGAAAACAGACCAATTGTAAGCGATGTAAAAGAGATAGGGATTGTCATAGTGAAGCCAGATATTTAATTCGACTTCGAGCCGCAGCCAACGGTTTAATTATAAATGTAAATGAAGTCGAATAATTTAATTTTTCATTTACGAATTCGAATTAAATTGTAGGAAATTAAATTCAAAGTAGGTATTTTGCGAAAATTTTCTACCGAAATGGTAGCTGAATAGAGCACGAGGCTGAGTAATTTTTTTGGAAGAAAATTGCTACCAAATTGAAATCGTGATGGAGTCGATGGCGTGAAATTCCCAATGGAGACGAATAGGCCTAATATCGCGCTATCTGCATCTTGCCAACTCCTTCCACCGTTTTCATATTAATATCTGGTTGTGAAAGTAAAATAAACAAGTCGGAGATAGGTGTGCAAAAAGCATCTTTGAGAGTAGTTCTGAAATACGATTGGCTGCAGCCGTCATTATATATTTATTTATGTATCTACAATTAAAATACAAGTTAAGTAAGTGAAATAAGGCGGGGCTAGTTTGCTCATATGCGGGATTCAACTCTCGAGAGTGGTTCCAGTTCGATACTAAAACATGCGAGTTTCTGAATTATTAGCATTATTAGTATATTCCTACTACTCATTAGCACGTCGTAAATATCGAAGGCGGCGAGAGGCAAGAGATAATAAAATATCTACCCAGCTGCAGTGCCGAGCGATGCCAGCGCCAGCTTCATCTTTCGTTTCCATTCTTCTTCTTCCATTTGTTAATACGTTTCTTGGATTTGCTAATTTTACACTTTACGCCAGAATGAACGTATAAGCGAATTTAATCCGAGATGGTGAGAAAAAGGTAAGCCATACGACGGTGCCAGTGGCACTGGCACTGACTCTGTCAATGCGAGAATTATGCTGATGGGTTGATTTTTGCAACTTGAAATACTACTCTTATGGCGACGAATGGCTCTAACGATTAATTAAAATTAATACGAACTGAATCATCGCGGAAATGGAAAGAATTTACCATACATCACGATCAGAAAATTTTTTCTATTACGCAACGTTATATTTTGGTCCTAATATAAATATTGATGAGTACGTAAAAGTAAGCTTTTAATTTACCATCGACACAATGGGGAAAAATCACACCATTAATTAATTAAATTCTCGCGAAAGATAATTAATTGTTTTATAGTCGTATTAATTTTTAAAAGACTCGTTTATGCCCTCGTGTAATCAAATTTTTTTCTAATAAATTTTCAAAAATCAAATTACCCAATTGCATATGCAATTTTATTCGTACCTGTAAAAAAAATACGAGCCTCGAAAGAATCAAAGTGGATTTCGTAAAAATTACCCAAATAATACAAACACGACTGTTACAATTAAAAACAATGCACGTGCTACCGTTTACCAAGCTAACCAAAAAAAATTTAAAAAACTTATCAAATGAGCGAATTTTAACGCGCATTTAAAACACTGGTTTTTCTCGTTTATCGAAAATTTAAACGAGAGTATTTTACCACGATGCAAAAAAAAAGCGTAATAAGACATTTTTATCATTAATAAATTAACCCGAGGAAAACAATTTAATTACAGTGTATCGGAGACTATTCAAATGGGAGCTAAACGGCGTAGCATTTTTATACGAGGTATAAATGTTTATCGAAAGATGGATCCGTTGTTGAGAGAGAGAGAGAAAGAGAGAAAAAAGGGTGTAAAAATATGCAAGGAATGTAGCACAACAAACCATAACTACCGACCTGATAATTAAAACACGGAATAGGAAATACGGTATTTACCCTAATATACCCATGTCATAACTCATGTACACAAATTTTACGCTGAGGTACTTCAATAAATAACACCATTTAACTTGTAATATCATTAATAATAAAAAACTTACTGATTAAAATTAAATGCACAGTAGAATATGCCCATAAATATGTGTACCTAGAGCTACGTGAAATTAAATGCTAATAGAATCGTCAAAAATTAGCTAGGGCTGGGATCTAGTACGTAAATGGCAAATTTTAATTTATTGGAATGTAACGAGCGTTGATTGCAATATATTATTTGAAATTTTTTTTTAATAAATTATTGTAATTAAGATTAAGGCCCGTATTTTAAAAATTTCCTTATACTTAAGGCGAAGCCTTCTTACACAGACCAAGTAGTTTTGTTTATTTTTTCCATACAAATAAATGGCTGCTCGATGAAAATTGACACGATACGTGTAAAATCGCCTCGCCCTAAGGACAATGTTCGCTTAAGCAAATTTTTAAAATACGGGCCTAAATCACGTTTTTAAAAAAAAATTTAGAATTGGAAAAAAATGCTTTGAATAGAATTTTAGAGCAGTTAGCTATTTTCAAATAAAATTCGAAAAAAGACTGTTTTTAACAAAATTAAAAGGAAAAAAAAAGTAAAATTTCTAAAAACTAACTTTTAAAAACAAAATCCGGAAATTACAGTTTTTAAACAAAATTACCACATAATCTCTTTTGTCCCCCCCCCAAAAAAAAAATTTTTGAATAAAATAATTTTTAGAAACTTGATAGGTACCTATTTTTGAGAAAAAAATAATCAAAAAATTGGTTTTAAACGAAATTTTTGAAAAAATTTTAAAAAATGAGTAAAGTTTTTAAAAACTAATTTCCAAAAAAAAAATCAAAAAAAAAAAAAAAAATACATACTTAATTCTAATTATTTCAAAATAAAATCTTTAAAAAATATATTTTGGTATAAAATTTTAAGAGAACTTGTAGGTATTTTTGAAAAAAAATCAAAAAAAAAATGGTTTTGAACAAAATTTTTGATAAAAAAAAAATTGAAAAGAATCAAAAAAATTATTTCTGAACTAAATTTCAGAAAAATTATTCTTGAACAAAATTTGAGAATTTCAAACAAAATGAAAAAAACTGTTTATAAGAAAATGTAATCAAATATAGTACGTACGTATATTTTTTGAATGAAACTTCAAAGAACTAATTTTTCAGCTAATTTTTAAAAAAATGATTAAGTAGGTATTATCAAACAAGATTAGAAAAAAAAATTTTAAATAAAATTGAAGTAAAAATATTTAAACAGAATCAAGTAAGCATTTCGGAATGAAATTAAAAAAAAAATTGAATGAAATCAAAAAATTGAAAAAATTGGAAAACATTTTTTTTTAAATAATTGTTTTGTAAATAAAATCTTGAAATGAGTGGATGAGACGTGATGAATGTGATGATGACCATACTTGATGAATGATGATTGAAAAGATTTGTCGATCAATAAAAGGCTTGTAACAAAAATTAAGTCATTTTTCATTTATTAAAAAATAATAATAATAATTTTTTATAAGTTGTTTTTTAACAAAGTATCTACTTACCTATTAGAAAAATAAACTTATTTTTGTTCAAAAAAATTGTATTTGAACAAAATCGGGAAGAAGTTATTAAAAACAGAAATCTAAAAAGATAGAAAGAAATTTTAGAAAAATAATTATTATGTATAATTATTATAAATAAATTTATTTTCGAAGAAGAGCGAAAAAAATTCTAAATTAATGAAATTCAAAACAATTTAATTTCAAAATAAAATCTGAAGAAAATTGTAATAGGAGTTCTTTTGAAAGAAAGTCGAAGAAATACATTTTTTAATTAATGATAATAAAATACCAAAAATATATTTCTGAATGAAATTTGAAAAAAAAATCGTTTTTGAAAAAGGTTTAAAAATTGCTCTCAAAACAAAAATTTGAAAAATTAGTTATGTTTGAATAAGATTATTACAAAAAAAATTTGCACCTAATTTAAAATTGAAAAGAAATAATTTTCGAACGAAATAAAAAAAAAAAGTTTCTCAAAAACGAGATTTAAAAAAAATGCTTCAAAAATAGTTAAAAAATTCAAACAAAAATTTGAAAAAATGGACGACATTATTCAAAAAAAATATAATATTTTAAATTTTGAAAAAATATTTTTTTTTCAAATTTAAAAATTACCTTTAAAAGAAATTTGAAAAAAAGTTTTCAAAAAAATGAAAATGAAATATACGTATTTTTGAATAAGATTTGTAAAGGGGGGGGGGGGGCTACTTTTAAATATTTTTTTTAATGCATAGAGTTGACAAGCGGAATTTTTTAAGACTTTTTTATATGATGCATTTTTGATTTTTTTTTATCTGAAGTATCGAGGAAAAATTGCAAACAAAAATCATTTTGCATTTTTTTACAAAAAAAATTAATTTTTGATTTTTGAAAAATAAAATGCATGGAGTTTTCAAAAAAGAAAAGTTATATTCATATTGCATTTTGATGATGTCGTTTTGCAAAAAATATTGATAGATTTTTTGGAAAATGAAAAATTTTAAGCGTCAAAATTGGAAAACAATGCGACTTTTTTTAATGCCCCGTTTCCAGAAAAACTATGCAACCCACGAGGTTCTTCCTCAGAATGTTTTGTATTCAGTACAGTTTGGTCTGTAATTTAACGAGAGGATTTTGCAAAATTCCTACTTTCTACCCGATTTTATCAAACCCTCTCATAGTTTCTCATCGAAGTATTCCAGTCAACTCGAAAGAAATCGTCGACAAATTAAAATTTTGCAAAATTCTCTCGTTAAAGTATGGGGGAGAACGTCTTCTACAACCCCAAAAAAAGATGAGCTCGATACCTCCATTAGTTATTGAGATAATGGGGCATTCATGTGAAATGGGTAGGACAGAAAAAGGGTAATTAGAGTTTTTTGATTTTCCAATAATACATTCATATGTTTTTGTTATTTTGTTGACCAAAGTATAATGAAACAGAATTATTTTGAAGTCTCAAAAACTCTATGCATTTTTTACTACGAAATCTAGGAAATCACAATTTCAAAAATATTCAACTGGAATTTTTGAAATTTTTAATTTCCTATTTTTTTTTTGGAGTCAGTGGAGCCGGGGATGGTCCGGTCTTGGCATATTCAACTATACTGTCAATACATTTGTACTCTATGTAATAAAAAAAAAGTCGATTTAAAAGTAGCCCCCCCCCCCCTTAAACTTAATTTGTGAAGATAATTATCCCAAAAAAAAGTCGACAATATAGATAAATCTGAAAAAAAAATTCAAAATAAAATTTGAAGAGAAATAATTTTTAAACAAAATCAAAATTTTTAAAAAAAAATCAAGATTATTTAGCTTAAAATTAAATTTAAAAAAATTATGTTTTCAGTGAAATAGTCTTACAGAGATTTTCCATTTCTTCGAATAAGTACGAATAATACTGAATATTTCGAAAAATAATCATTTTCATCTCTTCGTATACGTACTGTACTTGATACGTTCAATTTCGTTCACTATTAACTTCAATAGGAAGAAAATTTTATCGCAAAAAATGTCTCAACATGCAACCAAAAGTACAACAAACTCGATAAAAATCAGTAGACAGACAACTAGACACCGATTGTTATCTTCTTTTGTTTGATTTTTTCGGTACATTAATGAACCAAACCAATTCAAATGGAATTTTTTTTGGGCTTTGATCTTTTATTAAAATACTTATGTAATAAACGAATGCAAACAGTGGGAAAGTTTGGCTTTAAATTATCGAGAAAAAATTAACAATAAAACTAGATTTATAATACTTTTTATTCAAAACAGTAAACATTTTAATTTTACAAGCTCTGATGCCGACAAAGGAGTTGATTAATTGTAAAAAATTTCATAAATCAAGATAAGTATAGCAGAACGATGAACTTTTTATTTTAGAGACAAAAGTTCAATACCTCGAGTATTCGTATTTCTCGAAAATATATTCTATTTTTGGTTTTTATTTGGAAACTGGTTTCAGAATGAACCGAACAGTCGCCCTTTTTCTCTTTTTTACGCTCAGTAACTCAAATAATAATTGAGAAAATAGCTAATTTTATCTTTCCTATAGGTCTTCCAACCATCAAACGTATTTTTTCTATCGTCGTTTCTAAAAAAATATATGATTTTTTGACCAATCTATCGCACCTTACACCTCAATCAAATCACGTCGATATCAAAAAACGATCCCATCAAACCAACAATGTACCTGTAGTAGGTTTTTCTACATACACACGAATCTGTACAGTCTGCAGCTAGAACGAAGCGTAATAATGTACACAGAAAAGTGAAACGGGATTTAGGTATACAGGATTGTGGTGACATGAGGAGCGGAACCATGGACTGTTAATAATGGCCTCAATGTTTGATCTTCGCGTATCAAATTCGTATGTGAATTGCGGAAGGCACCCAACCATACAAAATACCCCGTCATCTTTTATCGAATCCTATTTTATCATTTTTTGGAGGTTTTTTTCTCCTCAAGTCGATGATTCTTTTTTTTTTCGTCCGCAAGTCAGTCTGGAAGTCAATTCCAGGCACCTTTTTTCTTACTTTTGCGGCGAGTATAGGTACTTTTCGAAACGAATATTTAGGTTTGGGTTTGTTTTCCACTCAAAGGAAACTGTTAATGAGTCATTTCCTCGTAGAATGACAGTAATGCATTCAAAAATTCGACAAAGATGAAAATATTCGGATATTTTGTTAGGCTAGAGCTGTAGTAGAGAAAGACGCAGTGAGTGAGTAGGTTAACAATTTAATGCAGAACTGAAAGCATGTAGTTATGTGAAGCAATGGGTGAAGTTAGATTGCTTTACGATAAAGATAATTTATCAGCCTTTCACGTATCATTATATTTGTTGATATTTGCGTTTAGAAAAAATTCTGTGTTGGTTTTTAATTGCGATGTGCCTCCATATATGACGTCTAATTAATGAAATTATTTATCATTATGAGCATAAATCGTCGCCAATTTCGGTGGTGTGGGCATCTATATGAGATGAAATTGACAGCGAAAGTGAGGGGTGATTTTTTTCGATAGGTAATTTTTGAATTCTTTCAAAAATTAAAAAAACATTAGATATCAAATCCAAATTTTTGATTCATTCTCGAAATTTTTCCAAAAATATCACCAATTATTTGGCTATCTCTCGTGCATCGAATTATACGAAATTTCGATCGGAAAAATCGAGAAACATCGAACATTAAACTCGTGAACTTTATAGATATGCCTATTATAACGGACTTGACAGATAACATATTCGTCTAGTATTCAAATGTTCGACGTTAGGTTTCAATTCACGTCTATTTCAGTTATACTATTTCAACCGAACGGGCGCACGCTTCATGCCGGAAACTACACTTGCGAGAGCTACACGATTAAGAACAAAAAATGAATATTAAAAAAAAAAATAAAAAAAATAAATAAATAAATAAGGCATATATGCTGCTCGCGTACACAATTCGAATACAAATTATTTGATTAAAATTTGAATGTCGATACAGTAACGAAAACACACGCGCAAATCGTGCTCATCAGGTTCAGGTTCGTATTACTCCCTCGCATCGTAAGTAGCATCGGTGTCTGAATTTTGGCTATCGAAAGCACGCGTCGTCCAGTCGCCCGCAGGTAAATCAAGTTCAAGTGCGAGAAACGTGGAGAATAATATTGGAAAATTCGTGAGAGGTGTTAGGTGTTTGCGAATAATTTTCTTCAGTTTTTTTTTTTTTCAATAGTTAAGAATGCCAATAATTATAATGAAATTCGAACGAAGAGAAAAAATTCAAGTCAAAAAACTCTGATCAGAAAAGCTGAAGATTTTTTGTTATCACCTCCACAATAATTCTTCACAAAATTTTAGGAAATCTTCAAGATCAGTCAAAATTATTTTTCTTTTAATTTGCATAAATTTTCTAAAAAAAATTTAAGAGTTCAATTTTCAAGGTTAGACAATTTCTGCCAATTTGAATAATTGGCCAAATAAAAAAATTGGAAGAATTTTGGAAATGTTATAAAATTATAAAAATTTGTAATTTCTTGATTTTAAAAGATTTTAAAAAATTGAAGCAATTTCAAAAATTTTGCGTATTATTCAAAATTTCATTTTTTTCAAGTTCAAAAAGTCAGTTTTTAAAGTGATGATAACACTTCTTCATTAAAAAAATTAATAAATAAATAAAAGTTAGTCTAAAAAAAACAGTTTCAACAGAACAACCAAAAAACTCCAAAACCTCTATGCCCATTCTGTACTATTCAACTTATATCTATCCAACATATCCTGTTCGAATGCCCCAAGTTAAAACAAGAGAGACTAACCCTACAAATAAATTAAATCCCCCCAGTTATACCAGATATTCCTTCCGAAATTCAAAAATTCATAAACTTAATTAAAAAACTCAACCTCACAAATAAAATTTTAAAAAAATTCTTCCGATGGGTGTAATAATCATGTAATTATAAACACCCCCAAAAAAAAAAAAAAAAAACACTGAAATTCATGAGCCAAATGCTTCTTAAAATTTGTAAAAATTATTACGAAGAAAACAATTTTCAGAACCATTTTTAAAATTTTCATAAAATAGTCCCAATTAAAAAAATAAAATTTCCAAAAAAATCTAGGACAGTTTTGAAAAAATAAAAATAAAAAATAATAGGTAGGTAAAAACAGATGAAAATCACAAATTGATGAAAAATGATATGCAAAAAATATGTATCTACTTATTTATCCATCCAATAAAATTACATACCTATTTTTAGTTTACAAAAGTCAAAAATTTACCAGTAAGAATTATAAATTTTAAAATAAAAAATTAAATTAAATTTAAATAATAATAATAATAAAGGATAAGAAAAAATATATATAAATAAATAAAATTAAACTTGAATTTAAACGTTCAAATTGATTTCTAAAAATATTAATTAAAAATAAAATTAAAATTATTAATATTTCATAAACAATAAATGAAAAAAAAATTAAAGAAATCAATGCAAAAAAACTATTACTATTTTGACTAAAACCTAAAATTCTTCTAATTTATCTTTTTCTTTAGTAGGTATGTAAACATTTTTCTTGACAACGAAAAAAATCAACATTTAAAATAGGTAGAAAGAAATAACAGTTTTCAAAACAGACCAAAAAATAGAACATTCTTAGCGAAAACTTTTAGGAAAAATTGTAAGAAAATTTTTAAAAAATACTCAGAAAAAATTTAGATTTTTTTCTCAATAATAATTAAAAAATCGTCGAAAATAACCTGTTTTTAAAACAAACAAAAACAAAAATTTACACTGAAAAAATTCTCAAATCGATGAAATTATTTCAAATGTAAGTATCAACAATGGTCAACATTTTAATTTAATTTCGAAACATTTTTTTTTTTTTTTTTTTGAAAAATGAGTGGGTAAGAATGGAATAATTTTTAAGATGCCTCGTGGGCTCTGAATTTATGATACCTAAATGATTTTTTTCAAATGATAAAATTATTCTGAGCATCCACGATCTAAAATTATTTACCATTAAATTTCGAACTGAAACAAAATTTTAAAAAAAATTACAAATTCTGAAAATGAAGACGACGTGTAATTATCAAAAATGAAAGTTTCGGGTACCTATCCAAAAATAGGTACACACAAATACGTACTAATTCAGCTGAAATATTTTTTTTATAAACCTTGAAATAATATAAATTTTTTTATCTTGAAACTCAGGTTGGCTCATTCATGAAATCGATCGTATTTGAAATTTAAAAAAAGGTCACACCACATTGATCGGGGAGGGGGAGGGAGAGGTGAATACTCAATTATGTGAAAAAATGATATTTGGAGCAAAAAACGAAAAATATAAAATCTTGTATAAATTTTTTATTGAAAATTTTTGAAAAATTAGTTGCGAATACCCAGAATTCTATAAAATTTTGAAATAGTTAGGTACCTATTGTTTTCAAAAAAAAATTGAAAAATTCACAAATCCAAAAAAATATATTTAATAAAATTTTAAAAATTACCCTTGAAGCAAAATTCAAATAAATTAATTCTGGAAAAATTTTCAAAAAGAATTTTTTTGTTGCGAAATTCAAAAAATTTGTTTAGCTATTTGACAAAATTTAAAAAAAAACTTAATACGTAATAAAATAAACTTTGACAAAAACATTGAAAATTTCCATGTTTTTTACTTCTGTTTCTTTTTTTTTTTTTACTTTTTTGAAAATTGTCTTTGATTTGAAATAAAAATGTAAAAAAAATTTAAAAAACCACGCTTTTATTTAAAGTTGGTCACTTTGTAAAATGTTATTCATAGGGAAAGAGTAATGCCTTAAAAAACAAAAAATAAAATTTACTTGAATACAAAAATGTGTCATTAAAATTTTTTTTTCAAAAATTTTAATGATGAAAATCGTGGTGGGGCGTTAATCGAAAAGGTATTCGTTTGCTCCTCGCACACCCCACCACGCTTTTCATTATTAAAATTTTATGAAAAAAAAATTTTAATGACACATTTTTGTATTCAAGTAAATTTTATTTTTTGTTTTTTAAGGCATTACTCTTTCCCTATGAATAACATTTTACAAAGTGACCAACTTTAAATAAAAGCGTGGTTTTTAAAAATTTTTTTACATTTTTATTTAACTCTTTTTGTCGTTGAAAATATTTTAATTTCATAGTTTTACTAGGTTCGAATGTCTATCTAAAAAAAAAAAAATTCAGCGGCCTCGAAAACCTACATTTCGATACCAATGTTGTGATTATCTGAAATTTTCAAAACTGAACCCCCTCATAGGGGCTCAATTTGGGATCGGGGGTAAATTTGAGTTCGAAAATCGAATTCAGATACCTCGAAAACCAACATTTTGATATCAATGTTGTGAATTTTGAAATTTTCAAAATGGAACCCCCTCATAGGGGCTCAATTTGGGGTAAGGGTAAATTTAATTCCGAAAATCGAATTCAGCGACCTAGAAAACCTACATTTTGATACCAATGTTGTGATTTTCTGAAATTTTCAAAATTGAACCCCCTCATAGGGACTCAATTTGGGGTCGGGGGTAAATTTGAGTTCGAAAATCGAATTCAGCGACCTCGAAAACCTACATTTCGATACCAATGTTGTGAATTTTGAAATTTTCAAAATGGAACCCCTTCATAGGGGTTCAATTTGGGGTCGGGGGTAAATTTGAGTTCGAAAATCGAATTCAGCGACCTCGAAAACCTACATTTCGATACCAATGTTGTGATTTTCTGAAATTTTCAAAATTGAACCCCCTCATAGGGGCTCAATTTGGGGTCGGGGGTAAATTTGAGTTCGAAAATCGAATTCAGCGACCTCGAAAACCCCTAATGTGAGCACTATGTTCTTTCAATTCCAGTAAAATATTAAATGAGAGAGGATTGGTTGAAAACATACTCTTGGTTCCATGAGACATACATAGACATACATAGACATACATACATACCAAGTATATAAAAGCGTGGTAAAAATGGAAGTGTTGTTTTCGAGTGATATAAGTATACGAAGAAATTATTTTTACACTAAATAATAAAAAAATGATTGATTTTTTTTAACAAAAATAAATGAATATTGTTTTTGATTAAAATGTGAGATTACAGTATTTTTTTGTTGCTCAAAGAATATCTCAAGAGCTAGTTGACTGAGATGAAATTAGAACAAACTTTTTTTGTTAGTTTTATCAAATGCTACAGAAAAAATTATGTACAAATTTTACGTATCTGCTCTATTCAAGATGTTGCAGGAGTTTAAAATTTTCCATCGCAGATATCTTCAAAAATTGATCATAAATTTTTCTCAAAATCAATAGGCTTTCATTATGGACAGATTCTAACCTATATTCGAAATTTCGATTAATTTCATCAACCAGCACGAAATTTATGGTCCACCATTTGTCAAATTCACTAACTTCTACCTTCGGAGATTTTTTCAAAATGAAAAACCAAGACTCGTGAGACATTTCCCAATGAAAAATACGTCTTAAATAAAATAAAAAACGAAATCAACCCACTGGATACGTCTTCTAAGAGGAGAGGGGGCAACACTAACCATACATTTTTTTTTCAATCGCAAAATTTTATTCACGACTGACCGGCCTTCAGCTAACCTTAGGAAATTATTAAATTGTCAGCTGCATGGCTATTCGTCCTCGCGCCCATTTCAATCCTCAAAGACTCTCCGATCTCCGCCACGTCACAAAATTATTCTAAATCCTGGCCATTCGACGAGAGAAAAATCCCACACCGAAAACCTCATCCAAAGCGTTTACTCAGGATCAACTCCATGCACAAGCATTGCACAATTTCTAAGAAATGCACAGAACTGAGATTTTTTTACAAGAAGCCCACGTGTCTGTTGTTTATAAAACGACTTGGGATAATTAACATTCGCGCTCGTGTACTCATTATTTTACATTTTACAACGCGAGACTACGTCATTGCGAAGTAGATTGCTCGAAGGCTCGAGTGGCACTTGGTAAAAGTACATGTAAGAATAAAGTAGGAAAAAAAGCATTTGAAACTGCTACTGGATCCATAAAGACCTCCTTCGTTTTTTTCTCTAGTTTTTTTTTTTTCGCTGTATCATTATTATAAAACCTATAGGTATATAACGTTTACATTGGGAGATTACCACGATAGGTATAAGAAGCAGACGATGATATATAATTTTTTCAGATGGAAAAAATAAGGAGAAAAAAATTGATAATTTGAATATGCGATACCCATATTGTAAAATTGATAAACTAATCTCTTATGATCCTGTGTGGAAAAAACCATGGTGGAGATTTAGAATTATCCTTTGTCACATGAAATTAGAAGATCACACCGTTGGAAAAGGAGAAAAAAAAACTGTTCATCAAGGTAGAGAAAATCGGTCATAACCCATATTAAAAATTCATAGGCTCACTTTCGGCTCGGTTTCAATCCAAATGTAGACATTATCATTACCTTCGTTTTGGTGAGTTTCCATATGGCACTTCAGATTGTCATCCATTATCATTAATATCTTAATGATACTGTTTAGGCTTATCCATAGTGTACACAGGTCTGTAATTTTCGCTGTTTTTATATTAAATAAGCATATCTAATGGGCAACCATCGTCCCTCATATCTGCTACATCGAAACGTGTAATTTTCAACGTCTGCGTACAAGTGTGCTGGATGTTGCACTTCTAAATCACCATTTCTTAGAGTTCATTACGACCGAGCATACACGAATCCTGTACAAGTATTGTTTGGCATAATAAATTTATCTCTTATTTAATACCTGCTGCAAGGAAAAAAAGTATACCCAACAGGCGATTTGATTAGTTCCGAGAGTTTTTTCCGAGCGGCACTTTCAAATGACATGTCGCCATCGTACAGATAGAATAATAATGAAAATTTATCATTATTTTCATGTATCTGTCCTAACGCATCATTTTTCTCGCCGACATTTCTTTTTGTACTCGGTCGATATGTTATTAAAAATATCAATTTGGTTCGATTCCCTCCCCCCCCCCTCCCAATCGTTTCCTTTTCCATGCACCTGCCAAAGGTTCGACTCGATTACGAGAAAAATTCTATGGTGACGATCTAGAAAAATTTATACGAGATTACCTACTTTGTTATTCTAGCAATACGAGTATGACACAATTTTCTATTTTTCAAATAATAGCCAAGTTTTGATAATTTTCAAATAAGCACGTTGGTTTATACTAAAACGATTATTCGATAACAATAACCTATTGTTAACAAATCGATGATTCGAGATTATCACCTGTAAATCGCTACCACACTTCTAACACTAAAACAATACCACGATGAGCACGTGGTTTATATTTTTTTTTTCAAAGGTAAAAAAAACAATTGATATCAATTGATTCAACACGACTGGAAAGAAGTATAATTTTACAGAAGTACGTAATAGAATGATAGGAAGACGACTAATAAACTAGATATTGATGAACACGACGATAATTACGTATCATTTGCAGTTGGAAGACTGGAGTAATAAACAAATTTTGAGAATTTTTCCGCTTCGTTTTTAGCAGGCACACTTACACAGACTATGCTTAGATGTGATCTAAGCAGTGGTAAAATTGCAAATTTCGACGTCTAATTACGGTTAATAAATTAGGCGTGGAAATTAAGACAGCATTGATACAAATGACTGTTTTCCCGTCGTTAGCGTCGGAGAGCGCGATATATTCAGAAAACCAGTCTTTGCGCCCAACTTAATCAGGTCCATGTTTACAAAATCCAGTTAATTTGTAAACACATAGGTAATTTGCGAATTATCTGCGACGTGGTGGGAAAAATGATGTAAAATAGGGCTGTGGAAGTCGAAATTTTTGCACACTAGATGCATTTTGAGTCGCAGTTACTCGTATTTATAATTATTGATTTTATAGGGAGCTATAATTTGTCCAATTTAATGGACTGACATACTAAGTGTACCTTTTAAAAACGATTAACACTATCAAGGTTGAACACATTACTATTCATCGATAACGTTGATGGAAAAAAAAATGATTTTCAGTGATTTTCTCATACAGCTAATTAAAATATTATTAGATCACTTCGATCGATCTCGTCGTTACAATTTATGGTAATACTGCAATTTTTATGCATAAACGAAAATGCATAAGTTTTAAAATGCTAATCGTCAATGTCACGTATGAAAATTGATTAATTTTCAGGATGTGGAATTTTTCATAGTAAAATAAAGTACCAAGTTCGAGTCAGTTTGATCCACGTTTTATCTAAACGCGTACTCTATTAGACAATCCATTACTGCCAACTGATAAGAAATTAATTAACAAGAGTAGTTACTGCATTGCTCAAATTCTTGTGTAAAAATAAAAAAATATAATCGTTTCTTCATAAGTAATAATTCACTAGAAACGATAATTCTTTGATAATTTTTTTTAGAAAAAATATACCTAATGAAAAAACGAGAGGGGTTCAAAAGAGCCTTTTTGGGAGGTACTCTTCTCAACCTATCATCTCTATACCTAAGGCTCTAATTTAAAAAAATTTCAAACGAAAGTTGTAGATAGAGATCCTTGAATTAATTTTAGTTATCATAAAAGTTTCGATTAGACCCCTCCCTTTCATCCAATTTCGCAAAACACGTACAAAAATTATCAGATGATTTTCATATGTATTATGCAAAATTTGAAGAGTGGGAAGGGTCCAATCAAAATTTTTGTCATCACCAAAATTATTCCACAGATCTTATTCTACAATTTTTGTTTGAAAATTTTTTCATTTGGCGGCTTTGGAACTGATATAAGGGACTTGGAATGGATTTTAGATTAGACCCCCCCCCCTCTCGTCCAATTTCGCAAAACACGTACAAAAATTATCAGATGATTTTCATATGTATTGTGCAAAATTTGAGGAGTGGGAAAGGTCCAATCAAAATTTTTGTCATCACCAAAATTATTCCAGAGATAGAACTATTGTTCGAAAATTTTTTTAATTGGCGGCTTTGAAACTGATATAAGGGAATTGGAATGGTGATTTTTTTGGAAATTGGAATTCATAGGTATAGTGTGTCATCAATCGCATACATGAGTGGTCTCCTCCGAAATTATATCCCACTCGCGAAAATCGGAGTTCGGAGACCATCTTCATTTTTTCCACTCTGTATGTTTTGTCACGTTTTTTTTGCACCATCCGTTCACTTTTCGAAAAAATGAATAAAAACTTTTTTGTTGCAAATTTTCTGTGCTTCAATTTTAATTAAGATAATTTTTTTTGTTTAAAGACATTTTTGTAGAGTTATAAGCGAAAAGCAACCAAGCAATCACTTTTGAGTCCAAATTTGAGGGAATTGCCAAGGGGTGGGGTTAGGGGAATTTTTGGAGGTTAACACAGGCGTAACTGCCAAGTGTGTTTTAGCACGACTATTTTTTCTAAAAAAATGCTAAATTTTCTCAAAATAAAAAACTTTTCAATTTTTTTTTTGAAAAAATTAGTCCCTAGGTACCAATTTTTTGAAATATTAAAACAATTAAATTAATTTTTTTGAAGTGAAATATTCCTGATTTTTTTCACTTTTTTTTTGGAAAATAGGTAAATTTTTAAAAAAATTTTTTAGATTTTTGGAGGAAAAAATCTGAATTTTTTCATTTTATTTATTTTTTAAATCAGTCTAAAAAATTTCTAATTTTTTGAGTGGAAAAAAAGGGTAAAACAAATCTTTCAATTTTTTAGGAGAAAAAAGTCATTTTCTTTTGAAAAAAAGTTTCAATTTTTAGGAACAAAAAATTTCTTGATTTCTTAACATTTTAGGATAAAAAATCTTTTAAATTTTCTCAGAGAAAAAAATTTCTTTTACGTTACTAGGGAGATAAAGTGCTACTTTATGTACCTCTCGCTGATCTTTCGGTAGTATAAAGAAGCCTTTTTCTCCCTCGTAACGTAAAATATTTTATCCAGATAAATAGGGAAATAAACTACTAAATTTTATTAATTTTGTTTGGAGTCAATCTGTGTAAAAAAGTTTCATATTTTTTTTAAGTACCTAGGTAAATAAATAAGTAAAAAAAAAAATCTTAAACTTTTGTGGAAGAAAAAACTTTTAATTTTTTTAAAAAGAAATCCCTTATTTATGGCAGAAAACAATCTCTGAGCAAAAAATACCAATTTTTCATCTTCTTTACCAGGAAAAAATTTGTAGTAAAAAAGTCTTTAATTTTTGGAGAAAATAAATGTTTTAACTTTTAGAATTTTTATTTTTGTCATTTAAAAAAAAAAATGGAGTTGAAAAATCATTCTCATATATTCATCACATTTTTTAAAATTTTACTGGGCACTCTTTCGGAAAAAATTAGGTTACATCAAGTAACATTCCAAGTCGCCACCCTTAGAACTAGCACAACCAAAGAAAAAGATCATCAAGACATCGAAAGGAAAATTTTAAAAAATTAACAAATATTTTATGACCCAATAAAATGCAGTTGACTCCATTTTTAATGTCTAATTTCACTCGACTGAACAATTATTTTAGGATTTCAATCTACAACTTTTGTTTTAAGTTTTCCAATTGAAGCCTTTGGGCCGTACTATATTAGGGACTTCTTCCAAGAAAAGTAGAGCCTTTAAAAAAATGGTATTCATTGTTTTATCGAATTGTCTAGTCGAATTGCAATCGAATCGACTGTTTAAATAATTATTGTATTTTCTCCCTCTTGGCTGTACTGCAAGCCAAAGTTGCATCGATGAGGATGAGGTGACTTTTCGTACGTACTAGCTAAATTGGAGGGGAAGAAGGGGTCCAATCAAAATTTTCGTAATAACCAAAATTATTCCAAGAATCTCAATCTACAACTTTTGTTGGAAAAATTGTTCAATTAGGATTTTAGGTACAGAGATAAGGAGACTTTTTGGAAAAGAGGACCCTTGAAAAAAGGGAGTCTCGAAAAATGAAACCTTAGCTCATTATTCGAAAAATAGGTCTTAGATTACGAATCGGCAATAAAATCGTTTTCAACCTTTCGATCGCACGGACGACTTTTTTTCCATTTGAGAGGTAGCTTATCTCACTGATTGAAGAAAAAACCCTAATCTGATAACGTGAAAATTATTGCCAATTATGATTAATTCAATCAACGTACATACGTTGGTATTTATCTGAATAAATAAACTGGAATAATACTTTTTTTTCGAAAATGATGCACAGTAACTTGTATTGTAAACAAACTATTTCGTTTTAGACTCATAACACAATAAATCAAACCCAATCACACTGTCTCACTTCATTTCTCTTTCCTATACCCTTTCGAGTGCCTTACTTTTCTAACTATTCAAAATTTATAGTCACCCCAGTCCCCAGCTTCATGATAATTGATATGATAAAATGATCATTGAAGTCGAATCGAAAAAAAAACCTGATGGTGTTGTTTCCAACGCGAGGAGATCACATGGTCTCGGGAATCGTGATGACAACAATGGCTTGATTGAAATACCTTACATTCACAATCACAAGATGATTTAAAATACATACGTTAGCAAAGTTGAAAATACCGAAAAGTTACAAATGACAGTGGAATTCAAAACTTACGAACCTTTGTCTGTTGTCACGCTGATTTTCAGTCATCATGGTTCATGGCACTCGTCAACTTCTTATCGCAGGATCTCGACTTGATGAAATTGGCGACGCGGTGATAAGATTAATTGATCTTATTCCTCTAGTATTCTAGTGTTAGCAAAGTCCATTAAAACTAGAATTAATTACACGGACAACTTAATTGAATTATAATCCGATCACTAGTAAACTCGTAACTGCTAAAAAAGCGGAACTGCAGCGAGCACGTGATAAATAATTGATACTGATAACGATCTCACTTGTTGTGTTACCCTGTTAACGTGCCAATGAATTTTTTTTTGTACTGCATACTTGCATCTGTGACCTGTGACGTATTCAATCAGTTTTTTTATTTTTTTGACACCACCCCACCCCTGAACCCACAGGCCCATCAACCACACAATTTATTTTATTTGCATGATTTTTTTTTTGAAATAAATATTAAATAATTATTAATTTGTAATTTCATTTTTATTTTTTATATTTTTTGTACAATAGAATTTTTTTTTAAATTCAAAATCCTTCAATTTTTAATTTTTTTAAAATTTAATTATTTAGGTAGGTAGGTACCATTTTTTTTTCTAAATGATAATGAAGTGAAATAAAATTTTTTTTAAATAGGTAATTAAAAATTAAAAAGTGACCATTTTTACGACTTTGGAGTAAGTACATAGCTTTGTTAATTTTGTTACATAAAATAAAACATTGACTCAACGTCTCAACCAGGGTTGCTGGAACGGAACGTAACGTAACGAAATAACGAAACGTAACGAAATATCGAAATCTGACTAGAGGAAAAATTGTAACGAAATGAAATAACGGAACGAAATGTTTGAAGAAAACGAAATGAAAACGTAACATTAGAATTTCAAAAATAACGTAACAAAATAACGAAAAAACATCGTTTTTTTCGTTATTTTTTCGTTACGTTATTTTTTTAGCATTGCAATTTATGTATGTAGATTGTTCTATTCAAAAAAAAAAAAAAAAAATCATGATCACTAATACTACCTACCAGGGTTGTAAATAACGAAACCTTTTTTCGTTATTTCAGTTACGTTATTATTTCGGTACAAAACCTATTGATATTTAATTATTTATGTTGAAGCCAGTTGATATGCAGTAGAATTGATTTCATACAAAGTTTTTACTTTATTTTTTTCTTAGTTTCGTTATTTTTGCTATTGGTATCGGTTCAATTTCCCAACAAGCTAGAAAAGTGTATTTGGGGTGAAATTTCTCAAATTTTGAGTACCCACGTATATAGTAACGAAATAACGTAACGAAATAACGAAAAAGTTTCGTTATAACGTAACAAAATTACAAAACTGAAGAATTAACGAAATTTTGATGATCTGAGTAACATTATAACGGAACGTAACGAAAAATTGAAAATAACAAAATACCGTAACGAAACGATAACGAAAAATCACATGAATTCAGTACCGAAATAATAACGTTACTGAAATAACGAAAAAAAGTTTCGTTATTTACAACCCTGGTCTCAACCTGTGATGCCGGAACGTAACGATAACGGTAACGAAAAACGAAAAATAACGGAATTTTTTTTTTTTTTTTTTTTTTTTTTTTTTTTTTTTCGTTACAAGTAACGGAACTGTAACGGAACTTTTTTTTTGAACAGAAATTATGTAACGAAATAATAACGTTACAATAATATGGTCTTTATGTAATGTAACAAATAACGAAAAAATTTCGTTACGTTCCTATACTTTTTTTCGTTAGTTTTTTTTAGTTTTTTTTGTATTGCTTGCACTGCCAACCGCAGAAAATATGTTCTTTTGGTTCGTTGTAAATTTAAAAAAATTTTAATTTCACTTACACTTATGTGTAGGTACTATGGTACTGCCAGGCCCTTGTAACAATATTTTTTCAAATAACGTTATTTTTTTCGTTCCATTCCGTTTTTTTTTGTTACAGCATAATTTTTTCAGAAAGTAGGTAGCAACACCACCAAACTTGTATTATTTTCTTCTTAGTTCTTAATGTTTATTTTATTCTATTGTACTTGATAGTTATTAATTTACATTGAAAATTGAAGATAGCAATTTTTTATGATTTCTGGCTATTTTCGGAAAAAATTACGTTGTAACGAAAAAACCGGAACGAAACGGAAAAAAATAACGTTATTTGAAAAATAGCGTTACAAGGCCCTGGCGGTACCATTTTCGTTCCAAGTAACGTAACTAATAACAAAATTCAGAATTTTTAGTTACAGTAACGGAACGAATACCGTAACGGAAAAAAAATTTCGTTACTGACATCACTGGTCTCAACTGCATTTTTTAAAATAAAAGCATGCATTGAAATTTGCATCAAAGTGACATAAAGATCCCATAGTTACATCTAACTTCACGACGAAAGGCTGGCTTTCATCCGTGAACTGATTTTTTTTCTCCAGTAATGAGATACTTGATACTCTTTACTAAAGTAAGAGTCGTCAATATACTATATTTACGCAGATCATGTTGGTCCAGGTAGGTTGATGATGTACTTTTTCTGACAAACTCCGCCCTACCCAGGACTAAACAGGAAATGAGTAGGTGTTGCGCCCATCGTTTATTATAAACACTTTTTATCTTATAACAAAAACCTTTTGTAATTGAATTAATTACTATTAATAAATGACCTTATAAATATTAATGCTCGTTCTAATGAAATATTAAAATTGTTTTAAAGATTGCGCTACATAGAATATGCTCAAATGACAAAAATACGATCACGTTGGGCTTCTATGTAATATAAATGCAAACACGTATCGCACTGTTGGTAATTTCTGAATGGGCTCTGACCATAGCTGAGTGACTATGGATTTGGTTTAGGAAATTTAATCGTAATATCGTCCATTCTACCGTGAATCCATTTGTAAAAAATATTTCGTACTTGTAATTTCGTTTTAGTTGAGTTTTTGCATCGTTTCGTCATAATTTCTGCTAAAGGCTGTGGACTATCTTCAGTTTTAATCTTGACAGACAAGTACTTACGGTCACATATGTAGGTAGTTAGGTACTTACTCGTTCCAAATGCAATTTTATGAATTTTGCAATATTTCGGAAATATTGATCAAATCCTATATCTACTCATTTCTGAGAGAGGATATGATTTCAAGAGAATAAGTTCCAAGGATTAATAAAATATTAAAAACCAACTCGAGACTTGGAAATACTACAGAAAAAATCTTATTTTCCAATTCCATACGAATAACTACGCACACGATTGTAATTAGTGAAAGTCATCACCGCCTTTTTCCGAATACCTACCAGATACATGTAGTCTTGTTTAAAATCTTGGGAACTATGTCAAAAAGCTATTCTATTCTTTCAAATCGGTAATATTAATTACTACGCTACTAACCAACAAACTCGTATCACCTCCACACGCGACATTAAATTATGCAATCTGTATACCGTTAGATTAAAAAGTGAGAGAAAAGTCTAAACTGATAATCATCAAATTTTCTTCTCCTAAGAGAATAGCGAGCGAATAAAAAAACAGAGAAAAAAGTATAAAAGTATAACAACGTATATAAACATACGTGATATAGGCACACTAAACAATTCTAGGTGCGTAATTAAAGTACAGCCAAATCAAACATTAGCCGTTTACTTACTTAGCGATTATTATTCCTGGGAATCTGCGGACTTTATCCCACACAGAGTAGACTTCTCCGGAAAAGGAAGTCATAATTTTCATTTCAAGACAACGTTTAATTACATTAGGTATATAGGTAGAAGACATGAAATTTGTATAAGAAACTGAACCGTTTTGTGGTTCGATGTATTGCAAATAGCTTCATTGGGAGAAAATTTCATTTTTGGGTGTAGGTAACTAGGCAGAGGCACCTATTTAATTAAAGCAGGTAGAGTTTACATATCGCTCGATTTAAGCATATTATGCATTTTTAAAGAATAAAACAACATTAGCATTAGCACAAGATTTTTCCCATTCAACTTGAAAAAAATATTACGCACCTATAGTTTGGCAAAATTAGACCATAAAAATCGCATTCTAGGTCAACAGAGATTTTTTGATTTGATAAGTGTTCCTTTCGGTGTCTCGAAGTATCCGAACTTTACCCCTCAATATCTCCCCCAAATGTGGACTGAAACTTGAAAGAGACACTCTCGTTATTTTTCGCTTATACCTTACTCTTCAAATATGCATTTAAACGAAAAAATGATCATGACTAAAACTAAATTGCATAAAATTCGCAAACAAAAATTTATATCAATTTTTTTCGACAAGTGAACATGTGGTACAAAAACAGGTTTCAAAATACACAGGATGAAAAAAAATGAAGATTTTGCCTCCTCATCTCAATAAATACGATACAATCTCTAGGAGGAGCAGATATGAAAAAATGATATACATAGACCCCAACCCCCCACCTCTCCTTCCTTCAGAACTGTCTCATTTGAGGACACGTGTGAACACCCTTTTCTTCAAATGTTGATAACATTTCAACGGTGCCCCGAATCAAAAATTAAAATAAACACTAGAGCACGTAAAATTTTCTATAAAAATGTTTCATTCATTTCTTTTTACAATAAGAACAACATTCCATCCTATTCATGGAAATGGAGAGAAAATAATTTTCATTTTTTTCGTCTTGTATATTTTTGACAGCTGTTTTTGTGCCATCCTGCCATCCATTCCCTTATCGAAAAAAATGATTACAAAATTTTTTGTTGCAAATTTTATGCACTTTAATTTTAATTATTATGACCATCTGAATTAAAATCAATGCCACTAGCCCCCATTTTGAAAAAAGTGAAAAATTATCAATTTTTGAAAGAGGAGGCTGGTGGTAAAATCCAGTTAGAAAAAAAATTAAAAATTGGAAATTATTTTCTAATAAGATGCTACAACTTCAATAATGCTAAGTGAAAATGCTCATTTTTTTTTTAAATTGGGGACGTTCCAAGGAACTACTTAAAATTAATTGGGGGGGAGGGGGTAAAAAAATTAGGAATCATTTCTCATGAGAAGGAACACTTTTCATACGATAGAACCAAAAAAAATGCACTTGTTTGAAAATTTGATAATTTTTCATTTTTTATTATTTTTCAAAATGAGGAGGAAGATTGTCTATTCGGACCAAGAATAGGTATGGCGCGCTAGTGTACATTACTATCAAGTAGGTATTGAAAAGGTGCACCTTTGTTTATTTTTTCTTAAAAACAGATGGCTGTGTTATGATGATTTCGCTAATTTCAACTAATAAAGGTGCATTTTGTCATGATTTGGTCGTGATCAAGTCGTGATAACATTTGAAAAATTTCAGTGATAAGCAAATTTTTGTTTATGGTGCACCTTTTCAAACCTTTTCAGTTTTACCGATAGAATTCAGCCACTCCGCGCTCGTGGTCCGAATAGAGTGACACTGTTTAAAAAATTCAGTTAGACCAAAAATAAAAAGTTGAGAATTTGTTTTCTAATAAAATTCAACAATTGCAAATGCTACTAGGTACTAGGTAGGTGATTTTTTTTTTTTTTTTTTTGTAGAATTGGAGGCGGCCTAAGGAATTCCTCAAAATCAAGTTGGATAAATAAAAAATTGGGAATTAATTCTCATGAAAAGGAATAACTTTGGATTAAGTATAACAAAAAAAAAGGCCAAAGTCGAAAAAAAATGTAAAAGTTTGAAAATTTTGTAATTTTTTATTAGGTATTTTTTCAATGGGGGGGGGGGAGGGGTGTGGTGGCAACAGAGCCGTTTAAAATTCGTTAGAGGATAAATAAAAAAAGTAGAGAATTTTCTACTTAATCAATTTTCGGTCATTTCTAGCGGATTTGACAATTTTTTTTCAATTCCATCAAATTTTGAAATTTTGAAATTTTTTTCGTTTTTTTCAACCCTACAACTGTAGGGTTTCTCGAGCACAAATTTCGAGAAAAATTTCATCAATTTTGTGAGAATTAGAATTTATGGGTGGAAAAATTTTATTTAATCAATTTTCGATCAAATCTAGCGGATTTGACCTTTTTTTTTCAATTCCATTAAATTTTGAAAAAATTTTCGTCATTTCAACCCTACAACTATAGGGTTTTTCGAGCACAAATTTCAAGAAAAATTTCATCAATTTTGTGGAAATTGGAATTTATGGCTGGAAAAATTTTATTTAATAAAATCCAACAACTTCAAATTTTAAGTAAAAAAAAATTGTTCTTTTTTTGAAAAATTGGAAAGTAGGTAGGTACTACTTGAAATTAAATTGTAGAAAAAATATTAAAAAATAGGGACTCATTTTCATGAATAAAAATAACTTCAACAACTTCAAATTCTAAGTGAAAAAATTCGGTTCTTTTTTTTGTGAAAAATTGGAGAGTAGGTATCACTTGAAATTGAATTGTGGAAAAAATAAAAAATTTGGGACTCATTTTCATGAATAGAAACGACTTCGATGAGTTATAACCAAAAAAAAGCAAAATTTTAAAAATCGGACATTTTTTTTTATTTTTCTAAAAAAATAAGAGATCAGGAAGGAGAACATGAAGAAGGGAGAAATGTTTCCCATAAAAAGAAACAACTTTGGGGGGTGGAGGCAAAAAAATCTGAAAGTCCAAAATAAGGGCCACCCTAAGGGGCATGTTCATTTCTTCACCTTGTACGTTCTGACGCTTGCTTTTGCACCAACCGTCCACTTGAAAAAAAAATGAATGTAACCGTTTTTGTTGAAAATTTTATGAACTTCAATTTGAGTTATTGCAATTTTTTAGTTTAAATGCATATTTAATGAGTTATGGGCGAAAAATGTCGAGGGGGTCTAATTTAGTTCCACTTATAGAGGACTTCCCAAAACCTGGGCTATTACTTAGGTATAATAAATTTTTTTTAAATTACTGATCCTATTAGAGAGATGTCCTCACTATTGACGTAAGAACAATTTTAGCATCTATTTTATTTTTAGGGAAGCCTTGAATTTTCACCATAACTGAGTTTATAAAGTCGAGGACAACTACAAAAAAAAAATCATCAGTATGTAAAATTTTTTTGCACAAAAAAATTAAAGAAAAAAAATGGAGATGATTTTGACGATAGAAAGCTAAATTATTTCATCTTTTTTTCTAATCCACCTATTCTCGAGTAGGTACCTACTTCTCGAAAAACAGGAAAATTTTGAAAACAGAAATGTCAACTTTTTTTTCTTAATTACGTTCAACGAATGAAAAACATAAATACGATTTTATTTATTATGAGTAGGTACTTTTTTTAATTGAAAATATTGTAATAAATACTTATGGTATTTTTCAGAGTCACTGGCCTAAAAGCTAAATCTAGCCAGTTCGCCGCAAAACTTACATGATAACATTAAATCAGCACCAACCTAATTAAGGTGTTTTAAAGTAACCTAAATATAACCCGAACTTCCGTCTTTCATTTTAATAATCGCGTTAGGTTAGGAAAAAAAAAATATACCTAGAATCGTGGGAGTTTTCTTGTGGGAATTATTTTCTTTGAAACGAGTTCATTTCAAAATGTACACTCTGTACAGATTCGCCACAACCAAATATCCATCGTGTGGATAACGCGAAGGGGTGGACTGTAAAATGCGAGCGCGAGTACCTGAGGTCATCACAATTGCTTTGGTTTGGGTAATTTCTACCTAACGCGGTTTTTTTTTCTTTGTCGTCCGGTAGAGAGAGTGCCGATGAATTTTCACTCATGGAAATGCTTGGTGTTGTTTTACGCTACTTATTCTAAGTTTTATCATATCTCTTCGTGTTTTTTAGTCAAATTTGGTACTTTTTTGTGTATTTGATATTGCATTTGGTCAACGAATGTTGTATTGGTATGTACTTGCATCAATTTTATAAATTTTTCATTTATTTATGTTTTGGGTTGTCGATTTGTTTAAATTGTTTCACTTGGTGTCATCTATTTTTTTTTTTTTTTTTTTTTTTTTTGATAAGAAAATTTCTACCTGTCAAAATGTTTGTGTTTTATTTTGTGTAAAAGTTCTTCGATTATTTTAAATATTTTTTATCGAAAATTTCCTCTGAAAATCCTAATTAAAAATTAAAATTCACTTGCTTAATTTTTTTTTTTTTTTTTTTTTTTGAAACTGGAGTGTTAATTTAGGCCTAGGGCATTTTCTACGTAAAAGGGTTGGCACAATTGGATCATTTATAATTTCTACGCCATCTGCCTGTGAATTGAACACTCGACATAGACAATAATTTTTATCAATTTAATGTTTTATTCTAATCTTCATAGGTAAGATGGATTATTTAATTAGATACGCACCTAACCGACTGTTAACTTCACGATATGAATTATCACCTAAATTTCATTTCAACTTGTTGCTCGGCAAAAGAAACATAATAAAAAGTATTGTAGCTATCGTGCCATCATCTTGGTCTCGTGATAATATCTAAATTTGAATAAAATACAAATTAATCGCACGTTAGAGTCGGACATGCAAAATAAACGCTGACTGGAGTCGTTTTTTTTCTGCATCTTATAATATACACGATGACATCTCTGGTATATGTATTATCGCATAGATATATGTATACACAATAACGAAGTAGGTAATCAGGAAGGAACAATACGGCGATTTTAAAAATTATACGCGATTTTATTTTGTATTCGGCGAGCGTATTCGATGGAAACGAATAAGGTAGCTATTTTAAACTTACCTCTTACACCTTGTCGCCTCTGGCCACATTCTGTGCGTCCCATTCGATCGCAATAAACCACGTTCCTAAACGTCTGACAAAAAGTCTCGTCATTGTGCCTACGGCTACGGGCTTACCTTCCTAAAACCCCTGGTTAACTGCCCATAGGTCTTACGATTAAAAAATTACAACATCGGTTGCGTTTTTTTGTGATATTTTTTTCTCGTTCGACTTCTCTGGAATGGAATCAGAATTTTTGACCGAATGTTTGATACGAACGATGGCAAAATATGATTAAATTAATGCTCGATGTTGTAGGTGGTACTTCCTATGGTATAGGTACTTCTGTAGTGTAAGCCAACAATGTCCATACTTATAGATAGACGTACCTACTATAAAACGACAAATGAACTCGTTGTCGATGTTAATATGCTATAGTATCACTACGAAGTAGTCATCATTTCTAATTGATTTACCGATTAATTTACATACTAACCTCGAGGAAAGAAGAACCCATTCAGATTACAAGGAAGAGGTATGTCTTCGATGGCCCCCAACAGAGTTATAGTTGGGTACTTTATTCGAAACCGTGCTATGATGGTTTTCATCTTATCAGCGCCTCTATCGTTCGGCAGTAATTTTTCATCAGGTTACGAACAACAATCTTGTCTTCGCAGCTGAGGATTGACTTTTCGATATTGTACTGAATACGTGAGTAGGGAGGAAATTTGTTTTGGGATTTATCGATGAATTTAATTCATTCGTAAATTTTCTAGTTTTTTTTCATTAGTGGAGGTGGGCAAGAATTACCTACTTATTTTCACAACACAAACTATTTGGTAGGTATGAAGCCTACTTGTGCTAGCCTAATGAAATTAGGAAATGAAATTGAATTTTGGGTTAAAGAGTGATTGTTTGATTTCAAAATATTCCTTTCGATGCCCTGATTAACCACTAAAAAATCCACGAACCTCATCTCTCGAGAAACCCTCTAAATGTGGACTTCAAGAGACTCTCTCGTCGTTTTTCACTCGTAACTCTTTAAATTTGCATCAAAACGAAAAAATTATCATAACTAAAATTGAAGTACATAAAATTTGCAACAAAAAATATATCATTCATATTTTTCGAGAAGTGAACGGGTGGCGCTAAAACAAGCGTCAAAATATGCAGAATGTTGAAAAAAATGAATATTCCATCCCCACATTTCCATAAAAAAGTGATAACATCTGGAGGGAATCGCATTCGTGCGAATGGTGATTCACAATAAGCCCTAAAATAGTCCTCACCCCTCCTTTCAACGAATTGTCTTTTTTTTTCACAAGTTATTGGAAACATTGTGTTTTATTCATGGAAAAGTGAAGAAATCTTCACTTGTTTCATCTCACCCTCCGTTATTTTTCGCTTATAACTCCACAAATATGCGTTTAAACAAAAATATGATCTGAACCAAAATTAAATTAAATAAAATTTGAAACAAAAAATATTCTATTAATTTTTTCGAGAAGTGAACGGATGGTGTAAAAAAAAAGGTGTCAAAATATGCAGGACAAAAAATAGATTGTACTCGTAGCTGGGAAAATTGTGGTAATTTGGACTTGAGAAATAATTCTGAAACTAATTGGAGTAATTGGTATACTTATGGTTTACAACCCTCGTGATAAAATTTCTAGGTCGCTACCGCACCCCTACCCTCTCCTAAGGTGGTAAATGAGAAATTTTGATTACAATTTTTGTTTTTGGCAATTTTTAATCGAATTTTTTCAAACTAGGAGGGATACTAGATATTATCAAGATTTTTTTCAAAAATTTTCGAACGTATTTTCTAAGTAAAATACACATTTGAAGCTTTCTAACCGTACTCTCGATGGTCCCCTTCAGAGGTGCAAAAATGAAAAAAATATCTGTTGTGTACTTGATCAAAATGTATAACATATATTTTTTTGGAATTTTTCATTCAGGTAGAAGACCTTAAAAAACTCAAAAAAATCAATTTTTCACCATTTTTCACCCTTTAAACGATCATTTTTGATTGAAAATTTTTTTGCTTGCAATAATCATCAAAAACACCTTAATAATGCATCAATAAAAATTCCAATCAAATTCGTTCGTTTTTTTCCATATTTTTTTCTTTAAAATACCACAATGACGTCATTATATCGCAATTTCAATAAAATCAAAAATTAAAAAAAAATTTGCCCACTTTCACGAATTGGGTATTTTTTGATTTTGGAAATTTATAAGTAGGTAAGATGAGTTTGAAAAAAATAAAAATATTCTCAATTTTGCTACAATTACAATTCATTGAAATCAAAATCCGGGGGGGGGGGGGTCATTATTTTATGCAGAGTGATCTGGGAACCTTTTGACGACTCGTATGATTATGATTAGTTGCCTAATTCGAAAATTGAGGGGATGCAGAGCCTCGAAAATTGGCAATCCGATGTTTACGGCTCCACAGTGCGTTTATTTTCAAAGATAGACAAATTTTTCACATAACTTTTTTTGTTTCTCTCAAAAAGTTATATAAAATGTTTTATGCATTGTCTTGACGAAATTCTAAAGCTTCGAGTCTCACTAATGGATCGTAATAAATTGAAGTAGCCAATAGTTTTGGCAGAATTTTCTTGTTGCTATAACTCCTTCAATTTCAAAGGTAGACATTTCAATGAGATTAGAGCTTTTTAGTATTTTTCAAGTTTTGTCTACTGCCGGTGTTGGAATTTTTTTAAACGCGATGTTTCCAACCAATTTTCAAATTTCTGGAGGCCCCTTCAATTTTCAAGGTAGGCAACTTATTATGATGATGTTTTTTGTTCATCATCTCCCCCAGAATTACCAGTTGATTAAAATTTGGCAGGTGCTTCTCGGGACATGTGGCAAATATTCATTTTTTTCACACCGCATATTTTGATGCTTGTTTTTGCGCCACCCGTTCACTTTTCGAAAAAAATAAATATGACCTTTTTTGTTGCAAATTTCATTTCCTTTAATTTTAGTTATTACCAATTTTTTTGTTTAAACGCATATTTAAAGAGTTATAAGCGAAAAACAACAAAAGGGTTCGTTTAGGTCCACATTTAGGGGACCTCTAGATTAATGTGGTTCGAGGACCTTTCGATAATTATAGTCAGTACAGTGAAAATAATATTTTAAAATCAAAAAATCTTTACTCAATCGAAATGCAATTTGCTCTAATTTTACCGAGATGATGTGCAAATTTTGCGAAGGCGGATTAGGCAACATTTTCGCTTTGCTTGCGTAATAGGTAGTACCACCATTGTCTATACTGGAGTGATACTTCAAACACTGACGAATTTACGTACTTTCTTAACTTACTCGCAGATTGACACAAGCAAGCAACGATGAAATCTGAAACAAAAAAAAAGAACAAAAAAAAAATCAATTTATTTTCAATACAAAACAAGGTTTAGAACCATTGCTCTAGTTTAGGTCTTTTTATGTGAATAGGTTACTGATGATTTTTTATTTATTAATGGAATATATTTTCCGCACAATATACTTAATTGAAAATATTACCTTCTGTTGGTAAAATATTGTGATACCATACGAGTTGGTTTTCCATTAAATTATGGAAGGCTTGTTTTTGATTTAGTTTCTTGAATTAACACCATTGGCAGCGTGGTGAAGCGTGCGCTCGTAATGCCAGCTTCTGGTATTATTTAAAAACCAGTAAAAGTCTTATTAAATTCAACCTAAATCTTCCTTGGCAGTGGTTTATAATATCTAACGATTTGTAGACATAGGAGTGCCATCATTCATTTACATATATCGTTTCCAGTTTCCATATAGCATTAGGCCTAATCTATATCTTTATACTTAACGTTTTCTATAATCCTTTCTTGTGTGATTGAAACGAAACGGTATGATGTAAAATCATCGCCTACGCTAGCACAAAAATATTCCTAAAACACTCTCATCAATATTTATCACTCAACACGATCAAATAAATTTATCAAAAATAATTTGGATTACGTACCTATATGAATAATATTTTTTTCTTTGAAATCGAGATCTGTCATAATAATAGATTTAATCAAATTTAATTAAAAAATTTTATTAGCTACGGTTACTCTTATCGGTCAAAATTACTCTATCTCTCAGAAGACTGATTAATTTTTCGTAACGAAAAGATTGAGTAAAACTTATCGGGCTTGCAGAGAATTGAAATACGTAGATGTTTCATAAGTGTTGTGTAATGAAATCATTCGTTAAAAAGGTACGACGAGTATCAATCAAGAAAAATCATACGAATTGACTTCACTAAATGGAATAAAAAATGTAATTATTTTCTTTAAAAAAAAAAAAAAATTAAAAAAAAAATCAAGTTCTGCTTTGAGGGGAAAAATAGAAGTAGAACGATTAAATTAAAATATAGAATAATCAAATTAAAATCACAATCTTTGTATACTCAAGTGTACTCGACTAGGCATACACGAATTTTAATTTTTCATTATTGTCTATTATGATAAATCTGAGAGTGCATCTTCGGGCCAAAATAAAATAAAAACATGAAAGTTATATCAGCCGTATTTATCATAGGAGGTTCGATTTTTAGACAATCTCAGGTGCTAGGGGACTGAACCATAAGATATACGGTACAGGTACTATTAGTTGAATAGCTGTGTCATTAATGTGCCATTAATAACATGTTATGACAAGCGAAGTGTGGGTGTGCATATGCCTGCTTCTTCAATGATCAAGCCTCTCTTCTAGAGATTCAAGTTGCTATCTGCATGTTGGTTATGAATTCATTTTAAAAACGATGAACTACGATGTTGATTTTATTTTGTATTTTGTCTATTAATTATTATTTCGGTAATTTTTATTTTGCGAGCAAATCATTTCTTTGCATTTTTTTGGTATTACAAGGGGCGTGCTCTGGCATATTTTACTTGGAAAAAAACTAATACACACAAAATGGTAATTTGAGTAGTTTTCTGACCTATCAATTGGAATGCCCATGTTTTCAAACAATTTTTGAACAGGCTTTTCTCTAAAAAAAAAACTATTTACCTATTCCAAAAAGAGGAAAATTTTCTTATTCAAAAATTGAGAAATTTAAAAAAAAAATAAAGAATGCTTATAAACAAAATTAAGATTTTTTCATTTCAAAAAATTCAAAATTTCTTTTCTCCATAAAATTTTACATACCTACCATCTCAAAAAAAAATCAAGCATTTTTTCCTTCAAAAGATTGCAAGTTTTTTTCTCAACAAAATTATCCAAAAGATAGAAAAATAGAAAAAAACAATTTTTTTTTCTACATTGAAATATTTTTACTTCGATTTTTTTTTTTTAATGCTCATGCACTCTAATTTTTTTTAAATCTGAAAAATGGTAAGTTTTTCTACTCTCAAAATTTTTTCAACAAAAAAAGTTGTTTTTTTTTTATTCTAAAAATTTGGGATATTTTCTATTCCAATAAAATTCAGAATTTTTTTCTCCAGAAAAATTTCGATTCTCTCTTCATTTTTCTTCCAAAAGATTTAAAGATTGTTTTCTCAATTTTACCCGAGCAGCACACTCGATCGATAATATCGAAAGTTGAAACGTATCGATAAAAAATCGTTTAAAAATCTAAAGATGTTCTCACGATATGATACAGATTTAGCTGTACGATTTTATAGGCAAAAAATCTAAAAACTATCGAATTCGATAGTATTACGATTTTAGGACGATATTCGTCAACGATACTATCGACAAAGAATATTAAATTTATCGAATCCGATTTTCCACCGATTTTGTGCAGATATTTGAAACTATATTATCGACAAATAATCTGAAATTTCTCGAATTCGATTTTTTAACGATTTTGTGAAGATATTTGAAACTATATTATCGACACGTAATCTGAAATTTCTCGAATCCGATTTTCCACCGATTTTGTGCAGATATTTACAACTATATTATCGACAAATAATCTGAAATTTCTCGAATTCGATTTGTTAACGATTTTGTGAAGATATTTGAAACTATACTATCGGAAAAGAATATTAAATTTATCGAATTCGATTTTTTAAAGATTTTGTGAAGATATTTAAAACTGTATTATCGACAGATTATATGAAATTTCTCGAATTCGATTTTTCAACGATTTTGTGACGATATTTAAAACTATATTATCGACACATTATATGAAATTTATCGACTTCGATATTTCAACGATTTTGTAACGATAGTTGTTGAAACTATATTGATTTTTTTCTAGTCAAAAAATACCTACTTTATATTCAAAATTGGATGGGAAGAAAGGGCCAAATCGAAATTTTTATAATAACCAAAATTAAATCCAGAATATTATTCTACAACTTTTGTTTGAAATGTTTTTTCAATTGGACCTCATCTCTAGCCTCTATTATTTTGCATTTACCTACTTACGTGTAACAGTAATATGCGAAATCAAAATTGAAAAAATTTTCAAACAAGTTATCTAGTTTTTTTGGTTTACTAGGTATTTTACTTGAAACCAGATCGTTGTTCTTAAATAAAATTTTACCAAGTTCAATACTACGATTACTATGTGAATACTTAGTATTTAAAATTGAACGGGAGGGAGGCGCCCAATCGAAAATTTTGTGATGACCAAAATTATTTTTAGAACTTTAAGCTACAACTTTTGTTTGAAAATTTTTTCAATTGGACCTCTCCTTCTCCTCCAATTTTGCATAATACTCCGTTGATACTTATTCAAAATTGGAGGAGCGGAGGAAAAAGGGGCCAATTTGAAAAAATTTTCAAACAAAAGTTGTAAATTAAGGTCCTAGAAATAATTTTAGTTATTATAAAAATTTCAATTGGACCCCTCCCTCTTCTCCAATTTTGCGTAAGATGTTTGAATATTATAATCCAATTCGTATTATGCGAACGAACTCCGATGTTCGCAACAGACGCTTGTTTTGGTAGAAACTGCTGTATTTGGAACGAAATTCGCCAGCCTTAAGCGTAACTACGACTTCAAACTCGCCAGCCGGTTTTGAAAATGTGCGCGCGCATATACCCATATATGCTAAATTATCTACAAAAAATCGATAGAATATCGAAACTAGATAATCTACAAAAAATCGTAATACAAAATCGATAGAATATCGAAATTAAATCGAAATAAAAAATCGATAGAATATCGAAACTAAATCGAAATAAAAAATCGACAGAATATCGAAAAATCGTGTAATTATCTTTCGATTTATAGATAGGTTATCGATGAAGTATCTAACTATAATCTTGAGATTTTTAAAAGAAAATTCGTTCGATTTTATCGAAAGTTTATCTGTTGATGGATTTTGCCAACTATAATTCATCGATAATCTGTCGATATATCGAAAGATAATTTCACGATTTATGCGGAACTAACGCGACACTTTATCGAATTCGATATTCTGTCGATTTTTTATTTCGATAATTTGTCAAGTGTGCTGCTCGGGTATTTATTATTTTTTTCGGGGAGGGGGAGGGGGGTAAAAATGCCCTTATGAGAAAAAAAAACATTAAAATATGTTTACTTGAAGCAAATAAAATAAAATAAACTTGAAAATGTTTACTATAAAATTAAAAAAAAAAAATTAAAAATGGAAATTTTTTCAGTTATGTTCTACCTCAAGAAATCAACAATTTTTTTTCTCCAAAAGAAAATTGAAATGTTCTTTTTTTCTAACTTTAAAAAAAATTGAGAATTCTCATCAATTTTGTTTACCTACGTCTGAAAAATTAAGACATTTTTTTATTCCAAGAAAATTTAAAATTGAAATCCTGCATGAATTTCAGAAAGATTTTTCAAAAGCTTAGATTTTTTTATCTGGAATTAAAAGATTTTTGGAAAATGAGAAATTTGTTGGATTTTTTGACATGATGTGGGCTAACTTCGAAAATTTTAATAATATTGATTTTCCAAGAATATAGTATTCAAAAAATCCCTCCCCCCCCCCCAAAAAAAAATTAAGAAAATTTTTTTCACCTCAAATTGCATGAAAAACATTTTTATCTACTTCAAGAAATTTATTACACGTTGAAATGTATTATCCTTCCCTCCAATGTAATGGTTTCCGATAAAAGTTTATCCATCACTTGGCAAAATGTCGTCGTGATGTTATCAACATTTTAAAAATAAAATAGGTTTTTTTCGTTGATTTTGAAGTTGGAAAATTTCTATGTAGAGACCTTTTTTCTTCAATGAAAACTGAAACTGATTTTTTTTTGCTCTGAAAAAGTGGAAATTTTGTTCGTTTTCTTATTTTTATTTCTAAAAAATTCAGGAATGTTTTTCTTCAGAAAAAGTTGGATTATTTTTCCAAAAAAATTAAGGCCCTTTTTTTAATTAAAAAAAAAAGTTTTTTCGGCATTAAAAATTTTTTTAATGCACAATAAATAATTTTTTAAAAGTTTGCTCTAAAAAAATTAAATTTTCCATTTCATTAATTTTAATAAAATTGAGAAATTTTTCTTCCTCTAAAAAATTACGTTTGTCATTTATCTGTAAAAAATTAAAATATTTTTTATTCGAAGGAATTTCAGAAATTAAAAAAAAAAAATTTTCTTCTCAGAATTTCAGAAAAATATTTTCAAAAACTGCTATTTTTTTGTCTAAAATTGAAAAAAAATTATTTGACAAAATTAAATGGAGTTTTTTTATCACGCCTATTCCAAAAATTTCAAGAATAGGTATCCGAAATTATTTTCTCCGAAATAATTGAGAGAATTTTGTTCGTCTAATCTAAACTTAGCAAAAAAATAATTTTACTCACTGGAAAAAAAATTGTCAAGATTTTTTTTTTCATAAAAGTAATTCAGATTCTCTCCCGAAAAATTGAATGATATTTTTCTCCAAAAAATTATAATTTTTTCTTGAAAAAAAACTGTTGGGAAGAGTTTTTTCTCACAAAAAATAATTTTTTTTTTCTAAAAATAAGAAATTTCTTCCTCAGCAAAAAAATAATTTTTTTCCTCATAAAAATTAACTGAGTTTCACTTCAAAATATTGCAAAAAAAATTATACCTATTTTTGAAATTGAATATTTTTTTTATTTAACAGAAATTGAAAAAATTTTCCATTTAAGTAAAACAACGAATTAATGGGAAAGCTATGGCAGGGGTGTATTCACAGGGGAAAGGTAGCTGTCCCTTGCCAAAACTACGATTATTTTCAACAAAAAAAACAACAAAAAAAAACAATATCCCTCCCGACCGAAAATTTGCTGAAAACGACGGGGCCCAGTTCTTAAAAATACCCCCAAGGCTCTCAAAAGTGGGAGCACGTCAATACCTAAACCATTATGAACATTTATATTTAGTTATTGAATATTTTTTGTATATAGTGGATTTAAAACCGAATAACTAATTCGAAAAAAAATGATTTCAGGTAAAAAATGGAGAAGTTTAACACCTCAAGATCGGCGACCATTCGTAGAAGAAGCTGAAAGGTTACGAGTAATTCATATGCAAGATTACCCCAACTACAAATACAGACCTAGAAGACGAAAGCACAATAAACGAACGACCAGTACAGGAGTTTCGCCTTCCGATAACCAACCAAACCTGCCGAGTCCGGGTAATGCCAATAAGAGACCGAACTGCCGAGAAATGTCTCCTGGTCATTCGATAAAATTACCCAATTCGCAATACCCATCGTCTCCATATCAAAGCAGTACCTTTTCGCCGGTTATGCCTCAACAGCAACAGCAGCAATACCCTTATTATAGTCCGACCAAAACACCACCGTTTTACCCAAATAGTGAAAGTCCATACACGCCTGTTAATATCAACACGCCAGATTCGTCTCCTAGCTGTAGTACAGATCAAGAAGGCCAAAGTTCGATGGAAAAATCGACGAAAAATAATAACGATAGGCATACGCCGAAAGAAAATACTCATCATATGGAAGAAGATAAACGTAACATTTCGACGCCAGAAATATCGCCTTTAGATCACGAGAAAAATTTTAGGTATTCTAATCAACAACAGTCGTCGATACAATGCTGCCATGATAATAATGATAAACTTTCGTACACTTATTCGTCGTCAACGGCTTTAAAAAATTTAGCTTCTCATCCTACCGATAGTTCCTACAACTGTTTTAATCAAAGGCCTTCCGCTTATAAGCAATGCCCAACCGGTTACCATGCGTCGGGACAGAATCACAGTGCAATAACGGCTATGGGTGTTGCTAAAGGAATGGTGATGATGTGTACGAACCAGAAGCTGTTAGAATCGTACGAGCATAATGGCATCGTAACAGGCACATTTTATCCGCCGATTGTAACTACCAAAGATTTACAAGATACTAATACGCAAATGTATACTTTGGTTACTTCGAACGCTATGGCTACCAACAGCAATTGCCGCAACTTTATACCCAATTATGCTACCTCACCGTGTCGTCAATCACATTCGCCGCAGACTAATGCTAGTAATATGTATCCTTCTTGCTCGAGTCCGGCCGAATCTGCAATCAAATCCGTGTCTGATGGTTTTGAAGGTATGTTTAATGTAATTTAACCATTGTAAGCTTCCTTGATACGAGTACCTACTTTGATCCAAGTAATTTATCAATCGTTTTTTTGGTGTAGAAAAATTGAAAGATTTTTTTACCACGAAAAATTGAAGGATTTTCCTGGTTCAAAATTTTTTTTTTCAACTTGGAAATTAAACAATTTTTTTATTTGAAATAAAAAAAAATGTAAATAATTTTTTCATACAAAAAAAAATAATAATAACTTCTTTTGCTCTTTTTTTACTCCAAAAAATTGAGAAAAAAATAATCCAAGAAAATAAAATAAAAAAATCTGAAAGAATTCAAAAAAATTTTTATTAAAAAAATGGGGAAAATTTTCACTCTACAAAATTTAAAAAGGTGCTTTCCAAGTTTTTTTTAAATGGCTCTTTACCTAAAAAAATTACAAAACATTTTAAGAAAATTTTTAAAATTTTTATTAAAAAAATTCCAAAAAAATTTAAGTATCTACCTAACTAAGGCATTTTATCAATCGAAAAATTGAAGAATTTTTTCAGTACAAGAAAATGAAAGTTTTTTTCACTACCTACCTAAAAAGCAATGAATAATTTATTATTTTTTGTCACACAAAAAAATAAAAGTTTTCTTGCGTTAAAAAAAAATTACGTTTCACTCAACCAAATTTTATGAGTTTTTTTAACTAAAACATTTTTTTAAAGCTAAAAAAATATCAATATTTTTGGTCCCTGAAAATAAAAGATTAGGTACGTATTTCATTTAAAAGCAGATGATTTTTTTTAATTGAAAAAAAGTGAAACATTTTTTCATTCAATTTTTTTTTTTTAATTTCACTCCAAGAAGTAGAACGATCTTTCTCTCAAGAAATTGGAAGTTGTTTCACTCAAAAAAATTCTCAAAGTTTTTCACTCGAGAAAAATTGAAAAATTTTTTACTCAAAAAATAAAAAAAAAAACTTAAGAAATGATGAAAGTTTTTTTACTCAAAAAAATTGAAATTTTTATTCCAACTGAGATGTTTTTTTTACGAGTATTTTAAACAAAATAATAATAATTTTTTTTTCTTTTACAAGTTTTTTAGTCCAAAAAATTAGAGATTTTTCAACTCCAAAAAATTTAGAGATGTTTTTACTCCAAAAATGACAAAAAAAATTTGTACAAAAAATTTTATTCAAAAAAATTTAAAAATTTCAAATTGAATATTTTTTTAAATCTTTAATTCAAAAAAATTGAAAAGATTTTTTGCTCAACAAAATCTCAAAAAATAAAATATGTTTCGCTCATAATTTCTTTTTAGGAAATTTCTATTCCAAAAAACTGAACTAATTTTTACTCCTAGAAGTTTTTTCCAAATAAATTAGAACATCTTCAACTCAAAATTAAAAAAAAAAATATCACTATTTTAAAAGTTACCTACTAAAAATATTTAGGTACTTATAATTTTCATTCAAAGAAAATTTTTAAATTTTTTATTCAAAAAAAAGTATGAGATTTTTTTATTTAAAAATTTGAAAAATCATTTTACTCTACAAAAATTATAAAAAATTTTCACCAAAAAAAGGGGATTTTTCTCTCCAAATCACCGAAATACACCAAAAAAGTGAAATATTTTATACTTCAAAAAACTTTGGAAGGTTTTTAATTCCAAAAAATTGGGATTTTTTTTTATTCAAAAAAGTTGTATCTTCAATTCCAAAAAATGGTATCTTGTATTCCAAAAAAATGGGAATTTCATTCTAAAAAAAATGGGATCTTTTTATTCCAAAAGAATTGAGATTATTTATTTCATAAAAAATTAAGATTTTTTTATTTCATAAAAATGGTATTTTTTATTCCAAATAGATTGAAATTTTTTTATTTCAAAAAATTGGGATTTTTTTACTCCAAGAAATTGAGATTTATTTATTCTCAAAAAATTGGGATTCTTTACTCCAAAAAATTGTGATTTATTTATGTGAGGCGCTCTGTGAAAAGGTACCTACCTAAACTCGGAAAAATCGAAATCGATTTTTTTAGCTTATCTGAAAGATAATTTCTGCCTGCGTAATATAAAACAAAAAAAATCGAAAATTGCTTGAAAATTGACCGAGATATATCACTTTAAAGTTCTCACATAACGCTCCGAAATTGCGCCAAAAGTATTTTTTTTGAGAATCCAATCAAAAAGTGAAAAATTTGCTTTTCCGAGTTTAGGTACCTTTTCACAGAGCGCCTCACTTATTACAAAAAAATGGGATTTTTTTACCTCGTAAAAAATTGAAAGATTTTTTCTTTTACCTACAAATAAATTAAATGGCTTCGCTTTAGAAATTTTTTAAAAAATTCAATAAAATTGAAAGTTTTTTTTACCCCAAAGGATGAGATATTTTTTATCGAAAGAAAATTCATGAATTTTTCACCAAAAAAATTGAGACGAAAAATTGGGATTTGGTTTTATAAAAAATTACGGTTTTCCTCCAAAATAAGAAGTAGGTAGGTGCTAGGTAGCTTCTTTTCCAAAAAAAAATTGAAAAAAATTTTATAACTGCAAGAAAAGAAATAATTTTTGTTCCCAAAAAATCAAATTTCGAATTGAGCATTTCTTTTTTTAAAAATTAATTGAGAAATATTTGTTCTCGAAAATAATTGAAATTTTTCTTCAAAAACTCTGAAATTTATTTCTTCAAAAAAAATTGAGACGAAAATTAAGAGATTTTTTCTGTGAAATAAATAAGAGACTAATTATTATTATTTTTTTTTTTTTAATTGGACAGAAAATTGGTGGATTTCCTCAAAAAATTGGAACACTTTTTTTTAACCTATTTCTCTATTATTTTAAAAAATTTGAAGAAAAATTTCACGTTAACTGCAAAAAATAGATATTTTTAATTTCAAGAAAATTCAGACTTTTTTCTCCAAAACAATTGAGTAATTTTTTTCCCTGAAAAATTAGTTGAGGAAATTTAGATGTATAGTTTTTACTCCAAAAAATTGAGAAATTGTTTTAATTAAAAGAACAGCAATTTTATTAGATGATATGTCATTATTCATTAATTTTCCCGTTTTTGGAGTTTTCTAGAGTACAGCTCATTATACTTTTGAAATTTTTGAATAAAGTTTGAGCACCGGAGCTACTACCAAGTTGCCAGCCATATTACTAATGATCCTAAACCTACCTACATTTTTTGTTTTTTATTTCCAGGAAACGATCTACGCGAAAAAAATCAAAGCTGTTATGATAATAATTCAGTAAATTACAATTCAGTCATATCCGATAGCCTAATGAGAGATGGCAACGCTCCAAACCGCTGCATAGAACAAGATTACAAATACATGAAGTACTCCGAGCCCAGTCACATGAATATGAACTGCAGAAACGACAACATTCCTCAAAACGTACCCTTAGACTCGAATCAAAATTTCCCCGAACATTTGCAGCATTATTTCTACAATAATTACCCATCCCACAACACGGTAGAACCCACTCCGCAAAAATTCCTGCCAAATTACGAAAAAGAGTACATACCACTGGATCACCCCAACGTCGAAGACTATTCGTCCCACTGTAACAATTCGTACATCATGTCCGAAGATTTACAACGTTACCAGCAGCAGCCTTCGCCAAACTCGGAGCATATTCTGCGACACCCAAATACTCCTTTGACGGCTCCATTATCGACACCTTCTCCTCCGTTATTACCTCCGAATGCATCCGCTGTACCTAGAATAAAACAAGAGGAAGATTTCAGTGTTATATTGGCCGATGTTCGCAAAACGTGCTATAGTAGTTGAATTTATTTTTTTTTTAAATCAATTTTCAATTACAGAAACCAACTAGGTAAATAGGTAAGCAAAACAAAAAGACCTTAATGATCTCATTTTTGTTTTAAAAAATTCGTTTTTCAAGTAGGTACTGGTAGCCTACCTTTTAAAATGGACAGATGAACATTGCCGATTTATATTTTTAAGAAATTTAACGTACCTACCTTTTATAATTTCTCATTTTTATCAATTTTCAATTTTTATAGCTACGAAATCGTCCAAAAAATGGAATGATAGGTACACATTACCATCTATTTTGCTCAAAAATTCATTAATTAAAAACAAAAAAAATTATTATTCCAAGTACCTATTTTTTTTCTGGAGTGGACGATTTTTTATTTCGATTAAATGGTAGGTCTAGGTACTACTTGATTTATTTATTACCTACATATTATATCGATAAAATCTAGTCGAAAAATTTGTTGTTAAAAATGTTACTGTTTCGATTATGCTGCTTAATTATTTAACGAAAAAATTGTTCGATAATTGGTGAAAATTATTACGTTGACCTATGTAACATTCAAAAAATCATTCGAAATAGCCATATTAATAAATTAATCATTTTATGGATACATTTTTTCATAGATACCTGCATAGGTACATGCTTGGAGCGATTTTGATAATAGCCAATGACTATGACATGTCTAATTAAAAATTTTAATTAGTACGAGCTACGTACTAATTAATAAATTTATCATAAACATTAGAATTTACCTCGCCAATGTACTTATTTCACATTCTTACATTATTAATTGTTGTTAATTACACGATTCGAACGTTAAACTTCATCGCTTCAAATATTTATGTACTTACTTAAATCAACGTGTAAAAATATTTATTTTTATAATATTCCAACGTGAATATTCATCGCGGTAATTTTTATATTTTTATTATGTTGCGATTTATTTTATTTTTTGAAAGGGGGAGGGGCTGTAAATATACCTCTTTTGTATTATTTATTTGTATAGAAATTTTTTTGTTATTGTAGATATTTGCAATATCGATATTTTTAATTTTTGGGTTTTTATATATTACATTTTTTTTCTCATGTTTATGCGTTGGAAATACCTACAAATTGTTGTAATACAAAAATAAAAGTTTTATACGTCTTTGAATTTGTTTTAAAGTTTGAAAAATTAAACTCTAATTTTATTTTTATTTCTGCCAAGTCCAAGTGCCAATGAATTAGCTGTTCGATTCGGCATAATACGAACGAAATTACCACACAGGAAAAGTGGTTATCTCTTGGGGTAATCGTCAAATTACATTCCTACGAATTTATTCGACGCTGTTATTAGATTAAATAGAGAAATACGTGCGATAAAATCCGGAAGGTGTGAGGTGATCAATAATTCATAAAAACGGGACTATCAGAACTACCTCTTGATCTACAGATCGGATCTGCTTATAAGTAAGCGCGCATTTATAAAAAGAATGCCGACTCACGATTTACAAAATTACACGATGGTAACGTTGGATATTCATTAATATGTTTGATTTTGTTTTCATGTTCAGTTTTTCATGAAAAAAAATATATATACAAATGAAATAATAAGGTCGAGATTTTTTTCTATAAAATTTTTTAATCTTGATATTTTCATTAGGACATGAAATGAAACACATTTATTATCACATATGTAAAAATACAAACACAGTCTGATATATTACAATTGAAATCGTGTAACGGTGCGAGTTGAAAAGATCCTTTTTCGTAGGTATGATTTTAATTTTCAGTCAGTACCTACTTTTCGTATCTGGTAAACATGGTCGGTAATTCGTCATTAGTTCGGATGTTCGAGCTCAAAGTTCGAGCTGTATCCGAAATTTCAAAATTGAGCCGAGCTACACCCTAGAAAACTCCGAAAATGCAAAAAAATTAGATAAATAAACACCAAGTAAAGGTAAGTTTATCTATTAAAATCTTGACATTTTTTGGAGTAAAAATTTTCTAAATTAATCTTTGAAGAGAGAAATAAAAAATAATATAAATTTTCTTCGAATAAAAAATATCTAGATTTTTTTAGATTGAAAAATAAGTAGATAGATAAGTTGAAAAAATTTTGTAAAAAATATTTCAAACGTGAAAATTTCTCAGTTTATTTGAAAAAAAGAATCCTGACGTTTAGGTCTCAACAACTCAATCATTTGGAAAAAAACTTTCGATATTTTTTTAGGGGGGGGGGGGGTCTCTGTTTTTTGAAGAATTTTTTTTTGAATTTTCATGAAGTAAAAATATTTTTTAAATGTTTGGAGCAAAAAAATTTTCAATTTTATTTTTTATTTTATTGGAGCACAAAAAACAATTTTCGGAGTGGAACAAATTTTAAACATTTTTAAATTAAAAGTAATTTTTAAAATTTTGGAGAGAAACATAACTTGAATTTTTGAAGAATAAAAATCTTTTAATTTTTTCAATTTTTTCAAGTGCAAATTTTTTAAAGAAGAAAATCTCTCATTTCTTAAAAGGGGAAAAAAATCTCTGAATTTTTATAGAGCAAAAAAAATTTAATTTTTAGGAATTTTTTTTTTTTTTAATTTGAAATTAGAAGTATTTTTTAAACTTTTGGAGATTTTTTTTGAAAAAAAAAGAAGAAGAAGAAGAAGAAGAAGAGGAAGTGAATTTTAAACTTTTATCATTCATTTTTTTGGAAGTAGGTATAAAATCTCTAAATTTTAAAAAAGAAAAATATTTTTCAAATTGTTTGAGTGAAAATTCTTTTTTCGAATTTTAAGATTTTGGAGAAGAAATTTCCCCAATTTTTTGAAGTAAAAACATGAATTTTTCAAATCCCTCAAATTTTGGTTTAAACAAATAAAAAATAAGTACCTACCTAGAGTTTTATGGAAAATTTCAAAAATTTTTAGGGAGATAAAAATATTTTTTGAATGAATTCGAATGAAAATATTTTTTACATTTTTAGAGAGAATAATTTCTCATTTTAAAAGAGGAAACTCTCAAGAAAACTTTTCAATTTTTAAAGTGAAAATATTTTGCAGATTAAAATCTCTCAATTTTTGGAGAGAAAAAAATCGGAATTTTTATTGAGTAAAAATATTTAAAATTTTTAGAGTACCTAGCACCTACCAAGCCAAATTATGATTTTTTAGAGTTCTTTTTTTTTTTTTTAATTGGAAGTATTTTTTAAACTTTTGGAGAAAACTACCTTGTTATGTAAAGATATTTTTCAGGTTTTTAGAAATAATTTCTCAATTTACCTATTTGGGGCAAAATAAATTATCAAATTTTTGGTGAAAATTTGTTCGAATTTTTTAAATTAAAAGAATGAGGGTTTTCAAACTTTTGAAGAAAAAAAAACTTTTTTTGTTGAGAAAGTCTTTGAATTCCTTTGAAAATTTTTCAATTTTTGAGGTTAAAAATGTTTCTTAAATTTTCGAGAAAAAAACTTTCATTTTTTCAAAGGGGAAAAAATCTCTGAATTTTTGTAGAGTAAAATTTTTTATCAAAGAAAGTAAGAATTTCTCTATTCAAAAAAAAAATGAAAGTACCCTATTGTTCAATAGATAAATAAAAAATGAAAAAAAATTGAAAAGAATTTCTCCGATTTTTTTGAGAAGAAAATTTTTTAATTTTTTGCAGTAAAACTATATTTCTCAAATTTTTAGAAAAAACTCCTTTAATTTTTTTTTAATTTTCTCGTAAGTAGTATTAACTAATATTTCTTAGATTCCTGGAGAAGAAAACTCCCAATTTTTTTGATAAAAAAAAATATATTTCAGATTTTTGGAGTAAGACTGTCTCAATTACAAAATTTCTCAATTCTTTGAATTAAAATTGGTCAAAAATTTGCCTTTTTATTGGGGGGGGGGGGGGGAGAGAAAAAATATTTCAATTTTTGTAGAGTAAAAATATTTTTCAAACTTTTGGGAATTGTTTGGGGTAAGAAAATCTGGGAATGCGATAAAAAAAAGTGTTGGAGTGTTTTTTCTTCCAACTTTAAAAAAAATTTCAATTTTTTAAATTTCGGAAAAATTTTAAGGATCTTTTTGAATCACACCATCACACATATATTCTACGGAGTAAATCAGTAACTGTTTAATACTATACAACATTATAAGAAACATGAATAAAAAATTAAATAAAAACAAAATAGAATCCATATTAATAAACAACGTATAAAAAAAATCGAAATCACGAGAGGATAATAAATTAAAAGATAGATATCCATTGAGCGAAACAAAAATATTTTAGAAATGGAATCCGATTTCAAATCAAAGTAGATAAGTACACAAAAATTCGGGGGGGGGGGGCACAAAAATTGCAATCACGAAATAATTTTTCGTACAATGGAGTGTAACGAAACAATTTGACGACAGTTGAATTAAAATAGACGTATTGCACATTTTGATTGCGTAAAATTTTATCTAACATTATCGAAAAATCTAAGCATCAATATCAACAAAATTATAGTTTTGGTACATCAAGAGAAAAATGATTATTTTTTTGTCATTTAAAATAACACTCACACTAACAAATCAACTTCTTAAAGCATATCCCATTAAAAATAAAATAATAAGTAAAACGTTCTCCGCGTTTTTTCAATTCGATAATCCATACAAACACAATATTATATTCTAGGTAAAAAATATAGGTAGATGAGCAATTCCTAATTTAAAAATTTAGGCACAAAAAAATACTGAAAAAATACAGCATACAATTTATAACTACTCAGATTGTCAATATAAGTAACATGAACACTGGCAAGTGTCAAAGCACCACTCTATCAAAAGCGACGCCTAAATTATACTTCAAATTTAAAACTAATATCATTAGGTAGAACCTTATAAGTAAATTACTACCATGCTCATAATTTAAAAAACAAACAAACATCTTATTCAAGTAAACCTGAATTTCGGAAATCCATCTCAAGAATTTAAATAAAATAAATAGGTAGGTAACAAAAACTACTTGTTTTCACAGTTCAATTTCGAAATAAATACTAAATAGTACGGAATAGGAAAAATTACCAATCGATTCACTAACTAATGATTTGATAAAATGTCTAGTATCACAAAATGATATTCCACGTAGAAAGTAGAATTTCTACGCATTATAACATATTTTTAATAAATTGATCGTACAGTATTTTTTACCTCCACATCAATTTCGGCATAATTACACATGGTAACATAAACTAACAATAAAAACTAATATATTATGGTACGTTTGAAAAAAAAAAAAAACTGAATTACTCGTACTTAGATTATTTTAGATTCAAAACGTGTCGTATAAAACACCAAACTGGATATCATGTTCAATACCCATTTGAAAACACACAAAATTTATAATAAAAAAAATCGTAAAATATTAAAGCGTTTAAATTTTTTTTAACGAGATAACGAAATAGTAAAGAAATAACATTAAGCTTACAAAATACTGATAATTTGCTAGCCTTAAAATAATTATCATTTTTTTCCATTGCCTGCATAAAAAAATGCTCGAAAAACAGTCGAATTGCCATTGAGATTATACGTACATCAAATTAAGAAAATTCATTTTTTTTTACCATCCGACAAATTAGGTAGAAAATAAAAAGAAACGAAGGAATTACATACAAAATAAAAGAACAAATAAAATCAAGTAGAAAAAAGGATACAAATTTTTCTCATTTCGTTTTCACATTGGTAACGTAAAAATAAATATAATCAAATTAATTAAATTAATTCGTTTATAAAGTTTTATGTTTCGAATATACTCTTTGAAAAAGTGACTTCAGGATGCTTCCGGGAATTTGTTGACGTTTTCCTATAAGTTGTTCGAGCGCGCTTGCCACCTACGATCATATGAAATACGATTATTAAAATCTTAGAATATCTTATCAATACAAATTAAAGCGTTTCGTTGCTCGAGTCTAGTTTAATAAATTTGTTTACATTTAAGAGGATCGTTGCTGCTTGATTTTACCAAGTTAATACTATGTAGATATTTAATATTCAAAATTGGAAGGGCGGGAGGGGTTCAATCGGAATTTTTATGATAACCAAAATTATTTCTAGGATCTCAATCTACAACTTTTGTTTGAAAATTTTTTCGATTGTACCCCTCCCCTCATTTTAAATACGTATCTACAATTTTACGTAATGTTACGTATAATCGGAGGGGAGGGAGGGTTCAATCGAAATTTTTATAATAACCAAAATTATTTCTATGCCTTCAATCTACAACTTTTGTTAGAAAAATGTTTCAATTGGACCCTACCTTCGCCAATTTTGGATACGTATCTACGTAGTGTTATGCATAATCGGAGGGGAGGAGGGGTTCAATTGAAAATCTTTTCAAATAAAAGTTGTAGCTTAAAATCTTAAGAATAATTTTGATCATTACAAAAATTTCGATCAGACCCCTCCCTCCCCTCCAATTTGAATATTATACTCGGTAAAATTAAGCAACAACGATCCACTTTTACAAAATATTATACTCGAGTCCATAGTCTCGTGAAGTAACAGCTCAAGTCAATCACTGAAATCAAATTGGTAAAAACTTACTTTAAGTTGAAGATCTTCCGGAGTCCAGGTCTCGTCGTAAGGAATCGGCTCACCCACATGAGTACGTAATTTGACAGGAAATCCGCCATAAATAGGCACAAACGGAAATCTAGTCGATAGATATAACTTTAACCAATATTTACGTCCAATGGTAACGGATCGAAATGCTTCTCGGACGTTTTCCGTAAAAATTGGAATTATCGGCTGAAAAGGTTTCAAACAGTTACTCCTCGTTTGGTGCATACAAATTAATTTGCAGTTTCTCAACTTACAACTTTAGCATCAATGGCAACTTTGGCGAATCCTAATCTCTTTTTCCACATCAGTTGATAATAACAATCTCCAAATTGAGCTTCGTATACACCGCCGGGCGAAATAGCTAGTAGATTATTCTCCTTGAGAATGCCAGAACAAGTCTGAACCGTGCCAGGTATCACGTTCAAAGCTTCCGATATGATTGAAAATCCTTTGAAAAAAAATTAATAATTAAATACAGGCTGCAAATCGATGAAAAATAATTTCTCAAACGGCCTTAACCTGGAACTCTAAATAGAAATCTATCAGCGACGGTATGTATCAGCCTATTTTTAAGCAGGAAAACGCGAGCAATAAAATAATACAAATCCACCGGAATGGCTCCATGGTAGTAAATAAATAACGCTGGCGTATCGTCTGGTATCTTTTCCAATCCTTCTATTTCATATCCTAGAAAAAATTAACAATTAATGCAAAAATCCATATCGTCTTTTAAAATATTCGTGCCAATAGCTTACCATGCCACAACCATCCATGAGCATCCCAAAGTGCTGCGACGGTTTTCCTAGCTCCGTCCCAAAAATGCGATTCATACGCTTCTCGAATTCGATCCCTGGGCAGATAAATTTCCACGTCAGAGAATCATTGCGAGATAAACTGATCAATGTTGTATTTACTTACTTGTGTAATTTGTAAATATATAGAATAACAGCCGTGATATAAAAAAGTAGGCCGATGAGAAGTGGCAGCAAAAAACTAACGATCAGAGGTGCTAATAACCAAACTGCCAAATTCAAGTCGAATGTTTCACCTAGCATAACAATGGCAATGAATTAGATATCTAGTTTTGAAATGATGAATCAGAAATACATCTACTTACGAATGATATCCTGAAAATATACGTATATTTCATTCCAGCTCCACATTTTCTCGAGTGATTTTCAACTCTTGCAGTGAAGACTAAATTATCATTTCTGTTTCTCCGATTAGTATCGAAATTGGCTAATAGTGATTAAAACCGTGGCAGAATCCAGCGCATAGAAAACGTATTAAATGGTGCAGATATGAAAAAAAAATTGTACGAATGGTACATAAACGAAATCACTACCCGTACACACACAGAAATCGAGTTTATGTGAAGTAACAACAATTTGCAACGTGATAAGGCAAAATACGCGAATGACTACGAGTACGAGAAATTTGAATCTAACGAAATTATATTAATTATAAACGAGAAAAAGTTGTAAAAAAATGAAATACCGATATATGACTTGGACTTGCGTTTTATCACTTGTTTGAGTTGTTTTGTAATGCGGTCAGAGGTTTCGTAGCAATGCGTTCGATCGTGTTCGAGTTCGACAGTTCATTCATTACTTGCTCAGTAAGGCCAATTGTATGATTTGAATCATAAAGTTCATGATTCAAAATCCTGTTATTTTTCCGGTTTGAAGTTTACCAAAGTTTTCAAAGTTTACTCGTACTTGGAAAAATAACAAACCACAAGATTTTACGATTACGCTATTATCAATTCACCGCTCAAACTTCAAAGAAAATTTGCTTATCAGTTATTATCGAGAAGAGACGAGAAGAGTAAAGCTGTAAATCATTTCGAGTAAGTGAAACATTTGCATTAAAATAGTCGAAAATTGAATGAAAACATGAATTTAGTTACCTATGCTTCAAAACAGCATACAAAAATTAATCCAAAAAGGAAACTTCTTTGTCAAAAAATTTAGCAATTTTGTGCCTTATCATCAACCTAGTCGAATGAAGCAAGCTGTCTTGGTGATTCAGCAACAACAAACTTTCATGAAATAACATTCAAAATATTGAATTTTCTCTATAGTTCGACACTTTTTTTTCGAAGTATTCAACTCAAAACGTCTTTTAATTTTTTATTATAATTTTCAGCTAATTACTTCCACTGAATCAGCCTCAGCCGGCGTCCCGGCGAATTTGTGTGTCATTCTGTCAAAATGACTTCCGAAATCAGTTCTGAATTTCAATCAAGATCAGTTGGTCTGAGAGTATCTGAAAATAGTCACTATGCTAGCAACGATAAGGAAACAAATCAACCTTCATTTAATTCCAATATTGGATTTTCTTCTCGACCGTTGGGAACGGGCCCATCGTTACAATCCACCGTAAAAGTTGAAGGAAGAAAGGAAAATTCTGTGGATAGGTTCAAGGTAAGCTGTTTTTCACGTGGTCGTGAGAGATTCTCGATAGAATAATTTTCATGTTTTCTGCTTGACTTTTATAGGTATGTCCATTATTATTACGAGTATTTTACACTTATAATCATCATCATAATCCACTCGATTACAAGAATAAAGTTTATCCGAAGAATGAATTGCAAATACACACTTGGTAAGCATAAATTTTTTCAACGAAGTTATTAGTTTGTGTGAAATTTTCTCATAATTATACATCTCACAGGATGGATGCTACGTTATCAGAAATCGTTGTAAATCTTCAGCATTATAATCGTAAAGTTAGAAGGAGTGGAACGGTAGTAAAATTTCAAATTGTTTCTCCTGATCCTGCGAGGCCTAGAATAAAGATGAGAGAAATCGGCAGTGTTAAAGTTGACTACAAAGGTCCAGATGATTATAAGACTTTAGCACAATGCAGGTAAAATATCAAATCATTTGATGCAATTTTTTTGGAAAATGTATTTTTTTAATCTCGCATATTTTACAGATTGGCCATCGGAGATTTCTTAGACTTGTGTATCAAACTTCCAAAAGGTTAATTGTGTGAAGAACTAAAACGTCGGGTTGCTTACCTATTTTAATATTTTAATTTGACGATTCTTCGATTAATCGTGATATTTATTGGTTCAATTCCACCCTCAATAGAATGCGTTTGCAGTTATTTATACTATTTATATTTACAATTTTATAATAAGAAAGAAATGAAGAACGAAATTGAAAAACGTTGTATATAATAAATTAAAAAATATCCAATTTTTATGCAATAAATTAATTACAAAATCATTAGAATTGCCTATTGGCTATTTTTTTGATTCTTTCTTTTTCGATCGTCCAGATCGAGATTGTTGTTGAGTTTGCATTGAAGATGATGCAGAGGCCTGCTGCGAAGATTGGGACTGTTGGGGTGGAGGAGAAGGTGGAGATGTCGATCCTGTTTCATTGATCTCTAAATTTTTCAGCAGTCTATAGAGAACTCCTGCCTCTCGAAAATGGCTAAATTCAATACAGAAGGAATGAACTTCTATATAAATTTCCTGTAAATTCACCACATCATGTAAGAAAAAATACCTCCAAGTAAATTACAGGTTAGAAGTAAGAAAACAAAAATTATACCTGCACATTAATTATTTTATTACGTATTAAGGACTGAAGAAAAACGCATACTAATCGTACTAATCTGTTTTGCATATATCGGTCTTTAATCGTTTCGCAAGTTGTAATACAATTTGAAATGTACAGATGGATGAATTCTTTTGGTAAATCAACCGTAGTTGTTAAACTGGAAAAAGTCACGAGTCATTTTCAAGTTTAGTGTATAATTAAAAGTGATCATATTTGAGAAATTATTTACCGATTAACTACTTCCATTGAGTGTAAAGACATTTCCATATTAACCAGAACACTAAAATATTCGGTAATGTGTTTACACTGCATTAATTTCAATAGCACGTCGATTGCAATGAGTGGATTATTTTCAACCAATTCTGGAAACTATAACAATGGTATTAGATTTTGTTGATATAAACGAATTTGAATCTTTGAAAAGCTCATTTACTTGTTTAGGTGTCAAACCAATACGATAAACCAACTGGGGATCACTTTCAAGTTGATTAACAAGCTGATGCTGTTGGGCTTGGGTTAGCATTCCTTTTAATGCCCTTTCCATCAAAAGACGAGCTTCATTATCAGGTGTCTCGATATTCACGGTACTTTTATCATAAAGTACACAATGTGATGGTTTATCGACAATATTAATCCAATGAACCTGGAAATAGATTTTTAAAATGAATAAAAGTTATTGGTCTGTTCGTTGAATGCGCAGGGCATATTAAATTAATCAATTACTTCGTCGTCAATTGGCATCAAAGGTGGTACTAATCGAACAAATTCAGGACTGTAGGTTTTACCGCAGGCAGGTTGATTATTGGAAAGAATAGAAGGCAATATTTTTTTAATAACTTCGGGATCCGGATTTCTACACATAGAATGGCTTTCATTAAATGGTCGTACACTCTTCATGTATATATTTTTAGATTTAAAACTTACGCATCAGATGGGACTGTAAAATCAGGATCAGACAATACCAAAGAAATACCACTTTTCACTGATATCGACAATGAAGCTATCCTATTTTTCAGTGCATTTTCCAATTCCGATATATCAGCAGGAGGGAATGCATCCGGAGGGCTACTAATCACATGTTGTGCTGTTTTTTTCAATAGCTACTCAAACAAAATGAAATCGAATTATAAATTACAAATAACTGACGCTCTCGAATATAAGTTCATAATCTCTTACTTCTTTGGCATTCCTGGTAATCAATTGAGAAAGAAAATTCCGTTCTTGGGGCGAAAATTTAGGCAAGTCGTCGATAAATTCTTCAGCCTTATGTCCGACAATTTTATTACTATCAGCTGGTTTCTGAAATACGACAATGAAAGTATAAAACATCTCAATAAGAATAAAAATCACTAATTTCAACGTAGAAGGTCGATACAAACCAAAACTTGAATAAATACTGCTAAAAAAGGAGTAATCGAAATTGGATCACGACGATATAAATCGTGCAAAAGGACAACTGCTGTCAAACGTTGAGTAGATGCCGGTAAGATGTCTTGTTGTTGAATCAAAAATAATAGTGCATTTCCGACTGTAAAAAAAGAATAAAATTCATCATCATTAATATTCATATGTTTGTGTACAAAAACAATAACTCATAGAAATATAAACCAAACAAAAATACCATCTCAATTACCTTTGAATTTGTCTTCTTTCTTGAAGCAGTGATGAGATTTATTGCAAAGAGTTTCGAAGGATTGGGTTCTAGTTTGATCTTCGGCTAAAATTCTGTCAAAAGCAAGTTCAAAATGTTACAATCGATAGTAATGTATTCATTTTTGGTTAGTTTTAGGGAATAATTTTCTATTCTTACCCAAGTAAAGATGATAATCCTTTGGCAGATAAACACATTTTCGAATGATGAAAAATTGAACTTCTGAATTAATAACAATGTTGGAAAACCATCAACACGCGGAAAGATGAATATTAATTACTATTTTCAACTATAAACGTAGGAAAATAACGCAGATAACATTGAACAATGAACAAATTGCAAATTTCGAATTTGCAAACTGCAAAAAAATTCATGAATTTAAAACAGAAAACGATAATGAAATTGTGGAGCGTCTATCTGCAAGATTGGAGTAAAGATTTCGTTCATTTTCGGAATGGTTCGTTCGTTTTCGTGGCATTATTTTCATTCTTGTTGATAATTTTTTTCATCTTATCTGTTTTGTTGTAACTTTTTTCCTAAAAATATAATTTTTTTAATAAGTTTTATGTTATTTTCTGGCAAATTGAAGATATAAAACGTCGAAAATTGAAAAAGTTCAAAGTTGGGTACTATCAAGTTTCATAGTAAGTAATTTCTTTACTCTATAATTCTACATTAATCTATCTGCCAGAACCGCTTCTGCACAATCATCTGCTGTTTTATAAGTAGAAAGTTACACAAACAAATAATTATTCACAAAATACTAAATTAGAAGCTATAAGCTCCGACTACATTATTGTATTCACACCGTTATAAATTATAATTTATTTATTTTCAGAATGGTGTGCGCAGACTGTGAAAAGAAATTAGGACGTGTAATTACTCCAGATCCTTGGAAAGCTGGTGCACGAAACACAGTTGAAAGCGGCGGTCGAAAAATCGGTGAAAATAAAGCTCTAACTGCGAAAAAAGCAAGATTTACACCCTACGGCGCAAAATTCGAAGCTTGCAGAATATGTCGAACCAAAGTGCATCAAGTCGGTTCGCACTATTGCCAAGCTTGCGCTTATAAGAAAGGTATCTGCGCTATGTGCGGAAAGAAATTGATGGACATTAAAGGTTACCGACAATCATCCACATAAATCTTCACCAAGTCATTTAATTACGCCAAAATGGTGAAACGAAAAGCACATTTTGGCTCCAGCAACAGCAGCGGAGCGGAGAGTGAAGAGTCAGATTGGGATGCCGAAATTTACGACCTACCGAAGAAACCATCTAAATCGAAGTTGAATAAATCACTGACTGGTTTTAGCGAGCATTCGACCTCTGAAAACGAATTCCGCCATGCTAGTTCCGATTCCAGTCACGAAGAATTCAACGACGGATACATGTCTGATTTCATGGGAGATGCCGAAGATAGGGCTAATTTAGCCCGAATGACTGAAAAAGAAAGAGAACAAGAGATTTTCAAACGAATCGAAAACAGAGACGTTCTTAAAACCAGATTCGGTATCGAAAAAAAGCTGCGACAAGCACAAAGACGTGAAATGAAGAAGCTGAAATCTATTCAAGATAAAAAAGTAGAACGTTATTTTAATGATAAAGAACGAGACAGACGTGCCGAAGAAAACCGAGATAAAAAATTAAAATCATCGAGTTCGTCTAGAAAACGACACGATAGTCAAAGAAGTACGCATAGAAGTGATAATCAAGTTAGACACTCGAAAACTAAACTCAAAGCTTCCGAAGTTTATTCCGACGATAGTGGCAGCAGTTCCGAAGATGAACGCGTTAGTAAATCGAAACCAAAATCCAAATCTAAATCCAAACAGAAAAAGTTCTCTTCTTCGGATTCCAGTTCTGATTCAGACGTAAAATCAAAATCTAGAGCCCATAGTATCAAAGCTCCAGCCATTTCTACCCCTAGTCAGCTAAATCAGATTCGTTTATCGAGATGTAAATTGGAACAATTTCTTCTGGTGCCTTTTTTCAAACGAGTGGTCACTGGTTGCTTCGTTCGTTTGATTGTTGGAACCTCGAGTAATAAACCTATTTACAAAATATGCGAAATAACCGACGTCAACGAAGATACTTCATACTACCAATTGGGTAGTATGAAAACCAATAAAATTCTACGTTTAAAATATGGTCCCCACGAACGCGATATTCGTATACAATTCATCAGCAATCAAGAATTTAATAACGACGAGTTTGAAAAATGGCAAAAAGTGTGCTCTGTTCAAGGCACTTTGCTACCGAAAGTTGATCACGTTCAAACGAAACTGCGGGATATCAAAGAAGCGATTCTTTACCATTTGAAAGAAGACGACATAGAAAGAATCATGAGAAGAAAAGAACGTTTCAGAACGAATCCGCATTATTACGCTGTTAAAAAAAATCAACTCCTCAAAGATAGAGAAATAGCCCAATCACTCGGAGATATCGCCAAAGCTGACGATATTCAAGATGAATTGGCTGAATTAGAGAAGAAGACATTGGATACTGAGAAACTTCGAACGACCACCGTCTCCAATATAAATTACATAAATAGTCGAAATCGTAAAAAATATAACGAAGAAGCTGAAAAAATTGCAGCTGAATTAAAATTGAACAAAGATCAAAAGGTGGACGATCCATTTACTAGAAGACATACCAAGCCTACTATGGTATTCAGAAAGAAAGATCCCAGTCGAGAAGATTTGCTCGAAGGCACGAGTAACTTTTCAGAACCCAAAAACGACAAACATAGTGATACATTTAATTTCGCTAGGAAAATTAATCCGCAGAAACAAGGAGAAGAAATGTACTCTGCTCATAATTTCGATATCAAAATAGAATTCAACGACGATACTCCTACCGCACCTGTGACCACCCCTTCTACTGATGATAAAGTTGCTAAAGAAAATTCATCGAAAAGGTCTTTGAATCTTGAAGATTATAAAAAAAGGAAAGGATTTTTATGAATTAGTTTTTTTTTTTTTAAATAAATATAATGTTTGAAACGAAATATGTTCGTCTAATTAAAATTTTGTGTTATTATTTTTGATACTGGTAATTTATAAAAATGTAGTTGTATGTATTTCATCATTTGAATAATGAAAATATTCATTACTAATCATACGTAATATTTTTCTGTGATTTTTTTTCTTTTTTTGAGCATTCTTGAATATCTCTTTCAATTCAAGAACTAAACAAATCGTAACACTCGAAATAATTGGTGAACAATTTTCAAATAATATATTACAAAATAATCATTAAAAATACAATATCAACAGCAACAAACTAACAGGAATTCTAGGAATGACAAAGGTCTGAAGATAAACGTCAATTGGTATTTGATATCGGTATAGATATAATCTCAAGTACAACGACAACTAAATAATTTTCTTTTTAGCTTTGATGATGTGTAACGTATCGATAATTTTGATTTCTCTTTCTTCGGTGCCATCTTCGTAATTAATAATATCTCTTTGAATCCCACCGAACATAATTAATTCTCCATTTCCTTCGACGATGGAATATAAAATGGTATCAGTCGGACAATTCAACGATCTACATTTGCTTTTAACCGATGTCAGTTTCCCATTTTCCAATAAATTCGTGGTGTCGATGGTATGAACTTCTAATATTGGTGTTCGGTACTTGTTTAACGATAAAAATTCCCTGATGTTTTTCGAACGTACAGATTTCTTAAACTTATTATCTGGTAAATTTTCTTCCATTGAAGCTCGATTCAATATACCCCTTTTTCCGTTTAAATTGGTTTCTTTTTCTTGAGCTCTGGTTTGAGTAGAATTGGTAGTTCTGAAAATTAAATTGGAAAGAAATAAAATCAGGAGATTTTATGATAACTATTTCCACTTGTCTGTTGAAATTTACCTTGATATTTGAATTGGGAACCAATCTGCGTACATGCTTGGATTTCCGGTATTTGGCTTAAAAACTACAATAAATTTACCAATCTGGGGGAAAATAAAATCATGTAAAATCCACAGTTTACTTTACGTTTATCTCGTAACGATTTTATTTACCTTACAGACTGGATGGCACCATACCGTTCTTACTAACGGAGCATGAACACCTAGGTCAATTTTCCTCCACGACCAAACATCACTTGCCATATTTAGCAGCCAAGCGTCATCAAATACAAATAATGGATCATTATCTACACCTCCTGTAAAATTACGATGTACTCGTGAAAAATGCACGTAAATAATGTTCAATATGACTCGAAATCGAATCGATAATAATTACCCATAATCATCAAATAGTTGTCATCAATATGCACTTGAGAGTGACCATATCTAGGAGGTGGTTTATCGCCTGAAATTTTTTCGAGTTTCCATTTCATAGTAGTTAAATCCAATGAATATACGTCATTTACACTGAAACAATTTAAACACGAGAAATGTACTAATTTTAGCAGAGGAAAATAGATTCGTATTATTCGTATACCCGAATTAAATATTTACCTTAAACGATCACCTAAACCACCGAAAATGACCATTTTATCTTGATGAATGGTACAAGAATGGCCAGCTAATTCTGGCATCACAAATTCGCTCTGGTTACAATTTATTTCGCTCCATTTGTTAGTTGCTATATCGTAAATATGTAAATGACTAGACAAACGATGATTCTGAAAGAAAAGTATTGAATTTCAGAGTAATATTCGACCTATTCGGGCAACTTTAATTCGTACTTACTTGAAATAACATTCCGAAAGTAGGAGGTAATAAACCACCGAATAAAGTGAGTTTATTTTTATACGTAGCCATGGTTGCTCCTGCTTTCGGTACTGGGCATTTTCCTTCGACACTTATACGAGTCCATGATCGCGTTGATAAGTCAAACTTCCATAAGTCGTTGAATGAACTAAAGGAAGAAGTGAAGCCTCCGAATACGTACATTGAATCATCTGGAAAATAAACCAAAGGTTAAAAACTCGCCTGAAACTTCAATTTGGTTTGAAAATACTTACTGTGACGGCAAGCGGAATGTGCGTAGCGTTTTGTAATATTATCTTTTTCGGTTAGGAATGTATCCCAGGTAACATTCTGAGCACTTATGGCGTCGTTAAAGCTTTGCTTGATACGAGGTATAATGTCTGTAAACAAGTAGGGATATTTTCAAATGAACATCTTTGAAAGTAGAGGTAATATAATAAACTTACTTCTTGCTAATCCATGCCACTTCTTACAAACCAGCATACAACAACGAATATCTTCGTAAGGAGGTAGCAGACAGAAGATGTATTCTAAAACTTCGTCAGGCAAATCGTCAATAGTCGCGTATGACATAATGAACAGACTTTTCTCATTTGAAACTTAAGTAGAGAGTATCTTCAAAAGTTGATAAATTGGTTGGAAATTTTCATTAAAAAATAAAAACTTTGAAATTTGTTGAGGAAACACAAAAATTTCGATGAACTTTTTTGTAGTTTTTGATTTTAACTGATAATTTTCAAAGCACCTGCATAATTTGACCCAATAAAAACAAAGAGCAAAACCTTGTGTCGACGATAAACATGCTTCATTTATTTTTCTGTTGGGAGCGGTTGAGAGCGACATGTTTTTTAATTTTTATTTCGAAAATTCGAACGTACTTGATATTCAAAATTGAAGGCGAGGGAGGGGTCCAATCGAAATTTTTGTGATAACCAAAATTATTTCTAAGACTTTTTGAAATTTTTTTCAATTGCCTCCTTCCTCCTTAACTCCTCCAATTTTTAATTAGTATCTTATCTTCCTATCTTCGAAAAGTTATGCAAAATTGATGGGGAAAGACCAATGAAAAGAGGGGTCCAATTGAGAAAATTTTCCAACAAAAGTTGTATCCTTGAATCCTAGAAATAATTTTGTTCGTTAGTAAAATTTCGATTGGACTCCTCCCTCGCCTTCAATTTTGAATATCAAGTATCCATGTAGTACTGGACTTATTCGGTATCCATTGCATGCACATTATTCGATCGATAACGCAAATAAGTTGCATAAGTTTCCAAAGTCAGGCATCATAAAAAAAAATTAAAACAACATAATCCACTTTTATTAATGACTAGTAGAGTGAAAATTTTACATGGCCTTCTCAAAGGTAATTCATAGAAAAATTATTTACAAACAAATAAATATAAAATAAAAATTATATCAATAACCAACATTGGTAAATAATAGAAGGAAACATAGATTGGAATAAATTTACTAACAAAATTTTCCAAGATGGTCCGCTTGAGGCAGGACTGGAAATTCACAATAAACTTAGAAACAAAAACAAAGGTAATTAAGACAAGTAGTCATTTTGAGTAGAAAAATTTGCGTATTAAATAATTTTAAAAATCTTCACTCTATAAAAGCAATCCGGCTTTTAATCAGCCTCGTCATTTTGAACATCAACGTGTTCCAGCTTAGAAGAATATTTTCATATTTTAATAACAATTTTCATCGTCAACATAGAATACCTGCGTATAAATGGTTTTTTATGAATTAAAAAATGCAGTTCGATCATGAACCAGGTTTTTTCCGTTTGCGCCAAGGAGTATTAACACATGTGCTTATATTCTTCCACCACTTATTCAAATTCGAATACGATTTAATAGGATAATCGTCGTGTAACATGGCGCACAAACGACAGAAAAAATAAGTGTTGATAAATTCACCGGTTTCTTTCCACCGAAAATACGAGTTATATAAATCATCGTCGCTATCCAATTTAAGCAAATATTGAGCCAATGCTTGAGGTGATTCGAAGTCGTCAACATGAATGTATGAATGATATGGAGCTACCTCAGCGTAATCTTCGGGGCGAGCTCCCATCACGATAGGTAATACATCATGCCTGTAAAATACCAAAAATTTATTAGGAGAAAGGGAAAAAACAGATAAATAGGTAAGTAGGTATCTATTCGACTTGTTAGTTGTTATATTAAAAATAAACAAATGAAAGTATTTTTCAATTTCGAATTCCAAGTTTCTCTTTTTTTGATACGGAGAAAAGAATCTCATGAATGATAAAAAAGTTAAAAGTTTACAAAGTTACATAAATTAGTTTCAAAAAAGGGGAGGATGATGCGAATTTCTCGTGTTTCGATCGGAATTTACATTCCACGAACATTCTACCGAGAAGCATTATTATAAGTTGTATACTTACTGAAGAGCATTAACGAAAAACTTTTCGGTGATATAATCAATACAATTTGAATTTTCGAACGCCAAATAAAATTTATAATTTTTATCCAAAAGTTGGAAACATTCTTGCGTTCGAGGACACTTCAGAGGCCCACAAAAGCCGAAAATATCCACCGAAATGTACTTTTGAAGTTCGTGCGCGTAGTTAAGTCTGCCATTTCTTGCATTACAGTTGGACACAAACCAAGCTACCAAGTGTGTTTTATTAGCTGCGAAATTTCGTTTTAATGCCGATTTCTGTTTCACATTATCATCGTAGTACACCCATTTCTCATATGGTGTTACTATATCGCTATCTCTTCTGTAAGTGGCAGTCCAGTTAATGAGATCATTATACTGCAACCGTTCTGTGTGAAGTGGGCACTCTAACAAATAAATTATCCAAGCCTGAAAATTAAAAAAAAATTTAGAATGTTGGCGAATATAGTATTTTTATGAAACCCAACGTGCTCCCTTCATACCTGTCTAGGAGGTCTTTCGGCATTTGGTAAGACAAAATGGTCCTTGAATAAAATGGCATCAGCAGTACTAGCCCTTATTTGGTCGTCGGTTGCGAAGCATTTGTTAACTGGGCAGTTTGCTTCCAAAAATGAAGCTCTTCCGGGTTTTATCCAGTGGTCTAATCCATGCCATAGCAAAATAGTCTTCATGGGGGATTTCTCTTCGTCGTAATTTTCAGGAACGTACATTAATTGATTGGTAATTCGGTCGTGTCCGATGGCCTGCGATGGCCAAATTTTTCGGTGTTTTTCTTCATTTTTATTCGGTTTTTTCGCACCTCTGCGAAAATACCAAGGTAACTCAGCATTCAAAGGCTCTTCTGTAGTAGTAACTATGAGGTTTTCTGGTGGTTTTGTAATTTTCTCGGTGTTCTGAAAATTAATAAAATTAGTGTTATTAAATGTCAAAATATTACATATCTTAGGTAAGTATCATATAAAATGGGAAAGAAGAGGAGAAGACTGATGCTAGTTTGATACCTAGGGACCTATTTGTATTTTCAAATAAATTAAAAGTAAAAATCTACAGGCATGAGACAGATAGCTAGGTAGGTACATCTACAACTTATCTACTTGCACACTTATTTTCTACCTCACGAGCATTTTTTTTTTTTTTTTTTTAACATAGCTTCGAAGTCTTTTATCAACAAGCGTAATAATAAAAATCAATTCACCTGTACTTCCACTTTTTTCTCATGTTTCTTGCTGACTTTGGTGGTAGCAGTTTTTGTAGTTTTTTCAACAAAATCCCCTACAGTTGTACGTTGCCGTGAAATGTTGTCATCAGCTTCATTGTTTATGATGGTAATTAAAACATGAAGACTTATTAAGGCGGAGAATAAAAAAAGCACGTACAGCAAACGTTTCAGAGACAATTTGCACAACATTACATATTGCTGTATCTATTGGTAACTGCTTCGAATATCCACCATCGATCATTTGTCTCGATACCACGCCGAATACGAAGTCATCAATCTGTAACATTCAAAAAATACATCTGCGTGAGTTTATCTCATAAAGAAAACGATAAGATAGCTTTAAAAAAATCTCATTGAGATATGTACGAAATGTACGTGAAAAAAACCAACTAGGTACCTAACTACCTATACTTTGTATAGATTTGTCCGAAAAAGAGATTCAATAGACACGCTAATGAGTGTATTGTTAATTATTATGGAAATTATTTATTTTCGAATGACTTTTTTTTAACGCAGATATGCAGATAATAATTATTATTTTATTTTGTCGAATATGATTCTAGGATATAGGTACATTCCAAAAATCATGTAGACTCATAAAAGTTTTTTAGGCCGATTATGGTTATTTAGGAGACCGGGGGTACCCAAAATGGCACCCTGTGTTATCATTTGCGGTTGATAGTTTCTTATCACGAAACAGTTTTTCCGGTGAAAACTGGAAAATAGGATTAATGATTTTGATATATTTCAATTCAATTCGTTTTAAGTAACTCGTAAGGAAAGCTTCTTTGTGGTTTGTGAATTTAAAAAGTCCAGTATTACGTAGCATGCCTTGCCATTTGAAGAAAGATCTCCACTTCATGAGCAATCAGCTGATAAACCGGTGAGTTCTTTTCTTTTTAGACTCGAATGTAATCTACTTAATTTACTTACTTACTTACATTTTCTTCGATTATCAACCATAAAAATTATCAACGTTTAAAAAATACTTAAGTATCGAGATATAGTCGAAAAGTATGTCGATAATAAGTATGAGGGAGAGATAAGTAAACAAGAGTACAGTGTAATAATTCGACGTGAAACTAATTGAAAAAGATATTTTCCTAATTCATTATAAAGCACGTGAAAAATGTTGATAATGTTATGGAAAATCGATATCTTAATGATTCAAAACGTTGTAGTCGCGGTTTTTGTAGGTCATAAGTCATAAATTTAACCGTTTGAAATATCTGCGGTATCTATCGATGGGTAACATGTGGTTTGCAGTAGCACCTTTCGAGCACCACGTTTTGGAAAAATAATTAATGAGCAATTGGTAATGGAAAGTGAACACTTGACACGAACAACGATGACATAAAATTCGTATAAAAATAGTTCACTGATAAACAGAATCATAAATTTTAGATCGATACACCTATTGGTTGCTTTCCGCCATTTCTATTGGAAAAGTTTGTACTACATTGCAGACGTATGTACTTGAAACTCTAGCAGTAGTTGAAATCCGCAATGTATGTATTCATATGTATGTTTTTTTTCGAATGTGGCAAAATGAATACGTATTATTTTATCTTCTATGAATTATGGTGACAAATTGGTGATTAACGATTCTGTACTCATGTGTTACGAAATATTCAACTTTTGGCTTCGCAGTCATGAAGGCACGAAATGAAACGAGTGCTTTTGCCATGGTATGGTTTACAAAATTCATCGCTTCATTGCATATTATGCTACCTGTTTTTTATCGATAACTATGATTATATTTTCACGAATTAAAAAACATTTTAACTTGGATTATACTCCGCTTAAATATTCAGAATGTGCCCCTATCCACTGACTGCCAAAATGAAGCCATTTTGGGAACCCACAATCTCCTTCCAGGGAACCTAGGGGGTCTAAAATTCATGTCTGGATATGTTTCTATACTCGATATTCATCAATTCATCATAATTAAATACATATATTGCAATTTCAGCAAAATTGAGATTTTTTTTCAAACACAACTCTTTGAAGTCAAAATTTCAAAAATACCCAATATTTTTGTGAATGGGCAAAAAAATTAAAAATTCTAGATTTGGCTGAAATCGCAATTATATGACAAATAACGAGTTGAAACAATGTACAGACATGAATTTAAGCCCGCCAGGTCATCTGAAGGGAGGCTGTGGACTCCCAAGATGGTGTCATTCTTGACAGAAAATTGGGGGCGGAATTTTTTTTTTAAAATTCGATCAAAAATTGTACCGTTTTAAAGGAGAAAAAAGGTAAAAAATGGGTTTTCGCATTTTTGAAGGCCATTCTCCAATATAAAAAATTATTTAATTATGCTTGTTTGGTACACCAGTGTTTCTCAAATTGTGCTACATGTACCTCAAAGGGTACGCAAAGATTTCTCAGGGGTACGTGACTTGAACTACATACAATACGTACCTACCTGAATTTGTGCATTTTAAATTTTATTCAGAAAATGCATATTTTTTAATTCAAAATCATACTAATTTATTTGAAAATTGTCGCCCTAGCTTGCTTTGCTTATGCAGCAAGTACTTCTCAGTTTTTGATTACCTCCCGAGCAGCACACTCGACAAATTATCGAAATAAAAAATCGACAGAATATCGAATTCGATAAAGTGTCACGTTAGTTCCGCATAAATCGTGAAATTATCTTTCGATATATAGATAGATTATCGACGAATTATAGTTAATAAAAATTTCGAGATTATAGTAAGATATTTTATCGATAATCTATCTATAATATCGAAAGATAATTTCACGATTTAGGCGGAACTTTCGCGACACTTTATCGAATTCGATATTCTGTCGATTTTTTATCGATTTTTTATTCCGATTTTTCGTCTTTTACTAGCTTTTTTCTATAATTAAAAATCATTAATTAGCATAATTAATACATTAAACTATGCCCAAACACATTATTCATGTTACGGTAAGAGGATCATTTTAGAAAAAGTCAAAAAAAATTATAAAAAAACTGCCACCCGTGGGGCTTGAACCATCTACCTCCTGCATGGTAATCCTCTTCCTTAACCAATATGCCATACCTTATCGTTGAGGAATTAGCAATAACACGCTTATAATAGGCAGTTTAGTACTTCCAGACGTGTTGGACTTAGAAAAATTTTCACCAATTTGGAAATAATTTTAAATATCGTCACAAAATCGTTGAAAAATCGTTCGACAAATTTCAGATTATTTGTCGATAATGTAGTTTCAAATATCGCCACAAAATCGTTGAAAAATCGAATTCGAGGAATTTCAAATTACGTGTCGATAATATAGTTTCAAATATCGTCATAAAATCGTTTAAAAATCGAATTCGAGAAATTTCAGATTACGTGTCGATAATAAAGTTTTAAATATCGTCACAAAATCGTTAAAAAATCGAAATCGAGAAATTTCATATTACTTGTCGATAATATAGTTTCAAATATCTTCACGCAATCGTTAGAAAATCGAATTCGAGAAATTGCATATTATGTGTCGATAATATAGTTTCAAATATCTTTACAAAATCGGTAAAAAATCGGATTCGATAAGTTTAATATAATCTGTCGATAATATAGTTTCAAATGTCGTCAAAAAATCGGTAAAATATCGAAGTCGAGAAATTTCATATAATCTTTCGATAATATAGTTTTAAATATCTTTACAAAATCGTTAAAAAATCGATTTCGATAAATTTAATATTCTTTGTCGATAATGTAGTTTCAAATATCTGCACAAAATCGGTGGAAAATCGGAATCGATAAATTTAATATTCTTTGTCGATAGTATCGTTGACGAATATCGTCATAAAATCTTAATAATATCGAATTCGATAGTTTTTAGATTTTTTGCCTATGAAGTTGTACCGATAAATCTTTATAATATCGTGAGAACATCTATAGATTTTCAAACGATTTTTTATCGATACGTTACATCTTCCGATATTATCGATCGAGTGTGCCGCTCGGGCTAAATTCAATTTTTTTTTCTTTGCATGAAAAATCTTTCACTTTTTTTTCAAAAAAAATATTTTAATTTTTTTGATGGGAATTTTTTTTAATTTTTCGATATTAAAACCAGGTAATTGTTTTGAGAAAAAAATTTCTCGAAGTTTCTGGAGTAAAAATATTTAATCTTTTTTCAGAAAAATGTTTCGAATTTTAGAGTTTGGTAGTCTTTTTTTTTTTTTTTTTTTTGTAAAAAAACTTCTAATTTTTCAAATTTTTTGTAGGATAGAATTTCTCATTTTTTGGGAGTGGAAATATTTTTCATTAAAGAAGAATCATTTTGGGGGAGGGGAGACTTCTCATTTTTCCGGAGGATATAAATGTGTATTTTTTATTTTTTTGAGAGAAAATTTCTCGATTTTTTTGGAATGAAACGATTTTTTCCCATTTTTTTTGAATGAAAAATCTTTTAAATAAAAAATCTAATTGGAATGAAAAATCTTCCAATTATTTGAGATTATTTTTATTTTTTTTTTTTTGAGAAAAAATTCTCAATTTTTTGGGAGAAAAACTAGAAAATAATAAGTTTTTTTTTTCATTTTATATACCTAAGTACATATAGAAAATTTCTTTTTTTTAACAAGAATTCTTTCAACTTTTCAGATTGAAGAGGAGAGGGGGGGGGAGAAAGGGTTCTATTGAAAAAATGTTTAAACATAAGTTGTAGCTTAAAATCATAGAAATAATTTCGATTGGATTCCTCCCCCCCCCCCCAAATTTGAATATTAAAGATCCACTTTCATTTAAACAAATTTATCAAAGTGGACTCGAGTACGAGTAACTTTCACTCATTAATTTCAAAGTTCTTTTTATACAACTTTGTTCGAAAAATTACAGGTTTTATTTTAAGAAATTTTTGGAACTACTCAAATAAGTAGAATTTATTTACTTAGAAGTAGGTAGAATAAAAATGGAAAAAGTCGTGTAGGTAATTCGTAACTCGAATATACTGTACTTTTCAACTACCCAACCTCTTTATTTTTGAAATTGGTGGTAATTACCACTTTGAAGCAAAGCAACCCAAATAAGGCAGAACTACCCACTAAAATAAAGCCTGAAAAATAAGTAAGAATTGGAAAAGCACGACTTACTCGAGACCCTTTGTGCACGAAAATGCTCAAAAAATGTTATAAATTATTTGCAAACGTACGAGTATCATGTAGGGATACAATTCCCTCGATCATTCCCATAAAATCATTCACAAATACACTCAATTCACATACTCATTTGCCCTTGCTTTACGATTTTATGTTTGTATACGAACATTTTTCCAATTCTGCGAGTACCTCTCGTACCTTATATTATTTTAAAGCATGACAAAACGTCATGAAAAAATAACACAATAACGAGTCGACTTGTAATTATGGCTGAAAGAGGTTTCGATAATTATTCAAACGAAATATTTTCATTTGTACTTGAATGGGGATTATTGAGGGCAATTTTGAAAACATTTAATCGACTCGATGCGAATTTTAGCACAGTCGATTGTTCTCTTCTCTCGGTGTGTGTTTTCGAAACGTTCGTTCCACTAGGAAATGGTAACTCAGCAAAATAATGCTGATGGGTACCTTAGATGTGTATAGGTTATGTTTACAGTAGATGTAGGCACTAGGCACGTACTCGTATGTTTTAATATACCTGCGTACAGAGTATACGATACGAAGGCATCAGCTAGAGATTTGAAATTTAACACCTTGAGTTAGAATTTCATACAGTTGATGCTTAATTAAGCAAGGATGGCGAAAACCCACATCATAAATACATATTTAATTAGATATAGGTATAGTTGGTCGCATTGAACTATTGTAATGGAATAATACTGTTGCAGCGTTGTCATCATTTTTACAAATCTCTACACGTGTTTGAAAATTTCAATTTTTGCAACTTTTCGAACTCCCCCTCGGTGCCCCTTTAAATATAGCCTGTTCGTCGACGATACAACGCAGCAAACATCGTACTACGATTTTCTGCATAGGAGAGCGGAGGTGCGACTAGGACAGCAGTAATTCACATAGATTTCAACAAAGTAAGCTATAGATTAACCGTTTTATTGGCAATAAAATTCCCTTAGTGCGTGTATTGGTTCTCAAGCCAATATGATTTATTTTTGCATATTATTGGTATTCCAAGTTACGTACAATAAACTCACT